>BTSY01000004.1:18852122-19539382 GCA_036245785.1 Pristionchus fissidentatus
AATACAACACCGATTTATTTATCTGATGTTCAAGTGTGAAATGCGTAGGAGAGAGAGAGATTGCGTAGGTTTGCTATTCTCGTCCACTCATAAATAGCTCGATGATCTTTCTTTCTACCAATGTTTTCTCGATGAGAAAGAAGGTCGGGCGAAATAATTGCTTTGACGTAGTTGAGATGACTTTCATTCAAGAATTTAAGCAGACGAGCGGAAAGTGGGGAATAACAGGGATTACTGTATTGGAGAAGAATTCTTCTTCTCCGGCCCCACAACGAAATTAGCGGTTACGGTAGTCATCGGATCCGGGAGCCGTCGATTAGTCACGCAGTTCGCGCTTCTGAGTGCTTTTCTCTTCTCTTCGGGGGTCTGCTTTGTTTCAGTTAGCAGAACACGACAGAATACGAAATAATCTCCCCCTGCGTCTCTTTTCTTTACTTCTTTGCAACGTTTTCCATCTGCTCTCTCTTCCATTGCAAACCTCCTCTTTCATCACTCTTTTTCTAGAATTATTCCTATGGGGGCAAGAAAGGGGCTAAGTAGTCATAGTAGAGAATGGCTTCAACATTCGCGTGGTGGGTCTCTCTCTCGTGCAAAATAGCCCCCCCCCCTCTCCCTCTTCTCCCTTTCTAAAAGAGCGATTCGCAACTGGCATGAAAAGCACTTCCGGTCGACGTTTCACCCCCACGAAATCACGGGGTTGAAAATGAGGGAAGGAGTGAACTTTGATCGATGAGTGAGGAAAATAAGAAATTCACATTAGAAAGTGATGAAACGGGCGCAATTCTCGCTAAAACAGAGGGAAAAATGGGAAATTTAAATAATTTCTGTTAATTTTCAGTCAATTTCTTCGTCTTCTCCGTTCTCGTCGATCCACTGGATCTTCAACATCTTCTTCTCAAGATGCAAATTCCTTAACCTCCTCTTCTACTCCAACCTCTTCTCGTTCCGTTTCCTTTGCCGATGCTGATCTCTGGCCATTTATCGATGATGACGTCACAACTGAATAATCGATAACCTCTTCTCGTTGACCTACTTCCTTCTCCTTCTCATTCCACATTGATCACATTAGACGCCGGTCGACTCCCTCCTCATCCATTATCGATTCTTTTCCACACTGACCTTCTCTTCTATTCGACGGTTAGATGCCCACTTCTAGTCCACACCGGTTACACACCAAATCATCCCTATGATCAAGTAGAGTTTATTTCTTGCTGTAACTTGCTTATTCTGTCTCGCCCAAATGAAAAACGCAATCAAACGAGTACATATATATTTTCGCAGAATTGTTTTCGTCGATTGATAAATAATGCTTATTCTATATACACGAACTTAAATTACTCTTCTTAATCACTAGATCGTCGGGCAGAAAACTGGCTGGATCCATACATTGAAAATTTCGTTACTTTCATCTGCGATTTTCCGTATATCTGAATAATTAATGTTTTAGATAATCAATTAGATTGTATTAACTAACTATCGATTTGATAATTCCTCTGTAGAGTGGCGTCGTTCCCAATAAAACAGCTGAATGAGTGAATGAATTCGTTGAATTCGTTGAGAGAATAAGCAGAATTACGGGGTAAACAGCTGAAAGTGATCACATTTATCCTGCACAGATTTTATGTGAGGAAAGTAGAAAACAGTTTTTAGGTCTTTTCATAATTATTTTCCTAGTCATTCTACAACTTCCAAACTTGATACAGGGGTGGTGAAACACGCTCAGACAAATGTCCCCATTTTAAGGAGAAAATTCTTTCAGTTTCAGTTGCTACATTAATTTTTCATTCCTCTATATTTGCGCCGCATTACTAGGATTCGAGCGTATGTTTGCCGTCGAATCGAAGGCGTACGAATGTAGTTTGTTTTTCACAAACCTGATCCACTCCAACCAAAAACAAGTACGGCAAATCCAGCCACATTCGGGATAAGAACGACTGCCGGAATAAGCGACTTAATAATATAATAATAAAATATTGTTTATTGTAAAAGTTGCCTGCAGAATGAGAATTCGAATCATAATTCGCTGATAATATCGCTGTTTTTCACTGAGTAGATGAGATTGGCCCAACTGTTGGAAAGTGTGAACTACGATCTCAATGTATTCTTAGAAGTATGTGTCAGTCAGAAAATAAAATACCGATACAACGATTAAGATGACTGAAATGTTGAGAAAACTGCTGAGAAATGCAAATCTTTGTATCAACTCGAAACTGCTGCACACAGTGCGATCGAGAAGATCTGAGGGCCAATCGGGAGAGAGAAACTGAAGAATTTGATTATGAGATTTGGGTTTAGGGTAACAGGCTATCATACGATTTTTAATTTTATACAAAAAACAACCCTAGAAATATGAAGAAAAATATCAATTTCGAATTCACCTGTGCAAATTCATTAATTTCTTCGTGTGGTAAAACTGCTTTCTGAAACAAACAAAATTGTTGAGCTTCAAAGAGTACTCTCACCCAAAGTAAAGGTACGGGTGTAATCATAATGAGAGAGAGGAAAGTGAGTAATGCGATTTTGGCCCTTTTAGAGAGTCGCCAATGAGTAGAAGGAGGAAGAACAGCCTGGAGAGAGAAGGGAATTGAATTGTCGATGTGATACTTGGAACTAACTTGATGTCGATGAATGAAACATGCAATGTATGCTGGAGCCTGTTCTGCCACCACAATCAACCAAAACGTCTGAACTACTCTATTTTTAGTGCGGATTAATTCGGCGAAATGAAGAGTACTAATCCAATTATTTACCCGAATTTCGAACTCTAAGGAATAATTTCCAATCCTTACATAGTGATGCAGCAGACTTCCTCGCACGGGAAAGAGGCGATTCATTCTGCAAACAAACATACTTTTCTGCCTGAGTTCTTCTGTTGAAGACAAGTGGGCTCGTTTAATTTCAAAAATGAACCATTGACGGCTCTGTTCTGGTTAAGAGGTCCCATGGAAATTGAGAGGTCCGATAAAAAATAAGAGGTCCCATGACGATTAAGAGGTCCCATGGAAAATAAGAGGTCCCATGAAAATTGAGAGGTTCCATCAAAAATGAGAGGCCCCGTGAAAAATAAGAGGTTCCATCTCCACTGCTGTTAATCGAACGCCTATATTCTGTATTTTATTGTTTTGTTTGTATGAAGTATTTACTTTCGTTGAATTTAGTTCATCAACAAATACATGTAACAAACGCGCGTCCGTGTTTTATCTGTCTAAAAACGCAGATTAGTATTTGAAGATGAGATCGCCAGTCGCCACGAACTGGCCGATTTTCACCAGTTTATGGTACTTGTGATGCCAGAACTCATTGATGACAGTCTTAACAAAAAGAAAGAAAAATGCTAGACAACATAAAAAGCAAAACCAAGAGTTCCTCTCTTCCAAGTGCACAACCCTACCAATCACAATTCGTTTAAACAGGCTTCACAGGTGTGTATTTGTTATTGAATATCAATTTATTCGATATTAAATGCATCAAACAAAAGAAAGGCATTAAATCCAACACAAAGATAGGTAAGCGTTCGCTAAACAGTAGTGGAGATGGAACCTCTTATTTTTCAAGGGACCTCTCATTTTTGATGGAACCTCTCAATTTTCATGGGACCTCTTATTTTCCATGGGACCTCTTAATCGTCATGGGACCTCTTATTTTTTATCGGACCTCTCAATTTCCATTGGACCTCTTAACCAGAACAGAGCCCAATTGACTACTGTTAGAGAGTTCAACACTTTTGATTGTTTGTTCCGACCGTGTTAAACAAGGAAGAGGAAGAAGGAAATGAGGACTGAATACAAGCTGGACGTCGAAATCATTGAGAAGGGCGAGAGTCTGAAAGAGTTTCATATTCGATTCGTGTTCAAAATTGTATTTTAATTGTAAAATTGTAAAATGTAAATTGTAAAATGTATTTTAAAAAGTAATATCAGATTTCTCAAATTATTTGGATCTCTTCATCACAACGAGACTGAAAAGAGCTTACGTTGACAACCATCTGGTATGCTGAATACTCATTGCTGCATTGATTCGATCCCTTGGCCACTATTACAACAGACAAAACTCCAGCGAATATTGAGATGAATGTGGAGACGATTCGGATGGTTCTAATCCAATTGTCAATGAAGGGATCGAGTGGAAAAACGAGAGGAAAAGTTGCATTCATAGAAATCTGAGAGAAATCGAATAGAGACAGAGACAGATTATGTCTCGCGGTGTTGACCACTTTTCATTCGGTGCCCAAGAGTACAAGAATCAATATGGAATTATTATTTGTTTTCTTCGATCACTCAAAGAACGCAGAAAAAGTGATAAACTCGAATTTTGATAAGCGTTCTCATTAATTTTTTTTATAAGCGTTCTCATTAAACGTCGACCGCATATTGCAATAATAACGGTTCTGCTGCGAAATTAAAAAAAACAGTTCAGCAAGGCCATTATAATGTATGCATTATTAAATTATTTCATAGGACACGTGAACATGGGAACACGTGGATTCTATCCTTCTGAATTGAGCATATTAAACATTTTTTCTCATTTTGATCCCTTCGCTACTATAGTAATGCAAACAACTATTGAAAAGAAGATTGAAGTGATTCGGATGTTCCGAATGCTCTAGAGGAAAGATTACAGGAAAAGTATTGCTCATAAAAATCTAGACTGAAACATGCGGGTGGGGGACTTCTTTACTTTAGGGGGCAAGCCCCGCCCCCTTCCCTTATCACCCCTATCCCTCCACTATCACTCCTCCTTTCCCCTCTTGATCTCTTGACCTACCCCTCGAGATGGGAAAGGGGCGGGGCTTACCCCCTAAAGTAAAGAAGTGCCGAACTTTTTAACGTTGCTTGCATTTTATTAGGTGCGTAAAAGAACATTAATCTTTATGAATGAATGATTTGATTGCTCGTTCTGTAGATCACAGTTTTGTAAAATCGGAAAGACTCTCAGAAACTCGACAAATTCAAGTGTCTCTCAAGTAGTAATCAGATTCTGGGGGGTGAAGAATGTAATCTAACGAAATTCGGCCACTCTAATACCAATTGAAAAGAAATATTGCCCTCCGTTTATTCGAGCCGACGTTACAATTATAACACGATAAGATTTGATCGTAAGCGTTTATTTTGATTTGACTGTGATTGGTTTTCTATTGACGAGTAGTTCTTCTGCCTCACTTGGAAGACTGAAATGGACACTTTCCTTCTCCCATTTCATCATTATTAGGTAACCTCATTCTGCGACGACGAATGACCGTGCTGATCCACTGTTCTGTCTGCAATTTGAATCAATTAGTTACGTTTTATTAGATAATTAATACATTTTAATTGCAATTAATTATCGTGACTTACCATCAGACACTGCAGTGCTCACTGTCCCTTCTCCCTCTGACGACTGTTGCACTTGATGTTTCTCCGCCGAACTCTTCGACCTGAAATATCAAAGATCAAAGATCAACTCGCCCAAATGGTCAACATTACGAACCCGAACACTTTCTGCTTCAGTTTGGAGAAAATCGACGGCCCGCCATCCTTTTTATACCTAAAAGAGAAATCATGAAGGAATTCTGCCGATCAAAGATCAAACTACACTTCGTAAAATCAAAGATTAAACTACACCCACTGTTTGTGTAAGTCGTGGAACGATGGTCGTTCGTCTGGTTTCTCGATCCAACACGATTCCATGATGACACGATCAATCATCGGAGTGTCTATAGAGATTTCGACTGACGAGAGTTTGCATAAGTCGTTCTCGTGGCGCACCACTAACAACACCACGTCAAGACACTAACCAACGGGAGGGTGCAGCTTGGCCGAGCCCGTCTTGACTGCCTTGCGGACGGCCTTCGCATCCTGAGAAAAAGTTCACTCCGTGATAAGTCATCCTCAGTATACCTTGATATGGTCATACGGTAGTTTCCCACGGCCGAACACTTCGTGCATCACACAACCGTAGCTCCACACGTCGGTCTTGGAGGAGTACGTTCCGTCTCTGAGAGTCTCTGGTGCCATCCATCTGAATATCGAAAGAGATTATGGAAAGGAAGATACGGTAAAGTCAGTTCGTGATACTCAGGATACAGTAGGAGCCAGTTCGTTATACTCGACGGATATAGTGGAAGTCAGTTAGTGATACACATCAGATACGGTAGAATTCAGTTCGTGATGCTTATCGGATACGGTAGAAACTAACCTCACGGGGATTCTCGACATCTTTTTCTCCTTGTGCAACTTTCCCATGAGCGAGAGACCGAAATCCGAGACCTGCAGTGAGTTCATAGTGATGAAGAAATAGTCTATTACGTAAGAATGACGAATCCGCTTACTTTGCACTCGTCACGACTGTTGATGAGCACGTTGCGAGCAGCGAGGTCACGGTGCATAATCTGCAATCGAGAATTGACTTTCTTTCTTCTCTCACGATTACGGTACCTCCATCTTCTCGAGATATCTCATTCCAGACAGCACGTCCATGCAGTACTTGCGCATGTGATGAAGAGTGAGATCGTGCTGTTTGATTCGACTCTCCAGAGAACCTCCTGATTATCGATAATACCGTATCAAATGAGTGAATCGCGAATTGACTTCTACCGTACCCGTTGCGATCTCCATCACTATCATAATCGGATTCTTCCGTGTGCAAACTCCGTAGAGACGAACGACATGCTGTGATTTACACAATTATTGCGCTTCTTGATATTCTTACCTGATGTTTGAGAGTGCGCATCACATTGGCTTCACGGAGGAAGACGAGTCTGAAAAGGGGAGGTTGTCCTTCACTTAGAAGAAGGAGGGGTAGGAACCCTCCACTAATCAGGAGGGTACCCTTCACTTCTCGTTTGCCCCACCGATCGTCGGCCGATAGTTGATTCTTCTTCATCGTCTTCACAGCGACAGATTCAGGTTTCTTGAAGATATTCTGAGTGAAGATTCCCTAAATGAACGAGAAGTTGACTACTGTATCTATGAATTTTTTACGAATCATTGATATTTGGACCCGATTTGATCCAAAACCAACAAAAAAACTTAAACGAAAATTCGGGTCTGTGCCAAATTCAAATCGAGCCTCTGGTGCGTCGTAGTATATCGATTGGATTCTGACCTTATAAACTTCTCCAAACTCTCCATCTCCTAATTTCTCCATCAACTGAACTTGTTCATGGTAGAGATCCCATGCGGGACGAGGGACGCCCTTCACGAGAGTGTAGCCCCTCAATCATAATATCAATTGAAGACTCTTTTTGGTCGACAACAATGGACAAATCTGTCAGTCTTTATGTTTTCTCCTCACTTAGCATTAATGGGCGATTTCGTCTTAAGATGATGATCGATTAGAGTGCTCACAGTCTGAAATTGTCTCATTCCATCACTCTATTTTCAATCTAAAATCCTCACCGCGCTGCAGAACTTGTACATCCAATAGTTATTTCCGTTCCTTGTCGTATTGATTCGATAGTGGCTCTTCTTCGAAGGTTCTGAGCAGAATGACAGAACGAAGGCCTACAATTACGTTAATTATAGCCAAGGTACGGTAATTTTTTGTCGATTACGGTAATTAAGTCATCATCCTCACCTCAACACCTCTCAACTCAGTTTTCCGAACGAGGAAATCTCCGGCCCTCTCGAGTACCTGATATGTTCAAAAGACTACTGTAGCAAGACTAGGTGTCCCGAGGCTACTGTAGTCTCTTCCCACCTTTTCCGCCTCATCCCTTCCCATGTATCCATAGTAATATTGCTCGTCCTCGATCTCATTCACGTTTCCCGATGGTTTGATCTGCAAAACAAACAAGTGATATTCCAAATAGATGCAGTACTTCGGAACGGTAAGTGTTTTCACTTACCATAATCATTTCATTCTGATGGGTAAATCCATCAAGTGAATTTCCATCGGATTTTTGTGTAGTGCTGGTGCGAGCCTCCGTCGAACCTCCTATGGAGTGCGCTTTCTGGGTAAGTAATGCAATCAGCTATCGAAAACCACTCCTCCTGTTACGGTAAGAAACAGAGAAGATTGGAAATACTATAATGTAGATAGCAAAAGGCTTCTCATTTCTTGTCTATTGAAACTCTTGAACTGGTCGATCGAGATGACAAACTTCAGAGCAAATCGTTATTTAGAGGGGTACGGTATTTGCACCTGATCGATATTCCTCGGTTCATTCGGCGATTTGCCTTTGGACGATGAAAACGGCGGCGATTTGGCCTGCGTACGAGTTTTTTTGACAAATATTATTTAAAATCGCACTCTTTTTTTTGATTTCTAAACCTCGTATGCAGTTCAAATCGGCATTGTTTCATTCACAAAACACTCAGTCTGACTCCACAATCTACCGTACTCGTGCAGTACCTACCGTACCTTGATCTCATCGCTTGCATTGAGTGAAGTGGGCGAGTAGAGAGAAGGAGTCGCATTCGTTACTTTTGACGTAGCCTTGAAAGGATTACATCATAGCTAGGTAATCGATTGTGGATCAATAGTGATGATCTCAAGAGAAAAAGAACGTACCTCTACAGAGGTATGGCGGCGTCGAGAGGGACCACCACTCATGTGGAATAGAAGAAGGAGAAATGAGAGGAGAATTGAAGTGGAAAGAGAAAATAGAGAAGAAGAAAGAGATGCAAAGTGAAAATAATCCCACCAATCAGAATACACCAGCATCTTGTCTCTTTCTTCCCTACACGACTCTTTCCAATCTTTACCAAACTCGTTGAGTACACTGTCTTATAGGAGTATAACCGTTTCATTTCTGGTGCTACTCCGCCCGTCAAAAACACCGTGCGTCTAAACAAGGCCTTGCACTCTTCAACTCTCTTTCTGGGTTCGGCCCCCAAGCCGTGCGCTTATTTTTGGCCAGTACAATTGATTAGTTCTCGACATCTTTGCATTTGTTCTCTTCACTAACTCAATTGAGATAATGAAGAGATGGCAGGAATCTGTTGATTTATCACATTTATGAGAATGCAAAGTGCAGAATACCTTGAAGGAAATGACCTCAATTAAATCAGTAGAGAGAGAGCACAATCACAATAATGAAACGTTACAGGATTATTCATCTTTAATAAAGAATTAATAACGAACCCCTTACAGTCAAAGGATTTTTTAACTAGAGAGAAATAAACTACTTCAAACTGAAAAAAGTCGATAATGTGTATTATGTAGAATATCAAAGATGAGTGATCTCTTATTTTCCAATATAGCATACTGCTCCTTGGGCTGAAACAATTCCAACGACGTTGAGAAGAATCTCACAGACAAACTCACTGCAAATGTTTGTATTTATGTTTGTATTCAAGGGTAATGAAATTCGAATTTCAATGTCATGTAGTTTACTATGCTTAAAAAGATAGAAACTGACACTTCGCTGAGTTGGAAAATATTGAATGCAGCACAGTCGAGTTCCTTGCACGCACTCTTACATTGGTCCATATCCTGAATGGAAAGGGTAGTCACGATAAATCATGTACGGTATATTCTACCGTAGCACATCTAGAAGTTCTCTCAACGTCCTCTCGCCGTATTCGAATGCGAGTCAAATATATCATTTTAAAAGCAAACAAGCGTTTCCATTTATTAGAAGAAAGTATCTCACAATGTTTGGATTGTCAGAAAGGCGGTTTACCATGTAGTGTGGAAAAATGCACATAAAAGCGCCTCTTGTTGTACCCCGCCATTCATTAAGAACATTTGAAATATTTGGATTAGTCGTTCTCCAATTCTCTCAATTATGAATTAATAATCTGCACTGTACTTCACCACAATTTCATTAAATTCGAAACTTTTTAGATGTACATCACGCTACTCACGAGAGGCTCGACACAGAATGACATAATTCCGACAGAGACCAAGATTTTCGTAATCGAGTTTTCACTGGTTTCGGGTTCTATTTGGTCCAACAAAGATACCTGTGAGGTATTGTGCCACAAAAATCATTCCTCAACGAGATGCTGCTACTGTTAGGTGCAGCCCGCGAACTTTGAGCACCTTTTTCGGGTGTTCAACGGAGTTTCTGTGAAAAATTTTTGATTGGAGCTAGGCTTTATTTTCAATGATCTTTCAATCTATCTATTTGGTTTGTTAGGTTTCTTAACTAATTTGCATAATATCGTATTTTGTTAATTTTCGAGAAAAATGTTCGGAAAGCAGATGTTCTGATTGCATGAAAGTCTGCGGGAGGTCACACGGATTCGAATGATATGTCGGTGCTCCTATAACTCGGGAGTTGAGATAGTGCCGCATGCAGAAACATCGTAGAATAGGGAGAAACGCTTAAAATAGGCGAAATTCGTAATCATTCGTCGCGAGAGCGGCGAATGAACCGGTGAAGAACAAAGGATGAAATCAGAGAATTGAATGGTGGCTCTCTATTTTCCACGTTTCTGCATGCGGCACTATCTCAACTCCCGAGTTATGGGAGCATAAACATATCATTCGAATCCTTGTGACCTCCCGCAAACTCTCATGCAATCAGAACATCTGCTTTCCGAACAGTTTTCTCGAAAATCAACAAAATACGATATTATGCAAATTAGTTATGAAACCTAAGAAACCAAATAGATAGATTGAAAGATCATTGAAAATTAAGCCTAGCTCCAAGCAAAAAGTTTTCACTGAAACTCCGTTGAACACGCGAAAAAGGTGCTCGAAGTTCGCGGGCTGCACCTAACAGTAGCAGCATCTTGTCGATGAATGACTTTTGTGGCGTAATACATCACAGTTATCTTAGTTGGACCCAATAGAACCCGAATCCAGCGAAAACTCGATTGCGAAAATCTTGGTCTCTGCCATTTTCAACCGAGCCTCTCGTGAGTGGCGTGATATTTTTCATTACAAAAAGTCTGATAGACTTTATCTTTGCCCAAACTGATGCACTTACTGGTAAGTGAGAAAATGATGAGAAGGACCAGACAGAGAGAAGGAGTGAATGATGCCATCTGAAGGGGGAATTATCGATATTGGAAAGAAAGAGGTACGGTATCGCCTTGAGTAGTCTCAAAAAAAATCTCGCTTTCTCTCACTTTATTTTTTTCTCGCTAGCATAGTTAGAGAGGAATTATCTCTTTATTGAGAAAATAGAAAAAAGAGAATGAGACTCGAATGCAGTGAATATAACTGAAGGAATGAGAGAGATGAATGGATGAAAATGCCATTCGGATTCTTCCATTATTTCTCTGTTCAGAAGAAAAGAAAGACGTTATGACACTTATTGTTAGGATTGATTCCCTCTCTCATTCTTTCATTGAAAATGGAAGAAGTGAGTAAGAAAATCGACAAATCCTAAGGTTATGCATTTCTGCATATATGACTGTCTACACCAACATGTTGATGCCACCTACAATAAGCATCATCGTGGCTTAAAGTTACCGGGAATCCACATTTTTGGTGTCTGATCTTACGACGGAATCGAATAGACAATTGCGTAAAAGAAAGGCTGTCGACACACAGCTCCAAATGTCCGAAAATAGAGCACTGAACATCAGGAAAGTTCGCGCAAATTCAAATGTGAATATTTCATCATGTTGTCTTATTGCGCTCCAGCCTTTTTTTCGCTTCTTTTTTTTGCATACTTCAATGCCTCATTATTTATTGAAATTTATTGTAGTATTAGAATTTATATAACGAAAACATCGAATGAGAAAAAGAGCTTTCAAAAAAGACCGCGACGCGACACGCGACGCTCGCCATTGATCATCAGGGAATACCGCGAATTCAAAATTATTCCGTGGATTCCCGGTAACTTTAAAGGTACCAGGCAATGAAAAAAATTGTAAATAAAAGGATCTAAAAAGCGCATATTTTTGCGATTTGAAAACACTAGCTGGGTGTGTTGAGGTATTAAACGGGACACGAATTTGCTGAGAGACGTCTCTATCAAAACTTGTCACTGTCATTCATTCATAGACAGAGACACCCACAATGAACAACTCGTTTTGGACTATTTCCGCTGAAAATTTGTACTGTGATATTTGAGTTGGACGAAAAATGACGATTGCTGAAAAAAAAAATAATCGGAAATATAACCGAAGGTTAAATTCTTCGTTACTCGCAGTTCTAATGCTCCAATACAAGTTGTAATAAAAATATCCCAAACTGAACTATAAAAGATACTCGGAAAATTAGCAAACTTCGAACAAAAAATAAAAATCGTTTGTGCTTCATGGAAATTAAACGTAATGAATAGTAGCGATCTCAGGAATATTGCATGTCGGGTCTGGCAGAGAACGCGATTGCTTCGAGCGAGACAGTTTTCACTAAAATGTTGTAGTAGACTTCTCCCACGTTCATAAACTCCGTTTTTTTTAAATTTGATTGGGTTTCGAAATAGTTAGACATGATGTATAATTGCAGTCGACTCCGAAACGAATTTCGCTATCCGGTGTTTACACGATAGACGGCGCTACTGACTCGTACTTTATTCTGCTCGCAGCTGCGTGGAATAAGAACTAAAATTGAATATTATGCTGTAATTTAAATTGTGTAATGACTATGGAACCAAACATCAAATTCAAAAGATTACCCAGAAGAAGTGGACTTAAATTTTGTTGCACCATAGCGAGCGTGCAGCCCCCAAGATCTGAGGGTTATTGCATACATGGGGGACATCAATCTTGCAACGGCATTTCGCTCCATAGGCTTCCCCTCCATAGGCACACCGTCTCACGAGAATTTCTCGTGATTTTGCATGAACCGACAAAACCGCGCCTAGACGAGCACGGATCTTACATGAGGATTCGTTTACTTTCACATGAACATCCCAAACACGAATTTTGTTGGAGTCACATGGGAAGTTTATTGCTGATTACAGTCAACAGCGCTCAAACCACATAAGGGCTCTTCGACAAAATAATAATCTCCCCCCTTGGGTAATATCTGTTTTCATCTAAGTTATAATATTTTAGTAACTGGATATTTAAAAATTTCCCCTAATGCGTGTGTCGCGTTCCGGTTTACTGTATTTGGCTTATTGAAAACTGATGATTTTCTGCACGTGGTTTTACTTCTTTAATATTTTTATTGGAAACAAGAGTATGATTCAGTGAACGCCACGAATTATTTGTCAATGTCCGAAAAAGATCGATGTATGTGCGTGACGACCGTTTGGGTCCCATTCTTATTTAGACCCACGATCTGAAAGAAAATTGAAATACTCCACAGAACGTTTCCTATACCTTTCTTATTCTTCCCTTAATCAAACTTCGATAGATGGGTGTTGTCCATAGATCAACAATGGAATGGCCGATTGAATTAGTCGAGAGAATCACCATTATCACTGGCCAAACTACTGAAACAACGATAATTAATGAAAAGCCAATGAGGAATTTGAAATGACTAACGTATTCCATTCCATCCCAAGAAAAATACGGTGAATCCAGCAACATTCGGAAGAACTTGAATGAGAACCGGAAATAGGGTCTGTAATTGAGAAATTAGATGAGAAATAGGTTTTCGCGTTACTTGAAGAACTAGAATTCGTGTCATTGTTCGCTGATGAATTCTCCGCCTTTCACTATGAATATTCGATCGTTTAAGCAGTCGGAAAGTGTGAATGATGAGCTGAAATTCAAAAACTCCCCTTTATTTCTATGAATGCGACATTGGTTAAAATAGTTAAATTTATAAAAAAAAAGTACCGTTACGCCAATGGATACTGTAGTTACGTGTAGAATTGCACCTGACACAACGAAAGGCTTCACTAATTCGACTGAACTGCACTCTGTTCGGTCGAGTAGATCGATTGGCCATTGAGGAGATAGAAACTAAAAGAATCCAATGAATAACGATTATGTGTTATCAGAAGAGTGAATTGTATGAGTTAGTGTGAGAGACTATTGTCGAATGGGGACCGGTGAATTGGTATATCGACAAGTCAGAATAAGGACCTGAGCGAATTCATAAACTGCTTCGTGCGGTAGAAATGTTCTCTGTAAAGGAATAATATATTATGCAACACAAAAACCACAATTAACCGTAAGAAATAAGGCTGGGACTACAACGACGATGCAATACGACGACAGAAATGAGAATTTGGTGGACCGTCGAAAATTCCATCGAGAATTTGGAGGAAGAACTGCCTGAGAAAGAAGATTTGAACCCGAAAGTGTACGCATGAATAGATTTTTTTCGTATTAATTTACTAGTTGAGTGTGAATAACATTTCAGATAATCTTGACTTTTGTAGCCATTTCCTTGTTAATAGTACTTTTGTTTTTTTTTACTTCACAGAATGAGTTTATGAGTACTCTTCTCACTTGATGACGATGAATGAAGCAGGCGATATAAGCTGGCCCTTGTTCTGCCACTACAATCAACCAGACGATCTGAGAGCAGAAATGAATGGTTTGATGGTTATGAAAGACAACTCACGTAGTGAATTTTCGCACTTCCTGGGATCCAAAGAAGTGCATCATTCCTGAGAAGATTTGATTACGCCGTGAATAATAATAACTTTCCAACCTTGCAACACACGGAAGTGGCAAAAGAAAGAGCGGATCGAAAACGAGTTGAGCTATGACGTCATTAAGCAAACCAAGGATCTCAAAACAAATAATGTGTACAGAAATGAGAGCGAACAACCGACAATGACGATCAATTGAAGTATCGAATATTCCCGATTCGTCTTTTTGAGCGCCTTGATTACGACTATTATAGTGAGTAGAGCTGATGAGACTGAGAGCAATGTTGTCATCAACTTTGATGCACGAAAGATTCCTCGCGTAAGTGGAAGAAGAGGTTCGAGAAGAGGAAATGACGAGTTTGAAAGCATTATATGGAGTAAGTGTTGCTTTCATTTTTCCTTAATAGACTATTGATGGAACATCCACTTCGCTGGCAATCGATCAGTCGTATGCACTTTTTTCTCTTCCATTTAAATATTAACAAAAACAAAATAAATATATTAAATACCATAAAAAAATAAATTCATACATCGACCGATCTTCTTCTCATGCAGATTCACAAGCAAACTCTTTCAGACATATGTAGAGGAAGTAAATTTCTGCGAGCTATTATCTATGCTCAAATCGCTGATCTGTCAATCTCATGAATTTAATTTCTTCTCCATCTCATTATGTTTCGACTCGTGTTTTTGAATAAAAAAACTTATTTATTTATTTGATACACTCGCGAAGAGTGTGGCATCAATTAAAGAAACGAGAAAAGCAATTCAAGAAATACAAGAAGAGATACAGAAGAATGAAGAAAGACACCAGTCAATGAGATAAATACATTCAAAGGTTTAAATATTTCGCATTTTGCTCATTTTTATTGGAAACTTCGCTTCTGTGATCGTCACAAATTATATTTCGATGTCAGAAAAAGGTCGACGTATATGAGTGACGACAGTTTGGGTTCCATTTCTATTTAGGCCTACGATCTGAACGACGATTGAAATACTCGATATAAAATTCCCAATACCTTTCTTATTCTTCCTCTTATCAAACTTCGATAGATGGGAGTGGTCCAGAGGACAACTATGGAATGACCGAATGAATTAGTCGAGAGAATCACCATTATCACTGGCCAAACTACTGAAACAACGACAATTAATGAAAAGCCAATGAGGAATTTGAAATGACTAACGTATTCCATTCCATCCCAAGAAAAATACGGTGAATCCAGCAAAATTAGGAAGAACTTGAATGAGAATCGGAAATATTGTCTGCAATTTATGAATAAGATCGGAAATTGGTATTATCCTCACCTGCATAACTAGAATTTGAGTCATTGTTCGCTGATGAATTCTCCTTCTTTCACTATGAATATTCGATCTTCTCAGAAGTCGAAATGTGTGAGAGATGAGCTGAAATCGAGATTGGTGTGTCAAGATTAGTTATGTTTATATGAAATACCGCAATGACGATAGATACTGAAGTAACGTGTAGAATTGCACTCGATGCAATGAAAGGCTTCACCAATTCGACTGAACTGCACTCTGTTCGGTCGAGTAGATCAATTGGCCATTGAGGAGAGAGAAACTGAGAGAAAAAAAGGATTAACGATTAAGTCTAATCAAGAGAATCACCTGAGCGAACTCGTAAACTGCTTCGTGTGGTAGAAATGCTCTCTGAAGGAATTATAAATAGATAATATGGAATAGAAAAAACGGATTACCGTTAGAATTATGGCTGGGGCTATAAGGATGATGCAATATGCTGATAGAAATGAGTATTTAGTGAGCCGTTGAAAATTCCATCGAGAATTTGGAGGAAGAACTGCCTGAGAAAGAACTCTTTGAAAATAAACAAATGGCTTAAAGTGGATTGCACATGGTACAACGTTTGCATTTTTTTATTTGAGACCATTTTCTTATTATTACTTTTTGTTCCCATATTTACTTCACAGAATGAGGTAACGAGTACTCTTCTCACTTGATGACGATGAATGAAGCAGGCGATATAAGCGGGGGCTTGTTCAGCCACTACAATCAGCCAGACAAACTGAGAATAGAAGAGAATGAACATTACTAATTTTCATTGATACGATCATAAAATGATCTATTTGTGTGTGTGTCTTCTCTTTCTCTTCTTCTGCCTCTTCTACCTCTCTCTCTCGCCATCGGAATGTGTACTTAGCCGCGGTACTTTGAATTATTATGGAGAAATGTTTGCGAATTTTTAATAGATGGAAATGGAAGACAACTCACGTAGTGGATTTTCGCGCTGCCTGGGATCCAAAGCAGTGCATCATTCCTGAGAATATATTTATAAAATTGTAAATGATTATTTTCAAACCTCGTTACACACGGAAGAGGCAAAAGAAAAAGAGGGTCAAAAACGAGTTGAGCTATGACGTCATTAAGCAAACCAAGAGTCTCAAAATAAATAATGGTTGTATTTGGAATAGGAGTGACCAACTGACAATGACGATCAATTGAAGTATCGAATATTCCCGATTAGTCTTTTTGAGTGCCTTGATCACGACTATTATAGTGAGTAGAGCTGATGAGACTGAGAGCAATGTTGTCATCAACTTTGATGCACGAAAGATTCCTCGCGTAAGTGGAAGAAGAGGTTCGAGAAGAGGAAATGACGAGTTTGAAAGCATTATATGGAGTAAGTGTTGAAAGTTTATTGCAATCTGTAATAAACAAAGGTTGTGAGCAAGGTATTTACATGAAGCATGGTAAAATATTATTCAAGAAAATTATTGTTAAAAACACATTTGAAATCGCGTTAAATTTGGCAGACTTGTAAGTAACAAGTCAATCAGGTGGTCACGGATAATTCACTAACTGTAATCTGTTAGGTAAATTGTATTGGATTTTTTGTAGTTAGGTCTAAATAGGTTGTATTAGAATGCTATATACGCAAATGCTCTTCAAATGCCCTCAGCCACAATAATTTTCCTCTCAAGGAATCTTTTTCCGATTGTGATCCGATTGTGCCCACAATGTTCTGGTGCCTCAAGGAATGTAAGGCAAACGAGCAACGAGTGTCTTTCCCTAATTGGGAAAAGGCGCCCAAGAGCCGCTGTTCGGCGCCTTTTCCCAATTAGGGAAACACACTACGTGGCCGCTTCCCTGAATGCTGCTCTTATCACCCATTTTTCAATTTCATGGATTGGATTGGTTCTCAATCTCATTTTATTTTTATGTTGTCTCGTTTTTCTGAATAAGAAACGGGTGAAGGGACAATACAAATATCTCATTCTTCTTTTTGCTGTGAACGACATTTGCTACTACTCCATAGTTCAGTATTTTCTAGGTGAGGTATTAATTTTGCTCTGACTAATTGGATTGAGCAATATTTCAGAAAATAATCACCGCCGTGAGAACATTCAGTATCTTTACTGTAGGGCATTCAAAACTTCAAGGGTAATCTAGAACTCTTGTTGTTTCTAATTTATTCGATAGCATGCGACGTCATTCTATTGCTCTTTCACACAAATGAGATAATAAGAATTCTTCAAATTTGACGACCTATGAAGCATGTGATATAAGCAGTGAGCTTGTTCAGTGACCACAATCAACCAGACGATCTGAGCATATACCTCTGAGAATGGACAGATGGAAATGGAAGACAACTCACGTAGTGTAGTTTTGCAGTGCCTGGGATCCAGAGAGAAGATTGGACGAGTAAATGGAAAAAGAGGAAACGATCACTTGGAAGACATTATATGAAGTAGACACTGGTGTTGACAGTTTACTGCAATCAGTAACTGAAAAGGAAGTGAGCTAGATATCTACAAAAAATATGTATACTATACATAGGGTTGACGAAGAAGTGGTGTGAGAATAGTAAAAAAATCGCAAGACCTCATTGTCAAGAAAATTATGTATTAATGTATAGTTAGAAGTATTAAGTTTTCATGACCGAAAATCGAAAGCGCAAGTTTACTATATCAAATCGTGCCAAACTTGCTAGATAATTGTGACTTGGAAAGTGAAATATCATTCAGGCCCCTTTGATATAAGAGAGGAATAGCGAGAGACTCGACCATGGCCAGGACGTAGAAATTCATGATTTTTAATTTGGCTGAATTTTTTTCCTAAGGTATTTCAACACCTCCTCTATCGATTGGCGTTGACAGAATTTTGATTAAAAATTTCGCAACCGTGTGAAACATATCCAAACCTGGAGTCTTCGGATTTTTCCGCAGAGAGGTCAAAATTTGAGAAACCATAACTCGGCTCAAAGTTAAGGTAGAGAATTGCGGTTTTGTTCGTTAGATAGAGAATATCGTAGGCTACAGTTTGGACCATTCCTTGCTGATTGTGTGGAGCGTAGCTGTCGGTTTCATAAAAAAAATGTTGTAAATCGCTGTAAAGTTAAAACTGGTCTTAGGTTCTTTGTTTGTTAGAACGTGCAGCTCGGAACTCACAAGTGGTCCAAATCGAGTCTTGCGTGGCAAATGAGCGCTGCTGAACTTTAAAAAAAATTTTTTTTATGCCATTGTCACCAACTGTGTCATTTGCAGTGTAAATAATCATAAACAATCTAAACACACCATACAAGTTGATTTAGGGGACTTTTAAAGCGAACTTTTTGAGAGAAAAAAATCGAAAAATTTCAGGGATGAATTTCACTTTTGAAGAAACTGTACTTTACAAGGTCCTATTGTATAATATTGTTGTTATGAGAGGAATCGCGAGAAACTCGACCACTTCGGCCATGGCCAGGACGTAGAAATTTTTATTTTTTGATTTGGCTGAAAATTTTACCTAAGAGCCCGTTTGCGTAAGAGTCGGACAATTCTCAACAGATCTCCGTACAGCAAAAAAGTGAAAGTCTGTGATAATTACGGTTTTCAATTCACTTTGGTGAGCTGAGAACACTGCCCAAATCTCTTTGCATGCAAATTTGATTGTAGGTCACTATGGAGCTCTGAAGTTCACTGAAATTGACGGTTTTTCGAGTATATCTGGATACAGAGCAGACGAAACAAAAAAGTTCAAAAAGAGAGTCTACTCGAATTTGCATTAGGAATCTAATTCTTGTGTCAGAAAGGTAAAATTGACCACGACAACGAGATAAATAATTTTAACTCATATACTAACAAAAAGTGAGCATCAACTCGAACATGAATTCACCCTATCATTTCTGACTTTCAGACGCCGCGCAGACACAGTGAGGGATGTAAATGACCTTTCTCTCCGAGAAAAGAGTGTTTTGACAGTCGATTCGCGTCGGTTGAAAAATCATATCTCAAAAAGGCAGAATTCTTTTTCTACCAAAATTTTTTTGTAGGACACTGAATGTATGCTCCAGATCGTGGCCCTAGAGTGGATGCTCACTTTTTGTTAGTATATGAGTTAAAATTATTTATCTCGTTGTCGTGGTCAATTTTACCTTTCTGACACAAGAATTAGATTTCTAATGCAAATTCGAGTAGACTCTCTTTTTGAACTTTTTTGTTTCGTCTGCTCTGTATCCAGATATACTCGAAAAACCGTCAATTTCAGTGAACTTCAGAGCTCCATAGTGACCTACAATCAAATTTGCATGGAAAGAGATTTGACCAGTGTTCTCAGCTCACCAAAGTGAATTGAAACCCGTAATTATCACAGACCTCCACTTTATTGCTGTACCGAGGTTTGTCCGACTCTTAGGCGAACGGCCTCCTAAGGTATTTCAACACCTCCTCTATCGATTGGCGTTGACAGAATTTTGATTAAAAATTTCGCAATCGTGTGAAACATATCGAAACCTGGAGTCTTCGGATTTTTTCGCCGAAAGGACAAAGTTTGATAAATCATAACTCTGTTCAAAATAAAGATAGGGAATTGTGGTTTTGTTGGCTAGATAGAAAATACAGTTGGCTACAGGTAGGGCCGTGTCAACTCATTCCGGGGTGACGCATTGGCGCGGAGCGGTCGGTTTCATGAAAAATATTATAAGTTACGTTAAAATTAAATGCGGCCTTAGGTTCTTTATTAGTTCAATGCGCACCGCAGTTACTCACTATAACCGAGAAATAGGCCAAATCGATGCATGGGAATTACGCTAAGGTGAACTTTTTTTTGATAAAATTTTTTTCTCTTTCTGCGACAATCATTGCTATTTGCGGTGAAAATATTCGCAAATATTCTGAAAACACTAAGGTTATTGTAGGGGGCTTTTAAAGCGAAATTTTTGAGAAAAAAATTTTAAAAATGTCAGGGCTGATTTTAACTTTTGACGAAATTGTGCTTTTGCAGCGTCCTATTGTGTACTAATGTTCTCATAAATATAAGATTTTATGCTAGGGTGAAGAATTCTACATCTAACCATAGGCACTAAATGCTTATTGCATTTTTAGCACTGGTTATGCGATGATCGGTTTCATATTTTGCAGCGGTTCGCATATCCACCAAACTTCCTTAGAAATTCCTTAGAAAAAAACTGTGGGCAGCTACAACAACTATATTTTCCAATATTTGTCTGAAAGCCTTCTCAAAGAGCAAGTATCGAATTTTGCGAAAATACGTTCACTTTTTCAGAGATATCTCAGAAATCTGGATCTCTACCGAATCCTGGCACAGGTCAAATTGTTCGGAGAGTTTCATTGAACCATTTTGTTGTTGATAGTATACAAATCTATGAATAATTTGTTCTCAAAAAAAATCGAAGACTCAAAATTGCTCAAATTTCTGAACCAAAAAAAATATAGGATTTCTGAAACGGTTCGAGCGATGAGGATTTCTGAAACGGTTCGAGCGAAATATTGCCAACATTCATTTTTATTTACCTAAAAAAGAACACTGAAACTAATATCTTAAACTTATGAAAAAAAAATTTGTTGAAAAATACCATGAACCCGGGGTCATGGTACAAAAATAATTTTTCACCATGAACCCGGGTTTCCAAAAGTTTAAGTCAGTTTCGCAGTTCTTCTTTAGGTAAATAAAAAAATATTGTTGGCAATATTTCGCTCGAACCGTTTCGGAAATCCTCATAATATATTTTTTTTGTTCAGAAATTTGAGCAATTTTGAGTCTTCGATTTTTTTGAGAACAAATCATTCATAGATTTGTATACTATCAACAACAAAATGGTTCAATGAAACTCTCCGAACAATTTGACCTGTGCCAGGATTCGGTAGAGATCCAGATTTCTGAGATATCTCTGAAAAAGTGGATGTATTTTCGCAAAAATTCGATATTTGCTCTTTGAGAAGGCTTTCAGACAAATATTGGAAAATATACTTGTTGTAGCTGCCCACAATGAAAAGATAAGAACTAACTTTCATATAACTAATTGCTCTTCGCATGTTGAGTGAATTTCTAAGGATGTTTGGTGGATATGCGAACCGCTGCAAAATATGAAACCGATCATCGCATAACCAGTACTGAAAATGCAATAAGCATTTAGTGCCTATGGTTAGATGTAGAATTCTTCACCATAGCATAAAATCTTATATTTATGAGAACATTAGTACACAATAGGACGCTGCAAAAGCACAATTTCGACAAAAGTTAAAATCAGCCCTGAAATTTTTAAAAATTTTTTTTTCTCAAAAATTTCGCTTTAAAAGCCCCCTCAAACAACCTTAATAGTGTTTTTAGAATATTTGCGAATATTTTCACCGCAAATAGCAATGATTGTCGCAGAAAGAGAAAAAAAATTTTGAACAAAAAAAGTTCACCTTAGCGCAATTCCCATGCATGGGCCGATTTGGCCCATTTCTCGGTTATAGTGAGTAACTGCGGTGCGCATTAGAACTAATGAAGAACCTAAGGCCGCATTTAATTTTAACGTAACTTATAACATATTTCATGAAACCGACCGCTCCGCGCCAATGCGTCACCCCGGAATGAGTTGACACGGCCCTATCAGTAGCCAACAGTATTCTCTATCTAACCAACAAAACCACAATTCTCTATCTTTATTTTGAGCCGAGTTATGATTTCTCAAACTTTGACCTCTCGGCGGAAAAATCCGAAGACTCCAGGTTTGGATATGTTTCACGCGGTTGCGAAATTTTTAATCAAAATTCTGTCAACGCCGATCGATAGAGGAGGTGTTGAAATGCATTAGGAAAAATATTCAGCGAAATTAAAAATCATGAATTTCTACGTCCTGGTCATGGCCGAAGTGGTCGAGTCTCTCACGATTCCTCTTTAGATAGCTTGGGCCCAATTGCATAGACGCATTACCCAAGTGTTTCGGCACAGATGTTCTGTTGAAAACTTTTCTGGATTCTCATGTTGAAGAGAGATACAGATCGTCAAAGAGGCACTATTTTCGAACCCAGGGATTTCGACGTCGTCTATCGTCGAGAAGACCGATCTCCGGTACAAAAACCCGCGATATCTTGTGAGGGATTCTGATGGCTATCGAAAAATGCGAAAAATAATAGGGGGTTAACATTTTTATCAAGCTACCCCCCCCCCGATTTTATGCGATCCTTACGTGACACGCGTGATATACGCAATTGATATTCAATGCATTACTATATATTAGAAAATGCTAACGTCTGTCTGTCTGTCTGTCTGTTTGTCCTTTTTTTTCCTTCCGTCCGGTCACACTTTTTTCTCATTTTCCTAATATATCGCTTCAAATTCGCTCTATCTTCTCAGAACCTTTTGCATATGATAACTGGCCAGAAAACCTTTCAAATTTTATAAAATTTAATTAACCAAATCTATAGCCAAGTGGGTTACGCGCTTGACTAGCAATCCGAGCGACGCAGGTTCGACCCCCGCCGCGGGCAAACCTTTTGCCGCATTTTTCGCAAGTGCCGCAAGTGCTCCTGGCACGTTTTAAAGTACCGTGAAACACGTTTTCACCTGTTTTGCCGAGTTTTAACGTGAAAATCGAAAATTTTGAAAAGTTTCAAAATGATTCAGAAACCGTAGGGGATCACTACAAAAGTGTTTGCGATGTCGGAAACGTGTCTGAACGTGTTCTAACGCGTTTTAACGTAAAAAATCGAAAAATTCGAAAAGTTCCAAAATGATTCAGAAAGCGTAGGGGATCACTACAAAAGTGTTTTGCGATGTCGGAAACGTGTCTGAACGTGTTCTAACGCGTTTTAACGTAAAAAATCGAAAAATTCGAAAAGTTCCAAAATGATTCAGAAAGCGTAGGGGATCACTACAAAAGTGTTTTGCGATGTCAGAAACGTGTCTGAACGTGTTCTAACGCGTTTTAACGTAAAAAATCGAAAAATTCGAAAAGTTCCAAAATTATTCAGAGAGCGTAGGGGATCACAGGAAAAAGTGTTTTGCGATGTCAGAAACGTGTTTGAACATTAGAACATGTTCCCTGCCTTTCACGAGCCTTTCACAACGGAAACACTGTATACTGCGTTTCCGTTGTGAAAGGCTCGTGAGGCAGAGAGCGATCGAAAAAAGTTGCCACGGAGCCACGAAGTGGCGTAATGGCAACTTTTTTCGATCGCTCTCTGCCTCACGAGCCTTTTCCACCGGAATAAGCCAGTACTCTTAGTAGCGATTAACATTCCCCAGCATACTACGAGGTTTAATGTAGCCCGGTGCCGGCTACCGAGCTCCCCCTGGACCGAACCTGGAGCCAGCTACAGGGCGCCCCCTGGACCGTACCTGGAGCCACCTATCGAGCTCCCCCTGGACCGAACATGGAGCCGGCTACAGGGCGCTCCCTGGACCGTACCTGGAGCCACCTATCGAGCTCCCCCTGGACCGAACCCGCACCCAGAACTATGCATAGAGCGTAGTGTACGCATAGAGCGTAGTGTACGCATAGAGCGTAGTGCATTTAACCTTAATACAACCCCGCTAGTTATTTTCCCCATAATTCAATTCTAAAATCATGCCCTCTATTTGCGAAAAAGAAGCATTTCAATGATCAGATATGCACAATACGAAACTAATTCATTTGAATTGTGATTTTCCGAAAGCGTAAACAACTCTTACATTTCCTAGACGCATTCTAGACGAACTTATTTTTGATATACACTCTTAAGTACTTCTAAATGAGTTCATGATAAATGGCAGCCATTACATTTGTATTTCCGCTTCCCTATCATTCGTTGAGTTGTCTTATACTTTTCTCTCCTCTGTCTCTTCTCAGCTAAAATTCTGTTCTTCAAATGAAGACTTACATTCAAACTTTCGCTGTCATAGAAGAATTCAATTTTTGTGAGTATTTCAAATGGTTACATCATTGATCGTTCAATTTCATGGATTGGATTGGTTCTCAATCTCATTTTGTGTCGACTCGTGTTTATGAATAAGAAACGAGTAGAGGCACAATACAAATATCTCATTCTTCTTTTTGCTGTGAATGACATTTGCTACTCCATAATTCAGTATGTGGCTTGTTGAGGTATTGAGTTATCCCTGACTAATTGGACTGAGCAATATTTCAGAGAATAATCACCACCGGGAAAACATTCAGTATCTTCACTGTAGGTGCATTCAAAACTTCAAGGGT
This sequence comes from Pristionchus fissidentatus, assembly GCA_036245785.1. NCBI lineage: Eukaryota > Metazoa > Nematoda > Chromadorea > Rhabditida > Neodiplogasteridae > Pristionchus > Pristionchus fissidentatus. The sequence continues at coordinate 18,876,938 of BTSY01000004.1, forward strand.
TCGTTAATTTGACACTATTTCGTTTTCTCATTTGTGTCTAGCATGCGACATCATTCTATTGTTCCTTCTATACATTAACGTTCGTTCTTCTCGATTATCAATTTCTATTTCGATTCTGGGCTATTAAATCGTGAGTTTTTATTCTCATTCAAAACATTCTCTGCCTGCCTGCCTGCCCCTGCCCAATACAGTCGAAATTAATATATTATTTAAAAATAGTAGACATTTTTATGAAGGCTAGTGTTTTCTCTTAAAATATTTATTTCGTATTTTATAAATCGTACTCTACTCTTATTGAAAGTGCGCAATTATATCACGAAAATATTGTTACACGGTTGGCGTGCCGCGAAATTTGTATACAATTGTTTTGCTATTACCGAATTGGAAATTTACGCACAGTACAATTATAAAGTTATTCGATCAACCAAAATGACAGAAAGTTAGTTCCTGTGCTTTTCTTGAAGAGGGAGAACGCGAAAGTGGAAGCGTCACGAAAAATTTTCTATATGAGGCCGTTTGCGAGAGAATCGAGCAAAGCTCGGACAGTAGAAAAATCGAAGTCGAGGGAGAACATTGTTTTAGATACTCTCCAGGGTGCTGATTACGATGGCAAGTATGTCATATTATGTAAATTGATCTCCGACCTGTTATTCAAATTACAAAATTCAGCTTATTTCACGTGTTTTTGTGATTCCAAAAGAAAGAGCCATCAAACCATGTCGTGCAAATACTCAACTAGGGTGAAATTGCATGAGAAATCTAGTGGGAGTTTCAGAAATGCAAATTTCCGTGGTTTTCACGTAGCAACTGTCTATTTCCCCATGTTAAACTCAAAAGAGAGGTCTGGGATTTACACAGTATGTGGAGAACACACACACCGTACCGCCTCTTGAATTTGTACGCAGTTGACCTCCGGCAAATCGAGTTATGAATTTTTAAATGAGCGGCTCTGGGTGGAAAAGCACCGATCTGACGTGAGCAGTCATCATTTTGCATCCAATCTCCCTCTCATTTCTCATTTGACTGGCTCGCGCGGCGTCTGAGAGTGCGAAATGAGAGGGTGATCGCATGCTAATTGCCCTTTCTCTCGTCAGATCGATGCTTTTCCACACAGATCCTCTGATTTAAAAATTCATAACTCGATTTGCCGGAGGTCAACGGCGTACAAATTTAAGGGGCGGTACGGTGTGTGTGTTCTCCACATACTGTGTAAATCCCAGACCTCTCTTTTGAGTTTAACATGGGGAAATAGACAGATGCTACGTGAAAACCACGGAAATTTGCATTTCTGAAACTCCCACTAGATTCCTCATGCAATTTCACCCTAGTTGAGTATTTGCACGACATGGTTTGATGGCTCTTTCTTTTGGAACCACAAAAACACGTGCAATAAGCTGAATTTTGTAATTTGAATAACAGGTCGGAGATCGATTTGCATAATATGATATACTCGCCATCGTAATCTGCACCCTCAAATGTGTAGGAAACCGTCTTCAACTGAGAATTCGTATTTTCACCTGTCCGATCTCTGTTGTCGCATTGTTTGATTCTCTCGCAAACGGCCTCATATGTATGTTAAAAAAAACGGAAGACCACGTTTTTGCATTTTTTGGTATTTTTTTATTTCATAAATGTACCTCTTAAAATAATGTATTTATCTTGTAATGTTCTAATCTATTTGAAGTTCAGAAAGTGTGTCTAGTAAGTGTAGGCAAACAAGAAATACAATGTCGCGTGGAACGACAAAGGGGGGGGGGTTAGTATGACATGGTAACTATGAGCACATCAGGCCAAGTCGACTCGCTCTGTTCTCTAATACTAAATTCATTTCTAGCTGCATTTGAATTTTCAATCTGGTAATTTACTTCAACGGAGTAGGACATATCGTACATGTCAGAGAAATCGGAACAAGTACCGAGCAATACCGTACAATTGGCTACAATTGAAACATTGCGAATACAAGGTTTTAAATTTTGATTTTATGCTCATTCGATTTCCCTTCCCCGATTTGCCGGAAACGGCTCGGATTGTATCGGTGAAATATCGCTAGAAATCGATAAATCAGAGTCGTGCGTGTGACAGTGTGCACACGTATTTTGTGTAGTGCGCAAATTGCCACTGCCGGCGCGCTTTCAGTTCGCGATTCGTTAGGCCCGGCGATTTTTTAACTCACGTTTTATCGATTTCTAGAGATATTTCACCGTGAAAATCCGAGCCGTTTCCGGCAAATCGGGGAAGGGAAATCGAATGCGCATAAAATCAAAATTTAAAACCCTGTATTCGCAATGTTTCAATTGTAGCCAATTGTACGGTACTGCTCGGTACTTGTTCCGATTTCTCTAGCATGTACGATAATAGATATGAGCATCCAGGTATACAACAATATTTACCACGATGAAGCCAACTCAAGCTGCTCTAAAAGATTTGTTGGCGATAGTAAAAGAGAAGTACGACATTGATGGTGCAGATTTCGGATTTATCGTAGCTGATTATGTGGTATTTAGAATAAGGTAGATATACGAAATACTTTCATTCGTTCAGAGAAACGATGAGTTCCAATGGATTCCTGCTCTTGGATATTTCGTCACTAATATCATAATGTCTTTGTGTTTCGGATTCATGGCCTTTTCCGCTTATTCCATCCATTCTCACATCCGCAATGCAAAATCAATGTCTTTCAAAACGAAATCGTTACAAAAAAGCTCTATTATTCACTGTGTGCGCAGGTAAGGTTAACTTCAGCACACTTCACACCTTCACACTCCCACCGAATCAAAATTTTATCGTTGCAGACTATAGTGCCACTAATTTTCTTTTTCATTCCATGTGGAATGTCTCTCACTTTTCCTCTGATCGGAATTAATGTTCCCTATTTATGTGACATTACTCCACTTCTTATCTCATTCTTCCCAATCTTTGATGCTCTTTTTGTGATCTTGATAATCAAGGAACTTCGTACCATGTTCATCAACTCAATTTGTCTCAAGTACTTTTCTGCTTTCTATTATCTTTCAAAATGCTCGTCATTTCTACAGAAATCGGCAGGATTCGAGCGTTCAAAAATCATCAATCTCAATCAAGATCAATAACATTTACTCATAAAACGACTGAAATGTTTCAAAATTTTATAAAGTAATATATTTTATTTTCGATAATGAACCCACTGAACCAGAAGAATAATAATTAAAAGAGCATACTACACACCACTACTCATTTGTAGTTCCTGCTCTGTAGGTCATCTAGCATGGGCGCATATTTAATCGGTCCAGTTGATGACTATCTACTACAATGTGCGGCAGTGCAAGACAGACGAGATTCTTTTCTCTGTCCCTCCACGCTTTCAGGCGCGATATGCGAGAGATTATGTGTATGTAGTTTGTGACGACGCATCGAAAGGGAAAACACCGATAGCGAGAGAAAATTGCCCTGCTTTCCTCTTTCCTTTCCCACTTCACTCTTGCCTCTCTCTTTTCTTTCCATTCGCTGTCAAGAACTTTGTGTTCCTTAAAATGTTCTTGTTGGTAAAGCAGGAACAACAGGAATAAAATTAGAAACACAAAGTTCTCAAGTGATCTTCGTCTTTTTAACATCATGGATTCAATTAGATTCCAATGTCTCCATCTTCTATTCTCATCACTGGTGCAAATCGTGGAATCGGCCTCGGATTCGTCCATCATTATCTCTCTCTTCCCAGTGTCAAACACGTATTTGCAACGGCAAGAGAACCAGAGAAAGCAACGGTTAGTGAGGCAGATCATAGACATTGATTTAGAATGAAAAAATAGCTATTTTGACATTTACGCAAAGTCTTCTTCTACAATGATGTGTGTGTCACGGTGTTGATTGTAATCAAACCTTGTTTAGGAGCTAAATTCCATCTATGATAATCGTCTACACGTCGTCAGAATGGATGTGCGATGTGACCAGAGCATCATTGATGCTGAGAAACAGGTAAACGGGCCTGTTCATCTGTTCAGATCAAAATAATTTTTTTTACATTTTTTTCTAATTTACTAACTGCTGCTGGTAAATCTCGTTTTGTAGATCTCGTCAATCGTTGGCTCCGATGGTCTCACACTTCTCATCAATAATGCGGGAATTCTCGATCGGTAGGTCAAATACACGGAGCCAATCTCGAACTTCTCTCTTTCAGTTACGATATCGATGCTACTCCGAGTCGTTCTCGTATTCTGACAACAATGGACATTAATGTCGCTGGTCCCATTGTCGTATCGCAGGTATGGGCAAATATGCGGTTAAAATAGAGAGTAGTTATAATTTGGACAGTCACGCTGGAGAAATAATTGAACGATGAACTAGGTGAACGAACGAACTAGGTGGAATTGTCCCCATTCCTCCCATTGGCAGGTTAACGACACTACGTTTTCAAAGTGTGGTTCAGTGAGAATGCGGTTTCCGGGTAGAGATTAGGTCCAGGGGCAGCTCGGTATCGTTATCCGGATACGGATTACAGCCATGACACACTTGGAATATGTCAAACGCTTTAAAGAACAAGTTTTCCGTAATTTGAAAACACAGAAGCGGTGCCCTACAGTTTGGAAAAATTTTAAAAAAGAGAAATGCATTGTGTTTTTGAGGTATTCCTTCCGCTCCTTCGCAAGGCTGCCTCTACAAATTCTTCTCTTCCAGTCGGAGTGAATCGAGCTGCCATTGTGAACATCTCCTCTGGTGTTGCTTCCATGCAAGACAACACGAGTGGAGGAAATTTGATATATCGAACAAGCAAGGTGAGAGTTCAGTTTGAAAGATGTATTGAACAAGAAGGCACGCAAAAAATTTTGTTAGAAGTGAACATGTCGACGGGCACCATTTCTTTGTCTTTACAAAAATCTTACATGCGCTGAAACATATAGTAAGCGAAAAAAAGTGAATGTCCTGTATATTATAGAAAATTACAGACAGCTTTGAACTCTCTGACAAAGACTTTCGGTCATCACACGATCAAGGACGACATTCTGACTGTGGCAATCCTTCCCGGATATGTGATCACTGCACTCGTTGAAAACAGAGGAGAACTCACGGTTTGTTTTTCTCAAACATTTTCTTTTTTTAATTATTGAAAGTATTTATTCAGGTTGAACAGTCTGTTGCAATGATGGTCAAGGTGTTCGATACTTGGACGAAAGAATCGAATGGACTTTACTATGCAAAGGAGGGTCATTTGTATCCATTGTAATTGCGACATTCCACTGATAAATTAATTAGAAATCTATTTTAAAAGGAAATACTAATAGAAGGAGGCAGCCACATTATGTTTTGATGTTCATTTTTAATAAACAAATATTTAAAATAGATACTTGCATCCGATCGATGTTGTTTTATCGCTTGATCTCTTATGAGTTACTTGTAAAATCATTTTATTCATGAAATAAAGCACTATAGCATCTAGCCAAGCTGAGTTATAGTTAGTGAGAAACTAGACAATTCTTGATGAACGGAACTGTTTATGATCTTTCTATCAGTTTTACGTAGAGTTCTCCATTGAGTGGACCTTGTAGGACATTGGCAGTAATTGTGTGAAGTTCCTCCTGAAACAATGAAAACACGATTTGGGCACTATTCAAAATTGTCCGTGAAAAAATTGTTTTTAATGACTCGTATCCTCATTCCAACAATCAAACTCACATGTTCTGGATGGAGTTCAGTTATGAATTTCCTCGTAACTTCAGCCAGAACAGTCTTGAATTCCATCTCAGCGAATCTCGCTCCAACACAATTACGAGGGCCGATTCCGAATGGAATGAAAGTGGACGACCAATTGGTTTTGTTGTCGTCCCCAAGGAATCTGAAGAAATGGAATAGCTTTAACATTTGTGTTAATTAATTGACTGACCGTTCAGGAATGAATTCAGTTGGATGCTCAAAGTTCTCCTCATTCCACATAACTGCGTGGACTGGAGTCATGATACAGACTCCCTCGGGAACTCGAATCTTACCACCGATTACTGTCTCCCTGAATCAGTTTAATCGGATTTATCGAGTTTATTTTTCTGAGTAAAAATAAGATTCTAAAGTGTCTCTAAACTCCTGAAACAGTACTAACTTGATGCATCTCCTTCCAGTGAAAGTGATCACAGGCGGTTTAAGACGGAGGGTTTCGGAGAAAACTGCGTGCTGGAATATCATTGTGTTATTGTACCGTCGATCGTACCAACTAGACACTTACCATATAAGGCATCTTCATAACTCTATCGTAGTCTATCATTTCATCTTCTCCGAAAGTCGAAATGATCTCCTCATAGAGAGTTTCTTGTACCTGCAATATCATTCATTTCCTCCAATTCTCACATTATCTCACATGGGGATTCTTCGCCAGTAGATAAGAAGCAAAAGCAAGAGCCGTCGACGTCGTTTCGTATCCCGCGAGGAAGAAAGCCCATGCATTGGAGACAACGATGTCGTGATGGAGAGGGGATTGCTGAGATTTGGAGGAAAACATGAAATTGGCTTCTACTCTTCTCGTTTGGTTTCAATATCATCTTCACTGTTGTATTCACGAACTAACGCATTTCGTAGTAGATATGATCAAGTTAGTTTCTGCATTTGTATGCTTGAATGTGTAATTATGCACTGTACGATATGTCGACTATGTTACTCAAACTGTGATCAAAGTAACTCACTCCATTCTCCACTCTTTTCTCATTCTCAGCAAGAATCAAATCAATGAGATCGGGAAGAGGACGAATCTAAATGAAGACGATTGACCGAGCAGGAAAGACTGAATTCACCGTTCCAGCGGCTCTCTCCTTTTCTCTCTGCCGAATAATCTCCGATAGATTATCGATGATCACTCTTTCGTCTCTTCCAAAGATTGTGAATGGACGTAGATATTTGAAGATTGGGAAGAAATCTGAACATAAAAGATTGAATAGAGAAGGGAGATTCAAAACCTACAAGAGATCTTGAACACGAGAGATTTGCTGTATTGAATGTTGGACATGAAGCTTCTCACGCGAGTGTAGTAGGCGTTGGAACGCTCCTGATATTATGAACTCTTTGATTTTGTTGTTGACCTCTTTTTGGGTTAGTGCTATTGATGATAGTGGTAAATTGTGTATTTTGTTCCGTTCCCCTATCAAGGCCAGACTATAGTCTTACGTGACCTTGATATAATGGAATTACGCGAGCACATGTTATCGTGTCTTTTAACTGAATGGTTACCTTTAGGCACGATATGTTTTGCCCTAGTGCACATCTCGCAATCATATCCATTGTCATCGCTTGGAATTCCCTGCAATTCGTGCCTTTCCGTGTCGTTTTGTGTTGTTGTCCCCATTCCTCCTATTGATTCCTTCCCTCACCCATAGATCTCAACACTCCCGTTGTTCACTCTCGTTTTCTCCCGCAAAACGTCTATTAGATTCTCCATTTGGTCGTGGAACATGAGGTGCATCTGGCAGAAAGAGAAGATTAGTTGATTGAAAGATACAGTTAACCTTCTTCATTTTTCCCGAAGTGAAGATAGAGGAGATAACAGAGCGCTGTTCCTTCCATCCGGTTCCTGATTGGATTGTTCAATATTATATTTCCTATTTCTATATTTATTGTTCTATATTACATAGATTTCAAAGATAAATTTTTAAAAGTACCGTAGGATCCGATGTGATCAACTTGCAAGAGACCATCGAGCATGGGATAAACCATGTTGATAGGGATATTCTAAAATATCTATTTATAAATCCGCAGACCCATTCCATCTTCACCTGTCTTGCTGAGAAATTAGAGAACTGTGATATGTAAACTTCCTTGATAATTGCAGGATCAGTGGTGACGATTTCTAGATTCGATCCGTAATAAAATCTGCAATACCTCGATAAAAGTAAACGACAAAATCCGTGGTTATACCCGAAAGTCTTTCCATATATCTTCTCGAAAGTAGGGTAGATAAATGGTGTGGCTTCGATTCCTTTCTGAAACAAATTAAGCGATCGAACAAAAGAAAATATGTGTTGCCAACCTCTTTGATAACTTCGAAGAAGTGGAGAAAGTTTCCGAACCAGAAGTTGACCGGTGGTCCATCCAATCCAATTTCATCACGAATCTTTAGCTTTCGTTTTCGCTCTCTGTGGTATTACGTATTACAAATATTACTCACAATTTATCAGATTACCAACTTACTTGTGTCTCAGGAAATTTTCTAGATACTCAACTTGATATTCTACAGTCTATTGATTTGAGAAAAATAACTCACAGAAGTTCGTATGTAATGAGAGTGAGAATAGAGACGAGAAAGATAATGGCGAGCATTTCGAACACTGAAAGAGAGTGAATGGAAATGAGTGATAAGAAGAGTTGCGATAGAGAAGAGGAAAGAGTGATGAGCATAGCACAAACGAATCACACAAAAATTAGGCGAACAGTTCACATTGCGACTAGGTTTATACCATGTGGTGAACTTTTTCCTTTCCTCGATTGAAGTGTTTGTTCAACTGCCACTGAACAAGAATCAGTGCATTTTATCGCAGAGTGGCACAACATTGCATTTACAATTACGATAAAAAAGAATCTCGTTCTTTAACCCTTCGATTCTCCTCTAATCTACATGTTGTGGTGGCTATTCTAACTTGTTCCTGCTGATTTGGTCACAATCTGTCACAATCTTGAAATTACAATGGCCAACAATCAAATTGAACTTGTAGAACTACGCAAATATTTATACGAAATTAGAAAAGTTTAGGAGAAGACTGTTGTCGTTCACTTTCTCTCAATGAGTCTCACGAACAATTTGCCGTCCTTCGGTCCGTGCAAAACGTTGGCAGTCATAGTTAGCAATTCCTCCTGAATACGATAATTAGAGAGAAACTTCATTTTCGAACGCCCTGGTTTATCTAGTTTAAATTGAACGATGCAAAGGTAATTGATACACTATTTGTCACAACTCACATGTTCTGGGTGGAGTTCAGTGACGAATTTTCTCGTAACCTCAGTGATAACAGTCTTGAATTCCATCTCAGCGAATCTCGCTCCAACACAATTACGAGGACCGATTCCGAATGGGAGATAAGTGGCTGACCAAACGGCTTTCGAGTCTCCGAGGAAACTACAAAAGGCAAACAATAAAGGTGTCATTTTGAGTTTTTTGTAAGATATTTCGAAGCGCTGCAATGAAATGAATGCTGACCGTTCGGGAATGAATTCCTTGGGATTGTCGTAGTATTCTTCGTTCCACATGACTGCGTGGACGGGAGTGACCACACTCACTCCTGCCGGCACTCGAATCTTCCCGCCAATTACTGTATCCCTCAAAGATTATCGATTTTAGAAATTACAGTTTCCCTAAAGATTCTCGATTTTAGAAATTGCAGTATCCCTGAAAGATAGTCGGTTTTAGAAATAGAAATTGCATTTTACTGACTTGATGCATCTTCTTCCGGTGAAAGTAGCGACGGGAGGGTAGAATCGGAGAGTCTCCGACCAGACAGCGTGCTACAATGAGAGTAAAGTGTGGAAAGAAGAGTGGGAGGGAATACCAGATACGGTAGCTTCATCACTCTCTCGTAATCAATTGCTTCGTCTTCTCCGAATGTTGACTGAATCTCCTCGTACAATGTCTCTTGCACCTAGAAGATTATTAGAAATGAATTCAAGTTCAGATTAGACCAGTCGATTTACCTCAGGATGTTTGGCGAGAAGGAAAGAAGCAAAAGCGAGGGCAGTCGAAGTCGTTTCGTACCCAGCGAAGAAGAGCGCCCATGCATTGGAAACAACGATATCGTGATGGAGGGGCTTCTCCTCAAATCGGTAGGAATTGCGATATTCATTTTTTGCAAAAAGTAACTCACTCCATTCTCCACTCGTTTCTCATTCTCAGCAAGAATCAAATCAATGAGATCGGGAAGAGGACGAAACTGAATGAAAGATATTTGCAAATTGCAATAGAGATGGCCGAATGGTGTAAGCAATCGCTTGTCATTGGAAGGTTCACGAGTTCGATCCCCGCCGCGGTCAATTAACCCTTCAAAAAAAACTTTCTCACCTTTCCACTAGCTCTTTCTTCAGTTCTCTGGTGGATTATCTCTGAAAGATTCTTCAGAAGAACATGCTCTTCTCTTCCGAAGATTGAGAAACGACGAAGATGTTTGAAGATAGGGAAGAATACTGAATGAAGAGGTTAAAAGGTGCATCATTGAAGACTTTGGAGGTACTTACAGGAAAGTTTGTACACGAGCGACTTGTTGTATTGAATATTGGCCACGAATATTCGTGCACGAGTGTAGTACTCATTGGATCGATCCTGCAATGCAAACAATGAGCGATGAATGGGGAAATGGATAACCTTGATGCATGAAATATTCTGTCCCAATGCGCATCTCGCAATCATATCCATTGTCATCGCTTGATATTCACTGAAAACAGAGTCTTTTTTACGCTATTTTCATCTTAATCTTGCCCATAAATATCCATTAGACCATTGTCCTCTTTAGTTTTCTCACGCAGAACTTCGATGAGATTGTTCACTTGGTCGTGGAACATGAGATGCATCTGAGAATGTATTGGAAATGAGCAGACAGAAATCACAAAAAAAATTTTTTACATGAATACACATGATTCCAAAAAGATCGACAGGGTCAGGGTAAGAGAGTGTTCAAAAGTGAGAGTCTCTCTCGATTTCACGCGTTCTCTTACTCCAAAGCCCTTTCTCTCTAAGGTCGACCGGCGTGTGGAATGATGTGAAAAGCGAACTCAACTACCTTCTTCATTTTGCCTGACGAGAAAATGGAGGAGATCACTGATCTCATTTCCTTCCAACCAGCACCTGAATTCATATTTATTCCTTTTCTCTGTTTCCAATAGGGAAACTGACCATACGACCCAATGTGATCCACTTGCAGTAGACTGTCCAGAAAAGGATACACCATGTTGATAGCGACTTTCTAGCAATTGTGCGAGGTAGCTGACATAATAACCACTCTTATCGATTACCTTTCTAGCCACAAAGTTACTGAATTGAGAGATGAAAATCTCCTTGATTATAGCAGGATCAGTAGTGACGATCTCAAGATTTGAACCAAAATAGAATCTGCAAAAAAAGGATTTGTCTTGTACTTTTTTAAAAGATCAGTTGCGTACCCAAAAGTGCTTCCATAGATCTTTTCGAGTTCAGGGTAGACGAAAGGCGTGGCTTCGATTCCTTTCTGCAATTAATAAATTGATAATTTTAGTTGAAATATCGAACCTTCTTGATGACATCGAAGAAGTAGAGAAAGTTGCCGAAGATAAAATTGGCTGGCGGCCCATCCAATCCAAGTTCCTCACGCAGTTTGAAATGTTTACGACGTTCTCTGTCAATTTGGGATAGTGGAGAAAAGTGACTTTTCATTATCAAGACGATAGAAACATATTAATGTTGCAATCAACTATTCCCGAATTAGAAATAAACTCACATAAGTTCATGTATGATGAGAGTGAGAATGGCTATGCCCAACAGAATCCAAATCATTCTGGAAGGGGGAAACTGAGGATGAAATGAAATCAAAGAGGAATCAATGCGACCAAATAAGAAAATGGAGTGAACCGCCAACACTTCAAAGTGATTAGATTGCGATGTCGTTTACGAAACACAATTGTTTCCCCCACTCTCTCTCTTATTGACCCTCTCCATTCGTAGCGTCTCTTCCCTTACATTCTCACCCCTCTCTCTTCTTCGCCTTGTCTCTCGCCCTTTCATACAAACTACAGGGTTGAGGGTGCTTGTCCAATACTTGCTTTAGCACCCGAAGAGTGTCGTTGTTGTGGTCTAGTATTACACGAAGTACACACTTACTGGCGTACTCCGACTTTTCAGCGCGCGATGTGCGACGGATGGGTGTAGGGTTCGACGCGCGATGCGCCAACCCCTACACCCATCCATCGCGCGTCTTGTGAAATCTGATCCACATCGCGCGTTCTGTGTAAAGGTCCCGAACGAAAAGGAGTGAAAAGGTGCGCAGCTAGTGAAATCAGGCGCCCATCGTGTGGCGGCGCACATCGTGCGTTGAAAAGTCCGAGTATTTAAAGAGGTCAGAGTCACAATAGTCTCAGTGGTCTCAGTAGTCACAATAGATAGTCACAGAGAGTCACAATAGTAAAGAATCCTTAATCATAGTCACAATTGATAGTCACAGAGAGTCACAATTTTGACGAATCCTTGATCAACGTTTGTGGGCAAGTATTTGAGATATAAATGTGTTTTATCACTCGACGATTGTACACACGACAGAATCAGTCCTTGAAGAATCGCTTCATCTTGACGTAGTTCTGAAAAGAAAAGAAATGAGATAATTTATATTATAGCTCATCTGCGTTCTGAAAATTACAGAAATGTGTTCCTGGTATTTAGTGAGAAAATGTTTCTCCGTTCGAGTTATAGTAAGTTAAACAACCATAAATACGTGACTTTTCTTTCCTCCTAGAAATTCTCAATTTCTCACCGTGGGAGTTGTAGTGAATCGAGTTGCGACCTCCCTAGGGATACAAATGAGATCTCCCGGCTCGGCCAGAATTCGAATCCATTCTCCGTTCTGGAATAAAATCAGCTGTTGATAGAAAGTGTTTAGTTGCTTACTGTAGCTTTGACATCGAAGTAGGCCTCTCCATCAAGGATGAGTTTGCCGATTTCCTCCTTGAGAAAGGTCTCTTCGTAGAGTTCTTCCAACTGAAAATAATAGCAGGGAACAATTGAAAAATGAAGAAGATTACCCACTTTCTCCGAGAAATTCAGTGTGATTCGGGCGGATATTTCAATGATATCCTCTCGTATGAAATGTCGTTCGTGTTTGATTGTGGCTATTCGAGTAGAGAGAGCGATCGGATCGGCGGCGTTTAACTGAAAAGGATATCGGAACATATCGTACTTGCTGAAAATATCGGAACGTTTACCGGAAAACGTGAAAAATATTCACTATTTTCATCTTTGCGAGTACAGATTATCATGATTTGCTTTTATGCTAATTCGATTAATCCCCATCGATTTGCCGGAATCTACCCGGTGATGCCCGGTGAAATCTGTGAAAGAAAGCGACAAATTCGATTGCAAGAAGACAGAAAAGGACAGAACCGGCAATTACTGGCATTTCACGGCTGTATACGGTAATGATGACAATTCGCTAACTTGGTCGGTTTTCGCATCGAATTTTCTTCTTTATTTAACACATTTCACAGGGCATGTCCGGGTATTTTCCGGTAAATCGAGGTGGACAAAAAATATGAAGCTGTTCACGAGTCGTGAATAATTTTCTTCACAAAGTTACAAAAAGTGAATATTTTTTTCACGTTTTCCGGTAAACGTTCCGATATTTTCAGCAAGTACGATAGTAAGAAACATTTCCGTCCAGAAAGTGTAAATCGTTCGCATCTCTCCGTATCCCGGTAAATTCTCTGAGGAGAGGGGTCAAGAACGAAATAGTAATAATAAATGAAAGAGAGGGGATGTCCCCCACTTTTACACTACCCTGCTGCTAACCCTTATCTAGTGGATTTGGATAGTCTGATTCAACACTCTTTCAATTTGACCTTCCACACGAGTGCTTCCGACTGCTTGTGTATTTGATCCGGAGTGAGTCTCATTGGAGGGAAAATATGATGAGGAAGTCGAGGATCACCGTAGGCATAGGGATCGATGAACCATGCTTGAACCATCTGAAGGAGAATAATAATAATGATAATAATTTAATAATTTATCTCGCCCGAGGCGCAACATGATTCAAATTTGACAAGAAATAAGAAGAAGATATGAGGGAAGGAGTCTCCGAATTTCAATTGAGATGACGGAGGTCTTTGACGACTGAAAGAATGAGAAGAGGATAATGAACAGTGGATGAAAGTAGAGTGAGTGAGAAAGAATGAAGAACAAGTAGATTGAGTGGTCGATTGATAAGTCGAATCCGGCTGTGCTTACTGAGAAACAGCCAACTGGTTTAGACCCTGTTCCAGCTACTTGTTTGATAGGCTGATGTAAAGGGGAGAACAAGTATTATTATGGACAATACAAGAATATCTATGACAGCTTGTATCTAGATAGTTTTCTAAGATATAAAGGTATTCCCGTGTTCTGCATGTTTTACATGTACGGAACATTGCGCCGTTCAGTCTGCACACAACATAGTTGAGTTGGAACAAGCTGAATTGCACCTCAGTGTCAGTATACTCATTGATCCTCTCTGAGATCGATGGTTCGAGTTTGGAGGACTTGGGCTCAAGCTCTACTCTAAGATCCCTGTTTCGCACGAGATTTTTGAGAGATTCCTCGCATTTTCCTATTCACAAATGGAAATCGTTTCTCATTTCAACTCATTCACCGAAGTGAATATTTAAGATTACTCGCTCTGAAGAAGAAAATCAACCGATGATAATGAGCCATTTCAATGTCGTCAGAGCATTTCGTCAGAGTCATTCACAGCGAACCCGAATAGTCCCATAGACTTGTAAACTATAACTATTCAGTCACTCGGGGACTCGTTTTGTGATCTTTGTGAGTTTACTTACTCGATATGTTTATCAAAAGAATTTTCCCTGTGCAAGCAGATATCAAAATTGCCGTTTTCTTCGAAAGAATTCACTTTCCGTCAGACAATGTGTTCAACAACAAGCTCACTTGGGAATATTCTTATATCGTAAATTAATCCTACTGAACGTCTCTCAATTTTCTCTCAGTGTCTCCAATTAGAATAACGATGAATCCTCTTTTTCATGCTTCCTCATACATCTGTACTATCGAAGGAATAGTAGGTAATTGGCCCTTGTTAAGTTCGTTATGTGAAAAAATGAATAATCAGGAGCAGTGTTGAACATTATCCTCTTCGAACTGGCTCTCACACACAAATCATCATCAAGAGAGAAAGTTTTTCGAGTGAGCGGCTAATTTCTACATTACCATTCTCCAGTTGGTTTCAGATCGTAATTGTCGTGTTTTCCATTCATGGAACTTTGCTATGCACGTTTATTGGAACTCTGAATTATGTGAGCTGCACATTTTTTTCTTTTCATCTCTCAATTCCTAAACTTTAGGCCCACGTCTTCCGCGAGGCAACTTTCATCACTGTCGTACTCGGTCCACTGGCGAATTTCGCTCCCAAATGGATCTGCTTGATAATCATTAAGGTGCATTTTAATTACGGTAGCTACAGTACCTTTTGCCCTTTGAGATCACAATGGTATTCGTCACTATGATGTGGACATTGATTCCAGCCACGAGTGCACTGCAGATGATGGCTCTATCGAGGTTCGAACAATGAAAGACGATTCTCTAATTAATCTCCTCATTAAGATCCCACTGGGGAGTCACCAAACGATTGCTTATTAGCTTTCTCTTCCCTTCTTTGTGTATTGCGATTGTGACTGTGAGTGAATCACATTTATAATTGATTAATGTCTCGGAAATTGACAGACAACAGTAGAAGAACTAATGCCGTCTCCGGAATTCGAAGAGATTATGATTCGAATTTCACAAGAAGTTTACGATTTGAACGATCGAGTTATCACATTTGGAAGCACTATGCGATACTGCGATATCAATGTATGTTATTATTTTAGATAACATAATTAATGTATATTTCCAGTACGGGAGAAGTCTCACATATTTCGCGTTGTTTTACGCGATTGCACCATATTCTCTAGTGTACGGAGTGCTCGGAGTACTCATATTCAAAGTACTTTGTATTTGTCTAACTGAAATAGAGAGTTGACCTCAGATTCAAAGCAAACTGCGTGTCAATGGAATGGCTTTGAGTTCACGAACGATGCAATTACAGCGACAATTTTTCATCATGCAGTTAGTACAGGTTACTTACTGCAGTAAATCAATCAAATCCATTTTTCCTACAGGGAATTCTTCCTCTCGTCATTCTTTCCTCTCCCTTCACAGTATTTCTCTATGCAGTATTCACTCAGACTGACCTAGGCCTTTCCGCCCTGTGGTTCACTTCATTCCTTTGGTTATGTCCTATTGTACAAGTGAGATCCGTGTTTCATCCTATAATTAAACCCATTACTTTCAGGCGCTCGTCCAAATTCGGTACCTCAGACAAGCTTCGCAATCTCGTGCAAACGAGTCGACAGCCAAGAGTTCGATGGCGAGATCGTCGAGATTTTAACCGAATTACCAATATTAATCACTCCTTTGTTTTTTGTTGTTACCAATGGCACAAAATACAGCCCACACACATTTTTTTTCATTTTGCAAAAAAAAAGAAAAGAAATTTGCAAGACGGTAAATAGAATACTCTTACGAGAAACGGCAGAGATCACAACTCGTGAAAGTTTGATTCCTATTCCCACGTGCGTTTACATACGAAATAATGGGAAGGGTTTGAGGCAAATTTGTGACTGGGTACTTCTATTAAATTTGTGGCCGACGTATCTCACGCATAGATTTCTATGAAAACATTGTGTCAGCTCAATAATCTGAGATCAAATGTTCACTGAATGTGAGAGGACAAAGTGAGGGCATTTGTCGCAGTCTTCTTCGGTTTCATCCTCCATCTTCGGAAAATTGTGGAAATCTCAGCTCGAATTTGCGCGTTGAAGATAAAAGCGACCGTTGGATGCGTCTTAAAAAGATTCTCATGACGTTCTTCAACAGTTTTTTTACCCCATTTTGAATGAGCCAGAATCCCGATACACAGGCGTAGAGCAATTTGGATGGAATTGTGTTTGGAAGCCATACCCACGTAGAAAATGTAATGACGTAGATAAAAGAGACGACGAACAACTGGAAAAAAGATAAACATAAAGTGAAAATGCATTTTCAAAACCTGAATGCTCACTCGGAATTCCCGCTGCAGACTTCGTTGAGAGGACTGAAATATTTCATTTTTTGGTTGTTTCGGATTGATCTCACGTTCGATCTCTGTTTAAAGAGCATCAAAACAACACAGGAATAGCAAGCGCAAACTAGCACAGCAGCCATACTGTTGGCAGCCAAATCGAGTTGAATGTACCTTAATTTTTTAGAAGAATTTGTGACTGGTTACACATATTAAACGAAAACAGATATTGTGGTGGCATAATAATTAGAGATGAAATGCCATTTAGAAGAAATATAACCATTTTATTGCCTCTGCTCACCATGATTGAAGAGGCCAATAAGCACTCGAATAAAAATCGGGAAACCATAGGAGATAACAACATTCGTTCAGAGTTGGAAGGGCCATAAAGAAAGCGAGAACAACAGCGAAAAATGAGAGAAACCAGCTAATCCGAATTGTAAACAGTTTCTGAAAACATTTTAAAAATGGAAAATAACATAATTGTGTTACGCACATTGTAGTACACAGGCAGAGTTGTGCAGATGAATCTGAATTACCAAATTAAGTCCAGCTACTAGAGAAAGGTCACCGATTGAGAGCCATAATCACCAGAACAACAACGTATGTCCACCAATTCCACATGTAGATAAACAAGGGAACGAAATTAGCGGCGGAACGAGAAGAAGAAAATTACAATGAAAAAAATAACAGGACTTACTCAAACTGTTTAACGTAATTGGATTGGAAAATTGTGTATGGTGAGATATGAAAAGCTGTGATTGAAAGAGCGATGACGTCACAAATACTCATTTGTGCAATGAATAAGTAACTGAAACGACTTCCATCGGCTATTCCCATCATTTTCATCTCAAGTGAAATTGGGAGAGTCCATCCCTATATTTTTATTTGTTTTTGCTACATCTTCATGTTATTTCTTGTCGAAGTTCAAGTCTTGTAGCGCAACGGGTGTAGATAAATTTTGTTTTATCTCACGATGGAAGATTTCTCAATTTCTTCGATCGACAAACGGCGATTAGCAGAAGCAAATTCATTGTTATGCCATATCTGAAATAACACTTAAAGTAATTGAAATTTCACAAATGTCCAGAGATATCACATTTGCATTCTGAAGAGACTCACGCCGACACAAGTATGAAGAGAAAAACAATCAGTCGATCATCCGATCGTTTCTCAGAGAATCTTAATTTGCATGTAAATTGATTCAAAAGGCCAAACTCACAAGAAGTTGTGGAATGAAAAGGTGGAGTTCGTAGGCTCGGACATAGAGTTGATATGAAAAAATGAAGAAGACAAATAAGGAACGACAGGGAGCGAGCTTCCAATAATTCTTACGAGAGTACAATTTGTACTAATCTCTTGCGTGTGAATGTAAGGTTATTCCCGAGGTTATTATAGAAACGGTCTTTCAAATAAGTGTAGTAGTAGTGGCAAAGAAAAAACACTGACTTTGCATATGTCAAATCCAGTACAATGTACAAATATTAACGTTAGAGAGCGTGCGAAAACAAGAGAGTTACTCTCTCTCTCTGTTTAGCACAATCTCTCGACTTTTTTACTCGGCTCAGTAACGCTACCAGTGAATCCCAGTACTCCCCACGACTCTTATATACCCCTTAGGTGTTTCAGTAGTGTTAATCAATTAGGACCTGATAACCATATTCCTTTGATGCATTAGACGTCATAACATGCTTCAAACAAGTGATCGAAAATCAGTCTTCATGAAATGCCACTATTTCCTCTTTCGCTCCGCTGATTCACTCATCGTACAAATAATATCTACTATTAGTACAACTGATAAACGGGGAATTGTTTGATTTTTCATCGAATGACCTAATAGCACGATTTATGTACGGAATGGACAAGAGAGTTCTCGATCAGTTTGCATCGAGATCTCTCTTGTCTCGATCAGTTTGCATTGAGAAGCAACATTTGAACACATAGGTATCACGAGAGATTGCATGAGGCCGAGAACAACTTTCAAAAATATATTTTTGATTTCGATCAAACTTTTATGTAGAAGTACTCTGGGGAAGAGAATTCCATCAATCCGGGTCACAGGTCTCAAAACCGGCTTTTAGGAATATTCCGGTTCTGAAGCCGGAATCGGTGTAACTTTGTTCAAAATGAAGATAGAATGCTGTTCAAGAGCTCATAATGTTCGGAAAAATATTCTGAACATTTTTTCTGTTAGCACATTTACTTCAAAGAGTGAAATGCAAGCGGCAAAATTGAAATTCCAAAGATAATTTGTAAAAAACTTTTTTGCCATTTTTTGATTTGAGCTGACGCAGAATTTGAAAGCGGAATATTAAAGAGCAAGTCAATATTAGTCATATAAAAAAATAAAAATGATAAGAAAGGTGCGTTCTCAGATCCGAAAAATCGAGTTGAATCTCGGAATACTGTGATTTTTCAGAACAAATATTTCTAAAACCTCGAATTCCGGTACCAAACTCATTTAAATGGACTATAAATTGATGAAAACTAAAAAATAAGGTTTCATATAAATTTTTAACTGCACTTCACACAATCTGCAAAAAGTTTTGAAAAAAAAATCGATTTTTTTAATGAAAAAAAAATATTTTTTAAATTTTTTCGCAATTTATTACGAAAATTATTGGAACAGTCAAATACATTTTTTCCGAGATTGAATTACCATTTTGAGAGGGAATACTTACTTCTACTTATACTAATACTTTCTTGATGTATTTTATACGATGTTATCAATTTTTCAATCAATTTTTTTTTCTAAGAAACGGGAGGGTACATTTTAAATTTGAACAAAAAATCGATCGAGATACTTTTCCAGAATCAGCTACGCATATTTTTGAAATTATCCCACTCATATTATGAGATTTATTAAAAACGAAATTTTTTTAAAGGGACCAGGCAGACTCCAAAAACAGATTTTTCATTTTCATAATTTTTTATTCAACTTTTCTCACTATCATCTAATGGAGAATGCAGAAAAAATTAAATTTTTAGCATTTTTTTACAATTAGTTATTTTAATTTGGAATTAGACTCTGGAACGGTGCGTCGCCTATTTCCGAAAAGACAGAAAGCTGTTTAATTTGCTCTGATGACTTCATATTTTTGCAAAAACAGGATTGAAGAGATTTTGACTACTCCCGGACTGAATGAACACAATCACATTCCATCAAAATAGCTGGTTTTAGAGATATTAATTGTGGTGTAGTCGCTACCGTAACCCGCTGTACTGAAAAAGCGAAACTTTGAAAAATCATAACTTATTTCAAAAAATCGCAAAAATATGCGGTTTTTAGCATTCTTCCGGGAACATGATTTTCTTTTATTTAAAAATAACTTATTTTTTGACTGCCTGGTCCCTTTAAATAAATAAATCGATTTTTTTAAAACTTTTTGCAGATTGTGTGAAATGCAGTTAAAATTTTATACAAACCTCATTTTTTAGTTTTCATCAATTTATAGTCCATTTCAATGAGTTTCGTATCGGAATTCGAGGTTTTAGAAATATTTGTTCTGAAAAATCGCAGTATTCCGAGATTCAACTCGATTTTTCGGGTCTGAGAACGCACCTTTCTTATCAATTTTATTATTTTATATGACTAATATCGACTTGCTCTTTAATATTCCGCTTTCAAATTCTGCGTCAGCTCAAATCAAAAAATGGCAAAAAAGTTTTTTTACAAATTATCTTTGGAATTTCAATTTTGCCGCTCGCATTTCACTCTTTGAAGTAAATGTGCTAACAGAAAAAATGTTCAGAATATTTTTCCGAACATTTTGAGCTCTTGAACAGCATTCTATCTTCATTTTGAACAAAGTTACACCGATTCCGGCTTCAGAACCGGAATATTCCTAATAGCCGGTTTTGAGACCTGTGACCCGGATTGATGGAATTCTCTTCCCCAGAGTACTTCTACATAAAAGTTTGATCGAAATCAAAAATACTTTTTTGAAAGTTGTTCCCCGAAGGGGGTGTTTTCATGCAATCTCTCGTGATACCTGTCATATATTTCAAACACCTTTTTCAGCAGACTACTCTGTTTTGAAGAAACAGAACTTCACCAAGAAACAAAGCAGCTGTAAGTTCAAGTCATAATTGGAAAGCAGACTTCAAATACTCTAAATTATGCAGGGTATTGGGAAATGATGTACTATGTTAGGAAATCTAGTCACTAGGAAACATTACTTCCAGTAACAATAATATTATGATGAGTTTCGATTCTTGTGTGTTCGGAATGTATGTAGGTACAAGACTTCTTTTCTATGTCGATTTTATTGTCAACTGTGCTTGGTTTGAACATGCGAATTAAAGAAAAGGCTATAGATAGATAATCATCATTTCAACATTTCAAAATGAAGAGATCTAGCACGGCGGTTCAAAGGCTGAAATAGAGAGGACAGAACGACTTTAAAATGCCATAGTTTTGCTGAGCGAAGGGATTGAATTCTCGGTGCATCATGCTATGGAAAAAGTCCGTTAGCTGCATCATTAACGGCACAGTTTCAAATTGCGCCAAGCGCCTTCCACGTACGTCTCCGAGATACGTCTCCGTTACCATACAAGGTGCGCTAATAAAAATGTACCGTTAAAAATTGCAGCCAACATTTGATATAAGCCGGCTGGGCATATGTGATGCGACTTTTTCAATGGCTCCGGCTCTACCTTCCTATTGCTTGTGTTAAACTGGTCTGAACCGAGCAATGTTCAATATCCTTTCACAAAATGTTTATAGTGATTATCTTTCCTTTCTTTCTCTTCTTTCTCTTTTCTCAGCAGATCCGGTCGTCTGAGAGGCGCAGCGACTTCTTCATCCAATCTCTTCAACATCTTCAACTATTCTTCGTCAATATTTATTTTCTTGCCGCTTGTGTGTGTACTGACACATTAATTATTGCGATAAAAAATGTCCTCCATTCTAACGGTCTTATCATACATTACGGGAAAAGAAGTGCTGATTTCGAACGATCTGCTAATTTGAAAAAGATTCCATCGTTACTTTTTCCATAGCAGGTCATTACTGACTGTACCAATTATCAATATAATTGATACCCAAATAGGGTTGTCTAAACGGAAAACGAAACGGCGCATACTCATTCCCCCCCCCCATTCTCCAATCCGTTCAGCGGCTGCTCGGCCTCATTATGTATGCGGGTGAGTGAGTATTACGGAACGCCGTGATCCTCATATCACCGGTTTCGCTCTCCACTGAGCGGTTAGTTTTTTGATTCAGCACCCAATCATTTCTGATTATCTTGCGCACAAGGTGGATCATGTTAACTGTCCACTTAGTATAGTAGTTGTGAGCTTGCCTGGTGTTCGCTATGTCCTGGGTTCAATACCCGTGAAATATTTTTGTCAATTTCTCGAAAAGCAGTATACACAAAGTACTGTATTTATGAGGAAACTAATCCGCCATGAGAAAACAAAATTAGAAGCCACCGAAATGGGATATTCTTGCCTTAACATGGACATAAAATTGAGAGAATCAAAACATTTTGGGAATACATTTTTTGGGAAAAAATCTATTTCGAATATATTTAATAAATTCAGTAATTTTGTATTATTATTTAATCATTTTTCCTACTTAGAATCAATCGTTGGTCCAGAAAAAACGATTTTCATTACGGCATTCCGAATGAGAAAAGGACGAGACTTCCGCATTCCGGAATAGAGCTAAACATAGAATGAGAGAGGGAAATCAATACGGAAAACCGGTTTGAAATCCGTTTAGACAACTCTATAGGGTTGTCTATACGGAATTCATTCCGCAATAAAATCAATTCCGCATCGATTTCCCCTCCCATTCCTTATTCCGCAATCAAGAATGCCCGGTCATTTTTTGAATCGGATTTCCGTATCATTGCGGAATTCCGCAATGAAAATAGTTGTTTTATGAGAATTTGGGTGTGAGTTAGCGAGAAATGAACTGTTTAATATTTGTTTTAATAAATACAAACCGGCCCCTATTGTCTGTCTGTTTCTCGAGATGCATGGGGACATTTGCATACAAACACATATGTGGCTAACCAGCGTAGCCATACTTGTGGGAGAAAACTGAAACTTCACTCAATGGGCATTCCCATAGTATGACAATTTGATCACTTTCCACGCTGAAAACGCTGGTGCCATCGATTCCGCAATAGGACGCCTGTGGGCGCCGCGCCTTTTTGGCGGAAAACGTTTTTTCGACTAAAACTCGCTTCGGAGTGCTCGTACAGGTTTATATCCAGTTCCCGCGATCAGTGCATGAATATTTCACTAATTTTTACTACGACATTAAATAGAAAAAAAAGAGCAAAAATTGTTGCAAATCGTGAGGATCGAACCCTTGACCCCCCAATGTGTAGGCTGAAGCCTTACCTGCTGCGCCACAAAAGTAATTGGTAAAGCAGCGACTCATATCACTGACTCTAATTCGTTTCCGCAACTTTGGGTTTGGGTTACTGTAGCTCAGCTATTGTAGTCAGTGTTACTGTACTAGTGGTACGGTACCTTTTAGCGTTCATCATACGCTATCCTATTGATAAAGCATATTCTGATATTATTTTCGCTGTTAAAGATTACCGGAATGATTAAGGCGGGCCAATGCGGAAAAATGAGGATTGCGGAATTCCGCAATCCTCATTCATTACGCATACTTAATGAGGGCGATCGGCCGCTATGCGGAATGGCGCAAGGAATGGAATGAAATGGAGCCATTCCGTATTCCGTTTAGACATCCCTACAACTCTATACCCAAATACAATATTTCATCAATTAAATAATCAATTAACGAAAATGGGAACTCGTGCAAACGAATCGACAACAAAGAGTTCGATGACGAGATCGTCGAGATTTTAAGCAATTCATTCACATTCGTTACCACTTTGTGTATTGCTGTTGCCACTTGCACAAAATACAATCAGCATATATTTAACTGCTAAAAAGCACAGAAATTATAAACTCGCTAAGTCGAATTGTCAATGACGAGAAACGGGAGATCTCAATTCGTGAACGTTTCGTAATTTCTCTCCCGTGCTTTCAAATGTAGGAAGTATTGTGAAGATTTAAGTAAAAATGTGCTTGACTAGAAAACAATACATTTTTGTCAATGTATGAACTTCTTGGACATAAATATTTGACGAACATGTAACGATATGGTAAGATATTTACATGGATGGTAACTGAACGTGAGAGGAAAAAGTGATAGCATTGGTCGTCTTCTTCGATTTCAATCGACATTTTCCGAAAATAGCGGAAATTTCTGTTCGAACTTGTGCATTGAAAATGAAGGCGACTGTCGGATGTGTCTGAAAGAACGCATGCACATCATTCCACAAACAGGTCAACCCTTCAGAAAGAGGTTTGTAGTGACTGATCGCGTATACATCGAGAGAGACTCTCTCACTTTTGCACACTCTCCCAATGTCCCATTTCTTTCGGTTTGCAGTCATGTGATCCATGAAGTCACTTGTTAGTTGTCTTACTCCATTCTGAATGAGCCAGAATCCCGACATTCCGGCGTAGAGCCATCTAGACGCAATTGTGTATGGAAGCCACAGCCAAGTAGAAAATGTAATGATGAAGATGAAAGAGACGATAAAAAACTGAAAAAAATAAATAAATACAAAATGAAAATGCATTTTGAAACCTGAATGCTCACTCGGACTTCCCTTTGCAGAGTTCGCTGAGACGACTGAAATATTTCATTTTGTTTTTTTGCCTCCAATTTCCAATGGACTCACGTTTGATCTCTGTTTATAGAGCATGAAAACAACAAAGAAATAGCAAGCGCAAACAATCACAGCAGCTACACTGTTGACTCCCAAATCGAATTGAATGTACCTGAATGGGCGTCTGACAAACGGTACCTTGCTTGTGCTCACCAGGATTGAACTGGCCAATAACTACTTGAATACAACTCGGGGAACCATAGGAGATAGCAGCATTCGTTTAGATTCGGAAGTGCAATAAAGAAAGCAATGAAAACAGCGAAAAATGCAAGAAACCGGCTAATTCGAATTGTGAATAGTTTCTGAATATATGTATTTCAAAAATGGAACATAGCATAGCCGTATTACTCACATTGTAGTACACAGGCAGAGTTGTGCAGATGAATCTGAATTAACAAATAATAATTCAACCACTAAGGAAAGGTTACCGATTGAGAGCCATAATGACCAGAACAATAACGAAGGTCCACCAACTCCATTGATAGAAAAACATAGGAATGAAATTAGCGGAAGAACTAAAATAACAATATTACAATGGAGATTAAATCCAGGACTTACTCAAACTGTTTAATGTAACTGGATCGGAGAATTGTGTATGGAAAGAGATGAAAAATGGTGATTGAGACAGTAATGATATCACAAACGCTCATTTGTGCAATGAAGAAGTAGCTGAAATAAATTGCACTGATTATTCCTATAATTTCAATCTCACGATGGAAGATTTCGCAGTTTCTTCGAATTACAAACTGCTACGAGCAGTAGAGAATTTGCTCCCATGCCATATCTGTGATTTAATATTAAACCTTACAAATTTCCGGATATTGGAAATGTAAATATTGAAGAGACTCACACCGCTAAAAGAATAAACAGAAAAATAATCAGTCGATCATCCGATCGTTTTATCGAGAACCTTAATTTAAATATAGAGTGAGTCAAGATGATCAAACTCACAAGAACTCGTGAAATGAAAAATTCAAGTTCGTAGACTCTTCCATAAACTAGTGAAGAAGAAATGAAGTAGACAGGGAATGAAATGTAACTTCCGAAGATTCCTACGACACTACAATATATTCTAATATCTCGCGTGTGAATACAAGGTTATTCCCGAGATTTATGATGAAAGAACTGATCTTTCGAAGGCGTAAAATTGAGATTTTTTGGGATGCAAGCTTTTCAGCTATCAATTTATTTATGCCCGGGGAATCAAACCGTCTTGCCCGCTTTCAAATCAGCTCATCCATTCTCAGCTTGAACATCAATACGAGATTCAAAATGAATGTCCGCAGATTCTTCATTCTGTGCCTCGTGACGGGCGGTCGACAGTCTCCCCGCTCCTCTCCCTCCTCAGTTTGGAGAATCCTTGCCAGTCAGCTTGGGCAACCCGGCAAGTATATCGCCCACCTGGTACCACTTCAAACGGAGGACCCGGATCGACTACATCTAATTCAAGTTGCCAACTATCAAGAAAAGCCCCAGTCGACAAGACTACGACGTGAGTTTTCACTTTTGTTGATACACGCTAGTCAGGACGTCACTGGAGGCTGGAAGATCTACTTCTACGCTCAATGTCTATCGTCCAAGATCGACACTTCAATTGACCAAAGAAGCCAAGCATGATCCATTCCCGTGACCCTGTTGCCCTGAGCTCGAAGATCCTGGCCCCCTCTGACCACGAAGCTACTTTCCTGCAGGCCCATTTGCCTTGATGTCAGGATAAATCTGTATCTGAATCTGTATCTGTAGACTCCCTTGAGCGAAAAGCTGAGTTGTTTGGTCGTACGTACATAAATTGATCGTAAGAGGCATCGATCAGACATTTTGTCTGGGGTGGGAACAGGACCCCAAAAGAATTGAATTTGGTTTTATTAACTCAAAACAAATTGTTTTTACAAAGGTTAATTTAATTTCGACAACGTTACACTTTAAAAATATGTTTTATATGCCTTTAGAAATAAAATCAATATATTGTAAACTACGGTGATGGTGTGTGGTGTGTTGCACTCTACCGTATTTTTATCGTTATCGACGAATCGTGCCGCAATCTTCTCGAATTTTCTCAGTGAGAAAATTTTCACCTTTTTTTTATTTCTCACCCGCTTTTTAAAAAATTTCTCACCCGCTTTTTTGATTTTTTTTGCTGTCTAGTTGTTGTTTCTTCATTATCTTACTTCATTTCAGTCCTTTTGTTATCAATAGTGAAGCTTTGAGTGGAAATTACAACTGGGAAGTCATCGAAAGACCAGAAAAGTACGTAATTCTTGAGGTCTCGCTATTTCGTTTTCGCGTGATATCGCTCAATAGTATTTACTTAGTTAAGAAGCGCAAGGATGTTGACTACAATTTTTACTACTAGATGGGTTTTGCCGTTTTTCATCACGAAGATCAATGCGACGATTTTGTTGAGCTCTCAGGGATCCCAAACGCGGGTATTGAACATCAAATAGTTGAGGACTTCAATGCTAAAGCAACGCTGCTTTACTTTTATTATCGATCTGTCCTTCACTGCTTGTGGAGGAACGTGTAGATCATAGATCAGCCGTGAGAGATCACTACATCCCTCCTATCGGTCATTTGATCTCCTCTTCCCTCTCCCTCTTCTCCCTCTTCCCTCTCATAGTCAGTGCCAGTTCCCGTCCTCTCCTCTCTTCATTCACCCTCGAATCCTTTCAATCTATTATCGATGGAAAAATTGCCTCTAAATGAGAAGTAAGTTCATTCATTTCTTCCACTCTCATGTCTTCGTCCAGTCTTTTTCCACTTATTTGGATGTCCTTGTTCATTAATCTCCCTCGTTTCTACCTAAGCTACCGCCTGTGTTTCTCACGTTCGTTAAATTCGGGAACCCCCTCGTGCGCTAGGGGTACACGTGGGGAGGAAGAAATAATTGCACTGTTTTCGATAGATTTCATCGAAAATAATGTAAACACTGTTGTTACCGTTCCCTGTACTAAGGATACTTCCGCACGCGTAGTGAATGCGAGGGAGTCTCAATTTTGACATCGCAAAATTTAGCCAAAATTATTTAGGGGACCGAGGTAAACCGTAAGAATCACTGTATCCCCGCCCTTCCTTTAGTATGCTATATTTCTTAATCGTATTCATAATCCTCTATATTTAGACTGCATCATGTGTACTCCCTATCGCCGTCTCAACTGGCTGATATCGTGTATGAGTGGCACTGCGCCGATGGAAAGTGCAAGGGACCATCGCAATATAACGGCGGATTTGGATTGAAATCAGACAACGATCGATGTGAGTACTAGTCTCGTCCAATGTGGTCGATATCTCCATAAATTATATCGATTATAGACATGATTCCTTACGTTCTCAAGTGCGGTCATTACATCTGTGGATTTTGCAAGGACGACCATATTAACACGTACGTTGAAACGTTGGTGTCCAAGTAATGCTGAATCTTGTTTCTCTCTAATAGATGGATACGATTCGAACGTTTGATCATGCACTCTTATGAAATGCTATTTACTCTGATCTGTTCTGGTCCGATACGTTTAGGAAATGATTGATGGTTGTGCAATTTTATATTTCAGAGGGAAATCCTATGATTGCGGCTATAATTTCACATTTAATCAGTCGGATTGTAATGGAAAGATGACTGTGGAGGAATTGAGAAACGCGCCTGAGGCCAAACACATTACGGGTGAGTCCCACAGTTTATGATGTAGACTTCTGTCACCACGATTGTATTTTTGAATTTGAGGTTTGATCTCTTTCTTCCGTCCCAATGGAATCATTTGCGATTACTGCACGTATAAAGAGGACAAGAAGACACGGGCAAATTCAAAGACAGTACGTGGCATAATTAATATCTTTAGATTGTGACTTTCTTCTCTCATCTATGACTATGTTGGCTGAGTGTTATTCCTTGTCATCAATATGATTACAGATCGTCCGATATCCACTCGAGCTAATGAGAGCATTCTTCCATAAGAAGGAGGGAACTTCCGAAGATGTTTATGATATTGGAGAAGAAAAAATCGATGGAGTCCCTGTTGCTGAAATAGCACAAAAGAAGAAAGATGAGACGCGCAATGATCCCATTCCATCGTCCGTGTACAGAGTAAGCAACTGACATTTAATATTAACTTGGTCATGGAATAACTGAACTTGACTATTTAGTTTTAAAATCGAGTAATTCCATGAGACGTAACGAAGTGCAACAATTAGCTCAACATTACTGATCTACCTTTGCAATGTAAAACTATCTGCATTTACAGAACTCTGCTCAATTTTGAGTCGTTCTTCATAATTCATAGCAGAATTGTGTATTATTTATTTTAATCATCTACTTTTCCAGTGTTATGTCTAGTAATTCCGCTTGGTCTCGTTAAGAAAACGAATAATTATCTAGTCAGACAAAAGAAATATCTTGACTACGATTAAAAATCTTTGGTATGCGGTTTGGTAGCTTTACAGTCTCTTCATTCCAGCCTATGATGTGCGTCTGGTGTTCTATCAAAGTAAACAAAAGGAACTTCATCAATTTCTTTAATATTTACCCGACTAATCTTGCGAATGCTCCGGCGGATGTGAATCGTGAAGTGAGGGTTCTAGCGGAGAATGGAACAGTGAGTAAAATTGAACTACTATGAATCTTAGCTTCTCTAAGCCGTGAACGTTATGAGTTAGAATCTTCCGCTTCATAAGATGCCTCACTTTCGTTTTCAGAAACAAAAAAAAAAAGAAATCACGTCTGAATTCATCCAAAAGCACGCTCCATGGCATCTCTGGTCGATATTTGAATCTGATATGGTGACACTTCTCGACGAATTGCTCATGTGTCCTTGCAAAGTCGCGTTCAGTCAGTATTTTATTTGCGATTTTTATTCAATTACCACAATTATTCCAGCCTCTGTCAATCTGCCAAAGTTCATCTCGTGTGGCCATCTCTGCTGTGGGGGATGTATCACTAATGGGTAAGGAACTGAATTGTTTCCAGAGATTTGCAAGATTAATTAGTTCTGGAAGCATCCCATTTTTAAAATCGCTTAAAATATCCGATAAGTTTTCATATCTCTGCTAAAAAAATTCCCACCGAAAGATCGAATATTTAAGTTCATATTTCAGATGTAGTATTCAAACTTTCGGTTGTCCGTTTTTAACAGTCATGTGCCAACGTTTCGGATCTTTTCCCCTTAAAGCGCTATATTTGTTTCCATTATTGCAGGGACTCTTGTAAAGTGGGAGGATGCGCAGCGACTACAACACCATGTGTAGAGTTTGTACAGGAAAAGACTCCTGCCGACATGCAAGGTGAGCTCAGCATCCATCACTATTTACAGGGTGCGTGAAAATTACTGGCACTCGAATTTTTCAATATCTCCACTTTGAATGCGATTTGAGCAACCAGTTTTATTTATTTATTTATTCAATTAATTAGCAACAGAAACATTCCAATGGATTTCGATGTGCCCGCTTGTTGATTTGATACAAGCCCGGAGGCGGTTCACATAGACGATCGGCAATTTACGTTGGAAGTGAGTTGCGAGAGTGTCCCACGCTCGGAGGAGGGCCGTTTTCAACCTGTCCAGAGTCTTTTTCTTAGTAGACGAGAGCTTGCTCTCGACAACTCTCCAGACACTGAAATCCTGGGATTCAAGTCGGGGAAGTTAGGTGGAAATTCATGGAGAGCGATGTAGTCGGAAATAATCACGTCGGGTCACTTGGTTGTGTAATTAACCGTGTGGCTGGGTGCGCCGTCCTTCGAGAGCTTCAAAAAGAACCAACCGAAATAAGACGTGGATCAGGGGGAATAGTGCGGCTTTCGGAGTATGATTGGTTTATTAGTTCGTGTTCGCATTCACGCCTAGTGTGACCAAGACGAGAGGGATCCGACCGGTTGAGTGAAATCCCGCTCATGCGATCACATGGTCAGGATGCGAGGTATGACCGGTGTGCCATCCAGCTTGACAGATTCCTTGGTATCGTGGGCGATGATTCTGTCGTTTTTAGTATCGATCTTTCCCTCGAGGGTGACGATCTTTTGGTCAGTAAAGAAAGTGGCATGAAGTGCGTCAATGCTACATCGGTCGAGAAGGAGAGGGCATCCCATTCTGCGGAGATTGATCTGACAAAAGGCCAAATCATGCAGTTTATGGTACTTGTACTGGTGCTGCACCAGGCCGGATTTGACGACCTTGCGAATGGAGGCGTTGGAAATACCGAGCTTGAAATGATCTCGAACATTCTTCTCTTGGGGTTATGGTGGATCTTCTGTCACCTCTTCTCACGATTCTGGGGTGAAATTATGGTCGCCGGTCTTCCTCTCCTTGGACGGTCGTCTTCTGTGGTAGCTTGTGCTGGCGTGGCAGATGGTTCTCTCAGGGGCGTTCAGACGAACGGAAATATCGCAGGGTTGGATTCCTTCTCGATAAACTTTCAATATCGCATATATCATCGGGTTTGCTTTCACCATAATTGACTAACCGAACCAAACGGATTGAAACCTCGAACGATTTTGTACGGAAGCTTGCTCATCATAAATGTGCAACAAGTGATGCGAAATATCGATTAGCAACGATTGTGCAATCTGAAGTAATCGAGTGCCAGTAATTTTCACGCACCCTGTACAACACGCATTCACTCGGAATCGGATTAGAGTCTGAATTGAACATAGAAATTGCCTTGAATTTAGTTGTAAATCTTGTTTTGCAGTCGTCCTCAAACTCGGCATGGATGAAATGCGAGAATGTATTGAATGCCATCGTCTCCATCACCACTCAAACTTCGTCGCTCGTCGACACGACGTCGATGGGTGTAAAGTGTGCGTGTACTGCAGCTTGAGAAGAAATCCTGACCCGATCACCAAACCCACGCGGACACGAACTAACGTGTAACTCCACCCGATTCAAGATGTCCTCCTCGTGTAGTTTTGCCGTGATTCTAATTACTCCCAGATATTGTACACACGTTTATTATATATTCAAAAAGCATTGCCGCCAAATAATACTTACTCGTGACTTAGCTTGTATTGTTGTCTGAAATTATAACTTTATCATCTCAAGGACTATAATATTGATCTCTCGCCCCTAATCGCATGTACTTTATCCAGAATTATGTTTGCATATTTGATAACCATGGAAACTGTGAAATAAAGTTTTGGATTCTATTCTCTTTCAATTGTTTCTAAAAACACATAAATGCTCTTTCAAGATGGCGCTCATTTTGTAAGAACAAGTAACAGGAGAAAACAAGTTCAACTTATTCTAGCTTGTTTTGCCGTTTTTCGTCTCCGTTTCTCGAAAACGGCTACTGATATTTGTATACTCATTTCTTTGAGAATTTGATCAATCAATAATACAGTACGCTATGGGGTACTGTAGCGGCGCTAGAGTATTCTACGAGGAGTGCTGTGGGTATAACAAGTAGTGGGCTGTCCGATTCGTAATATCAATAATTATTACCGTAATCCACTACAATATCCAAGAATGGCGTCTCCACGAAGTTCGGATAATTTTTATAGTTTTTCACCGGGGCGTTGAGTAGTCGCTTTTCATGGTTTCCCCTTTGCTGTTCAAAACTAAAAGTCGAGTATTTTTTCAATGTCCCTATTCGACTCCGTCTTACTATCCCTTGATCTACACCGTGTCAAATCATGTACACGCACAATCGTGTAATAGATCAAACGTGGTAGATCACTGATTCGTCTCCCTCTATTGATCGACTGATTCCCTCTCCCCACTCTATCTCTCTGTCATTCCCCTTCCTTTCCTCATTCACTCTCGATTACTCCCTATCTCTTCTAGATGGAACCCTCGGATCAAGAGAAAAAGTGCGTTTGTCTCTTCTTTTCCCTTTATCTCTCTATTCAGATGGAGTGATGTTTATTCTCTGTCGTCCTCTCAATTGGCTGATATCTTGGATGAATGGAGTTGCTCCTCACATAAATGCATTGGATCACACAAATCTCATTTTCGCATTAATTTGGACTGTGCAGGTGAGATATTCATTTCTCTTTTTTGTTTTGTATCTATCTTTATAGTGATTTCTTATATTTGTTATATTCAGATAGGAAGGCTCCGTTCGTTCTCAATTGTGGTCACTATATCTGTTCTGAATGTTTGAAGGATCTGCTTGACAAGTAAGAAATACAACATTGGGTTTTATCGGGAAACGACTCCTCGCCTACCCAGTGGCAGTGTCTTACCTTTTCCGGTTTGCCGGAACAGACCGTTTTAGAGAGCTAGATGTATGAATGTTTTAAAACAGCCACCAAAAGTGGAGAACATTGCAAGTTTTTTGACTTTCTTAGAGACTTTCCTTCCTAGAGAGAAACCCGTGATGTGGTGGGGTGAGAAAAAATATTTGAATCCTTGTCATACGTGAAAAGGAGACAGGCCTACAGATGGCCATACACGAAATCCAAACTTATTCTTACTAGCATTGGTTCGCCTAAAAACCTATAGTGCTGACACGGAAACAAATTTCGGATCTCTCCAACTACGCAGTTTGTGCTTATCGAGATTTTGATGATGATAGGCGCATCCATTTGCACATTGAGTGGCCGTTTGGCGTCAGACGGCGATACGTCGAATTCGGATTTTATTAAAAATTCCCAGTCCCCTGATATCACATTTCTCTATATGTACTAAGATGGGGGGGGGCTCCCTCGCGCGTCTATTTGCCGGCTCGGGCGCTCTCTCCCCTCCCCCTCACCCTTTCCATTTGATCTTTCTTGATTTACTGGATTTTGTACGTTCTTTTCCTCAGGTTAAATTTAAATAATCGAATTAATTTTAGGTTTGTGAGTAGTGCTGACCTAGTTGTTCAAATGGGACCGGATTTTCAACTAATCCCGATTCATCCCATGGAGTTCCGAGGAACAGACACAAACTACCGCCTTAGAAGGCGAAATAATGTCAAACGGTGGACGTGATCCGATTCTCCATGCTTGGAAATGGTTAAAATGAACTTTTTGTAAAAATTTCATGACATCTAATATTTTCACTTTTGACCACAGGGACCTTTTGACTTTTTGACCGACCTTTTGACCCTTATATGCGTAAAAATGGCCTCTTCTGGCCTCTCGGAACTCCATGGGATGAATCGGGATTAGTTTAAAATCCGGTCCGATTTGATCAACTAGGTCAGAACTATTCACAAACCTAAAATTAATTCGATTATTTAAATTTAACCTGAGAAAAAGAACTCACAAAATCCAGTAAATCAAGAAAGATCTAATGGAAAGGGAGAGGGAGAGAGAGCGCCCGAGCCGGCAAATAGACGCGCGAGGGAGCCCCCTCATCTTACTACATATAGAGAAATGTCCTGATATCGCTATTTTTTAAATTAAAATTTAAAAATGTGGCTTCATGTAGTTTAATCGCGATCACACCTGTCTAGTTTATTTCGCAAGAGTATTATGCTTAATTTTAGGGAAAAAATCAACATTCTTGAGAACTATTTGCGATGCTATTCTTGTAAACGGGGCAAAGTGAGGAGAATTCCAAATGAGCTGTCTCCTTTCTGTACTCACTCGCATCTATGTCAGGAAATACGAGAACAAGAGAAGAAACTCTTCTTTTTCTGTCAATCATTTCAATTTAGGTTAGGTCATATGGAATTCTCACTCTGAAAGTCGATGAAAAGTTATCCGTAAGATTACTACTATCCTCTCACTACCCCTGCTCGATCTCTATATAAGGTCGCAAACTGTTTTAAAGAATGTAGCAGATAATAAAAAGTAAGTTGTTAACAACATTCATGCAAAATAAAAAAAATTGGGGTTATCGCCATCAAATTCTGTCCATCGACAATTTCTACGTCACGTCTTATTGCGCCAATTTGAGCTTCATCTGCAAAATGAATATGTCTGTCGTCGTCAGAAAAGAATGAAACTGAGGAATAATTTTCAATCCATTAGAAAGAAAAAAGTATTTAGCATATATTTCAGTGAAAAGTCGTACACCTGTGGTCACAATTACCAACCGAGCAACGGATTAAAGCGTAGTGTACCGTCAGACTGCAAAGGAAAGATGGAATTGGAGGAATTGAAGAAAGCGCCTTTGGCTCATCATATCACTAGTATGTTTCACTCTTCTCAGGATTTAACGCATTACGGAACTAGGGGCCACCATCCTTTTCGCCGAAAAAGCGCAGGCGGTATTGATATTGAGGAATTGATGGCTATCGTATGCCAAATAATGTCAGCAAAATATATTTCAGTAATATTTTTTTTTAAATGCCATAAATTAATCCCGCCCCTCCTCGTAAAAAGACAGCCAGAGCCAGAAAATATAGATATGGGAGGATAATACTCACAACATCCGTAAGTCCAACTCCAGATGCGAAAGCCCTTTTTTCCTGGATCTTGCTCTAAACACTTTGCGTGTCGGATATTCTTCCATACATAGATCCCCTTCTAGTGCGTAATTTTCCGCACGGAGGTGCTCAATAATTCCGACCCTTGTAGGGAAAAAAGGGAAGTCTCTGGAAGCATTGTAGGATGGTGGCCCCCTAAAAGTGAATACGTAAATCGAATAATAAGTAATATCTTGAATCTTCAGAGTTGATGCCTTGCTTCATGTACACTGGAGTCACTTGTGATTACTGCTCGTATAGAGCCAATCTCTCCAAATCTCTTGCCTCCAAGGAAAAGGTATACCGATACGGTATTTGAGATGGTAAAATACTTAATGAGGACTATTTTAAAATAAGTTGATCAATTGGTCTTAGTTCTTATTCATATTTATCCAAAATAAGTACATGCATGTCGATTTGACAGAGCTTGTGACTTCAAGAGTAGAAAACGAAAATCAGAATCAGAATTATTTATCAGTAACAATAGTGGGCTCTGTTCCGGAATAGAGGTTCTTAGGAAATAGAAAGGTCCCAAAAAAATAGAAAGGTCCCATGGAAATAGAAAGGTCCCTATAAAATAGAAAGGTCCCATGGAAATAGAAAGGTCCCTAAAAAATAGAAAGGTCCCTTGAAAATAGAAAGGTCCCTATAAAATAGAAAGGTCCCTAAAAAATAGAAAGGTCCCTTGAAAATAGAAAGGTCCCTTGAAAATAGAAAGGTCCCAAGTTCGGGAAAGTGATCTCTCAAAAAATAGACAGGTCCCATAAAATAGAAAGGTCCCAAGAAAGTCTAAAAGTTGTGCTGCAAAATAGAAAGGTCCCAAGATGGCTCAAAAATGATCCGAAAAAATAGAAAGGTCCCAAGAAAAACCAGACTTAAAAAATAGAAAGGTCCCAAGAAAAACCAGACTTAAAAAATAGAAAGGTCCCATCAAATAGAAAGGTCCCAATAAAAAGAAAGGTCCCATTGCATGGTGAAATGGATTTCAAAAAATAGAAATGTCCCAAGAAAGTTTTTTAAAAATAATATAAATAAAGATCCCAATACCGTTTAAAAATGTTCGCCAAAAGTAGAAAGGTCTCAATGAAAACCGAATGGCCACATAAATTTGAAAAGGTTCAAAATATAATTTTTAACAATAATAAATAATAATTTAGCACGGAGGAGGGATTGCGGGCAGTACTGTTCTGGAAAAATTATTGGCAAAACTGCAAATGATTCTGATTTTCTGAAGTAACCTGAAAACAACACGGAAGTTTGAAAAGTTCTCAAGAAACTTTATCTCTAACATCCCGAATATAGGCGATTTGGTCGCGTAATCTTTTGAGGTGCACTGTGTTGTTAGACATCTATGGCAAACATTACAAAAGGATGTATTTTCATCGAAATATGCATAAACAGTTATTTAAAAAAACAGCTAAAAATATCTTACTAGCCCTTTGACAAAGTCTGAGATAACGCCAATGATAGATAGCGTCAATTTCCCCAGGTTAAGACAATTTTTTTCGATGTTTTTTTACCAAAACCAATGCAGTAAATCCGAAAAAGTATGAATCAATCCGAAAAAGTATGAATCATCTTATCTATGACATGAACATTTATCTCCGAGACTCACAATCAGTTACTCGTGAATCGGCCATTTCAGTGGCACCAGCTCAATCTATTATCCCCGTTCCTCATGTTGTGCCCGTTCAACCGATTACTCGTTCTTCAGTTGACCCGACAAAACAGTAGTGCCCGCAATCCCTCCTCCCTCAGTCACCGTGCCAAATTAATATTTATTATTATTAAAAAAATATTTAATTATATTTTGAACCTTTTCAAATTTATGTGGCCATTCGGTTTTCATTGAGACCTTTCTACTTTTGGCGAACATTTTTAAACGGTATTGGGATCTTTATTTATATTATTTTTAAAAACTTTCTTGGGACATTTCTATTTTTTGAAATCCATTTCACCATGCAATGGGACCTTTCTATTTATTGGGACGTTTCTATTTGATGGGACCTTTCTATTTTTTAAGTCTGGTTTTTCTTGGGACATTTCTATTTTTTCGGATCATTTTTGAGCAATCTTGGGACCTTTCTATTTTGCAGCACACCTTTTAGACTTTCTTGGGACCTTTCTATTTTATGGGACCTGTCTATTTTCTGAGAGATCACTTTCCCGAACTTGGGACCTTTCTATTTTCAAGGGACCTTTCTATTTTATAGGGACCTTTCTATTTTCAAGGGACCTTTCTATTTTTTAGAGACCTTTCTATTTTATAGGGACCTTTCTATTTTCAAGGGACCTTTCTATTTTTTAGGGACCTTTCTATTTCCATGGGACCTTTCTATTTTATAGGGACCTTTCTATTTCCATGGGACCTTTCTATTTTTTTGGGACCTTTCTATTTCCTAAGAACCTCTATTCCGGAACAGAGCCCAATAGTGTAGGTGGATAGATTAAATCGAAAATACAGTATTTTAAATGTTACTATTCTTTAGTAAAGCATCTGTCTGTCTGTCTGTTTGTGATTCCTTCCGTTCGCAAAATCTTCGTCTTTTCGCTAGAAATCGCTTCAAAATCGGGCTATCTGCTCAGAACCTTTTGCATATGATAACTGACCATATGATAAAAGAGTACCTTTCAAATTTAAAAAAGAGAATTCACCAAATTCATAGCCAAGTGGGTTACGCGCTTGACTAGCAGTCCGAGCCACGCAGGTTCGACCCCCGCCGCGGTCAAACCTTTTGCCGCATTTTTCGCGAGTGTCAGATACCGTTCTAACACGTTTTTGGGCACCGTGAAACACGTTTTCACCTGTTTTGCGGAGTTTTAACGTGAAAAATCGAAAATTTCGAAAGTTCCAAAATGATTCGTTGGGGATCACAAGAAAAGTGTTTTGCAATGTCGGGAAAATGTCGGAGACGTGTCCGAACATGTTTGAACACATTCTGAACTCACTGTTTATTTCATTCCGTTGTGAAAGGCTCGTGATGCTGAGAGCTGTCGAAAAAATTGCCACGGAGCCACGAAGAGGCATAGTGCCTTCCATTTTGACCAAATATCAGCTATTTCGGTCGGGAAGTCGATTTCATTCTCAGCGACGACTTCAATCGATCCCTTCTATTAAATTTAGAATAATTGATATTGTTAGTTTTTTTTGTCAATTCAATACTATTGCAGGTCATTCGATATCCATCCGTGTTCATGCGAGTGTTCATCGATTCGTTCAGTAAAGTTAACCCTTCTTATGACCTCTGATGTGACCAAATCGATGGAGTTCCTGTCGCTAAAATAAAGAAGAAGAAATTGGACGAAATGAAGAAAAATAGAAATAAGCCTGTGTACAGAGTGAGTGATACGATACGTGTATCTAGTAAGTGGATGGCATCTTCCCTCAATTCGGTAGCATTATCGCTCGCGAGGAGGTCGCCAGTATTGCAAAGTCAGGATTACAAAATGAGGGGGAAATGTGTAAGAGAAGGGAATTGTTGGGAAATCAGTAAATTTTGCGAATGGAGCTCAAGAATTGTTAGTCGCGATTATTCCTGATGTTCCTGCTCATACTCGGAACAATCTGAACATGTTAAAAATATAGGTTCACTTACAATTTTGCAAACATTCAGAAGTACACAAAGTCCTAAAATGGAGGTTATGATAAAATGTATTTAAAATATAAACACTATCGACTTCTAAATTGTTATGTTCCTGGTCATGTTCCGGCTATGAGGAACATTACCAGGAACAATCGGAAAACAATCAGATCAAGAAATTCTTGAGAGTCAACTATTGTCTTTCCCCGACGGTTTTCATTATCAAAAATTTCAGAAAAGAAATAATTTTAACCGATTTCCCCAATCGACAATTGCAGCCTGAAATGTGCGTGTGGTGTTCTTCCAAAGTCCCGAATCAGAATTTCTACAGTTACAGTAAACTTCCCTACTTCTATGCACAAAGTGAAGAGTTTGAAGATGTGACGAAGAAGGCCTCGGTTAATTTGTTTTAATTAATTCAGTATATAAAAGTAATCTGCCGAAGTGGTGCTCACGAATGTTCCACTCATTTCTCGCGATTTCAATCGATAACCGCTTATTTCAAGGAGATATCGTCCGCGCATATCTTTGATCGTCGCAAACCATGGCATCTGTGGGCGATTTGTGAAGATGAAATGGCAGATCTTATCGACGAACTCAAGATGTGCACTTGCTGCAGTGCCTACAGTGAGTCTTGTCGCGTAGACTATTCCGAATATCATCAAACAATTTAGCTTCGTCCAATCCTCCGAAGTTCCTAAGGTGCGGTCATCTCAGCTGTGGAATGTGCATCACAAAGTGGTAAGGGATTTAATTGTTCGCACGAAAGTAGCTGCATGTGCCTTCTCGATTTTAGATCTAAAACAACTAGCAGAAATAGGCGTAATAAGCGCCAAGTGGTACACAAATGTCTTCCAATTTTTTGTATTATAATTATCTGGGAGAAAAATTTCCAATTTATCTGAATTTTCTTGATTACAGTACTCCTTGTAAAATATGTAATGAAGGCCCAAGAAGGGAATTCAAACAGACGATTACTTCAAAAACCGACATGAAATGTTAGTTCTTAAATTTTATTTTTCAAAAAAAAATTATTTGAATGATTATTATTGAATGACCATTATTTGCAAGACGTTGACTTATAGATCTTCATCACTTGATTTTCTCAAATATCCGTATTATTCCAGCAATTGTCGATTTGGACATCAGTGAGATGAGAAAGTGCACGAATTGCAAGAATCTACATCACACGAACAATTTCATCAATGGCAAGAGGGGTGAGACCTGTGTGTACTGTATCGTGAGGGATTATGTAACCGAAGAAGACTTTATTCCCACAAGAAAGCGAACTCTTCCAGTCTCGCATCTCCCTATCAATTTGTCGACCGAAACCATATGATCCTTTTCTCATGAATTGCACACGTGTTTGTATAATTTATTGTTTAAATTAAGCTGTAGAAAATATTTTTGCTCTCAACATTCATTTCATTTTTTGTACGAAACGATAACTCGTGTTGGAATACCAATATAACCATAATCTCGCTCTTTGCACTATTTTGAACTAATTCCCTAGCATTGATAAGTTTCCAATAAAACCCTTGACTTCATTCTTTCTTTGTGGTGCATATAATACGAAAGAATTCATCCGTACTTGTCATCCATACTCGAGTTAGTCATTATTCTCTTGCGAGACTCCACCAACTAAGTCCCAATCGTCTCTTGGCATCATTTCTCCATCGCTTACGAGCTGACTTATCTTCCTACGTTAGACTCTTCATGTTCCTTTCCATTTTCCTTTAAGTGATCGCCAAGACTTCATTAACTGACTAGTTACAATGTAATACATTATTTATCAGCATGCTCATCAAGGCCACTGATCGATGGTATTTTCCATATTAATTTATTTTCAGCAGAAGAGAGATATAGGATACAGATATACTACAGGATCTACAACCTGGAAAATGGTCGCTAACTTGTAATGTGGGACCTACCTGGATTCAGTAATCCCTTACAATTAAGCACACCCCTTTCAAAAATGTTGTTTTGATCTGCAACCTGGAAAATGGTCGCTAACTTGATTCCTAACAAAGCCCTTGTGGCTTCTTTAGTTGTAAGGCTGATTGCCTAAAAGTCGGACAAACGAAATGATCGCGAGGGAATCGTTGATGACTTAGTATGGAAGAATTTGGAAATAACGAACTTGAAAATGGAGGGAATGCGAATTAACAAAAATGTAAAAGAACGTTGTTCTCCACTGGAAGGGCACTCCAAAGAACACGGAATTGAGAAAAAATTAAGTGAGATAATCGCCTCGAAGCCTCGAAGAGGATGGTAGACGATATACGACAAAAATTATAAAAGCTGTGTGTTGGAGGTAAGATGCAATAAGAGAGTTTCACCAGACTTCCTCTGAACCAATTATTGTCATTGCAAAGAAGATCCAATACGGACTCTTTCGTTTGTAGCAGATGAGTGTGTAGATCAGGTATGAAACACTTATTTATCATTTCTACGACATTTAGATATTGATGGGGACCATTCCGCTGCCTTGAGAGAGATATGCGCAGACGTTAGGAAGAGGAGTGCACATTTCGGGATTAGGTTGACCTTGTCCAACACTTTCGCCCATTTTGATCCTGAGTTTTGCGATGTTTAGTTTTACTGTAACCATAGTACGTACGAGGGCAAATCTGTAGATTTAGCTCTGACGGGACACCAGGGACCGGCTTCGGTAGCAGTCGCTTTAGCTCCATCGGGACATTTCACATCTGCTTCCTTCGAGACATCTGCGACGAATTTGATGCTGATTAGTGAGAGTAAGATACGACTCACCAAGACAGGGTCCGTAGTAGTTGAACACGGGGTTGTCATAGAACTTCTCTGGCTGGGTGGCCTTGAAGCAGCAGTCACACTTGTTTTTCACCGAGTACTCGTATAGGGCCTGAAATGTACAAAATAGTTGTATAGCTCATATGACAGAGCATGCCTTTTCGTTATCGAACGACATGAATGTGTTGAGAGCAGCATCGAAGATTCTCGAGCAAACTCGTTGAGTCTTGTCGAGTCCCTTGAGTGCTGGAGGATTTCCACTGCAGTCAGCGAACCACGCCTCGTTTTTAGTGCACTTGAGACCTGGAGAATGATGATAATAGGCGAAGAACAATTGTGTGAAGTGAATCATGCTTACCTTGACACTGGCAGGTGTTCTTGTCAACACTACTGGTGTCGCAAACAATAGTATCCGACCGGCAAGTGTAGTTGCCGGGAGTGTTGAAGCACTAAAAGGACAATTACTTCAATGTGCAATAGAACAGCACAAGGGATAGGTCAGTTCATGCTCACCTTGACGCAGTTGGGTCCCTTGCACTTCGATTCGTTAGCACAGCAGAGGTCGGATTGTTCAGCGCACTCGTTAATGTCCACACAGTCAATAACCACTTGAGTGGCAGGGTCACGAACGAGTTTGTATCCAGCGTGGGCCACGAATCGGTTGTTATCACAGCCAACGTGGATTGTCCCTTTGTTCTCAACCAATTTTGGAGGGAAGGCCTCGCCACTGCCGCACTCGCGATCTGAAGGGTCGAGATATATTTTACAGCCCGTTTCAGGATTACTCAAGTAAGGATCTATCGATACTAACCGACGCATTGAGTGATTCGGTCGATGAGTCGCTCAGAGTATCCGTGCTTGCACACGCATTTGTTGTTGACACATT
Source organism: Pristionchus fissidentatus (assembly GCA_036245785.1). NCBI lineage: Eukaryota > Metazoa > Nematoda > Chromadorea > Rhabditida > Neodiplogasteridae > Pristionchus > Pristionchus fissidentatus. The sequence goes on from BTSY01000004.1 coordinate 18,918,960, forward strand.
CGTAGTTGAGATCGACACGGCAATCGGCGCATCCCGTAGCTGTTAATTGAATAAAGTGAGAATTATCAAGTAAATAAATATAAAGAAGAAAGATAAAGCCCTCACCAGGGCAGAAGTAGGTGACCTTCTTCAACACTTTAGTCATATTGCGGGCGGTAGGAGGAGGGCAAGTGCATTCGAAGCCCTGTGAATGTCGACGGTCGCATTTTCTATTAATGAACACTCTCTCACTCTGATTTTGGCATCAACGTTTGTTTGCGGGCTGATGGTCTTGGGACCGACGTTCTCACACATGGGAAGAACCGTTGTCTTAGGATCGTAAGGAAGTTGAAGGCTGTTGAACGAGAGACCGTTGATCGCCTGAAAACTATGTTTTGGACATGGTCAGAGGCTTTTTCCACACGTTGTAGTAGCAGATGGCGTATCCAGAAGTGTTGTCCTTAGGAGCGACCATCCAATCCTTCCATGCACCCTTGTTTTCGCCTGCTGCTGCCTGAGAAGTAGAAAAAGATAGCAATTACGTGTATTTAGGGATACTAAACACTTCTTTATCATACCTTCTTTAGAGTCTCTGCAAATGCGGGATCCTGAGCGCATTCGTCCTTGTCGACGCATGTGATGTTCTTCTTGTCCGCTGAGATGTCCTTTGCAGTGTACAACTGCAACCATATTTGTATGATAGTCATGTCATACACTCATTCTTCAGTGGGGTGCAATGTACTCACATCCTTGCAGCTGAGTTCGTAAGAGCCAGGGAGATTCTTGCACGCCGTCGTCTCTCTGTCGTAGGGCGTCTTTTCGTCGGCACACTCATCGATGTCAGCACACTGGTCGAAGATGCCGGTCTGTTTGTCGTATCCAGGGAGGCACTCGCAGACGAAGGCCGGCTTGTCGGAGAGCATCTTGCATCTTGTCGACTTCGGATCACAGTTGTTTGTTTCTTTTTTCTTGCAGAGATCAGTGATGGTGCAGTTGTGGACGCCGTCTCCTGTAATGATGGAGATGTGAGAGCTATCACTAGGTTAATGGTTGATTTTAACGTTATTAATAAATGATTAAGCGACACGAAAAAAGTGTAATAGTTACCCGTGTATCCCTCCTTGCATATGCACTCGAATGATCCCTCTGTGTTCTTGCAGGTGGCGTTGTGGTGGTTCGGAGGTGGAGCCAGTTTACATTCGTCCACATCTTCAATGAAATAATGTTTCACGGAACAAGATACTTGGATGGGAATGAGTTGAGCTTACCAGCGCATCTCTTCTTTCCACTGCCCTCAACAAGTGCGTATCCGGGTGCGCAGATGCACTCCCAGCTGCCCGGAATGTTGTGGCACTTGTGTAGAACACCGCAAATGGTCTTGTTACGATCGCATTCGTTGATTTCTGAAGGAATCGGTTTTGATTAACGTTGTATATCATTCTCACTAACCATCACATGCGTACGTGCTGTTGCCCTTCTCGTATCCGACCTTGCAGATGCAATCGTATCCGCCCTCGGTGTCCTTGCAGTTCGTGGAGATGACATCGCACTGGTTCAGGGCGGGGTCGTTGCACTCGTTGATGTCTGCAGAATGAATCATCTCGTCCTAGACTTATGGGGACATATAGAGAGGGTATAAACTGACTTGTGCACTGTCCTTTCATGCCCACTCCAGTGTATCCCTCCTTGCACGTGCACTTGTAGCTGCCCTGGGAGTCCGTGCAGTATGCGTTCTTATCGCAGTTGTTCAGCTTCTCATCAGAGCACTCGTTGATATCTGCAAGTACCAGGCATCGAACCAAATCAAGTAGGTTGAAGAGACCGGGCACTTACTCGAACACCACGTTCCGTTTCCGGCATAGCCTTCGTTGCAAGTGCATGTGTAGGAAGATCCGGCGTTGGCACAAGTGGCGTAGCGAGAGCAGGGAGTGGCCGAGGCACACAGATCGATCTGCTTGCATGGAGAAGAGATGATACCGAGACCGGCGAAACCAGGCAAGCACTGGCAGTAGATACCGCCGTTCTGGAAATACACTATCAATAAGAGGAACGATGAAAAGGTTACGTACCTGTCTGGCTTTGCACTCAGCGTGGGGCGTGCATACGTTGGAATCGCAAGTGAGGGGCATGCAAGGGGCAGTTGTGTTGTCCTGCTTGGTGCCCGGAGTGCACGAACACTCGTAGAACGGAGGCAATCTCTTGCTTACGCAGACTCCCTGCGGTGAAGAAGATTCATGTAAATACGGAATGCGCGTGTCCTACCTCTCCGCAGATCTTCTCAGTCTTGCACGGCTCGGCGGGGAAGCACTGATGTCCCTTCATCTCGTATCCGTCGTTGCACATGCACTTGTAAGTGCCGGTGTCACCAGTCTTATTCTGTGCCTGGACGACCTGGCAGCGAGAGTTGGAAGGACAGTCGAAGTCGTTCTTGCAAGGAGGAACAACGACGCACACCCTTTCCTTCTCCGCCAACTGCAAGCAAATTATGGTACTGATTATAATGCGTCTCCTATTTCAATGAAAGACCACTTACATAGTATCCTGTTTCGCAGATACATTTGGGCGCCAGTTTGCCGTCCTTTCCTGGCAGATTGACACAGATGGAGTAAGCACCGCAGTTGGCTTTCTCAGCTTCCGTGGTCGAGCACTTGTTGTCAGGCAGACATTTCTTCGCCTTCTCGTCACGAGTGAATCCATTGGTGCAGTTGCAGGCGAAACCCCTGAGATGTTCGGTATGAGCATGCTTGATGGTCAATTGGACAGTCCGGGGAGGATGCATTAGTGACTTACTGGTAGGTGTTTGTGCACAGCTCCGATCCGTCGAGAGCGCAGTTGTGTGATCCGTCCTTGCACTCGTTGCGATCTTCGCACTTTTTATCGGTTCCAGGGATATGTAGAAGTCCCTTAAGGCAGTTGCATTCGTATCCAATATTCAGATCCATGCAAGTGGTCGTGTTCTTGTCGCAATTATCCTTGATGCCGCAGAAGAGCTCCTCTGCAAATTGATCAGCTCAACCATATTCCGGAAATAGAGCACTCACTTTCACACGTCTGCTTATCGTCGGGCTTGTTCACGTATCCGGCTTCGCAGTCGCACTTCCAAGTTCCAGGCAGGTTGCTGCACTTGCCCTTGCCAGCAATGCACTTCTCCTGGTAGGATCCCTGCTTGCATTCATCGATATCTGCAAGTGCATCGTACTGTCTCATTCTATTGAAAAGAATAGTACCTTCGCATTTGTTGCTGACTGGGTTGTACTTATATCCCTTGGGACACTCGCAAGTGAATGCTCCCTCGGTGTTCTTGCAGGTCGCCTCAGTGGGACAGGGGCAGTTGGGGTAGTCCTTGCAGCGAGTGCACTCGTTGATGTCTGAGAAAGAGAATCAGTGTCAAGCAGGTAAATTCAAGCATCCCAATAACGCTCACCTTCGCACTGTCTTGTCTTGTTGTTGAATTCGAATCCCTTGTTTCTGCACTTGCAAGTGACCCATTTGTCGCTCGCGTCCTTCTCCTTCAATCCCTGACAATCAGCGTCCTTCGGACAGTCGTTGAACTTAGTCGTGCACATGTCCGGCACTGTAACGAGATCACGTAACACGAAATATGGCACGGATATAAGAAGTGTAATATCACTAACATTCGCAAACGTTGCGGCCGTCACCCTGGTAGGGTTCATTGCAGTGGCAAGAGTAGAGCGGATCTTCATCAGTGCAAGTCGCAAGTTTGTGGCAGTTATCAATACCGAGCTCGCACTCGTTGATTCCTAAAACTTAGAATTAAGTTACCTAGAATCTTCTTTAGCACTGACCGGTGCATTTCTCAACTCCGTCTCCTTCGTATCCGAGATTGCAAGTGCAATTGTAGACACCGGTGAGTCCGACGAGACAGTGAGCGTGCTTATTGCACTTCTGGCAGCTGCATGATAATATATTTTAAATAACTATCTGAAATTTGTTTAAACATACTTGTCTGTACTGTTCTTGAGACAATCTCTTGGGCCGTACTGGATGAACCCAGGTCCGCATTTGCATTCGTAGGATCCGGGGTGATTCTTGCAAATGTTGACCTTCTCTCCGCACACATCCTTTGTGCATTCGTCGATGTCGGTGCACTCGTCGTTCGGTTTCTTTTGTTCGTAGCCTTTAAAAGGTGCGATCAAGATTTGCCCCCACTGCCACGATACCACCGACCTTCGAAGCAGATGCAATCGTATCCTCCCCAGGTGTTGTTACATCTTGAATTGGGTTTGCAGGTGTAAGTATTCAGCTCGCACTCGTTCAAATCGACGCAGGTCTGTAAGAATAAGATAAGCGGGTGATAATTTTAATTGATAGGATAAATCTTACTCCATTGGGCATCAGTTTGAATTCGTCCTTGCATGTGCATTTGCCAGTTCGCCAGTCGCAGTGCTCAGTTTGGTTGTTGCATGGGAAGGGAACACATTTGTCGTCGCGCTCACATCTGAATGAGAAAACAATATCAAAATTCACGCATCATCCAATCAAGTGTCTTTTGAACACTCACTCGTCCTTCTTATCATTCAGCTTGTAGTATTTGGGGCAGACGCAATCGTATGCACCCTCGGTGTTGTTGCACACGAATGTCTTTTTGCATGTGAACAGGTTCTTCTCGCACTCATTGGTATCTGAGTTGAATTCAGCACCGTAGTGTAAAATAAATAATATATTCACTCACCAACACATCCAAACGGAGCAGAAGTGTTTCTCTCGAAGCCAGGGTTGCATTTGCAGTTGCATACGGCTCCGTTGGAGTCGGCGTACTCGTTGTTACCACTGCACGGCTTCTTCTTCTCCTTTGCCTCCTTCTCTTCACAGGGGTCAATGGCTGTAAAATACGGTTAGAGAAGGGGATAAGATGGCGTGATGGATGATTCATGAATGCACAAACAACTAACGTTTGCAGTATGCGGCTTCAGGTCTTCCGGTTCCCTTGAATCCTCCCTTGCAAACGCAGTAGTGTCTGTCCTTTTCGACTGCCTCACAGCTGGCATTCGGGTCGCCTCTGCAGTATCCCTCCAGTGAGCAGCCCTTGTCGACTGAAAGGTGGTCCGTTCATGAATTCATCCTGAAAGGCTATCATCTCACCGACGCAGGCCAATCCATCGTGTTTCTGTCCACGCGGGCACTGGCAGATGAAGGAACCCTGCGTATTGGTGCAGTTGGCTAGGGCAGGGCAGGGCTTCTTCTCGCATTCATTGATGTCTAAAATTATTTCGGAATCAAATGAGCCCACTCAGTTTGTCGATCTCACCAATGCACTTCTTGGTCTTGTCGTCAAATTCGTATCCCTTGTCACAGAAGCATCGGCCCTTGGCTCCCATTTTGAAACACTTCTGGAGATCCTTGTCGGCACAAATGTCAGAGCGGCACGGGTAGCTCTTCTCCTATAAGGAAACATCAAATGGTGATATCAGTGCATTTTGATAATGCCAAAATGTTTAAGATGAATAAGAATACTCACTCCACACTTGCACACATCTTCAGCTACACAGTTCTTCTTGTCGTCCAGAATGTATCCAGTGGCACAGTTGCATCGAGCAACGCCAGTTGCGTCGGGGAAGCACATCGCTCCCTTTCCGCATCCTCCGTTCTTCTTCAGACATGGGTTTTTCACACACTTTCCATTGCCAGCCGACACGAATCCCTCCTTGCAGATACACTTTGGAGCACCGACGGCGATGATGCAACGTTGAGTCTCAGCATCACAAGGGAACTTCTGACAGAGATCGATGGCTGCAAATGGAAAATATTTGAGTCTTTACGAAAGATTAAAAATGACCAACCATTGCACTTGACGAATGGATTTCCCTCGTAGCCGCTCTTGCACTTGCACTCGAATGAGCCCTCCTGTTCGAAGCACTCTGCTCCACCTCCACAAGCAACGGAAGGCTTTCCATCGGGACGAGTGATACCCTGAGAACAAAGAAATATGCAGGTAGAGAGCACAGCCTAGAACAAAAACTATAGAAAAAAAAGTTATACAGTGGGAGTTGAATCAAACCTCCTTGCACTCGGGAATGTCCACACACTGGCAGGTCTTTGATTCACCGTCGCATTCGTCAGCCTTTCTACAAGATATTCACTAATAAATAATTGATGGGAAATAGTGTTTACCTGAATCCTCGAAGACACGTGCAGTTGTAATCTCCCTCGGTGTTCTCGCACTTGTCTCCCTTTCCTTTCGGGCACGAAGTAGCAAAGAGACATTCGTTGTGGTCGACGCAAGAATTGTTGAGGGCCTTTGTGTATCCCTTCGCGCACTCGCAGTAGTAACTGCCAGGAGTGTTTTGGCACTTGAGTTTGATATCCTTGGCACAGTCGTTGAGAGTCGCAGAGAGACACTCGTTGATATCTCGAATTTGTTATGTTGAATATCTGTTCATGTCAACTTCAGTAATGACAGGCATATTTACCTTTGCACTTTCCGTCAGATCCATACTCGTATCCGGCCTTGCATGTGCAGTTGTATGTACCAGGTAGATTGATGCAATCCTGAGACACTCTATCGCAGTTGTCCGTCTCCAGTTCGCACTCGTTGTAGTCTGAAAGGTGTGAATATACCATGAGAAATATTCGATTTTTAATGTGAATATTCATTTTTAATGTGAAAATTCACCGTAGCATTGTTTTCCGCTTCCGTAGAATCCCTCATTGCATCTGCACTTGTAAGATCCGGGAGAGTTAATGCATCGGGCGTTCTTGTCGCACTGAGCCGTCTTCAGGTCACACTCGTTGATGTCTGAGCAGGGCATGGGCTGCAAAGGTATATTTTAATTGATTAAAGAAGGCGTAACACGAATCATTGAAACATATTATTTTCCCCGATGTTCGAGGTTTCATTTCTGTTATCAGAAGTTGGTGAAACACAAATCCAACGCGCGTTTCCCTCGCGCACCCTCCTCGTTTCCCCTTATCTCTCTGCCTTTCTCTGACTTCTTCTCCGCAAAATGCCAACTCCCACCGCGAAAAGATTGCTGTACCAATGTGAGATACTGTAAGAATTCTGGTCATTTTGGACTGTTTATTAACCATAACTTTCTTCAAACTAAAAATTTTCGATGCTCTCATCGGGTAATCGATCCCCATTGCTCCACAGTGAGAACTCAGTTGACCAAATATTCGTGGGACACCTTCTTTAAGAATTGATCACGACGCTACAACAAATAACTCACGGCGCACTGCGTTCCGACAGACTTTCCACAGTTTGCTTTAGTTTGATTTCTCGAGAATCCTGACTTGCATGCGCAATCGTAGAAGGGATTTGTCTCTTTACAAAGAGTGTTCTGAAGAAATAACGGATGATGATGATGTCATTCCACAGTTGGCTCACAGAGTACGAAGTGCAATTGTCGAGACGAAGCTGACAGTATTTGATTGGCTCACAGACAGGAGAAGAGAGTTTCGTGTCCTTGTTCTGCAAACGAGTCATTACTTCGGTTCAGAAATTGTTGAAATGGTAATGTTCATACTGTGTTCGTGTTGGCGTATCCATCGTCACACTCGCACTTGAAGGATCCAACGAGATTGAAGCACTTGGAGTTGTCGGGGCATTTGAGAGTCTTGTTGTAGCACTCGTTGATATCTGAGCGTGTTTGGATTGATTAAAGCTATTTCTAGAATCTTTTAATCTTTTTTTCAAGTCCAAATGTTTTATATTTAAAAACGTATTGTACCGATGCACTCTCCGAGTGTTTCGTCCATTTCGAATCCTTGGGGACAGTAACATTGTCCCTGTCCAGGTGCGGTGTCCTTGCACATGGCACGAGGAGGGCAGGTGTACTTCTCGCACCATGACTCGGCTGAAACAAAGGTTCTCATTTGTTCGCTTATCCTGTTGTTGCGCTCTTTTTTGGTTTAATGATGACGTTTAACTCACGTTTGCATCCCTTTCGTGCCTTGATCTTCTCAATCGAGAGGGGTTCCTCCACATTGATCCAGTCATAGTTCCTTTCACACACACATCGCTGGTTCTTACACACGGAATGTTCGGGACAGGGGAATTCGGGTGAGGGGTTTCTCTCAGAGTCACAGTAGCCAGGAGTGATGCATTGAGTCTCGTTGTAGTTGATCGAACCCGTCTGGCACTTGCATCTGAAAAGAGAAACTGTATGGACATTTTGCAATTGTTCGGGCTACAATATAATTCGAAATATTGAAGAAAAAATCTATAATGTGAAAAGCGAAAGTGTAAAACGACACCTGTAGAAGGGAGCGACTTCGGTGTTCTGACAGAGACACATGCAGTTGAGATCCTTCTTTGTCTTGCACATATCGATGCCTGCAAGAGTATACATTTTCTTGCTATGCACAATGGAAAGCACCACTGAGCACACATAAATCCTACTTACGTTTGCAGAAAGGTCTCATCGGGTGGCTGTCGGCCTCGGGTTCGTAGTTGGCATCGCACTTGCACTCGTACGAGCCCGGCAGATTCTTGCACGAGGAGTTGGGGTTGCACTTGTGGGGTTTGGTAGTAGACGTGCACTCATTAATATCTAAATTGTCTACCATCAAGAAACAATTCGATCGAATAATTGTAGTGAATTCTGACCAGAGCAAGTGATGTTCGATTTCTCGGTCTTGGTGTATCCATGCTTGCAATCACAGTTGAAAGATCCTTGAGTGTTGTTGCAGTTGGTTGTGAGGAGATCGCAGTTGTCGAGACGCGCCGTACACTCGTTGATATCTGTAATAAATCTCTCAATATCATTTCAATGAATCTAAGCAAATAATGTAAGTAGTCACTGACCGATGCACTCTCCAAGTGGGTTCTTGACAAATCCTGATTTGCAGTCGCACGAGAACGATCCTTGAGTGTTGCGACAGATTGTCTTATCGGAAGGACATGCAACTGATCCAGTCGCAATGAGACCGTCCTTGCACTCATCGGCATCTGCAATGATAAGAGTGAATAATAGTCAGATGTCGATAGAGAGTGAGGGTATCGTACCTTTGCAGATGGGTTTGCCGTTCGCGTCTCTTCCGGTCTCCTTGTATCCAGGCTGGCAGAGGCACTCGTAGCTACCAATCTAAAAAAAGATATGAGGTTGAAGCATTGAGATAAAATTGTATCGGATTAAAACTGACAGTGTTGTTGCAGAATGAGAAGTCGTTGCAGGTGAAGTTTCCTCTGGCACATTCATCGTCGTCACGGCAATCCTTGAGACCGGGAATCTCACGGAAGCCAAGTTTACACGGACACTGAAATACAGCCAAATTAACCCCATTCAAACACGACTCACTAAGTATCTAACATATCAAGCATCCAAAACCTTTAGGGTAGAATAACTGACCTTGAAGGATCCCTTGGTGTTGAAACAGACACGATGAGCTCCATCACAAGGATTCTTCGTGCACTCGTCCTCATCTGAAGACCAATTTATTAGAACGAATCCACTATGATTATTCCATGCCTTCGCAGGTTCCGATCGTTCCATTTCCGAGCCATCCCTTCATAACCTCACACTTGAAGTATGCTTTGTCGACGTGGTGGATCTACAGTACATGGTGTTCAGTTGTGTATTTTCTTTGACTTTTAGATACGATCGGTTATCTTCTTAATTGCATCATATTCTTCCCAAGGCCCACCTTGTTCATGCAGACGGCACATTCCTTATCGCAGTTGTTCTCCTCAGGAGGAGCACATTCGTTCTTATCTAGACTCTCCTCATCAGTCCCACACACTCATCATTGCTCCCTCACCTCCACACTTTCCATTGGGTCCGATCACATATCCAGTCTTGCACACGCAAGTCTTCAGTGCTCCCGTCTTATCTCCCGCTACTGCCTTGCATTCTTCAGTGTTCGTGTCACACAATGTGCAGTTGTTGACTACATTAGAGTTCTTCTCTGCAAGCACAACAGGTAGAGGCTTGGATGAGACAAGATCATGCAGTTTCTACAGTAAACGAATGTAAACTAGAAATAGGGTCCATGAAATTTCCGAAGTCATCGTACCGTAACAGGGAGCCTGGTCGTTGTCTTGCTCTGCAAGTTGTCTGACGTAGTTTTCACGGCATACACAAGTGTATTTGTTCTTCGGGTCCTTCTCGTCGGCCACGCAAACGGTATTGGAGACAAAGGTGCAAGGACGCTTGCGATCGCAGATGTTGATGGCTGAACGAATGGTAAAGGTAAAGTTACTACCGGAATCAAGAGATGTTAACGTCGACTAGCGACTACTCTGCCGGGGCTCACCGGGCTACTCTGCCGGGGCTCACTAAGGCCGGTTCGCTAACTAGGTCTACGTATCCCCTGCTGACCGGGCTTCTGGGGCACGTTACCTTCCGCAATCAAAGTTGCTACCAATTTTACCGCCACCGAGGGGGATGGAAGGCTTGGTGAACCTGGGCGGGGATCGAACTCGCGATCATTCGTATGACAAGCGGCGCCTTACACCACTCGGCCATCTCCGCGATAATGTGCATTCGTCCCCCCCCAATCTATGTTATCGTCTATGATTCTACGACCATTCACTTACCCTCGCAGGTTCTTCCATCTCCCTCGTATCCCTCCTTGCATGTACAGTTGAATCCGGATCCGTCTGGTTTGTCAGTGCAGTTTGCTCTGTCAGTAGGGGCGCAGTTGTTCTTCTCGGCCTTGTCGCAATACGTGTTAGGAGCACACGAACGAGAGTCCTTGCGGTGGTGGAACTGCAATGAAAGATTGTAGTGAACTGATCTTCATATCATATAATATAAGATTTCCCAAGTCATTTCCCAAGTAGGTACCGCATCAACAAGGTATACATAGACAAGTCTAAGACAACTCACAGGTTTGCACTCGCATTTGTACGCATCCTTAGTAGGTGCGAGTTTGCATTCGGTCGTTGTCTTATCGCAATCCTTGCAGAAATACTCGGGATCGGGTTCGCATCTTCCGTTGACTTTTTTGAATCCAACGATGCAAGTGCACTCGAAGGAGCCTTCGGTGTTGGTGCAGTTGGAGAATCCGGGACAGATACCGGGGATTTTGCACTCGTTCTTGTCACGGCATTTGCTGCAATGAACAATGATGAAGACGAGCAAGTGGATGGATTACATAAACAATCTTACTTGTCGTTGCCCTTCTCGTATCCCACTAAGCAGATGCATCTGTATGCACCAGGAGTGTTCTCGCATTCGGCATTGGGTCCACAGATTCCCGGTTTCTCCTTGCACTCATCGTTATCTGGAGTCATTTGTTTCTCATGAGTTGGGGAGTGCTATTGTCTATAGAGAATGGTAACACTCACCAACGCAGGGTCTGCAAGTCGTTCCCGCCTTCTTGTCCTTAGTCCATCCTTCCTGGCACTTGCATGAGTACCTGAGGATTGCACATGATTAGCGACGAGTGAGAGCACAGGGAACCTTTCCACCCCTCACTCTTTCTCTCTGTATGTGGTTGGGGTTGGAGCGGTGGGTGCGAGGGGAGAGGCTGTGTGGATTGCAGCATACTCAATACTCACTTCTTTCCCTTGTTGTAGATGGGCTCCTTATCGTCGCAAGTGGCGCGAATGTCGCACTTGTGAGTGTTTGCAGCGCACTCGTCGATGTCTGAGATTTTTAACAATTATTTTACTCTTTTTAACAAATATTATTCAGGTATTAATATGAGTTATTTGTGTCATAAATTACGAACTCATGCAGGATCTGCCAGCTCCTTCGTATCCGAGTTTGGGATCGCAAGGACCACACGAGTAGAGCGTATCCTTAATACATAACTCTTTATTAATAATTAGAAGAGGGAATATGAACGAAACGATACTCACGGTGTCTGACTTCACATTAATGCAGGTGGACGCCATGTGGCAGTTGTGCTTGCAAGTTGTGCACGCAGATGCGATGGCTAAAGCTGGATCATGTCACTTCACGGAAGAAGAAATCAATGCATCCTCAGACGTGTTTTTAATTGAGCCCCACTTGTACCACTTTTTGCTGCCGAAATGTTCAGAATAAAAGTGTCAGTAGCAAAAATGTATCAATAGGTAATCACTTCAGCATCTAATAACAATGTGTGTATGTCATCATCAATGAGAAAGGTTCTCAGACGGACCACAGATCACTCACGTCTGCAGTTTCCTGTCGATGTCTTCTCAGATCCATAGGGGCAATTGCAGAAAGTCTTTCCGGTGACGACGTCTCGATTGCATTCCAATCCAGCCGGGCATTTGAGAGCATCGCGTTGAGAACGATTGCAGACTCCGTCTGGAAGAGGAATCCATATTATTAGGAGACGGAACGAAAATAATAACTGCTGATGTAAAGTGAGTAATGAACTCACAGCAATTGTATCCATCTCCTCTCGATTTTGTGTTGCATCCACACTCTGCTCCAGTGAATCTGTCCAACGACACCTCTTGGTCCTAAAAACAAACTCTCCTTTAAATTCTAAAATATAAAGGCTTTCCCTTATGAGACCCCCAGGACGGACCTGGAGCCTAAACAAATCTAGGCTCAAAGTCCAGAGTGAGCCACAGCTAACTCCAGCACAGAATATACGAGTATTAAATGTGAATCTCACTTTGATCTCTCCATATGTTTTGTCGCACAGATCCTTCTCGTTGGTGATGTTGGCGAAGATCTTCCAGCACTTGTCGGTTTTTGGGAACTTCGCCTTCAAGGAGCTTTTTGGAAAAGCCTGGCCACATGATAAATTATTTAAATATCGATCAACTCACGACAACATCGCAACCATCCGATTCGTTTCCGACTTCTTCGGGAGCCTCAGTCGTAACTCCATTGCTGGGTTTCTCAGTGGCTGCCGGGACTGAATAGAAGGTGTTCTCCTAACTGAACTCATTGATCCTAATACTCGACTATCTCAAGTAGGGACCCCAGGGTCGATCAAGGGACGGACACAACTGTGTGTCTAATATGACAGAGGACAGAAACGAGAGACTGTTTGGGTCTCAGCGGCGGCGCGGCGCCTTCCTCGCGTCCTCACGGCGCCCGCTACATCGGAGAGAGGAGCGGAGAATCTGAAAACGTGGATTGAATGTGGCGTTTCTCCCTCGCCTTTCGCTTATATTCCAAAATCCTGCAAGTCGATAAAAGGAGAAATCACGGGGAGAAGAAAGAGAAACGACCATTTCGAATGCCGTTTCGAGGGTAATTTCACACTTTGAATCGAGGAGGCGAAGAGAGGACGAAGAGGGAGGAGGAGGGACAGTTTACGACCATCGAATTTGCAGAATATCGAAAATAGAGACAGTATGTAATGGCCATAATCAATTATTAATATTCAGGTCTGAGTAGGCGCTGTATCGAGTTTATTTTTCAGTTTTGATATTATTTCTGTCTACGTCAACTTGGAGGTCAATTGACACCGGAGTCTAGTCTCGCCATCTTGTCACGATAACAACATCACTATTCATTTTGTCGCGTGCTTTGCGCGTTGGCAGTTAGTGTCTGGATTCCCTTCACTGAAAGGACATGATTGTCTTTATTATACCTCTTCTCATTTTCCTAATTTATGCCCTGCCAACTGTTATTCCAATCTGGAGAAGCTACAGGTACATCTGCACTTACTTTCCTTGATCCAAATGTTTATTCAGGTATCGTAAGTCTCTGTCAGTCAAGATTCCAGGAGACGAGGGACTGCCACTGTTCGGAATCATCTTCAAGTTGGGAAGAACTCCGGAATGTTAGTTTCAACCTGTCTATCCATGCATATCTTCACAGTCTGTCATTTTACTACCTTTCAGCAATGCCTAAACGTGCACTCGAACTAGCGAAGGAATCGGCTGATAAGGGCGAAACGATACTTAAGATGTGGATTATGCACGACAGCATGTTCATTCCATTGAACGGAGAGGCTGTACAAGTAAGCAGAAGTCACTAAAATCTCAAGCCCACATTTATGTTTAGAGTGCAATCGAATCGAACGAGGAGATAACCAAAGGCAGTGATTATGACATTCTCGAGCCATGGTTGGGAACTGGCCTTCTTATCAGGTAATCCTTCCCGTCACTAAAATTAACAAAGTAGAAAGTGGAACTTTCTCACCACTCGATAGACACATGTTATCAGTTCTCGTCCTTCATTCGGTTGTTTTTAGAAGTACAGAAAACAATGCGAGTGAAAGTTCGTTGTGTTCGTATCAATCGATGTTTACTGACGCAGACACTCCATAGACGCCAGTCGTCAATAGATCAGCATTACACAATCGCTTCTTGCTTTTAGCACCGGCGATAAATGGCGCTCGAGGCGAAAGATGCTCACTCCCACTTTCCATTTCTCCATGTTGGATGGATACGTCGAGACGATGAACCGACACGCTAAGGTGAACACAGACGAGTAGATAGAAGATGACAGTGGCTTGTAAGGGTATTTACGAGGTGTAAAAAGTCATTGAAAACGAGAAAAATTTGAACGTTCGCATTTCCATATCTCTGTTCAAAATGCAACTAGAGACTTGAAATTTATTTTGTGGGGTTTATAAACACTGAAAACCTCATACACCAAATTTCAAGTCTCCAGCTCCATTGTGAGCCGAGATTTGTAAATGGAGTAATTCAATTCTCAAATTCCTTCGACGTTATCTGTCTCAGGTTCTCATCGATATAATGGAAGGGCGCGTGGGGAAAGTCGTCGACCTCTTCCCTCTACTCAAATTGTGCACACTGGACATTATCTGTGGTAGGATGCTGCTGACAACCAACTAATGGCTATTTGTCTTCGATTTCTTTCTCAACTTTCTCATTTTTAGAAGCGACTATGGGTAAAGAACTCGGAGCTCAACTCGATTCACATCAACCCTACGTATCTTCCATCGCTAAACTGATGGTATTAGACACGAATCGACAATTGCTCCCTCATTTGTGGAATAAAATGGGACGATGGATGACAGGATGGCAGAAGGAACACGATGAGTGTGTGAAGATTGCTCATGATTTTACTGAGAAGGTTCGGTTACTTCATTTTGGATCCTATTGAACAAGGAATTTGAAGGTGATCCATGAGAGAATTGAACTACTCGCGAGGGGAGAAGTTGAATCTAACAAGAGGGCATTTCTCGATCTTCTCATTACCCAAAGAGACAACGAAAGTTTATCGATGACAGACATCAGAGAGGAAGTGGACACGTTCATGTTTGAAGGTAACACAACATTCCAATTGTTATTCCCCCAATAGCTGGTTGAGGTCACGACACGACAACTTCTGGTCTCTCGTGGACGATTTGGTGTCTTGCTTGTCATCCCGAGATTCAAGAAAGGGTTTACGAAGAAGTCAAAGAGATCTTTGGAGATGATTTAACTAGAGATGTGACAAGGGACGATCTCGGAAAGATGAACTATCTGGAGAGATGCATAAAGGAAGTGAGAAAACTTTAATATATTTTTTACAAGAATAGATATCCGTTCTGATTCCACATGAAAACAAATGAGAGTAGCGGTTCACTTTTGAACTGATTTAAAAAAAAATTATCATTACATGTGTTCACGCTGATTGTTACAGGCCCTTCGACTCTTCCCTCCCGTTCCTTTCGCACTGCGACAACTTCAGAATGATCTCTTGATTGGTATGTTTGTTTACTCTCTTTACCCTTGTTTGTATATCTCTCATTCCTTCTCCTAACCATTTAGTAGAATGAATACATCCAAAGGGAAAATTCCTATGGGTGTCTCTCTTTTTTTCTAAATTCCGAGGTGGATCATTTTTTTTGGGGGCATGACAGAAGCGCAACGACAAAAGCGCAACGGCGAATAACTCTGCTCAAACTGCAAGAATTGATTTGAAACTTTGATTTGTTGATTTGAAAAAGCGGTTATTTGTCAAGAACATTTGGCATCGAAGCCGCATGATCATTATTTGTTCCTCGCATTGTGAAATCGTTGCGCAAATGTCGTTCCGCTCATTTTAGGATAAATTCACATAGTGGGTTCGATAGAGAACTTAATTTCGAGTCACATGAGCTACTATATAAATCTCTAAGACAATTTTAAAGTGAGTTAGAACAATCGAAAGAGGTCGTTGCGCTTTTGTCGTTTGCGCTTCCGTCACGCCCCACTTTTTTGCGGCGACATTACGCTGCTTCATCCAATTTTCCTATTTCAATTTCGATTTGGGTTCTTGATCTCGGTTGTATTTCCTCTTATCATCCTTTGTGTGCATAACAGGTGCTTACTCTGATGCATCGAATGGTCTATCATCGCATACTCTCTAATTCTCCCTCTGGTCGGACGTATTTGAGACACGAATCGAGACGCGACTCGCACGTGTTTGAGCACAAGCCACTGATAAAAGGCAGTGCGTGAGAGCGATAGATCGATTCAGTCTCCATATGCACTTTACCATGCGGTTGTTCACGCTATTCTCTCTTCTCGCACTGAATTGTTATGGATCAAAGTAGGTTCCATTCACATTTCTCTTTCCTATTCACTCCCTTAGATTTCTCGTCTACAATTCACTTTGGGGTCGGAGTCACACAACTTTTGTTGGAAAACTAGCAGAAGTTCTAGTGGAGGCAGGACATGAAGTGGTTCGTTCTCGTTAATTTCTTCATTTGTATTCTACTCAATTAAGGTGATGCTCGCACCAATAATCGATGCCAAGTCGACCGATGTCGGAACTGATAAAGTGAAGAGAGTGAGTTTTTTTGTAAACGTAATTCACACAGCATTCTAAATAGTAACGGCTAGATCAAATTAGAGAAGGAGGGAATAATCAAGATTAGGGATGACAAATGAAGAGTGAAATGAAGATCTTCCTCTCCCCGAACAAAGGAATTCTGATTCCCTCCTCTCTTCAAGAAGAGAGTGAGCGGTCGTTCTACTCTTCATGAAGAGGGAGGCTCCTCTTCAAGAAGACTAATAGTGTCAATCGACTGATATTTCAATCGAAATGGCGCGTGAATCTCTAATTAGCATGAGATTAGTGTGGATGTCTGAAGTAAGTCCAAATTTGCATGTTGTGGCAGCCATGAGAGGCACAATGCCCCGTCACTGTTTCCTCTTCTTGAAGAGAGGGGGAACGACAGCTCACCTCTTCTTGAAGAGTTAATCCCCCCTCTCATTTCACCACTCTTCATATCGCGAAAATCTCTTCATTTGGCATCCCTATTCACGACTGACTAACGACTACATTTGTTTTCATGGTTTTGCTTTATTACATAATCGAATTTTCAATATTGGGGCTTGGCATGGTGCAAATTCAATGCTGCAATTCAATCGACTGTTCCAGGTGATATTCGTTCCGCCGAGCCCCGGTTCGATGTTGTTCACAGAAACTGCTCATGATTCAGCGTCTTCCAATTTTTGGCGGTCGAAATCAGTTTTTGGAACTCTCCAGGTTCGAAATTTAAACAGAATGTTCAGCAAAACTTTCATAATCGCAGCAAATCGGCAAATTCGTAACCGCCTGGGAGGATCAGTGCAACGGTAAGATAACTTCTATCACGCCTCTCACGAGAGGCTCGGGACAGAGTGACACTAATCTGTCACAGCTGCCATTTTCGATGTTGAGTTTTTCACGTTTTTGGATACCACTAGGTCCAACTAAGAGCCCAGTGTGATATTATGCCACAGAAGTCATTCCTCGATTTGCTGCAGCTACTGTAAGGTTCAGCCGGCGAACTTTGAAGCCGTTTTTCAGTGTTTTAACGCAATTTCTGAGAAAACTTTTCTCTTAGAGCTGGGGCTACTTTTCCACGCTCTGTCGGTCCGTGTAATTCATTTTTCGATTGGTCTTTGAATTTTCGTGAGAATCGTTATTCTTGAATCTAGGAAAATCCGCTCGAAAATACCGCACTTTTATTTTACTATCGCCTCGGGCTGGTCACAAGGATTCGAATGATATGTCTAAGCTCTCCTAACTCGGGAGTTGATGACATATTTCATAGGAAAATGTGTTAAATATTGCATTTACTCTTCTTCTGTGCACCACTCACCGCTAAATTCTACAGAAACGAACGCATTGCGCGCGGGAGAACAATGGAAGACCCATTCATTCATCACGAGTGAGTCGAATAAATCGGTATGAAATGCCGATAATCGCTAAATTTGACACAATTTCTTATGAAATATGTCATCAACTCCCGAGTTGGGAGAGCTTAGACGTATCATTCGAATCCTTGTGACCAGCCCGAGACTATGGAAAAATAAAAGTGCGGTATTTTCGAGCGGATTTTCCTAGATTCAAGAATAACGATTCTCACGAAAGTTCAAAGACCAATCGAAAAATGAATTACACGGACCGACAGAGCGTGGAAAAGTAGCCCCAGCTCTAAGAGAAAAGTTTTCTCAGAAATTGCGTTAAAACACTGAAAAACGGCTTCAAAGTTCGCCGGCTGAACCTTACAGTAGCTGCAGCAAATCGAGGAATGACTTCTGTGGCATAATATCTCACTGGGATCTTAGTTGGACCTAGTGGTATCCAAAAACGTGAAAAACTCAACATCGAAAATGGCAGCTGTGCCAAGTTCAGTCCGTACCTCTCGTGAGAGGCGTGCTATCTCTATTTTAAAATTATTTTTTTCCAGCAACTCTCAACCATCCCGGCCTTCTTGAATCTCTTCAAGCGGAGAAATTCGATGCTGCCATTCTGGAGCCAATGGATATGTGTGGATACGGTGCGTGTCATAATATTGAATGAGCAGATCAGGCAAATATTTGTGTTTGCAGGCATTTTCCACGCCGTCGGAATCAAAAACATCGCTGCGGCCATGTCAATTGCTGCATACGAAGGATCCTTCGATTACTCGGGACTTCCCTCCTTTCCCAGTTATGTTCCTGGTAAGAAAGTAGCAACATTCCCACTTCGGACTGCCATTGTTCAGGTTCGATGATGAGTTTCGGCGAGAAGATGAGTTTCTTCCAAAGAGTCGCCAATACTTTCTCACTCGGAATCGGGAAGTACTTCTTCCCCTACACGAGCAGAGGCACTGAGGCCATTCTCCTTCGTCATTTTGGAGATAAATTTCCTACTGTGGATGAAATGGTGACATCGACTTCGCTGTGGTTCATCAATGCCGAACCACTCATTGAATTCCCGAGACCGATCATTCACAAAGTAATCGATATCGGAGGAATTAGTGTATCCACGGGACACAAACAGTTGAACAATGTTCGAAATGAAATTTGATTTTTTGTAAATAAAATGATCAGACGTGGTCGGACATCATGGATCTCCGTCCCCGAACTGTCCTTCTGTCTTTTGGAACTGTCGCTAAAAGTTTCCTCATGCCAGATGAATACAAGAAGACTATCCGGAATGTATTCAAGTAGGTCAACACACTTTACCGGTTTGGAATTTGTATTTTGTAGTAAATTCCCCGACGTCACTTTCATTTGGAAATACGAGAAACCGGAGCACAAAATCAGTGAGGGAATTCCAAATCTCATCGAGTCAACTTGGGTACCTCAGAATGATTTGATGTGTAAGTTCCATTATAGATTATTTCACATCCATTCTCATCCGATCCTCATTTTCTCATGCGATGCTATCAGTATTGTAATCTTCTTCAATTCTCAGATGATCCTCGTCTCTCTTTGTTCATTACTCATTGTGGCCAAGGAAGTACAACAGAAGCGACAACTGCCGGTGTTCCTCTCATAGTCATTCCCATTCTGGGAGATCAGAAGAGAAATGCTGCTGTAAGGATTCTTATATTTCTTAATAGAAATGTTTATACAATATAAGGTGTTCTAAGTGTACTACAAGAGGTAATAGAGGTTCTAACTGCTATAGGTATGAATATTTCGCTCCCTTAGCGGCGTTCTAGTCCAAGAATAAATTGCAGGTGATTAATCGCATTGAGACGGGCATAGTTCTTGAGAAAGAAGCACTCGACAATGCCGAAGTACTCGAGGCAGCTCTCAAATCAGCACTCGGAAACGAGAAGTGAGTTCATTTACGGGTTTTGTTGATAACAAATTGAGTATTTGTTATAGATACCGAGATAAGGCTCGCTCCGTGGGGGAAATGATTCGTAACCGTCCTTTCACTCCGAGAGAAACATTCGTCCGCAACATGGAATTCCTTGCTAAATTCGGTCCTCTTCGAATGCTCGATCATTATGGAAGAGAAATGAATTTCGTACAATATTATCTCATCGATGTCTTCGCTTTCCTCACTTTGATTGTTCTCATGTCATTATTTGTATCATACAAAACCCTCAAATTCACATTGTCATGCTGTATTCGGGTACAAAAGGCCAAGACGGAGTAGGAACCGATTAGGATACAATTTTAATCATGCGAAAATTGCAATAAATCAAATTGTTCTTATAAACATCGTTTTGTTTGCAACTCATTATGAAGATGCACACAAACAGTAAAAATGGAACGCTTAGAAAAGTTGATGTTCTGTTATTCGATTTTAGTATTACTTATAGGTGAAAAGTAGTGCGTCAATCACAAATAAATTCCAGGTGATCATCTCGTTCCTAAAGACGCAAGTCTCGTAATCGCCCCTTGGATGATACACAGAAATGAGTGAGAAACACAGAAACAAAGAGAAAAGAATCGATTGATTAACCTTTTTCAGAAAGATCTACGCCAATCCTCACAACTTCGACCCTGACAATTTCCTTCCTGAGAGAGTGACAACTCGACATCCATACGATTACATTCCATTCTCTGCCGGACCGAGAAATTGCATTGGTAATTAAATGAAGAGAGAGATTGAGGATCTTTTTGCAATTGCAGGTCAACGATTTGCAATGTTCGAAGAGAAAATTGTGATCGCGTGGATCGTGAGAAACTTCAGAATCCAGACTTCGAGGTAAAAGTGCTCAGGGAAAAACGATGGAAATCAAAATTGCAGCGCTTTCCACTCAAATTCTGCGGTTGTCGAAATTATTCTAAAGCCAAAAGACGGGGTAAAAGTGACACTTCGAAGACGATGAACGACGCAATCATTTAAGCCGAAATGAAAAAATATGAAAATTTTAGCTATTTCACAATAACCTAGTCACAGGATACATCCGACCTTGTTCTAGTGGAACTGATCATTGCTTCTCACATTATCTCTAACGCATCATTTCACCATCGAATTTCACCACCACTCTCTTCTCATACGAATTGTCTACACCGAGAACGTCCAATACTACACTTGTGAACCATTTCGTAGACAAATTATTTCGATTGTGGCACATTCGATTCACATATTTCGTCATTCTTCACTGATAAACGCTCACTATTTAATCTCGTCTCTCGTTTCTTTTCTCCTACTCACCATGAAATTCTCCCTTTGTCTCCTCACTGTTTTGCTCCTCTCAAATGCAGATGGATACAAGTAAGAATTTCCATTTCCTCCATCTTATTTCAATCAATAATCTCAGATTTCTCGTCTACAATTCACTTTGGGGTCGGAGTCACACAACTTTTGTAGGAAAACTAGCAGAAGTTCTAGTGGAGGCAGGGCATGAAGTGGTTTGTGTTCCTCTAATTGTGCAGATTGAATTGACCAAGGACAACTTTCCAATTAAGGCTATTACTCTATAATCGCCGGCTTCCGTAGTAATGGTAGCTTTGGTCGATCTAGTAATATTTAGTGTGACTAGTGACATTGGGTGAATGGACTAGTAGGAAGTACCCTATTCTGCGGAGACATCCTATTAGTCCGACCACCGGCGTTTCTAGAGTATCAGTGATGATCAGCATGATTATCAATTTGAAATCTGGTAAAAGTTAAAAGAATAAGTCAACAAGATAAAGACATATCAGTGCGTTCGCGTAAGACTCGCACACCCGACGGTACAGCTAAATTACACCCTCGTTTTTTCACAGTTTCTGATATCACTATGGATCCTCTATAGATTTCTGATGGTGTCATGTTCTGATTGAACTCATTTGCATAATTACAGCCTATCAAAGTTTATCTATTTTTCAGTATTTTTAACGCCATTTGTGTCAAACTAAAGATAATCACTCACATAGATAGTGAAAAATGATCACCAAGATACGACTGACAACGTAGTGTCGTTCAATTTTACTTTTTCCAAAATTTGCATATTTCATGAAATTTTGACCTCGATTTTCTCGAAAACTAAGCAAAACACATAGCCATAGCTGGATTTAGCTAGAGTTGGACATAGCTAGAGTTCTGATGATATTTTCCTGCCACAATAAAGCATTCTTAATTGTCATTTCTCACCGCACGGGCGGGGTTGGATGGGTGGAATGAGACGAAATGAGTGAATCCTCTCTATTAGAAATTATCAGTTTTTCATGCATAACACCACCGTTACCCCCCGAAACCTGCCCAAATAATAGACGAATCGGATAGAGATCACCTGTACCCATAACATATCAAAAATCCAGCTATGTGTTTTGCTTAGTTTTCGAGAAAATCGAGGTCAAAATTTCATGAAATATGCAAATTTTGGAAAAAGTAAAATTGAACGACACTACGTTGTCAGTCGTATCTTGGTGATCATTTTTCACTATCTATGTGAGTGATTATCTATAGTTTGACACAAAAGGCGTTAAAAATACTGGAAAATAGCTAAACTTTGATAGACTGTAATTACGCAAATGAGTTCAATCAGAACATGACACTATCAGAAATCGATAGACCATCCATAGTGCTATCGGAAACTGTGAAAAACACAAAGTGCATTTTTACCCTTACCGAAAAATATGGGAATCGTGCGATCCTTACGCGAACGCACTGATATACCGTTCATATTCAATGTCCATTTCCGTATTCTCTAGGTGATGCTCACTCCAGTTATCGATACTTCGTCGTCGTATGTTGGCACGGATAAAGTGGAGAGGGTAAGATCCTGTTGCTAACAAAAATCAATGTTACCTTGACATTCCAGGTAATCCGAATTGCCCCCTGTCCAACATCGATGGCATTCACGGAAACAATTAACGAAGCTGCTAGAACCTTCTGGCTAGCGAAATCCGCATTGGGGATGTTCTCGGTTCGTATATATTCTGATTTCTTCAACGTATCGTTGTTTCCAGCAAATGGGAAAGATCTTCGAGGCATTCACCGACCAATGCAATGGTAACAAGTCAAAACTAACACTTATTTTGTGAATGATTTTGTCTTTTCAGCAACCCTCAATGAACCAGGGCTTTTCGAAATGTTGGAAAAGGAGAAGTTCGATGCGGCGTTCTCAGAACCGATGGATGTCTGTGGTTATGGTAAGCAATGTGACACTTGGTGGTATAAACTCAGTACTCGATAGGCATCTTCCACCGTATCGGAGTAAACAAGGTTGCTACGGTCGTATCTGTTGGCGCTTTCGAGGGCACTTTTGAGTTCACCGGACTTCCTTCCTTCCCCAGTTATGTTCCAGGTGAGTATGATTTCGTATCGGTCCAATTGATGGAGGAAAATATCAGGAGCAATGATAAACACTGGAGATAAAATGACTTTTCTTCAACGAGTAGCCAACACGATGGCACTTGGATTTGGAAAGATCGTATTCCCTATGCTGAAAACAGGACAAGAACAACTTCTGCAAGCTCATTTTGGAAGTGAATTCCCAAGTATAATCGATATAAT
Source organism: Pristionchus fissidentatus (assembly GCA_036245785.1). Taxonomy (NCBI): domain Eukaryota; kingdom Metazoa; phylum Nematoda; class Chromadorea; order Rhabditida; family Neodiplogasteridae; genus Pristionchus; species Pristionchus fissidentatus. Next base: position 18,942,398 of record BTSY01000004.1, read on the forward strand.
GTCCGATACTTCGCTATGGTTCATCAATGCCGAACCACTCATTGAATTTCCGAGACCGGTTATTCACAAAGTTATCGATATCGGAGGAATCAGTGTATCCACGGGACACAAGCAGTTGAACAAGGTTTGTCAGGAAAACCAACTATGATAACACTGTTCACCTTACAGACTTGGTCGGACATTCTTGATCTTCGCCCTCAATCCGTCCTTCTCTCTTTCGGCACAGTCGCGAAGAGTTTCGTAATGCCTGATAACTACAAAGAGACAATCAGAGAAGTATTCAGGTATGTTTTCCGCTTTTCTGTTGCTTTAGTTACCAAACGTCTTACAGAAAGTTCCCCGACGTCACATTCATTTGGAAATACGAGGAACCGGCTCATAAAATCAGTGAAGGAATTCCGAATTTGGTCGAAACGACTTGGGTACCGCAGAATGATATGCTGTGTGAGTTATTCACTTCTCACTAGATACTCAAAAATATAATGCTCATCACTGTAATCTTCAATTTTCAGATGATTCTCGTCTCTCTTTGTTCATTACTCATTGTGGTCAAGGAAGTACAACAGAAGCGACAACTGCCGGAATTCCCCTTATTGTTATCCCAATGTTCGGAGATCAAAAGAGAAATGCCGCGGTACGAAATCTACTTGAAATACTTGGTTGCGGTATTTTGCATTTTAAATTGCATCAGAGAAATGTAGATCAATCAGAATTGCAACTGGCAGGTGATCGAGCGTATTGAGACTGGTGTCGTTCTTGAGAAGGAATCACTCGAGAAACCGGAAATACTTGAAGACGCCCTCAGAACAGTTCTAGGAAATGAGAAGTGAGCTATACATATTACATTTATATAATGAGATAATCATTTCAACAAAAAAAAGATCGTTACAAACTCACCTTTTGGTAAACGCAGGAACTTTTATTTTGAAGTGTTCTTTGATTGCATTTTTAAAGCATTCAATTTTGGATTCGTTTAGATACCGAACGAAGGCCAGAGAAGTTGGAGAAATGATTCGTAATCGACCCATTTCACCGAGAGAAACATTTGTCCGCAACATGGAGTTTCTTGCTCGTTTCGGTCCTCTCCGAATGCTTGATCACTATGGAAAGAATCTCAATTTCGTCGAATATTATCTTATTGATGTGTTCGCTTTTGTCTCTTTTATTGTTCTTTGTCTGTTAGTCGTCTTCTACAAATCGATCAAATTCATAATTTCGCGTTGTTGTTGCGGTCAAAAGAAAGCCAAAAAAGACTAGGAAAGATTATAAGGAAATTTTACAAATGTCTCTTGTGTATGCTCAACTAATAAAGATAAAACATATCCACGTTATATCGCAAAACAATTAAAATCTTATCAACAACAGAAGAACAAAGGATAGAGCTGAACCCGAGATCTTAGTAGAAAACTCGTTGAAATTGTAAGCATCCATAATCAATTATAAGGTGCAAGCCATTTCCAAGCTGCTAGCCATGTAATTGTTCCCACTATGAAGACAATTCCATTGATGATATTGATGAAGTTGATACCGACGGATGAGAACATCGCACTGACGTCATCATTTCATTTGGAATAATCAAAATAATTAACTAACGACGCGTAAATCGGAGCAATAATCATTATAAAATCGTCGGCGATGACAAATATTGACTGCATTACGTTCTGAAAAAGTGCAGGTCATGTACCAAATCAAAAAATGATGCATGCCTGATCGATTTTTCCAATTAGCTTGGAGTAAATTGTATCCAAACTGAGGGCTGCAGATGGAATAGCGAATGCATTAGTAATCGTCATTATGATCATGAAGGGAACGATGTTCACGATCTGAACACGGACTTGAATCTTTTGGAAACTGATAATTAGATACCAATTGTGTGTCGCACCAGGGATATTCGAGTGGACTACAACCAGTTCTTGTGGTTTCTGCAAAACAAATCACAAAATTGTTTCGTCCGTAGCAAAGCTTCGGCACTAATAGTACGGTGAGAAAGATGAGTACAATATCTGTCCATTTCGCACACTCTGATATCGACCGACCGAGAGCTTGACAAAACAGATCGTGCTCTCACATTTAACACTCAGTTAGGCACTTACCATTGAATGGCTGCATTGGATTTGACATAAATGGATTGGGATAAGTGATGGCTTAGCCAAGAATGACGATGAGATTGGAGAAGACAAAGAGAATTCGACAGCTCACACTCAACATATTTATCGAATTGTAGTTTGACGAGTAAGGCATCGGCTTGATGTACACATATTTGAATTCCCGCGCACGCTATGCTACGCAGCCAATCCCTTGGCTGAGTATCAGCGCGCGAAGTTTGGTCCCCAAAGTCACGCGCACTCGCGGCATTCTAGGCTTTTTTCTGGGAACTAGCAATTAGTAATTAGCGTTTACAATTTTCGTTTTCCTGTTGTCTCTCCACCGCGATTTCACGTCGGTTTGCGCGAGCAGTTAATTTTATCGATTACAGACCAGGTATGGGTGACTCAGCCGCCAGTCAGAGCCAGAGTGGCCAGCAGAACGGCTCCAACGCTTCCAGCAGACCCTCCGGAGCGGACCAACAGGCGGAAGCCCTTCTTGAGGAGTTGACCCGGAGGCTCACCCCGGCCCCGATTCACTTGGCCCCACCCCTCACCCGAGCCGGGTTTTCAAAGCAAGCAGAGTTCAATTGTTCAGTCCTGAACAGACTGGAGCAAGCCAGGAAGGACCCCAGTCTGATCGACGGCCTCATCGAAACAATCAAGGAAAGAAATGCTGCTCTGACCATGGCCGATAAGAACCCGAAACTTCTGGAAGTGATGGAGACCGCTCGTGCATTCGAAGGTTCGGCAAGCGCGACTTCCCCTCTAATGCAGGCTATGGTGCTCGCCCAGTCTCTCGCTAACCAGAACGAGAGAAAGAGAAGAGCTACCTCACCTCTTCCCCAGCCCTTTCGCACAAGGGCGTCCGCCTACGGCCAGGCCGGCGCCCAGTTCACTCGTATGCCCTCCCTCATGTCCGCCAACTTCCACGGCTTCCCTCCTCAGAGCAGCCATCATGGCAGCCACTTCCAGAGCAGCCTCTTCCCTCCCACGTCCAACATCATCTGCTATAACTGCAACCAACCCGGTCACCTCAAGTCCCAGTGCCCTTACCCAGCGAGAAGGTAACGAAATAATAGTTCCCTTCATGTCAGTTCGAAAGAAATTGGAGTTTTGGAGAGGTATCGGGGCCAATCCATTTGTGCTTGAGGTCTTAGAGAACGGGTACCGGTTAAATTTCAAATGTAATTCAAATTTAATCAATATTCCGATGGCAGATAATCGTCTGAGCGCGCGGCGGGAAGCAGAGTTCGTACGAAGCGAAGTGGCGCGCCTGCTGGCGAGCGGAGCCATTGAGAGATGCCCCTTCCCTCGGGTGGTCTCCCCTCTGTCGGTTGCCCAAGGTAAGAAGCTCAGACTCATACATGACTTGAGTGCCCTGAATGTGTACCTGAATAAGACCAAATTTCGTGTAGAAGACCTCTCCTCGGTCTGGTTCTCCCTTCCTTCGAACGGTTTCTTGGCTACCTTTGATCTCCGCAGCGGTTACCACCATCTGTGTGTGAATCATGAGGATCGCCCCTTCCTAGCTTTCACATGGGAAAACGTTACCTACCAATTCGCTGCTATCCCTTTCGGCTTATCACCAGCCCATGGTTATTCACCAAGGTTTTTCGGTCACTAGTGAGAGCGTGGAGGGAGAAAGGAATAAACGTTACGCTGTATCTGGACGATGGGCTTATCCTCGCCCAAACGGCGGAGGAACTAGAGGAAGCTGTGAGAGTAGTGAGAGAGGACTTGGAGAGTGCGGGTGTACATACAGCCGACGAAAAGTATCACTGGGCGCCGTCCCAACAGGGTACATGGCTGGGATACGAAATCGATTTGAGAGAAGGAACAGTTAGAGTGTCAGAGGACAGAATATCCAAAGCCTTAGAGAGGCTCGTACTCCTTAGAGAGGAGGATTCCCCATCGGTGAGAGACCGAAACCGTGCAGTCGGTTCCCTTATGTCAGCTTCCCTCGTTCTAGGTGACTCTGCTACTCTCCTCTCCCGTTCCCTACTCCAATGTATCGCCGAGTCCCAGCAGCAGCATCTCCACCCCAACACCCGTCTTCCCCTCTCCCACCAAGAGAAAGGTGAGATAGAACAATGGCTGAGAGAGCTACGAGACAGGGCAACCAGAAAGTTTGTAGAGTCCCCATGGCAGATAGACAAGAGAGTGGAAACAGACGCTTCGGCGATAGGCCTGGGTGTGGTAGTCAGGGATGGAGATGAGGGAGTGAAGAGGACCTCTCGAAATTTATCCCCTGCTGAGAAAGAGGAGTCAAGTACGCTGAGCGAGCTTAGAGCAGTAGAATTCGCAGTGGATACTTTCGAGAAGGAGTGGAAGGGCCTGAACGTTGTTTTCTTCGGAGATAACAAGAGCGCCATGACCATCCTTAAAAAGGGTTCTATGAAACCGGAATTGCACGGGATTGCGCTGAGGGTCGAGGCAGCGAGAGTGAGAACGTCAGCCAGTTTTAAATTTCACTGGATCCCGAGAGAGCTGAACACGGACGCCGATTTGGCCAGTAGAGATTTAGATATGGATGATTGGAGCTTGCAGGGATGGGTATTTGACCAGGCAGTAAAGAGGTGGGGCGCTCCACAGTACGATATGTTTGCAGATGACAAAAACTCCAAGTGCGAACGGTTCATTTCCAGGCATGCATGCAGAGGAGCAATCGGCGTCGACGCGTTCGCCGACTCGCGCCTTTGGTCCACTGGCGGTTTACTCTGGTGCGTTCCTCCTCCGTCACTTCTGTGTCGAACGCTCGCTTGGATGAGGGGTACCAGAACCACGTGTATTCTCGGTCTCCCATACTGGACCTCTCACCCGGTGTTCACCTCCCTTTTCCCTCCACACCACTCCCCTCCCTTCGTTAAAGACTACATCATGTACCCTGAGGGTTCCCATGTCTTAATCCCGGGCTCATACGAAAGGGGTCCCTTTTCTCGCCCGTTCATGGATTCTCCATTTTGCCTCCTCCTCCTGGACTTCAACTCTACTTATTTCTAGCTTACCGACCAGATAAAGCCGATCCCTTACGAGTCAAACAGTGGTTATCACGAATGGAGTGAGTAAAACGAACAACAGTAGTGATAACCATTAATCTAGCTTGTGTCTCCACTTACTATTTACCGAATTTGCATATGAAGAATAACAAAGAGAGACCGAGTGCAATCGAACCAACGACGATCTGTGAAGAAAGGGAAATGAGAAGTAAAAAAGGTAGCTACCAGAATCAGACTTTACGAGAAGTAAGAACTCATTTTTCTTTCCAGGTTCTATGAACCCGGAATCCATCCAATAATGATTTGTGACTGAATCGAGTATAATAGGTCCATTTCGCTATTTGAATCACATCCCCTTTTCTCTTTTACCTGTCCAATTCCCATCAAAAGAACTGTCTCAACTCCTGAGAATGCCCACATCGCAGTCATCATTGGAGCCGCGATTCTGATAATACGGAGATATTTCTCATATAAATTGAGGTCTCTGGAATTTTTTTTAAACGGACACCGCCATCGTTTCTGTTGCAATCTCACTGATCATCTTCTCAATTATTACGAGTAGAATGAGAAACCAGGGAAGATTGAGAGAACGAAGATGAGAGAGACGAGTACGAATTGAAGAGAAGGAAAAAGAAGAAAGTCCTTCTTCCGAGGAAAAATCCTTTCCTGAAACATACAATATTGTTCAGAAGAAAGGTACCAATTTGATACCAATTGTCTCTTCTTTTTCATTCTTCGAATCGTCGAGAAAAACGATTGTGACGACGATCGCGATTATATTTGTGACTACAGCGAACCAAATAGGGGCTGGAAATGACTTCGATCTATACATTATTTTTTCGAGGAACCTCACCAGTGTAAATATTCAGTTTGATGTTGGGTGGGATAATGAGAGCGCCTGGATATGGCAGACCGGAGAAGGCTATTTGAGCTACTAAAATAAAAGCTTGATCTTTGATCTTTTAAAACATCTTTTACTCGGTCCCACAACGACTGAGAGTACTGTAGCTCCATTCTGTAGTGCATAAGCAGTCGATCGATTCTCTTCTGTTGTGTGACGAGCGATGAAACTGCGAAGGAGAGGAGATGTACCTGACAATGAATATCAAATTCCGAGGTAAGTATAAGGTAATCATGTACTTCTCTACATGTTCCAGTGTTCTATCAGAAACAATATTATTGATGAACTACGAACCAAATCCAACTCCGAAGAAAAGATAGCAAACAAGCATCCACCATCTACGATTGGTAGGTATGAATTCAACAAAGATGTACACAATACAAGCGATTAGAGTGATGCAGCGACCAACAATCATTGGGATTCTGAAAAAACAGTCAGTTAACGAGAAATAACAATTTGTCTCTACTTTATCCCGGATATTTTGTGCGCCCAAATAGCGAATACGAATGCGAAGATGGCGTGTCCCGCTTTGTTGGCTGAGGTTGCAATACCGAAGAAAGAGGAAGTCGAATCGTGATCGATCTAAATTCATTGTGATTCTTTTTAAAAAATCTTCTCTATTGTTTATGGCTACAAATAATTTAATTTTCCATTTCATAATTTCTGAGTCGCATTTTCAATGACTCTCAAAATCTTTTTTCGTAAATGGGCAAAACGGTGAACGTACAGTAGACATGTATGGCCATTCTCCGACTGCCAGCATACTACTCTCAACATTACACAGAAAAGTGAGAACAACTGCAATCAATGGTCGTTTCCACTCACTCCACGTCAATTTCTGAATAAAGAATTGTTTTTTAATGCGTTCGAGATTTGAAAAAAACAAACGACAGCATTCACGTACCTTTCGCTCTAGATGCTCATCTTCGACGAATTCACGGTCGACTTTGCTACCAAAGCATTTCATTTCGTCCGAATTTGATAGCTATAAAACTCAAATTCCAGATAGGACGAACTTTAAAAGCACGCTTGGGTGAGTGGCAAAATATAGCCAATTATATAGCCAGAGGTTGCTCTCTCTCTCTCTCCCTCTCTCTTCACATGAGTCAAACACTACACATTTGTGTGTAACTTTTTGTGTGTCTGCACAGAGATTTCAATTGAGAAAGTTACCTTCCGTTATTTCCTCATAGTGATAGGAAGACCAGTCATTCATCATCGTTCATTTGAGTGATTGTATACTTCTGCGATAGCACTTATCACTTATCATAAGTTATCAGTTCACGATAGCCATGGTCAGTGGAAGTCAGGAATTCGCAAGTCTCTCTCTGCCTCTTTCCTTTTAATTTTTGAACACTTCACAGCGGTGTGAGGTCATCTATAGGCTTTCCGTATTGGAAGAGAATTGAGAATCCATCGGAATTCCATTTCCCTCTTATTCTCCGTTACCCGTCACCCTTGTGGCCTGAGTTGCTCTGTTCTCCTTATTGGAACTCTGGAATCAGTTCCACTAAGAGAACCCTAGTCATCTCTCATTCTCCGCGAAGCGTTCTTACTAGTAAGTTTTTCTATTTCGACCAGCCCATTATCGGATTGATTTGGATGTTGTTTGCTCTCAAAGTTCTCTACGAATCCCATCAAATCTTCTCACTCCACGTACTCCTCAGTGTTTACTTGGTCGGATGGTCGATGGAAGTGAGTGTTGACAAACAGTAAAATGAGTAATCGTCTGACGGTACATAACGGAGATCAAAAAGATCTACGACATAAGAGAATAATGAGCACTACAAAGATGATTTGAGCCACGGGGGCTCAAAGGCGGATAAAAAAGCGGTCCGCGAATAAGCTGCACTTACTACGGTATAATGCTTGATGTAGTCCACAATTTTCTTCGCAATACCGTAGTAAGCAATGGAAATTTTACGCATTGCGCTCGTGACCATTATCTGTTCATTTCTCTTGTAGAAGATCTGAATTTTTGAGCCCCCGTGTGAGCTTGGATAATTCAAATTTAATGTTTACAAATGTGACTTGGCCTAATCTTGACATCTACGTTTAACGGTTGGGCTTTTACAATCTTTATTATAGAATAATATACAGTAATAGTTATTGCTCTGGCAGAGCAATTTATATGTGAACTTGGAGTGCAAATGGCCACATTTTATACTTTCCGGCGATTATGCACATGCATAAAAGTCGTGCAATAATTTTATATCTGACTAATAGCCATGCGGAAATGATTCATGTGCTGTGTTGTTGGAATAATTCACAGATTATAGTTGTTTATTTCCTGCAGAAAGGGGGGACAATTTTAACCCGTACTCTAAGTGGAACTACTCGTTGACGAGATTGATATTGAATCAATTATAAGGAGCGAGCCACTTCCAAGCTGCCATCCATACAATTGTGGCAACAATGAATATGAAACCGTTGATGATGCTGATAATGTTGGGACCCACAGCAGAAAATACAGCTCTGTGAAAAATCAAAATCAAAAATTTGAAAAATCTGATGAACTAACCCTGCATAAATTGGAGATACAATCATAATTATATCCTCGGCAATGACGAATATTGACTGCATTACGTTCTAAAACAATGGAAATTATTAATAAAATTATGTATTTGGCTTACTTGATCGATATTTCCAATCATTTTGGAATATATAGTGTCGAGACTCATATTTGCCGAGGGAACAGCAAATGCATTAGTGACGATGAGAATAATGAGGAACGGAATTATATTAACGATCTGGGAGGGTTTTCTGTTTATTTCAACGAAGGAACTTGGAAATCTCACCAACTGAGTGTCGCACCATGAATATTCCTGTGGATTACATCCAACTCTCGTCGTTTCTTTAAATTCAATAAATATTATTCTGCATTATTTCATCAACTTACCATTAAATGGTTTCATGGGGGTGGACATGAAGGGGAAGGGATAAGTGATGAGATAACTGATAATGACGATAATATTCGAGAACACGAATAGAACTCGGCAGCTCACACTAAATGCTAATATTCACAGAGATATTTTTAAGTCGTTACTTACCGTTTGCCCAACTTGCAAAAGAAAAATAACAATGAGAGTCCGAGTGCAATTACTCCAACGAGAAGCTGAAGAAGAATATTGATTGATTAACGTAGATTCAACTCACAAAGAAAACCTCTACGAGTTTGAAAACCACATGTCGCGAGAGTTTAAAACTACTTTTCGAGAGAGTGCATGAAAATGAGAGTTGCGATCTCTCATTTTCGAACGCTCTCTAACGTTTTCAGAGTTTCAAACTCTCCGTCTCGACATATCAGTATTAGCCTTCATTTTCTTCGAGAGAACGAATCGCACCTGTGCAATGCCGAACACAAGCACTGTTTCCTCTCCTGACAGAGCATACATCGCAGTGAACATTGGTCCGGCTATTCTAGAATAGACGATTCGGCTGAATATTGTTAAGTGATTAAACTGACGCTCCCATTGATCCCATTTGGAGTTGATTGACGACCTTCTCTAGAATCACGAGAAGGATGAGAATCCATGGGAGATTAAGAGATTTAATATTGGAGAGACGATCACGAATTGAAGTGAAAGAGAAGGAAGTTGAAGGTTCTGTAATCACATAACTCCATCATCCCTACGGAAAGGGGTTTTGGAGTGAGAAATCGTGTAAAATGGAGGGGGCTCTCTCACTTTTGCACACTCTCTCACCCCCATCCTTTTTTAGGTTCGGAAAAGTGTAATGGAATAGTAGAATGCGAGCGGTGTTGAATATCTCACCACTTTTCACTGGGAGATCTTCCTTTGGATCTTCGAGTGAAACGATGGCAAGTACGATTGCAATGATATTTGTGATAATCGCGAACCAAACTGGGGCTGCAAAATGATGTTTCGATGGTGATCTTTAGATGAGAAAACTGCACCTGTGTAAATATTCAGTTTGATATTGGGCGGAATGATAAACACTCCCGGATAAGGGAGACCGGAGAAGGATATTTGAGCAACTGGAATCAATCGATGGTTCGTTGCTTCAGAGTTGAGTTCTTACTCGGTCCAACAATGGCTGACAGAACTCCGGCTCCGATTTGGAGAGCATAAGCAGTTGATCGATTCTCTTGCGAGGTAGTTCGTGCGATGTAACTACGAAGAAGAGGAGAGGTTCCTGAGTGATATATGCGAGTCTAATTACTCAGAGCGGGAAGTCTCCAATTGTCCCTACTCTGGAGATGATTGTCTCCTGCTGAGCGATCATGAAAAATCGAGAGATCTTCTCACTATCTTTCAACCGTTCTCGCGATTTTACATGCTCTTTCAGAAGGAAACAAAATATCCTGAAAAAGGAAAACTTCCCGCTCAGTGTAGAAACAGATGTAGTTTTGTGCTTCTGTCTGTTTTGTTTTGTCTGGATGTGGGGGGAAAGTGTACCTGCTCCGACTCCAAAAAGGAAATGGACAGTCATCGTCCAATATCGTCGATTGGATGGAATAAATTCGATGAAGATGTAGATGATACAAGCGAAAAGAGTGATGAATCGACCAACGATCATCGGAATTCTGCATTATTTCGATGTGAAATATGAATCCAATAGAATTTTACCTTATTCCGGAGATTTTATGTGCCCAAATAGCGAATACAAATGCGAATATTGCGTGGCCGGCTTTGCTGAGTGCTGTGGAAAGACCGAAAAAGGAAGATGTCGTTTCGTGATCGATCTGAATTTTTTTAAAAATTTATTATCCGAGGGGCGAATCTCGGGGATAAGAGGCATGATAACGTTAGAGTGAATTCTGCGGCTCTGGATCAAGCACTTTTTGCGGTGGCGGAATCAGGCAGTGTTCGTGCCACATTCACTATGAATTCTCGATTGGCTAATTTTGGGGTTTGATGAACAGACTTACAGCTGACATGTAGGGCCATTCCCCCATTCCGAGCATTGTAGCCTCGACATTAAACAGAAAACTCAGAATAATAACGATGATTGGTTTCTTCCATTCCGCCCATGTGAAGCGCTGAATATACATTTTATAAATGTCTGAGATCAAATATATCAAATAATAAAAGTAAAACACAATACAACTGCATTCAATTACCTTTCCCTCCGACTTCTCATTCTGAATGAGTGCATCATCGGTTTTACTACCGAAACATTTCATTTCTCTTCAGTTTTCCCAACTTCACAAAGTTATGTGAAATTGGTGTCTGCGGAGCACTTTGTCGGAACGAGATAAATAAATAGGGTGAGTAAGGGGAGCATTGGGAAAGGGTATTATATAGCCGTGTGTTTCCCTCTCTCCACGTGAGTCACTGCAGTGTGTGAGTATCTGTGTAAGCAGATCGAGAGTTTAGTAGAGAGAGAAGAGGAAAATAGAGACCTTCTCTGGTTTGCTACTCAGTTCTCGGAGGGTGGAATGAATTCCCGCGTAATCACCCCAATTCAACGTGATTCATCACTCCAATTTGTTCACTAATCACTATTTCGCAGTTTGTTTTCCCATGAAAAGATAAATATAATTACTTAGACCATAACAAATTGAATATCTAGAAAACATCAGAGTCGAGTACAAGTTGATCTCGCGACTCTTTCGAATTGCTTTTAGATCTCTCGCACAGTTCACATAGATTTAGTCGTTCAAATCTCATGCCAACCAATCCATCCCTACTTGAATTCATTGTGTACGGAAATCCATGGTGCTGATTGCAATTGTTGACACAGTAGTAGACTTTGATGAAAGCTATTCATTCGTACCAAGAGACGATCTGGGTACATTTTACGTATGTAGAGGCGTATTTCGCGGTGTGAGAAGAGTGTGTTTGACTACGTCGAGACGTATTTCAGACTAGACTATACTACAGTTGCCAATCATGAATTATTAATCCTCCAAAAAAAAATTAAAAGATCCTATTACAATGATCAATGATAGAATTGAAAAATACCAATGCCAAATAATATTGGATAATATTGGCGCCAACTGTATCTATGTGCGCAAATTTACTCAGATGCTCGATGTGTGACATTTATTAAAAAATACGCTGGCATTATTTATTTTGTGAATGGATTAGCGCAGAGTAGAAAACATCGTCCATGTCTCTTCTGCAAGAGAAGAGAATGAGAAACAGAGATTGAAATGGATAACTTCGAGAGGAAATACAGCGAAGTAAGAAGTAGTGGAAGCACGAACATAATTAAAATGTAATAGGCAAAAATATTGCATTTTTACTAATGCAATATTTTTGACTATTGCATTTGTGCAAGGCATACACATTGAGTTCTATTCGTAGCTAATAATTGTATACTGCAATAACATCGTAAACACTTTGATTAGTCTATTGACGTATGGCCACGTCCCGTATCGGCTATTTATTCCCTGAATCACAATTTCGAGCAACTCTCGATTCAATTGAATGGTGTCAGCCATTTCCATGCTCCGATCCACACTATCGTAGCTACTATGTAGATGGAGCCATTGATGATGTTAATTGGATTGATTCCCGATGATGTGAATAGCGCACTGGAATAGGTATCTTACATCAAACAACTCACAAATTTCTCAAATACTAAAAAACATAATCAAAAACTGAAAACTCTAATAATCAAAAAAAGTGAGGTTCCCTTCAACTTACGATCCATAAATGGGAGCGACAATTTGTATGACGTCATCGCCAATGACGATGAGTGATTGCATTAAGTTCTTAAAGAGTGCGAATCGGGATATTTTCTCCTTTTCTCCCAACCTGATCGATATTTCCAATCATTTTGGAGTAAATTGTGTCCAGGCTCAAAGCAGCTGAAGGAATAGCGAATGAATTGGTGATTATCATGATGATAAGGAAGGGTATGAGATGTACAGCCTGAAATTAGTCCTTGGAAATTCAATTATCATCATGTTTTTATAACCAATTGTGTGTTGCACCACGAATATTCTTGCGGATTGCATCCAGCTCTGGTTGTTTCTGATTATGAGAAGAATTCAGGGTACTAATGTATATTCAATTTAAATAACTGTATTCTAAATTTTTACCATTGAAAGGCTGCATGGGATTCGACATGAATGGGTAGGGAAATGTGATGATGTACCCGATAATAACAGCAATATTGGAGAAAACGAAGAGGACTCGACAACTCACACTAAATATATTTTTTTTGTATTTTCGATTATAGTTTAATAACTGACAGTCTTCCGAGTTTGCACAGCAGAAACACCAGGGCGAGACCAATCGCAACGCAACCAACGATCATCTCAAAAGAATCGTTGAAAAAGTTGATGATTTTGATCGTATTAAGGTTCTTTGAAGAAACATTTTGAGCGGTCACCTGTGAAACTGCCAGAGCCAAGATTGCATTTTGTCCCGTGAGTGCATACATCACAGTCATCACTGGAGCGGAGAGACTAAAAAGAAGAAATTTAAAAAAAGGATTCGAACTTTACAGAGTAAACAATGTAGGGGCCACAACGTGATCAGCAGAATGCGCTTATCGTTAGAGGGGGAATTTGTGTCCAATGTTTCCGATGATGCTTGAATAGGATCATTTTTTTCATTTGGTATTTCTAATGCGTGAAACACAACAAACTGACGCAGTTGTAGTGGAAAGAGCGAGACCACTGACGACTTTCTCGAGAATTACTAGAAGAATGAGAATCCAAGGAAGATTTAGAGAACGAAGTCGAATTAGACGATCACGAATTGATGATAGAGAGATAATTGACGATTCTTCTGTGAATAACTTTGACATGTGAGGTCGATTGACAATCTCACCTTCCTTTTCCTCTGTTTCTTCTCTCGTATCGTCGAGACCAACCAGAATTAGTGCAATTGCTATGATATTTGTGATCAGTGATAGCCAGATTGGAGCTGGATCCAATACATTATCATTGAATCAATGAACGACGACCAACCGGTGTAGATGCTCAGGTTGATATGGGGTGAAATGATAGCCACGCCAGGATAAGGCAGACCGATGAAAGATATTTGAGCCACTGAGATAGTGAATGATAACTGGGATCAAGAGAAATGGGTACGAACGGGGTCCCACCACGACCGATAGTACGGATGCTCCATTCTGTAGTGCACAAGCAGTCGATCGATTTTCATCTGACGTCACACGAGCGATGTAACTGCGAAGGAGAGGAGATGTTCCTGAGGTGTGAGAAGATTGATGATTATTGATCCATTCTGACCGATGTTCAGAAAGGAAAACGCACCAAATCCGATTCCAAACAGTACGTAGCAAGCCATCATCCACCATCTTTTATTAGAAGGAAGGAATTCGGCGAAGATGTACATTACACAGGCAATTAGAGTGATCAATCGACCAACGAGCATCGGAATTCTGAAGGACATCGAGATAGGAATAAAGATTTGGCAAATTACCGGATTCCAGATATTTTGTGTGCCCAAATAGCAAAGCCGAAAGCGAATATTGCATGGCCGGCTTTATTGACTGCAGTTGTAACGCCAAAGAAAGAAGAAGTCGAATCATGGTCGATCTGAGGAGAGAACATCACTTTCCTAACTGAAAGACCACTTTTTTGTCCTTATCCACCCTATTTCCCTCACCGTTTGCATATACGGCCACTCTCCAACAGCCAACATACTACTCTCGACATTGCACAGAAAAGTGAGTACAATAGCGACAAGCGGTCGTTTCCATTGAAACCAAGTGAAATTCTGCAGCATCAATCGCAAACTGAGTTCGACTGTCGCTTCTCTCACCTTTTCGACTCTTTTCTCCTCCTTCGCTATGTCATATGCACCCTTGCTACAACAACATTTCATCTCGTTCTGAAAATTGGAAGATGACAAAAAGAAGAACGATGCGGAAATTGAAATAAAGAAGAACTGTTTGGGAGGAATTTGGGTTCGAAAAATTGACTGCAGGTAATAAAAGGGCATCGTTATTCGGAAATCCTATTATATCTCGAGTTTTGTAAGTTGTTCTTTTTTGTGTTGTGTGAGCCATAAATCGACGTCAATGAATTGGATGAATTTGTGCTCTAAGAAGTTAGAAGATAGGGAGAGAAAGGTTAGCGGTCATTTCGACATCATTGGGGCAGACAAATTGACCAAGAAAGATTAACGACAAAGTGACAAAACATTTTTTTAAATTGTTATTCCTTTTTTAATCAGCAAGATTTACTACAAATTGCGCAAGAACAAAGCGATAGCGAGTTGTGTCAGATCAGGAGTGTCTATATCAGTAAGTACGATTAGTTTATTCTTCCATTTCTGCTATATTTTGTTTCGTATTCTCTGCAATTCTTCATTATTCATTGCATGAACCTTTTCGCTGTTTCTGCGCACTTTTTGGTCTTTCCCATCCAAATGCGATCAAACATCGCGAGAGAAGCGAGATGGAGGGAGAGATCAGAGAGTGGAAGAGAGTGAAAAAGAGATTGGGAAGAAAGTTCTCACGAGAGGTGTTATCCCAAGAGGCTTTCCCAGGCGATCAACTTTAATACTAATTCAGTGCACGATTGTGCTCTTCACACATAACTCCACAGTGTGGACGTCATAGTATTGTATTACACTTTATCTTCACAATACAATTGATGAAAGAGTCACATGAGTTGTCCTCCAGATACTCGACGGCTCTTCTATTTTCTTTCCACGCAAAATCATCATCAACCCATCACGATAATCTCGAATAAGAAAAATGATTACAATCGAATCCCAACTGGGAAATGAAGCAAGCGATCCAAAATAATCGATTGATAATGAAGGGAGACGAAATAGAGGACCAGTGAGACGATAGATATAAGGAGTGGAAACAACTGGAACGTCGACAATTTAAAATTTCCCAATTGATCATTAGTAGCTATTGATGGTTAACAAATTAATAATGTGGCACCTAATAGTCAAGAATGATCCAACTACGAAGTAAACGTGCAAATAATTCGATTCTGTGGTAAATACCTTCTCACACTCCAATATCGATATAGAAAGTGAATAATCATAATGTAAAATGGTAAGGTGAGCGAGGCACAGCAAAAGGCGGTTATTGTCTACAACGATTCTCATACTCAATCTGAAATTGAACTCACTCTGTTCTGAGGGAAATTTCTCGACGCGCATGCAAAAGTGCTGCTGAAATAGATCATTGCCTGTAATTTGCTCGACATTCTTTGCAATCGCTTTGACGGGCTTTATAATTGCGTGAAGTATGCACAAAATAACTTCACACGATGATAAAACTGCGATAAGATTCTTGTATGCTCCCATATCGAGACGAGATAATCGACTAATTAGATATAATAGAAGGAGATTCATAATTACTCCAGATATTGAATGGAATTCTGCCAAAAGGAGGAAACATCCCTTATTACCTACCAAGATTGAATCGTTCTATTGCATCAGTATCGTCATTGTAGTCAAATAGAGATATGATAGCTGATAAATGTGATGGATTTTATCACAGTGAGTGTTCCCTGGAGAAATAATCCAATTTGAACAGTGGCGTCGGAAGAACGTCAACTGAATTCTCAGTGCATAATAGTCATTGCTTATTTATTTAAACAGTTTTTGATTTGCAGATGGCTTATTTTCTATTCTTTTCTTATTGTCTCCAGTTTCTCGAAAATCGGAGATCATCCAAATGAGTACGAAGTCTTCTTTGTAGTGTGTAGAGTAGTGCGACCGTAGATCGAACCAATTCAATCAACATGCGTTTCAACCCACATTCCACGAACATTCGGTCGTCTAATTTGACTCCCCTGCGGGCTGCTAATTATATAAGAGAGATCGTCGAAGCACGAATTGGTCACAATATCCAACGATTCAAATCCATTCTCAATTCACTGCTTCAGAATGACAACTTTGTCCATTTTCGTTGCATGGAGTACATACTCCATCTCGATAGTTTCTATCGCCGTCAACTTTCTTCTTCTATTTGTCGCTTTGAAATGTTCAACTAAAAATAAAGGTGAAACCTTGTTTGACCTCTCGATGCATGATTTAAAATTCACAGATTCTTTCGCCTGCATTTCATTGGGAACAGTTTTCATCAATCTTCTCTACTCAGTCACACTTGGTGTTTCTTGTCCAGTACGTTGCAAAAACGATTCACTTTTTTTCATTCCTACCAATCGTGATTTTGAACGCTTGTGTACTATTTTTTCTGAGTCGGATTCGTAAGTAATATTGCAGGCTTTCTATGGTGAACCTGGTGCATTGGTAATTTTCTCCATTTCTCCTCTAAATGTATCAAATTCTTCTCAAATCTTCTTTCCTCATTCATTCATTTCAGAAATTCAGTCTCGTAGTCGAAATTTTCACAGTGGCCTTTTATGGTACAGTTTGTTTATCCACTCTGAATGCCACTTTTAGCTTCATCTTTCGCTATTTCCTCATGTGCAAGTAAGTAATTTTTATCTCAACCTTGCCCTAACAAATTTCGCAGACCAACATACGTGTATCTCTTCCAAGGTACGTCTCGATCAATAATTTGGTACGGTATCATGATGGTAACTACTCTTCTCCCTTTCCCACTTCATCGTTTCTCAGTCAGTGGGAACGATCTGGTCACTTCTAATGAGATTTCTCGCCGTCACTGATTATTCGACTACTGCTAACTTCGTTGATTCAATCAACGAAGTCTACGGAATTCAACTGACATCCACGGATTTTGTTCAAACTGTGGACACAAAAGTGAACGAAATTTCCTTGAAGCCTATCTAAACACACAAATTTAGTTCTTGGAAATCCGGATAACTTGTGCTTCGATTGAAATCTTGTTTGCTTCAATCAGGATCTCAGTAGTTGCATTCTGTGGATGGAAGATAAACAACCATGTCAAATCGGGTTTATTGAGTAGAACGAGACGAATGGAATCGAGAACTCTTCGATTGTTGACAATCCAGGTTAGAAAATCGTACATGTACCGGGAAAAGAGTGCGTGAGCAATTATATCCATTTGAGATTACCATTCCGATATTAGTTGTCTACATTCCTGTAGCTGTGCTGATTTTCGCCGCAATAGCAAGAAGTGAAATTGAAGGTGAGAATTATGACTAAAGATTTGCTTCTATCATTGATCCATTCTAGGCCCAATATTTGCTATCGTTATGCGTACACTGATTTGCTTCTTTCCCATTCTCAATGCTTTCATTACTCTTTATTTTAATGGCGAATATCGGCGATTTCTCTGTCGTAAATTGAACAGACCTCGGGTTCTCAGTTTAACAGTTGGCAAATCTTCAGCATGAAACTTTTACTTTTTTTGGTGCATTCATATCTCTGATAAAGCAAACTGTTCTTTCCTCCACTTGCTATCAAATCGCTTTCAAATCGTTATCAACAGTACGCACAATATCTGAATAGGAGAACAAACTTTATCGATCGAGTCGAGTAGATCAACTAGGAGACATCGTCGTGAGACTACTTCTAAAGTATGTTCCTATTCATTCATTTATACTGTTCATCTACGAGAACGAGTGAGAGAGAGGTGAATAAGGGGGGAATAACGGGAGGAGAGGGAGGGAGGAGGAGAGACTCTTTCTACTCCTTCTTAGGCTCAGTCTGATTCTCGCTTTTCGCAGTCACTTCAGGCGCCGAGACCGTCGGTGGCTGCAGAGAGAATATCATTTTACGATAGTCACTTGGATTACGGTAGCTACTTAACAGTTAGGAATACGGTACCTTCTCAGCAGCGGGGGGCGGCGTCGACGGAACGGGTGCTGCAACGGGTGCGGGGGCCTGAGATACGGTAGGTCAGCGGGGGTACGGAAGGCATTGACTTACCGGAGCATTGTACGAAGAGCCAGACTTGGACGAGGAATCCTGGAGGAAAGGAAGGTACGGTATGTACGGGGTTACTGCAGTCGTACCTTTCCGTCGAAAGCAGGCGGCGTGAGGGGCGGCATCATCTGTGCAGCAGATGCAGCTGCAGGTGCTGCGGACACAGGAACTTCTGCTGCAGCAGCAGGAACAACGGATGCGGCAGCTGCAGCAGGTGCAGCAGATTGAGGCTGTTGCGTGGTCAGAACAGCCGAGACATTAGTGACGGCCACTGGAGCAGAAGGCTGCACGCCCGACATTTGAGTGCTGCCCTGTGTAACAGATCTGCAATAAATAGGTTACGGTAGGTAGTGCGGTAGGACACTTACGTGACGGCCGAGATGTGCGATATCGAAGCAGCAGGCTTGGGACCGACGAGCGATTCGCCAGAGACCTGAAGAGAAGAGGGATATGGTAGATGGATGGAAAAGTGCTGTATTAGTGTACGATATCGATCGATAGCTTACCGTAGATTGCACGCTAGTGGCAGTCATAGAGAGGGTAAGATTGGGAGATCCGACGATTCCCATATCCACATCTTGCAGTAGGTTTGCTTTGCTGTAATAAGTTATGAGATTGCGTCATCACTAGCCAATCTACGGCTCACCTCGCAGACGACATATCGTCCATCTTGTTGGCGTCCACTGAAAGAGAAGAGAATATGGTCGGTCAGATTCACGATCGTCTTACGCTGTCTCTTCTTCTCGAAGGCGTCAAGCAGCGCCTTGAAGATGACGAGTGATTCGTTGATATCCTTCTCAGTCGATCTCTCGAGTGTCACACAGAATCTGATGATGTCGTGACCGCGAACCTGAAAAGAAACAACGATTGCATAGCAATGACGTCATCTAATTAAATGTCTCACATTGGAATGAGTGAGAACCATCTTGTGAGAGTTGTTTACGAATTCACAGAGACGATTCGTTGCTGTGTTCACTTCCTTCGGATTCATCCCTTCCTTCTGTAACGAAGGGATACGGTAGGTACGAAGGGTTACGGTAAGGACAAAGGGTTACGGCAGGATTGGATATGGTAAAAGTGCAAACTCACATAGTATTGGACGCAGAAGAGAGCATAGTTGGTCTTGCCGAATTTGCGAATATTGGGAAGCTTCACAACGTGGGATTCCATGTACTCGGTCATTTTGATGAGCTGAAAAAGAGTATATGGTAGATAAAGTAAGCTACAGTAAGACAACTCACTCTCGTAATGTAAGCACGCATTCCGTTGAGACCGTACATACGGAGAAGCATGTACACCTGCAATAACCCAGATTGATCGATTACAGTAATCTATCCTACCTTCAGGGACTTGAACCGACGCGACAGCTGAATTCCCCAATCACGAAGATCATTGGCACCACCTCCAATTATCGATTGATTGTTATTGACTACCGTACTCCAACTCACTCTTCTTCTTGAGATACGCGGGATCGATGCGGAAGCACGCCTTGTAGTCCTTTTGACGAGTGGTCCTGAGAGGAAGAGAATTACGGTAGGTCCTTAATGATTATCGATTACCAGAAGACAGTGACAGAGGTTGAGGTGAGGAAGAATTTGTGCAGATTGATGTTGATCGAGTCCACCTTGTCGAGACCTTCATTGTTCCTGGAAAAAAATCAATAACGCCGTGATTATACAGTATCCCTCTAACCTGTAGGCGGGCACGACCCAAGCACTTCCGGCGTAAGCAGCGTCCACGTGAGCCCACACACCGTACCTGCAATTATCGAGTAGTATCATTTACATACTGTATTTATCCTTAGTATCATTTACATACTGTATTTATCCAATTATCGAGTAGTATCATTTACATACTGTATTTATCCCATTATTGACTAACTTCTCTCTCAATGGCGTCAATTCCTTGAGATGGTCCGATGTTGCAGTCGACGTCGTTCCCAATGCACAGTGGAGATAGAAGGGAATGAGACCACGTTGAACGTCCTGAGTAGAAGATGGGATTACGGTAGGAATCGATATCTGCCGTATACCTTCTCCATTTCCTTCTCAACTTCTTCTCTTCTCATACCCCAATCGTCCTTCTCGTACACTTTGATGGGACGACAACGGACAAGAGCCATTTTGCACGCCTTTTCGAATGAGGAATGAGACTGAAAAGAGAGAGATCAAAGATCAATTTGGAATATGGCAAATGTAGAATAGTCATGATGACGATAAATACACTAGAATAAAGTGAGTGTCAGAGTTGACCCATGAAATCATACAGTATTCCTCACTTCATACGATCCATATGCCACAAGCTTCGATATGATCTCGCCCTTCTTTGCATACTTCTTACTCGTGTGTCGAATCGATTCTTCAATTTCATCTTCGATCTTTCCGAGCTTGGCCAGTTCCTGAGAGGATACGGTAGAGTACGGTAGGTCACAATAAGGATACGGTACAGTACGGAAGGTCATCATTAGGATGCTGTAGAGTACAGTAGGTTGTTACCTGCTCAACCTTCACGTGTCTCGCAGCCATAATTGCACAGAAGATGGCGTCAGACGCAGTGTCCTGCAATTGATTGATAAAAGGGTAGATACCGAAATCAACCGGTAGTTGACTCACAGCAATCAATCCTCCTCCGGGACTCTCACTCGGATCATTTCCATTGAAGAGGAACGACTCGGGAATTCCCAGTGCTCGACCCATCCAATTCACCATTGCAGTATCCAATTCAGTGATGGCGGGATTAGCAGACTAAAAGAGGAAGAGGATTACGGTAGTCCATTACTCATTGTTAGCGTACCCATGTGAATCCGACAGTTCCCAGGGCGGAAATGAGAGTTTCTGCCAGGATATCGGGATAGGAACGACCGCAGGGGAAGAAGGCGTGGAACTGAGGGTGCTGCCAGTGGACACACTGAAAAGGAGAAAAAAGATCGTTATTAATGTCGTCATCACTATGCAATAACTCACTCCATTCAGAATAATCTGGTTGAAATCATTCCAGACGGCGGTGAAATTCTCAGGATTATCAGGCGCTCTGTTTGGCAATTTTGCGAAGATTTCATTGGGTCGAATGGCTGTAATTAGCAATGTGAGAAAAATCAATCGGTAGACTACAGTAACCTGTCGATACGGGATACTTGTTGGGACTACGGTAGAAGTCGACGACGAATTCGATCACTTTCCTCATTGCTTGCATGAATTCCTCCTCAGTCATCGGCATTTCGACTCTCTGCAAGATATAACATTCGAGAAGTCGTATAAGGGGGGTACGGTAGAAGTAGATATCAGATCGACAACTGATGCATTGGGGATGGAGACATGACAGCACTTTGGGACAGCGTTTGAACGAGCAATCAGAGATACAGTAAGATTATTAGGGCAAGATTACGGTAGAAGTTGAGGTAGAGCGCATTGGGATTGATCAATTTACCTTCTCCAGGGTGCGCTCAGGAAGTGTCATTAGCATTGTGGTCGTGATCTCGTCCTGAAATCAATTATCGATTGATCTTGAACAAATTGCGCATCGTGATCTACCTTGGGTTGTGATGCTGCCTCCCTCTTTGGACGCACACTAACCACCTGCATAGGGTATTGTACAGTACGCGATCGCCACTCCCACTCTACCGCACATCCTTCCTCTACAGTACCTTGACACTCGTGGGCACTTCATTCGAGCAGTTCTTCTGTCCGATTGCCTTGCCAGCAGTTACAGTAACCTTAGTCTTCGACTTGCTCTTAGATGATCTCGACTTGGACGACGAATTCTGAAGTTATCGATCGATCTACTGTATTCCTTCAAAGGTAGCTACCTTCTTCGATCGCTTCGAACTGCCGCTCTTCTTGCTATCCTTGTCACTCTTCTTCACAGACGCCGTTGACTTGCTCGATTTACCCGATTTGCCAGATTTGCTCGATTTGTGCGATTTTCCTGATTTGCCCGACTTTCCACTCGACTCCACTGTACGCGGCGGCCTGTAGATATCAAAGACCATATTGAGTTCAGGGAAAAGATCAAAGATCAATATTCTCACTTCGCTCCGACTTTGCGTAATTTGAGGAAGAAGAATCCGTTGACAATCACTAGAGCGACGATTATAATTCCCATGAGGACGACGACCCAAATGGGAACACCAGACTACAACGATCAAAGATGAATCAGATAGTTGAACTACAGACTACAAACCTTTTCATCCTTGCTCGAGTCGCTTGTCTTTATGGGCACGAATCTGGTCTCGATGGGCTGAGATTATAAGATCAACGATTTGATGAGGTTCACAGCCAGAAACTCACAATGGTCGAATCGGATGAATCATCGCGCAAGCTACCCGCAAGATCAGCGATTGGTCCATTCTTATCACTCAAGTTGAAAGGCACTCCCTTGTTCTATAAATGTATACTATCAACTTGAATACGGTAGTCTGCAGTACTCACAGTAAGCTGAGTGTCGGTTTTGTTGTAAATAATCACGAGACGTCTTTCCATCGTGTCTTGACACAATGGGTCACTGAACGAGTTACGGTAACCATCATAGATCAATTTTCACACCGAGCTTGTCTCTGTTGACCAGAGATCATCTCTTGTTCATCGCTTCTGCGTATCTATCTTGATCGGTTATTTCCCCCTCTGTCCTCTCTTCTCTCTCATTTCACCCCCACAATTCGCTAGTATATAAGCCCCGCTATCCTATGATAAAGTATCTTCCACTGAATCATCGAATTGCACAGAGCTACAGTAACCAGAGTCCGGTATCTGTCGATTATGGACAGCATCCAGCTATAGTATCCACCCACTACGTGATCAAAATGAGGCCGACGTTCTCCTTATCTTCACTGGAAAAGCACTTGTCCTCCTGTCTATTCAGAGTGCGAACGGCGGCGCTGTTCGATGCGAGTACCGTAATCTGTAGTGATTGATCATGCGATACGGCAGGAGAGATACACATCTTATTTGCTCATACAGTAACCAAGATGGACCTTATCGATGATTGATTGGCTCTCCGTGTCTTCCGGTAGCGCCGACACGATTTGTAGATGGATGGCTTTATCGATCAATGCCGCTTGGGATACGGTAGAGACGAATAGCGCCAGCACGAGCAGGCACCATGCCCGCGGTAATAAACCCATTCTGGAAAGGAGGATACGGTATCATCGATCGCGGAGAGCTTTAGGAGTTTCAAAACAAGAGCGTATCCAATAGAGCCTAGCACCAATCAATGGATCCTAAGTACCGTACCTGAGCTCAACGGAGGATCCCGAGTGGAGCGAGCGAGAGGGAAGGGACCACCGACTGAAACTGGCCGAATCGAGATGAATGAAAGAAGGAATCGATAGACTATCGATCGATTGAAATAAGAGCACATGTAAATGCTCCCAATAATACCAATTACAGCTAGAACAAGGGGATTTTCATAAGATTATGCATATTGGGAAATGCCTACATGGTTTCATTTATCTTCAGATTCACAAACTGTGAAAATGCTCACCTGTCATCTTGATTCGTCGCATATTCATAGCTCCTCCGAAGGCTCCCGGGAGTACCCTTTTGAAGACGCTATCGAAGAAGCTGCAAAGCCTCAACCAACCAAAAAAACACAACTACACATCCCGAAGAAACCTCCATAGAGGTACTGGCGGTGAGCGCTAAATGTGAGAAAGTATCTTCCACTTCCGCACATTATTTCACAGCTCACCCCTTTCTGGAGTTTTGGAATCGAATGGTGCTCCGTTTCTAGAAACAGGGCGCCACTTGATTCTGGGCTAGAATTTACTTTAGCGCAGAGAATTTGAGAAGCATCAATAGAAGAAATATGTTTCAAGACTTTTAAGAGGTTGCAGAGAGGCAAGCGAGCGAATAGCTTGAGATAAAATCGATAATTACGAAAAAATCGAAAAAAATGTAAATGTTCAGTTTGCAATTCGAACCAGAACCGTGGAAAATTGATCATGATTACGATATTATTTGAGTTGGGTCAGATTTCTCACTCTAGATTTCAAATTTTCATCAATCTTGAATTTAATAATATTAATTAATTAAGGCGTTACCAACTTTCAATTATTGTTGTTAAAGTTGGCTTATTGATTCAGGCTCATGCACGAGTTTCTCCATTAGTAATTTGTGAAATGGTAGCAATGTTTTACATGTGTTTTCAACTGTCGCCAGAGAACTGCGCTGTTTTCAGACCATTTGGCTGCCACAGCCCTCACAACTTCTCTTATTTCGTTGTTCAAGCTTTTAACATACGCTTAGTTACGTATATGTAGGGCTCCGAGGTTGTTTGCGCTTAATTTTCCTGCTAGAAATCAGAGTAGAAGGTCGTAGTAGTTTTTTTTCTACTTGAATCATTGTTTGTTTGTTTATTTTTTTTAGGATTTACTTCATAATTAGGTGATTCAATTTCTTTTATATCGCGACAACAATGTTGATCAGTACTAATATTTCCCAGGTCCCACAATGGGCTTCAAACGCTTGTATCAACTAGGAGCATTCATGGGTTTGGATGCTTTCTTCACTTTTCTTTCCCTTGGATTCTTCGGACCTAAACTGATGTTCAGTGCTCATATCATCTATCAAGTGAGTCGGATTCTCGTCATTCTACTCAATTAATTAACTCCCTTCTCAGAAATTGTTCCTCGTTGATGGTTATTCTTTCACAAAGTCGCCATTCGAACTCATCTTCCTATTCTTCATTCGAATTATTCTTCTCATAACTTCTGCTATGCTCATCGTGCATAAAAAGGTTTGAATATAGTTGCCTCCTGTATCTGAAGTTTACAATCAGGATCCGATCATCAAGAAGTTCAATGTGCCGTGTCTCGGGTTCTCCATTGTCTCTATTTCCTACACCATCATCAAACTCCTTGCCTTCTCAGAAAATCAAGCCTTCATGCACTATCCAGGTAGTTATATATATATCTTTATCGCAACAAAGTAAATTGTGCGAACATAAAAACCAGTAGCTAGGAACTGGTAGGCGACAATATAAAACGGCGAAATGTCGAAGAGAGGGTAGATGTCGTCGCGATTCGACGACCCGAGCTACGTTAGGATAAGAGAAGAAGAGAGAATAGATTAGAAAAGATAAGAGACGGGTAAAAGGGGTGCAATATGTTTAAGAAATTCTGTTGAAGAGAGGGAAAGAGTTCCTTTCGGCAAAGAATTGAGCAATGAATAAGTTCGATGAGAAATGAAGTTTTTAGACAGATTATCTGTGGCTCGGAACAGGGGAGTTTACGAGTAGCACCACGCGTAAGAGAGAGGCGATGCTCGAAAAGAAGAGAGGGGTGACAGTGCTTTGAGGAGAGAATAAGGAGTGAATAAATTTGTATGAGGAAATATCTCTACGATAATTAAGAGGTTCCAATTCAAACCTTTTACAGGATATTAGATATGAAATAAATGGGATTTTGCAACGGAAGTGTAATTTTCGAAGAAACAAATGCTGTACCTTCTCAAGGAGTCTCGCATCCTTGAGAATATGAGGGGAATATACAATAGCACAGTATTCAAGAATAGATCGGACATAGGTCTTACACGCATGTACAAGTACTCGATAATTGGCGGATTTAATGACAATAAAAAGGATGTTTACGCGTTTAGATGCCTTTTTAACGATATCTAATATATGGGGACGGAAGGAGAGATTGCTAGAAATGAGAACACCAAAGATCTTTGGCACAGTCAATTGGAGATATTGGGGACGTATCAAAGGTATATGCTATTTTGGGATTTTTACTACCGATGTGAAGAATGTGGGACTTGGATGGATTGACTAACATTTGCCATGTCATACACCAAGAGTAAAGGGCATCGAGTGAGCATTGTAGAGGGGGGGGGAAGGGAGGCGAATGATGAGGGAAAGAGAATGCCAACTTGAGATTATCAGCGAAGAGATAGGAATCTACGGGACAATTAACGACAATATCGTTAATACAGATAAGAAATAAGAGTGGTCCAAGTACGCTTTACTGGCATTTAGTTCTTTTTATTCTCGAAGATCTCATTTATTCAGTCTAATTCAGGTCTCTGGTTCCTTATCTCGTGGTCGTGGCTCGTTTCTCCTCTCTTCTGTGCTTTCTGGTTAGTTCTTAACTTTTTTTCTCTAATCACAACCAGTTTCTTCAGGTTCTTTGGTCTCTCCAAATCTGCCGACAACTACACTCGATTGTTTAATCCCGATGAGGAACAGCCTCAGATTAATCAAACTGAGTAAGAATATCGAGTAAAAAAGGTAGCAATGCAATGTGTTTAGATCAGTTGAAGGAAGCGAGCCTGAGACTGAGGAATCGAAGGAAAAGAATAAGAGACCAACTTGGAAGCAAATCAAACGACTCTTCGCCTACTGTTTCATTCACTGGCATTGGTTCCTCTCTGGACTCATATTCCTCTTCGCATACTCTGCGGGTACGGTTGCTCAATGATACTGTAACCAACCCAATATCGATTGCAGTCCGCATCTTCATCCCCTATTATACTGGTGTGATCATCAGCAATGTTGTACACAGTAAGGGTCACTATGAACTCTTCAAATCAGTAGGAATCATGGCTGGATTGACATTATCAAGGTGAGATATTTAATTGGATAATGATGGTCTTAGTTACTATCTATAAATTCTATAACTAATTAGTTTGCTAATATCCACCACTGAGTTGCTAAAGTAATATTGCTATATACATGGGTACTTCAAGTTGTACTGTTCGAAACTGCAATAGGTATGACTCTTTCGCTCCCATAGCGCCATACACTCATATCCCTCCTGAGGGGGACCTTGTTAGTGACGGCCGCAGGAGTAGTTGGGTCTAATCAAATATTGAAAACAATATGAGATAACGTTAACTAATGGTATCAGTACGATCCTCGGTGGTCTCCGTGGTGGATGTTTTGTCTACGCTGCTGCTCTGGTGGGTAAGCGAGTGAGAAAAGATCTCTTCGCATCTCTCGTCAAACAAGAAATAGCATTCTTCGATGTCACCAAGACTGGTATGCATTCAATTTTATTCTTAAATTTTCTAACTTTGAAACGTTTGGACTTGAGTGAAATTGTTCATTTTTATGTAACGAGAAATGGGAGTCGGAAAACTGTTGTGTAAGATATTCGATGGAGAGTCTGTAACGATGCACGAAACGATTTCCCGCATTTCTAACTAATTTTGTACATTTTGCATAACTTCTGATCTGTTTGTAAATGTCCCAAACAGTATCGCAGCTCGAAAATCTTCGAAATGCACTGTCCATCATTGAGCTGATTTTGTAAGTTCAAAATATCAACTCGACGTAAGATTTTTTTCCAAGAGATCTTTAGCTTTTTCGAGTCAAAGGTCCTGTGTGTTATACCAAAAAAAAATGGTTATTGAGTCACTGCTCAGGATGGGAGTTAAAAAAATAGATTTGTACTGGGAAATGCATTTTGGGCAGTCGGGCAAGTTTTTCCCGACTGCCGCAAGTTTTCACAATTTGTCTCAACATTTTTCATTTATTGGGACAGTGGTACAAAAAAAACAATGTGGATATTTGGAGTCTAGGTTAGCGCCTTTTCCCCGAAACTATAATGTAGAATAACATTTTTGACCTGCTTATTCTAATACTCGATATAATGCAGGAGATCTGGTGTCTCGTCTCACTGCCGATTGTTCCTCCATCTCTGACAGTCTCTCACTCAACATCAACCTCTTCGCTCGCAATACAGTCATGCTGGTCAGTTTTTTTTGCTGGACGAAGTAAATTTCGAACAAGTTTGAACTGTCTTTTCTTCCAGTTGGGAGCTCTATTCTTCATGTTTTCCATCTCGTGGAGACTTTCTCTCGTCACTTTCATCGCTGTTCCACTAATCTTATACGTCACCAAAGTCTACGGAGTCTTCTTCGATGTAAGCACATTTTTAAAAGTTTATTTGTTTTTGTTGATTCGCCTGCGAAGGGCGTTAGTGACTGCAATCGGAGAAATGAGGAAGGATAAGAGATATTCTAAATATGGGTAGGGAAGGTGGGTGGGGGGATGCAGGCTAGACAACGGAGCACGATTTTCCTTTAAATAACTATTTTGTATTTATGAAGTTCAACCGATTTTCTAATATCCCTTGTATAGTTGAACGGAATAATTGCAGAAACTGGGTGAGGCTATGCAGAAAACGATTGCGGATGCGAATCAAACGGCAGAGGAGGTGAATTTATTATTGAAAGAGTACTGTACTATGAAGGAAGGATTACTGTAGATATCCCTACGTGTACCTTCTATTGCAGGTTCTCTCCACAATGCGAACTGTTCGTTCTTTCGCATGTGAGAATCAAGAGGCCGCGAGATTTGATTCAATGCTCAATGAAACATTGAACATTGGAAGGAAAAAGTACTGCTGACTCATGCTACAGTACCCATCATTATTTCCTTTCAGAGCAGTCGCAACCATTGGCAATTCGGGAATGTCTGAGTTATCAACGAGTGCAGTTCTTGTGGCAGTACTGGGATACGGTGGACATCTAGTATTGACACGTACGGTTGCTCATTATGTTATTAATTTAGCTATTGTGATCTTTATACAAAAAAAGAGGTGAAATAGATTACGTTCGCTCTAATCTACCATGTGTCATTGTGTCACATTGTGTCCACAGCCGTTGGGAAACTTTTTTTGGCACTTTTCTTTTACTAAATTTTCATGGATTGTCATCTATTTAAAATATTTAATAATTTAAATAATCCCTTATTTAGATCGTCTCTCCTCTGAGAGTTTCATCGCCTTCATCTTCTATCAAGTTCAACTGGGAGAGAATGTAATGGTGAGTATTCCTTCTTTGTTCGAACCAATCGAAGTAGAGTGCGAAATGTGAGAATGCGCACTCCTCATTTCACACACTCTCTCGACCGGTCGGTGGGTGAGAGAGTGTGCGAAATGAAGAGACCGTGGTCTCACATTTCGAACTCTAAATCGAAGTTTAAAATTATATCACGATGGTATTGAATTCGTAAAGACGTAGTATTCGTTGCAGTACATCAATATGGTTATCTCTGCAATTATGACGTCAGTGGGCGCATCGAGGAAAGTATTTGATTACATTGAGAGATCAACCAAGATTCCCAATGATGGAGAGTGCAAGATTGATGTGCAGGTGAGAAGGAAATAGAAGAATCTTTTGTTTTTGTTGTTGTTTCAACGTAGTTAGTATCGAGGTTTTTTTTGGGTTCACTGGGGCGTCTGACGGAACCTCTGACGACGTTGCAAGGGCTCGGTAACTTCGTTTGATTTCTTCTGTATAAGGAGTAATCTAGAGTGCTTTAGTGTCCTCCACTCGCGAGTTTTCATTTTTTGAGATGATGAGCTATTAGGGTGTCCCGAAAGTTTTGTCCATTTTTTTCTAAATTTTTTCTCTATTTTATTGGGCGACTAAATCACACACTATCTGCTGTAGTAATAGGAGCTACAGGTGAACTATTTTTTCTCACGTTAATAATTCGCAAATATTTCGTAGTGATGATGCAATAAGCAAAAATGACTGATTTTTTCACTTTAATCTAGAAATTTTTTACTCGATTAAGGATACTTGCTGAAACCACAGACATCAATCACAATAGAGAGACACTATGTGCTGTTTATTAAATTATTGAAACTGTGTCTAACTTTAATGCTTACAAAACTATATCCGAAAATGCCAAAATTTGGGAGGGAAAAATCACCATTTTTCTACTTAACCCATTTCTTGAACGATTTGAAAGTCCTAGATAGTGATTCTATACTACAATAATTATTTAATAATTTTTGACACTATCCATTTTTCAAAAAAATTAAAAATTGTGTGGGAAAAATAGTATTGCGTAGTGATGTTGTAAGACGTGCATATATATTCAGATTTTTCCCCGTGCTCAAATTCTTGAAAAAAATTATTTAGTGAAAACTCGGAAAGGAGCGGTTGAACGGTTATATCGCCCAAACGCTATATTTAACCGGAAGTGCGATGATGCAATCGGTTCAAATGTAATAATTACAGTGTAGAGGTTCCTCTATGGTGTGCTCACTTTATAGAGCCGCTCGATCTCTGTGTGTAGAAATAATGAATTTAGAAGACAAAATGGACAAAACTTTCGGGACACCCTATTAGTTAACGTCAGTCTTTAGGAAAATGTTATGAATCCGAATGTAGTCGATTCATGATTATTAATTTGACTACGGATTCGTTTTCTCTTCACAAATAAACTTAAATGTTTTAGGGTGATATCAAGATCGACAATGTTTCGTTCTTCTACCCAAGCAGGCCCAAAACTACCGTACTCAAGGTAATTGAATATTATATTGTATCTTCTCTCTTCACTATGTTACAACTTGAGAATGGGAAAATATCATGATGTTCCATTCCTTCAATACGCTGTATCAGGGACTCTCACTAGACATCAAATCTGGTGAAACAATTGCATTGGTTGGTCCATCGGGAGGAGGAAAATCATCGATCGTTCAATTGGTTGAACATTTCTATGAACCCGATGAAGGAGAAATTACTGTGGATGGAGTGGACATTAGAGATTACGATCACAAACATTACCACCAGGTTAGAACGAATATTATTTCAGTAGTCTCTCTCTCTCTTTCCCCCTACTTATTTTGCTTTTGTAGCAATAAACTAATTTATTAATTGTAGAAAGTAGCTCTGGTTGCTCAAGAGCCGGTTCTCTATGATGGAACGGTCGACTACAATATATCATACGGATTCGATGGAGCGACGAAGGAAATGATAATTGAAGTGAGTGTGAATTCGGCTTGAAGTACGGTAGATAAGGTACCGTTGAGTTGAGTACTGTGAATACACAGTTGACCGATGTATTGTTAATGAATCGACTACCGTATACGGTCCGCTTAGCGAAGTACTGTTTAATCAATATTAGATGACGCTATATCTATATTATTTTTATCAGGCGGCGAAAGCTGCGAATGCTCACAATTTCGTGATGGAAATGGAGAAAGGATACGATACGAAATGTGGAGAGAGAGGAGTTCAAATGAGTGGTCAGTTTAAATACTATCATTTCGATAATAATTCTTTACTAGTTTGTTAAGGTAAGGTGAGTCTGTAGTAACCAAGAACTTTTTTGCATGGGAATTGTTCATATTGGAATTGTTCATCCCTCACTTTACAGGTGGTCAGAAACAGAGAATTGCAATCGCCCGAGCTCTCATTAGAAAACCGTCCATTCTGATTCTGGACGAAGCAACGAGTGCATTGGATAATGAGAGTGAAAGTCTCGTTCAAGAAGCAATCAATAAGTGAGTATTGAGAGATGAGATTGACAATGAGTAGAAGCAATGTCATCTGGGATAAGATATCGGGTAATGTTCATGCAATATGGAGCAAGCGATAGGGTAGTGATGACGCAATCTCAATAGTCTCCTTTCAGATGTTCCGTTGGTCTCGGTCTCACTGTTCTCATTATCGCTCATCGACTGAGTACCATAGAGAAAGCCGATCGAATTGCTGTGATCGATAAGGGAGAAGTCGTCCAGGTACTGTACTCATGATGATAAGGGTTTTATTTATTGATTGATATTCTAGCTCGGAAGTCACTCAGAGTTGATGGAAGACACGAATGGATTGTATAATTCTCTTGTCAAAAGACAAATCATGGATGGAGTGTAAAATACAACCATACTTATCTATCGCCTCCTTTCCCCCTCCCCCATTTGTCAGCTCAGTTGGCCGAACCCCAATCATATTCCCCCAATATCCTATCGACCTCGGTTGTGCATTCAAATGCTCGTTACTTGTTAGCTACTAATTTCTAGTTTTTTTTGTTGTTGAAAGATATTTTAATTTTGTTATGTTAATTCAGCGATACAATACCTCAATGTTCATTCAGATTTACTTTTTAGTCTATCTTTTCCTGTGCCTCATCAGTCACTTTGAAATGCCTCAATTGCAGTCCTTGTTCAGATTGTATAGGTTATTCACGATTGTATCTTGTTTACAATCATTGTTCGAACTGCCTCGAGTTGAGTGATTGTACTTCTTGTACATATAGGTTATTCAAAGATTGTCTTTGAATACACGGAAACACTGTTTGTTCAACTATCTCACTTTGAGTACTTGTAGGTTAGTTTAGGCTATTTTTGCCTAGCTTCTTCCCCACCCCTTGCCCTTTCCCTTATCTAATTCGACATTCTATAAGGTCAGTTTGTCATCGTTATGATCCAGTTGTTTTTTCTCTTTATTCGTGTAGATTATCCCCCTGTGCTCAAATCAAAATTTTCATGAGGTATTTTCGATTTGTGAATTACCATTTGTTGTTGCGAATGAAATCGTCCTTGGACATGAGAGGCGTAGACACATTTTATGATATGGAACATGAATACGAACATACAGAGGGTATTTGAACACCGGAACACTAACAAAGTTGTTTACAAACAATTCACGCATAAATCAATAATGATTCATGTTAAGAGACCGGATAGGTAAGGATCGACCATCCCCGGACATCGCCGCCAGGATTTGCGATTCAGGCTTCCATATTTTTTTGGGGGATAGGTCCCGCACAGAGTAGTAACATAGCGTTTCTAGAATTTGCCTTTGCCTCAAACCCGGCTCGTGTAAGGCACTGAAATGTAAAAATGTCAATTTTTCAACTTTTTAACGCGGAAAGCTAGGATCAAAATTTCTTCAATAATGTATAAAGGGCGCTCTAAAAGTCAAAAATAACTACACAGAACAGAGAACGATTCTTTCTGAATTAGATTTTTCGCGTTTGAAAACCATTTTTCGCGAATATTTTTCGAATTTTACCGAGTCGTAAGCCCTATCTAGGCGGGAAATATACTTCAATAAATCCTTCATATATTTCCGCTATGAAATGAATTTTTAAAAAATGAATATTTTTGAAAAGTGAAATTGAATTTTTTGACTTTCGATTTTTTTATTCGAAAATATTTTATCTCTCGAATTGGTTCGAGTGTGTACCAACTTTCGATGTCAAATTGATAAGCATATTCAGAATGTATAAAAACCGGGTCAATTTAGATTATCGAATGTAAACACAAGAAGTTTCATTTTTTTCCAAAATTCATACAATCATCATAATAAACTATCAAAGATCTGGGTTCTAAGACGAAATGGTGTTTTGACTTTGGGCTCAAAATGGTCGAATTGCAATATTAAATAAATGTTCTGTTGAGACTCTTCGATTCCGTCCATAGGTTCATGTCGAAAAAAAATTAAGACTCGGAAATGGCCAAAAATTGCTATTCATAAAAATTTTCTGAAAGTACCAGTAGATTCCATGATGAAATTTCTTAGCGTAGTAGCACACTAACAGAGATGCATCAAATGACAAAAGGACAAGTTGATCCAAGTTCTTCGAAAAAACAATTTTTCTCGAAAATCACCATGAACCCCGGGTCATGGTCCAAAATCGCAACAAAAAAATTCTAATTTTATGGAGAAATAACTGATAATAAAGCGTCTTAATACCCAATAAAGCAACATAGGGAGCTATAAATAACTTTCGGATGAATTGGGGAGAAAATTTAGGGAAAAAATATTTTGCGATTTTGGACCATGACCCGGGGTTCATGGTGATTTTCGAGAAAAATTTTTTTTTCGAAGAACTTGGATCAACTTGTCCTTTTGTCATTTGATGCATCTCTGTTAGTGTGCTACTACGCTAAGAAATTTCATCATGGAAGCTACTGGTACTTTCAGAAAATTTTTATGAATAGCAATTTTTGGCCATTTCCGAGTCTTAATTTTTTTTCGACATGAACCGATGGACGGAATCGAAGAGTCTCAACAGAACATTTATTTAATATTGCAATTCGACCATTTTGAGCCCAAAGTCAAAACACCATTTCGTCTTAGAACCCAGATCTTTGATAGTTTATTATGATGATTGTATGAATTTTGGGAAAAAAATGAAACTTCTTGTGTTTACATTCGATAATCTAAATTGACCCGTTTTTTATACATTCTGAATATGCTTATCAATTTGACATCGAAAGTTGGTACACACTCGAACCAATTCGAGAGATAAAATATTTTCGAATAAAAAAAATCGAAAGTCAAAAAATTCAATTTCACTTTTCAAAAATATTCATTTTTTAAAAATTCATTTCATAGCGGAAATATATGAAGGATTTATTGAAGTATATTTCCCGCCTAGATAGGGCTTACGACTCGGTAAAATTCGAAAAATATTCGCGAAAAATGGTTTTCAAACGCGAAAAATCTAATTCAGAAAGAATCGTTCTCTGTTCTGTGTGGCTATTTTTGACTTTTAGAGCGCCCTTTATACATTATTGAAGAAATTTTGATCCTAGCTTTCCGCGTTAAAAAGTTGAAAAATTTACATTTTTCACATTTCAGTGCCTTACACGAGCCGGGTTTGAGGCAAAGGCAAATTCTAGAAACGCTATGTTACTACTCTGTGCGGGACCTATCCCCAAAAAAAATATGGAGGCCTGAATCGCAAATCCTGGCGGCGATGTCCGGGGATGGTCGATCCTTACCTATCCGGTCTCTTAATCGGCGGTTTGCACAATCTTCGCCCATTCACAAATACTTCATGCTCATCATTAATCACTCGTTGATCGTCCGGTTCAGGGCCAACTCCGCTCATTCTAAAAAATTGTCGATATTTCACGCTTTTCGATGAATTAGAGATTTACAATCAGAAAAGAAGTGAGATTAGAATGAACCAGTAAATGAAATTGGCTGGTAGATAAAGACATCTTAATTGAAGAAGCGTCGAATGAATATTGGTATTGAAGTCACGAGCATTGCGTTTGAGAAAAATGTGAGAAACTCAGCACTGATCCAGTGATGATGGATCTAATGTGGCGTTAAAGATCACCAAAAGATACGACAGATCGAAATTTGCCTGTTAAAAAATCCGGCCCAAACCCGTGACCGAGATAAGAGAGGAATCGCGAGAAAATCGAGCATATCAGGGATTGTTGGGACGTAGAAATTTTTTGATTTTTCAATTTGGCTGATAATATGGTCTAAGGTATTTCAAACCTCCCTCTATCGAATGGCGTTGACAGAATTTCGATAAAAAAATTCGTAATCGCGTGAAACACAAATGAACCTGGTGAGTCGGCGAAAATAATTGGAAACATGAATGTTCGAAAAACCATAACAGGCTTTAAAATGAAGATAGCGACTCGTTCTTTTTTTAGTTAGGTAGGAAATCACCCCGACTACAAACTACAATTATTGAACTCATTCCTGGCTCGTGCGCCGGTGCAGGGCGGTCACTTTTGTAAAAATTTAATTATTTTTCTTAAAACTAAAAACGCAATGGGTTTTGTTGCTTTTTATTATAGTCACTGTGTGTACTATTTAAAACCATGAAATGGGCCAAATCGGACAATGACTTTTAAAGATGCACGCGATTATCTGCGACCGGTCAATGACATATCATGGTCATATTCGTGCAATCATTCAAACTTGTAATGAAAATGATCGTAAATGAGCCAAAAACTATATTCCAGTTGATTTTGAGAAGATTCTTTTTCGAGATTTTTTAAGAAAAAAATTTCGACCGAAATTTTTTTTCATCAAACATGCGGTTTAATTAAGCGATAGTGTGGTAAATCTATGTCCACACATTAAGTTTTGATAGTTCGACTAACATTTGCTCATATTCCATATTTGGTTGAACTTTAAATGTGATATGTATTTCTGCATATTCAGTAATCAAGTTCGACATTTTAAATTGCCCCTATTCTCATGCAACTTGGTGAAGAGTTTCCTCATTATACCACAAACATTTCCTTTTTTGAAAGTGAATGGCTATCTGGTTGTACAAAGGAGCTACGGCGCTTAGAAAATCGTGTATGCGCAAAATGCCGCGCGCTCTGCGTCTCTAGCACTCTCTCACTTCAGCACACTCTCTCGCCTAGTTTGACGCCCGAACCGGGTATGAATCGCTTGCCAGAGCTCTGTGCAATTGTAACAAAGGAAATTGTTCAGAAAAAATGCCATTCGGAATTTGGGAAGTACTGGCAAAACAATTATACCGTACCCAACACCCCATAGCCTACCCTAACCCTACCGTACCCTACCCCTACCCGTATCTATCGTACCCTACCCCTACCGTACCCTACCCCAATACCGTACCATACACCCCATAGCCTACCCTAACCCTACCGTACCCCACCCCTACCCGTATCTATCGTACTCTACCCCTACCGCACACTAACCCTACCGTACCCTCACAACGGAAGAAAATGCACCGTGTCCGGGATTTTCCGGGAAAACTCCGGAAAGTCTGGCAAATCGTTGCTTCTCAACGAAGTCGTCGAAATTTTGGAGTACGAGGGCTTCTCCGAAATTCAAGAAATGCGTTTTAAGAACTAAGAAATTTATTGATTGGAAGGTACTGTATCAGAAGTTGCTATTTTCGTTGTGTGTCGTGTACCACATGCGATACGGTAGTGCACTCCTCTATTTTGATGTTATTTCTCGTTATTTCGTTTCATGAACACTCTCATTAGGCGAAGAAGGCAAAATAATGAAAAATATTGTCAAAATAGATGAACACAAAGAAAACGTTTTGAAAGAAAGAGGAATGTACACCAATACACTGCCTCCAACCGAGGGGGAATACGGTAGCCATCAGTTCGCGATTAGTCACCTACAGTAGCCCTGAAATCTGCAGAAGGCGATCTTGGTCCTGGAAGTGGGCATGAAGGTGCGCGGCGAGAAGACCAAGGAGATGTACGTCGTGGATCAAGTAGTTTCGGCGGCCGGTGGTGAGGGCCACAGCCAGGTAATAGTAGTTTCAAAAGTGCACGCGACGCGACCGCGAAGCGTCGACTACTTTCTACCGTATTTGATGTTAATCATGGGGTTACTGAATCGCAGTTCGAAGTGCACCTCCAGGAGGACCCAGAGAAGATCAAATTCAGCCTGAATACCGCCGACACACGGCGCTCAAGAGAGTCGAGGTACGGTAGTGAGGTGATACGGTAGATACCGAGGGGAAGGGTTGGTGCCTGACCGTAGTCAATGAACACTGTAGCGGGAGTATCTCATGATTTTCTACATAATACTGAAGTGGATGGATACGGAAGTAAAGGGATACTGTAATGAAGGTATACTGTAGTGGAGACGTTTTGTAATGAACGTTGCTTGCTGTGGAGGGATACTGTTACGTAGGGATACTTTAGTTAAGGGATTCCATGGTGGATGGATTTTGAAATGATCTAATATTTTCGTTGAGGGATACTGTACTTGAGGGATACTGTAGTTTTCGAATTTAGTAGTTAAAGGAGTTGTATAGTTGAGGGATTCTGCAGTTTAGGGAAATTGTATTCGAGGGCAGAAGGTACTGCATTCGCGGGCTAATGTAGTGTAGGAATATTGTAGATACTGGAATTAGGGACCACGGAACCGCAAATTCCAAAATCAGAGCCGACGAAAAGTACGAAAACACAGAAACGATTATCTGCACAGAAAAAGCTGCTTTTGCTATTAAATTGGGTTTCTCGGGGGTGCTGCTCTCAATTCTATTGCTTATTATGAGAGGTTATCTCAGTGGGTCGACATATTTGTTCAGAAATTTGGCACAGGGCTAAATTTACAATGCGATACTAACCATGCTATAAATTAATGCGTCATGTGAGGAGTATGAATACTTACTTAGATACTTACTTAGAAGATCCATCTTCATCGGCCGTTGCCGTGTGGATCACAATTCCTCCATTCTTCTCTTTCGCGAGCGCGCGTAGTCCAATGTCGGTAGGGCTGACGCTGCGAGGACGATCGGGTAATACGTCCTTGAACACTGTAGGGCATCTTCGCATATTCCACGATCGAATCCCTCCATCTCACTGGCGGCTTTCCTGGAGGTCTGCGGAGATCGGGAGGGAACCATTCCGTGACTGTTGTTGACCATCTGCCGTCGTCCCGTCGAAGCACGTGTCCGGCCCATCGATGCTTCGCCCGTTTGAAGTAGCGTATCGGGTCGGTGAGGAGTGACTGCCGTCGGACGTCCGAGCTGCTGCGCTTCTTCTGGTGCATCGTGTACAGATTACGAATACACTAAACAGAAAGTTCAAAAACGCGTCTACGCCTCAGGCGATGAAACCGCACGATTGACGTCATCATCTATTTTCGCCAATTCGAACCGAATCAATTTGTACTGTGTATTAATGGATTCCTCGTCAAAATACAACTATTTTTTGGTTACGGAACTTTTTTGATTGGAGCCGATGCTAGCGAGTTATTCAGTGAAATGAGTTTCATTTAACTTTCATTAAAAAGCTTCTCGTAAAAAATAAAATTTTATTTGATAATTTTAATCGTTGAATTATTATACAAAATATATTTTAAAAGGAAAAAAACTTGCCCTGGAAGGAAGTCAAATCAGGAAAAGTCGAAAAAAGTCAGTTGTTGACAGCGTAAGTACGGTAAGTACTCGCATCATACGGTTTTATCAATATCGAAAAACCTATTAATATTTAATAATATTATCTAATTTCTCTCGTTATGAACTCCGATGTGCTCTATGTAATAGAATAAAACTGTAAAATATAAAGATGACAGAGTTAAACCGAGGAAAAGTGAAGGAATTTAAATAATTACGGTATTTCATAGCAATCGAGGACTGACTTTATTCGAGTTTTCACCACACTTCCTGATTTGATTTCCTTACAGGGCAAATTTTATTTTCCTTTCAAAATATATTTTGTATAATAATTCAACGATTAAAATTATCAAATAAAATTTTATTTTTTACGAGAAGCTTTTTAATGAAAATTAAATGAAACACATTTCACAGAATAACTCGCTAGCATCGGCTCCAATCAAAAAAATTCCGTAACTAAAAAATAGTTGTATTTTGACGAGGAATCCATTAATACACAGTACAAATTGATTCGGTTCGATTTGGCGAAAATGGATAATGACGTCATAATCGCGCGATTTCATCGCCTGAGGCGTAAACGCGTTTTTGAACTTTCTGTTTAGTGTATTCGTACTCCTCACATGGCGCATTAATTTATCACATGGTTAGTATCGCATTGTAAATTTACCCCTGTGCCAAGAATATGTCGACCCATTCAGATAACCTCTCTTATGAAGTTTAGATGTCAGAGCGATAACAGAAAAAAAAATAAGAAAAATCTGTACGAGCAAATGTGTTTTAATTCTGGTGCGAACTTCAGTGATTTTAAATAATATTTAATAATTACTGTTTCAAGGGGTGCCGCTCTGAGATTTTATTACTGCTGAATTCTATGAAATCGAGTGCAGCGTTGAGAGAAGAATAGGGAAAATCGGTATGAGCAAACATAATTTATATTGGCTTCAAATTTGACGGGTTTAATACTGTAGCCGTTGATTACGAACCAGTTATATTTTATATAACATATTAAAAATTAACTTTTTGTGCTTAATGGCTCCATTCTATTAGTTAGATGTTGAGAGTAACTGTAAATATCAAATTATGTCGATGAATTAATTAAAAATAACACTAAAAACGAACGACTCTGACCCAACAAACAGACATCGCCCCTACCGAACTCATGGCGCAACTTTGCGGCACGATTTCGTTGGGCGATTACACCACGAAGGGCGGGACTTAGAAACTTCTCTAATACTAGTTGAACAGGAAATATTTGATAAATATGAAAACGCTATCAAGATTCTGCATCCATCATTACCCCAAAGGCACGAAATTTGCATTTTTAGGAGCAATTTTCAATTTTACGCGGTGGTCCCTATACTGGAATAGTGGGATACTGTAGCGCCTGGATTACGGTATCACATTTGGCAGAACGAGCTGGCAGTCTACGATGAGATCAAGAAGTTGAACATCATGGTCTTTACTCCGCATTTCGTCAAAGTCGTCGACTACAGTAAGCTTGGCAACTTGCCAAATTCGTTCCCGTGAATTTGACTATTTTTGTTTCTCGCCCAATCACGATTCTGATAAACTTCTTGGATGTGTTCGTTACGATAGACTTAGCAAATTATTTATTTTTAATTATTTAAATATCAGAACTGGAGGAAAGCCCGCTGATCATCACGCAACTCGTCTCTTACTCTCTCGCTGACATTCGAGATCACATGCTCAATGGAGTTGTTAGGTAATCATTATTGATTACTAATTAATAATAGTAACGTAATTAGCAATGTAAATGTTTCTTCATTATACACAATAACAATTTGCAGTGAATCGACAATCATGCAAATCGCTCGCCAGACACTGTACGCAATCGAGGGCGTCCATGAGTGCGGCTTCGTTCACTGGTAAGGTCTCACGCCCCGGACGCGTCACTTTCACGCGCCAGAGGCGCTAGTGAATCCTGCTGTTACAGTGATATCAAGCCGCACAACTTCGTCATTCTGCCGCCGCCCAACGACGACAAGATCATCCTGTACGACTTTGGCCTCGCGAGATCCCTTAACGCGTACGTGTCCGCGTCTGGCGCGCCACTTACACGCGTCACTTTCAGCCATCCGCGTGCACGCGCCCGCTTCGTGGGCACGACGCGCTACGCGTCGCGCGCATGCCACGACGAGCGCGAGCTGGGCACCAAGGACGACCTGGAGTCGTGGTGCTTTATGATGCTGGAGGTATACGGTGGATCGGCAATCGATAAATGGATTACTGTAGATAGAAAATCGATAAATGGATTACAGTACTACTCCAAGTACAATCTGATCTGGCGCAAGAAAGTGGACCGCAAGAAGATCGTCTACCTCAAGCACCGCATCATGGTGGAACCGATCAAATCGCGTACGTCATTCCGATAACCTCCAGATAACTCTTGTTTTTCCATACATGTATATTACCATATGTACGGAAAAACAAAAATTTTGGGCGTAAACACTTCTTTACTAGTAGTTTACCTGTAGGGGAGTACCAGTAGATACCCACCCTACCGCTAGTAATCCTACTGGTAATCGACTAGTAAAAATAGCAGATAAGGGGCATAAACGAGAGAGCGTGAAAAAAAACAGAGTTCCTGTCGATTTGAAGCACACTCAGAGGGAAATAAGTTTACGACTCCAGAAGTCGTCGCTACCGAGCTACCGATCGACGACTTTAAAGTCTAAAAAGTGCCTCTCCCCTGCCTCTAATCGAAGCGAGTAGACTTATGAAGTCGTCGCTCGGTAGCCGAGAAGTCTACCATCGTAGACGTATTTCCCTGTGAGCAACCTCACCTCTAACGCCTTTCTTTTGGCACTGAAGCATTTACTCGAAGCAACACTGACTGTGTATGCAAAATTTAAATTTACAGTTCAACTATTTTAAAATGATACGCTGATTAAATGAACAATGTGTGTATTCTCTTTCTATACCTCGGCGTGTCTCTTGCTTTTTTCATGCTTTCTCGCAGCCATATCTGTTGTTTAGGAGCGGAACGTTTTATTTTTTTGATGAGTGTTTGTGAGTTTATAATAACTATTTTACATGTTTCGCATGCAGTTGTGAAAGCAAAAATGGATTGTGCGTGTTTCGCTCACCACCAAATATTTCTATTTTTTTTTAATTTTGCATTATTCAATAAATTAATTTTAAACCAGTCGTCAAAGCGCCCCGCTACTTCCCGGAGATCTTTCCACTGCTCAATGATCTGGAGCGTACCGACAACGTAGATTACAGGTTTTTTGAAAAATTATTTGGTAATAATTTGATAAAAAGATGCATCTTCATTTCCTAACAACAACAGCAACAAAAGTCAACGAAATGTGTGTTTTATGTATAATTTAAATTTTATTTTTCAAAATTTTTCGTCAATTTCAGATCCATCCACCGTGCACTGGACAAGGTGATTAGTGATGCGCAGGGGCCAAACGTGCATCGTCGTCGTGAACACCACCCGAATTGGCATATGGGTGAGGAGTTGGCAGAGAAACTAGCAAACACGAGAGAGCGTGTGAAAGTGAGAGAGCGCTAGACACCAGTTTCCGCCCTTTTGTTGTTGTTTACGGTTCGGCTGTCCCGGATTTGAAAACCCTGCACATCAACCGTTCAAACGCAGGTGTCCCTATTTAGGGGGGCGATGAAACGCTGTGTCGAGATCACAATTTTAAAACGATACTCAAGAACGTGTTCCTGGTCTTGTTCCTCCTGAGAAGGAACATTACCAGGAACAGGAGGGACATGGCCAGGAACAACAGGAACACACTATTATTGAGCACGTCCATGAAATTCATAACTAGAGTTTGAAATTCGGGTAAATAATCGATTAGCTCTCTTCATTTCGTACACTCTACACCGGCGGATATGAGAGAGAGTGTGCGGAATGAAGAGAGCTAATTCGATTATTTACCCGAATTTCAAACTCTATTCATAACCGCGCACTCTTTCTGTGCCTCGGCGTGTCTCTTATTTTTCTCTTTCTCAAGCGGGACATATGTTTAGCAGCGGAACGCTTTATT
This sequence comes from Pristionchus fissidentatus, assembly GCA_036245785.1. Classification (NCBI taxonomy): domain Eukaryota; kingdom Metazoa; phylum Nematoda; class Chromadorea; order Rhabditida; family Neodiplogasteridae; genus Pristionchus; species Pristionchus fissidentatus. The sequence continues at coordinate 18,985,463 of BTSY01000004.1, forward strand.
TTTTTGTGGGAGACTGATTGTCAATTTGTATTATAATACATCCTCCCGCACCCATTGTTTCCAAGAGCAAAATTTAACACTAAAAAATTTAACACTTTTCTCAGTGCGGCATATATCAGTATCAGCGTGTTCGAAAATGTGCGATGCGAATAAAATAAATGTTATTAAATGATGGGGGATCATGGGGAAAGGAGTTACCAACAAAAGCATCTCAAAAAGTATCGATTTCTCGGAACGAGCAATGATAAGACTCTCCTCATTCGACATGCTCTCTCATCGATCAGACAGCGCGAGAGAGCATGCATAATTGAGAGGGTCAGACATTACTTCTCAGAAGCAAGCAGGACGCCACTCGATATCAAAGCGCCGCTCGACTGGATCGGCAAGAAAATCGACCCCGCCCTGCTGCCTCTGATGAGGCGAAGCACACCGCAGAGGCTGCAGCTGCAGCTGCAGCAGAGCATCCGGCTGCAGCCGACCCGCCCCCTGCTGCAGAACCCAAGGTGAGCAAATCATGCCAACGCTCCTTCAGAAAGTGGTCGTGCAGGACTGTGTGAAAATAATTGTATTTTCTCTGATCTATCGTACTCTACCGACCCCTTTCTGGTAATTTTGCACAATTCGATAATGTAGCCATTGGTACAATAACAATAATCTTAACAATATACAATCTTAACTTAACATAATCTTAACAATTAATCAAATAATCTTAACGAATAATCTTAACAATTAACAATAATAACAATATGTCTTACAATAACAATAATCTTGCAATAATTTTTAGTTGCACATAAAATATTACAGAAAAGCATGAGCGCCGAGGAGGCAAATGACAAAAAAGACGAGAAGAATGAGGAGGGCAAGAAGGTTACTTAGTTAATTAATTAATCTAATTAAAATAATAATAAATAAAAGAATTAATTGATATAATTGATTACAGAAATGCATGAGTGCGCGGGACGACTTGCGCAAGGAGAAGGCTGAAAAGGAAGACAGTCAGTTTTTAATGGTTTTGCATAATTCACATTTTTTCAAATATTGTAAAGTAAATAATTTTCAGAAGATGGCCCCGCGAGCATCTCCAAGTGAATTTGATCGCTGTTTCTACGACAAATCCAATGAGAAAAACCAAATACTCGGGATTGCTAAATTGCATGGTAAATAAAGTTCTATGATCCAAATCGATGTTGAGAACGCATGCATAATAATAATAATAATAAAACATTTTTGTAAAGAATCGTATTACACGTCTAGATGTAGATTTCGACATCTGGTCTCACGTTTTTTCAACAAGGAAATGATAACGGGTATAAGGAAAGAGTATACGTCCCTCGCTTGTTTTTTGTTTGGAATTGGATAACTTCAGAGGAAAGAGGCGTCGCGAGAAAAAAATAGAGAGAGAGATTGTTTACTATTTTCTAACAAGATGTGTCAGCTTAACGTGCGGATGAATCCCCTTTTTCCTCCTTTTTTTTCTCTCTTCGTACCCTTCTCCCCTCTCTTGTCTCTATATCTCGTAGAGAAATCTTCACGTTCTTACTCAACACTCACAGCCTCCGCATGTTTCGATTGTTATTTTCATTTCCTCTTTTTTCTGAAATATATCATAAATACGCAGAGTTCTACACTTTTTTTGAGAGAGTGAAACAAATTATTCCATTGAGTCCATTTATGAAACGGCTAAAAATGTCCCAATATTAATATTTTATCCGAATCCCTAACACGTTCAAGTTTGTAACAATCATCTTTTCTTTCAGAGTTGTAATTTCAAAATGATTTCCGAGTGTGGCAGTGCGTGAAGAGGGTGGATTCGCTTCATACTCTGAAGATTCTCGATTTGGTGAAATATTCCGATGTGGACGAGATGCAGTTTACGTAAGTTTTCTTTCATTATCAATTTGCCGCAACAAATCAATAAACGTCAGGGATTCTTTTTTTTATTTCACACACTCGGAACTGGCTGAAAAGACTGTTTGAAATAATAATTTATTACAGGAAGAATCCGTACTTCGAATGTGCTCACAGCATCTGAGAGGAATCGCGAGAGACACGAGCTCATCGGCCATTGCAGGGACATAGAAATTTATGATTTTTAATTTGGCTGAAAACATAGCACAAGGTACTACAAACATCCCTCTATCGAATAGCGTTTTCAGAATTTTTTTTAAAAATTTCGTTTTCGCGTGAAACACAAATCAACCTGGTGAGTCGGGGATTAATTCGAGAAATAGTAAAGTTTGGAAAATCATAAATCTCTTCAAAGTGAAGATAGAAATCCACAGTTTAGTGTGTTAGATAGATAAATGACCTGGCTTGTTTACCAACCGCTCGATATCATTCCTTGTTCATGCGCCAATACGATTCTTTACAAAAATGTTTTATTATTATTATTATTATTATTATTATGCATGCGTTCTCAACATCGATTTGGATCATAGAACTTTATTTACCATGCAATTTAGCAATCCCGAGTATTTGGTTTTTCTCATTGGATTTGTCGTAGAAACAGCGATCAAATTCACATCTTAAAGTATCCGCAGAAAATTTTTTTCACGCAAATCGGTTGAGAGGTTCAAGAGATATTGCATTTCAGCCCTAAAAACGGTAGTTACAGTACTCCCCAACCGATGAGTGAAATGAAAAATGAATGTCACCATTATGATCAGAACCTTCGAAAACGTCAATCAAGAGATTTCCAGAAAATCGATGTACGAGGTCCTTCACAAAAGTTATTGATCCTCTCGCAAACAGCCTCATATAAGATGATGGACATTTTACTATGACAAGTTATAAGATGATGGACAAGCGATGGAGGACTCGAGGATAGCCTGAGATTTCGTCATAGCGATAATGATATATAAGATATATAGATAACGATGATAAAGGAGTGACGCCAACTAAAGGAGAACAGTATGGAGAGTCATTGATCGTATTGTAGGAAAATATTTTGCGTTGATAAAGCATTCGGACAACATGTTCAACAGTTTAGCAATGGTTCGATTTTTTTTGATTTTTTAAAATTTTTTTTCTTTGTCACACTTCCCCCACCCTAGTACTTTCTCTTTTTTGCGATGCACTTCGCTTCCCAATCCCCTCCACCCATCGTTACACTCTTCGGCCCCCTCTCCTACCTCTACTTTTTTTGCCAGAGAGGGGAGGTCGTTTTATTTATTGCGTTCGCAAAAAGGACCATTACTCCACTTCGTATCTCCTCTTTCACTCTACACGGCTCTATCGATCCTCTCAGCCTTTCCCGATCACCATATTTTCTAACTAATTCCACATCTTTTTCGAGAGTTGCTAATTATTTTCTAGTCGTTTCTCACCAATTTCGAGCAATTCATCACCTTCAAAGCCATTTTCTCCCCACATTTGGCGTGAATGTTGCATTTTCCGTTTCTGTCTCACTGTTTTCGATCTCCACCCCATCATTTTCAGAGCTCTACTCGCTCTCTGCAATTAAAAATGATTAAGAAGCAATATCATCGTGAGTTAGTTGCTTCACATTTTTCATACTTTCATTTTCGAAAAGAAAGACGTGTTTGGGGAATTTTTGAAATAGACATCACGAAGTAGTCGGTTTTATTCGGAAATGATTCCAGATTAATGCTAAATTATTTTTTTCAGCTTCTGCTAAGAAACATCTCCAGTAGTCATTAATTTCTAGAAGACAGTTTCTACCAAACGGACGAGGACTTCTTATACAAAGGTGAGCTGCAGTGTTTCGACTTTTTTTTAGCTATTATTATACATTATCAATAAAGTAAAGTTACTACCGGAATCAAGAGATGTTAACGTCGACTAGCGACTACTCTGCCGGGGCTCCCCGGTAAGGCCGACCGGGCTTTTGGGGCACGTTACCTCCCGCAATAAAAGTTGCTACCACTTTTACCGCCACCGAGGGGGTAAAATTGGTATATTATTAATATTGAGGGTTTTTTTTTTAAAAAAAACCGTTCCAGCGCTCGTCAGTGACTTCTGCATCGGCTGCAGTACAACCTTGCACGAAGACTGCACTGTGAAGGTATATGTGATCTGATCCATTTCATATTTTCCAAGCTAAGATAATCAACCACGTTGTGAAAATTAAATTTGAATCGTCATTTGTCTTCTTTCACTTATCAACATTTGAGCGAAGAGATCTATTTACTTATTCTTACATTTTATGGAAAGTAAATGTGTTTTGATAAATAGCTCGATAGCTTCGACACTTTTAGCATCGGAAAGTTGCTCATGGAACACAATCATCTTGCGCAAACTTAGCAGACAATATTTTGTTTCGTTCCCAGGGCACTAAACTAGACACGAAGAATACGAGTGTGTTCGTTAAACATCTGAAATAATAAAATCCTTTTTCTAGTAGTCTCGGAAATATTATGATCGATATAGTTGATTTGCGTACGATAATTTATGTTGCGAGCTATTTCTTTTTGAAACATTTCGTTATCATAGATATCGGACAAATCACATTTATACCTTGCGAGAGAGGCAAAGATTTTCCTTGATTGGGCAGCTATGAATTCGAGCAGACTCATACACATTTAGACACTCATGTCACTTTGAGATTCATATTCTCGCCACGGTATACGAACATCTGCATTTCATTGAGCGTGCACCATCTGCCCGGTTAGCTCAGTCGGTAGAGCACCAGACTCTTAATCTGGCTGTCGCGGGTTCGAGCCCCGCATCGGGCTGCTATCTTTTTGCCGACTCATAATATTGTTAAAAGCATTTCTTTCAACTTGTCATTATAAAATAATTTATTTCGCCCGTGATTCAAGAACATTACAAAACATGACATGAAATTTGTACAATATTCGGTATCTATTGATCACTATCCATATCGGGGCCAACGGCTTCAAGAATAGGGGCATCAACAGACAGAGTAGGAACATCTCCTTCCTTTGATTGATCTACCGTAATCTCGATTTGTCTATCGATTGGACGGGGGTTTGCTCCGATCTCGAGGATTCCATCCTGGGTGATCTTACTGTAGACGGTAGACGGATCGATGTGGTCGTTCAGAGTAATCGTTCTCTTGAAAGATGAAGAGAACGTAGAGGAATCGGAAGATGAAGATTGAGATCCCTCAACTGTGAGAAGTCGACCAGACAGAGAGACCTGGTATAAGATGGATTAGGATACTGTACTTGACTACGGGAGTATTCATACTACTACGGTATTGGTTACTGTAACAATCTACGGTACCTTGATGTCCTCTGGCTTGAAGGTTCCAATGTGAAGGGCAATTTTGGTGGGCTCATTCACTTCGCGTTGGGCAACTTTCTGAGTGGGCTTCTGAGTGACTTGAGGAAATCGGGAGGCTGGACATCTGAAATGGAATCATTTAGATTTGATTAAATGACGTCATAGATCAAGGATAAAACTGTGAAATATTGTCGAATATACCTCCTCTGGGGGGGTGTCAGAACCGCAACGACAAAAGCGCAACAACCTCTTTCTAGCTCTTCTAACTGACTTTGAATTAGTCGTATAGCTACAGCTAGGATCTCATTTGACTCCAAATCGTTTGCTCTATCGAACCCACTATGTCATTTTGCCTGAAACTGAGCGGAACGACAAAAGCGCAACAATTTCGAACAGCAAGGAGGCAATAATAAACATACAGATTCGATTGCTCATTGCTATATAATATCACACCAGAAAATTCGGATTACTTCTTAAAGTTTGAAGAGAGTTACTCGCTGTTGCGCTGCGGTTCTGACACCCCCCCCCCCTCCTCTTGTTGGGTAGATCATCAATGAGCACGAGAAGTGGTTCCTCGTGAGAAAAGGAGGGAGAATCGAAGATAGGGAAGAACATTGTTGGGCTTCAAAAGTGTTGAATCGGTTGAAATACCCATGGAAATCGCGGTATTTATGAAGAAACCGCAAGAAATAGCGAGAAAAGTCGCGAATGTTCCACTCTCCCCGCGCTCTCTCTTCTCTGCCCGCTCTCTCGTCGCTCTCGTCGTCTCGCCCTCTCTCACTTCCCGACACTCGCTTTCTCGCGTCGCGTTGCGCAATTCTTCCCTCGCTCTCGTCTACTCTTTCGCTAGATTCGAGAATATTCCAGAAGATTCCCGGTCTCGGGTATAAGAAGGAATGGTTCCTTCAGTCAGCACCCACCTATTTCGAAATTTCTTCACTCCAAACTACAATGGCGCTTACTGGCTATTCTCCCTTCAACAGATCCCTGTGGAGAGCATTCGATCAGGCAAGTTATAGTACCCCTACCAGTTGACATCATCCTACAGTATCCTATTAGCTGTCTAACTGTTTTCTTATTCCTCCCTAGCAATACAGATTCTTCGTGTTTCAAAAACCATTCTGACCTATCGTAACCCACTCATCTACAGTACCCATATTACCGTATTCCTTCCAGATGCTCAACGATGACGTCACGAGCCGCAGACGTCTCTTCCCGTACTGGATGGACATTCCTTCTGAGAACTCGCTCAATCTCGGATCCGCTCTAGGAGAGGTCGGTTTCACTCAATTCTTCGAAATTACGATTTAACAATAAATAAATCGATAAATAGACTGACTCTACAGTATTTCATATACATCTTTTTCCAGATCGAGAACACTCCCGAGAAGTTCGCTGTGTCAGTCGACGTTTCGCATTTCAAGCCTGACGAAATCAAAGTGAATTTGACCGGAAATGAACTGACGATCGAAGGAAAACATGAAGAGAAAAGCGATGAACACGGAACGATTCAGAGGTGAGAAGTTGATCTTTGATCTCTCTAATTAATTATCTATCTAATATTTCTCCTTATAGAAGCTATTTATTTCAAACTACGCCAATACATCAAATCAATAGATGATGTCTTCCTATGTCATAGTAATTGACCAGTACTTGCAACTGGAAAGCTCTGGGTTTATTCATGAAATGCGCTTCATACTTGTTCACCCCCCCCCCCCTATAGCTCACTATATTCTAAACCTACTGAACTCTATAATCTTCAGATCCTTCGTTCGTAAATGCCTCCTTCCTGAAGACGCGAATCTCGAATCTCTTCGTTCTTCCCTCTCTAATGACGGTCATTTGTCCATCGAAGCTCCCAAGAAAACCGCAGCTCTCACCCAATCGAGAGCCATTCCCATTGGAAGAGGATAGATTATTGACCTACCGTGACCTACCTTACCACGAATAATTTTTTTATCTCCAACCATGATGTGCTTTACCAGGTTGTACACAACGAGTAGACCACCACCAATTTCACTCAACTGTTTTATCTTGTCTGAATAAATATTTAGCCGAAATAGCAGGGTGTGTTGAGTAGGGATGGCAAAGGAAGAGAATAAGAGGGGGCGTGTCTATGCTAATAGGGTCAACTCTTCCGCAAGACCTCAACTCTTCCGGAAGAGTTGGCTTTGAAAACCTTGAAAAGAAGCTGCAAAACTCTGATTTTCGTTCCCAAATTGACGTTTTACTTTCACCTGTGAAAGATGTAATTGGTACAATTTGCATACATTCGATTTTATTGAAATTACAGCTTTGGCCGGTGATTAACGTGCGCAGACTAATTCGAAAACAATGTAAAAGTGTTGAAATGAAGAATAAACGAGTCTCTGTTGTACCCAGCCTTGAACTAATCGATAACGACGGTATACTATATCTGAAACAAGTCGCTGGCATAGCCACCGTTTACGATAGCGTAACACTTGTGTAACATTGCTCTATGCTACGATATTCGAGGTTTAGAAAGCGGTCGATTCAACGAAATCTATATTTCTGTCATCTCTCAGTATTTGGACCAGATCACACAATATAACGGTAGATCAAAGATTACTAGTGTTTGATTCCCTCTTTGCGGATGGGCGAAATAGAACGTATTCACAGCTTTTATCACTCCTTTGAAGATTTCTTAGCTATTTGAAATATTTTGGGCACACAAGACATGCAATTTCATCGCAAAAATAGTTTTCAAGCCAATATTCTTTAGAAGTCGAAAAGGGGACGGAATTTGCATGCGACAGTTGTCAAAACATTGTCAGTAACAAGATATGCAAAGTAGACAACACGTTACAAAAAGAATCGCATCGATATCTCGCTTTAGAACTGTTTTCTCACCCCCAACTCTTCCGGAAGACCTCTACTCTTCCGGAAGAGTTGACCGATTTCGCCCCCTCTTCCTTGCAAATTTCCATTTCCATAATTTCAATGGGAAGGTCTTCCTCTCACTCTTCCTTTGCCTTCCCTAGTGTTGAGGTTAAACTACGTTATTGCGCACTACGTTTTCAAAGTATGGTTCAGGGGAGCGTTCAGTTGCAGGGCACAGTTCGGTCCAGGGGGAGTTTTGCAGCCGACTCCAGGCTCGGTCCAGGGAAAACTCGGTAGCAGGCTCCAAGTTCGGTCCAGGGGGAGCTCTCTAGCCGGCACCAAATTCGGTCGAGGGGGAGCTCGATAGCCGGCTCCAGGTTACATTGAAGCTCGACTTATGTTGGGGAGTGTTAATCGCTACAAAAAGTACTGGCTTATTCCGTTGCAAAAGGCTCGTGAGTCTGAGAGCGATCGAAAAAAGTTGCCACTATGCCACTTCGTGGCTCCGTGGCAACTTTTTGCGATCCCTCTCAGCCTCACGAGCCTTTCACAACGGAAACGCGGGATACCGTGTGTTGATTTCCCGGGCGTATGCAAACTCCTGTGATCCCCTACGCTCTCTGAATCATTTTGGAACTTTTCGAATTTTTTTTCGATTTTTGACATTGAAACGTGTCAGAACACGTTCAAACACGTTTCTGACATCGCAAATACTCTTCCTGTGATCCCCTACGCTCTCTGAATCATTTTGGAACTTTTCGAATTTTTCGATTTTTGACGTTGAAACGTGTCAGAACACGTTCAAACACGTTTCTGACATCGCAAATACTCTTCCTGTGATCCCCTACGCTCTCTGAATCATTTTGGAACTTTTTCAAGATAGTTTTTCTCGATTTTTCACGTTAAAACGTGTTTTAACGCTCGTTTTAGGCTATTTTCTTTATAATTTGCGTTAGGTCATTAGAGACGCATAAGAGACTACTAATGCCGAAGAATTTAACTTAAAATATAAACGAGGGAATTAGCCGCACCTCTTAGAAGGTCGCGGAATTCTGCGAGTTGTTTTCACGCAGTTAGAAAGTGACGAGAGAGCACGCGGAACGAGGAGAGGGAAAAGTAAGCAATGTTGTTCTCTGGTTCAGAAATCCTAGTGGAATCCTAGTAGGATCCTATCTGAAACGCTTTTCCTAGTGGAATCCTAGTGGAATCCTACTGGGAAAACAGCCTGGCCCCGCCCCTTCATTTTCCCACTAGGATTCCACTAGGATAATGAAACGCGTCAATGTTGACGCGTTTGGGGTGCACACTATGTGCGCCAGTGTGTTGCGTAAATCGCTGTTTTAATTCTCTTTTCCAGTGCGTTGCGCGCTCCCCCGATAGCCTGGCCATACTTCTGGCGAAGTGCTGTTTTGTGTTTGCGCGCCTCAGCAGACCTTGGGGCAAAAATTCGCCTGTGCTTGCATTTTTTCGCTCCTTTGCAGCTGTTTTATCTGCCTTTCAAAGCTCCAACTAACCGCAGAACCTTCTAGAAAATTAAAATATCATCACTCGTTGCATTGCTTTCTTATTTATCCGTAAACCTCGTGGTATCCCTTCTTGATTCTTCTTTTCTTCCTCTATAACCCGCGTCCGTTTAGATCTATTATTATTTCAGGTCAAACCGCTCGTTGGGTAAGCAATCAATCGATGTTCCCCTATCCTCCTTCTCCCATCACTATTATCGCTGCTCCTGACTTCTCCCCTTCCTCCAGCACCACTCGCTCACTCCCGGTCAGTTATCGATTGATTGATTAATATTCTGTTTGTCGTGAATTATCGATCCATTTATTTCCCTGTGAACGAAATTGAAATGGATTAGAGTGTATCAATTGATGATCAACGCACCGAAAGCAGCTCAATTAGTATTGAAATAGTCTTGAAAAGTCCGATCTCGGCACTTCTTTACTTTAGGGGGTAAGCCCCGTACCTTCCCCTCTCGAGGAGTAGGTCAAGATGTCAAGAAAGGAAGGGAGGGGTGATAGTGGGCGAGAGGGGAGATAAGGGAAAGGAGCGGTGCTTATCCGCTAAAGTAAAGTCCCCCGATCTCTTAGATCATATTTTATCTTTGAAGATTTCGCTTCTTGGAGAGGGACTTGCTCAGAGGAGAAAACTGTTCATTGGAGCATTGCACTAAACACTACGAGTGAACAGGTGAGACGGATTACTGTAGGATTGAGTCGGGTTGAATCGGGTTGATCGATGTGACCAATGTTCTCCCTCGATAGGACGTCATTTAAAAGCCCTTACACTTAATTGGATCATCCCTATGCAACATCAATTATAGCTTCGAGCCTTCTTCCGTCGATGAGGACCAGTTGTGGACGCAGTAGTGATGAGAGATGCGACGGCGAAGCAATCGAGAAGACTCGGTAGGTATCGAAGGGAAATCAGGAGTACTGTAGTTCTTCATTGAGGAATAAATGGCTAGTATGAGTACTGAATCAAGCCATGGGAAAGAAGGTATGGATCATTGGTTTTTTTGCCAAACGCGTTTCGTGTTATTTAACCCATCATCAGTTACAGCTAATTACCGTATGACATCGGGGGAATTACAAGAGAGAGAAATAATAACGCGCCAAAAAGTGGAAATTGGAGAGTGGAGATGAAACGAATGGGGAGGGAGACGGATAGACGGAGAATGAAAGCGAAAACGTGTTTGACAAAAAAATAAACCAATGATCCATCCATTCTTTCCCATGGCTTGATTTAGCACTGAGATTCACATGAAGACAGTCAAGTACATTCTCTTGATTGTACTCAAGAAATAATGAGATTTAATGAAATAATGAGTTCTACCGTATTCATTTCCATTTCAGTCTTTCAATTCTCAAGACTACTGGGCTCAACTGCAGTGATATTTGATCTTTCCTACTGGATACTGTAAATATCTATATGAACTTTGATCTCTCAAGAGGATGAATTTTACGCGGCATGCAGTTGTTCATCCAGTGAGTTATTTATACGATACATATCTTATTAATATACATTAGAAATATGATTTAGCATACTGCAGCATAAAGTCTAGTAGCACAAACTTGAATACTGTACGACAGTTAGTTACCGATCCCACCGCAACATTTCAAAATGGGAAGATGTGGTGAAGTATTATAGTCAGCGGAAGAACTCAGGGTTTGATCTATTATTGCCGAAATTCCCGCTACAGTAGTGATGTAATCAGTGCTTTCCTTTATTTTTACCTATCTAGGCTCTAATTTCGTGCGGGGAAGTGGAGATCGCGAAATGCACTGTTGTCGGTTACTGTAGCTTATTTGTATCATTTCAGTCGCTTATCTCTCAAGACTATTACGACCTACTCAACTGAATAATGTGCATGGCGACGAAGGAAGGAAGATTTGAATATTTTATGTTTATAATTGATCGAAGATTGTAGTAATGATTATGATAATGTTCTGTTTAGTGACTTGTCATGATTTGATTTCGTTTTGGATTGTTTTCTCGCGATAAATATTGTATGTGACCCAGTATACGCTCCAACGCTAAAGAATACGGTAAGAAAACGAGAGAAGGGAGAGCGGGCGCCCGCCTGTGACGTCACGCCAAAATCCTAGTGGAATCCTAGTCATTTTCCTAGTAGGATTCTACAGTAGAATCCTACTAGGAAAAGGAGTAGGATTCCACTAGGATTTCTGAACCAGAGTTGTTGTATTTCTGCGCTCTCTCTGTTTACGTGCTCTCTCGTCACTGTCTAGCTGCGTGAAAACAGCTCGCAGAATTCCGCGACCTTCTAAGAAGTGCGGCTAATTCCCTAGTTTATATTTTTGGTTAATTTCTTCGGCATTAGTAGTTTCTTATGCGTCTCTAATGACCTAACACAAATTATAATGAAAATAGCCTAAAACGAGCAAGAAAAGATGCGTGAAAAGTTCGCGAACTTCTGACGGATTCTAAGGGTCGTATGTTTCTTTTTATCGAATATCTCGGCTCCCGGTGAATGTATTACATTTATAAAATGATACGATCACACCAAAAAGTTAAATGACGGACTTCCGTTGTTTACCATGCAGGCACTTACGCGACCCTGTCACTTTTGCCCGCTCTCTCGCTTTGGTAAACACAGGAAGTACCATTTTGACTTTTTGTGTGTTCGTATCATTTTATAAAAGTAATATGTAGAGACTATTTTCCCCTATCTGTTCGAAATATCATTATTCCAGTAATGGGTATTCTAGCATTGCTGAAAACCGAGATATACGCAAAATTCGATAAAAGCAGGGAATTCAAATTTGAGATGTATTCAAACTTTTGGTCGTGAACTTTTTAACAGGCAGATTTCAACATCTAGGATCATTTCTAAGCTTTTTAACGCCACGCTGGAGACAAAAAAAAAGGGGAACATTCATGTCCTGAAAATGAAATTTTATTCTTAGAAATTGCAGAATCGAATGAAAATTTAAAATGAAAGTATATCAAACCGATTTGTCGTTAGGAGGAATTTCAATGGATCTAATTTCTTTTTTTTAAGATACCTCGCGTACCGGGCGCTACGGTGTTTTGCGCGCTAAACACCGTAGCGCCCGGTACATCAACGCAAATTCCGAACTTTGAAAAATCATAACTTCTTTCAAAAAAATCGTAAAAATATGCGATTTTTTGCATTCTAATCGGAATAGAATTTTCTTTAAAATAAAATTAACTTATTTTGCAGTGCCAGGTCCCTTTAAGCAGAATGAGACCACAAAAGTGATTACAAGTTTTATTTGAATTATCGCCAAATCTTCGAATTCAACCTGTACAAAATTAAGAAAGAAAATTAATATTAAGTTGCGCATTGTTAAATTATGATATAATTTATCGATTACCTTTCCTGTTACATCATCCTTATTCGCCGGGACGATAATGTATTCAATTATATATTGATAGTTCTTCGTTGGGGTAGCATAGTGAGTCATTTCGAGATATTTCAGTTTTGTGAGTTCCTCTCTTTGTTCCTCTCTTTTCCAGTAGTTTCTGAAACATCACAAATATAATTCATCAAACTGAGTGACATTTTTACACATTTAGAGGGAGATCTGTTTGTTCTCTTTACAAGAAAACAGATGACAAGGAATACGGAATCGAACCAGTTCCAGTACAAGCAACTTCGTTGCCTACAGTTCCAAGTCTCAGAAATTTGGCGTCTTGGGCAGTACTTCTCATATAGTGTTAAGAGGAGTCGATATTATAAATTTACTAACATTCATCCAAAATAATAAAACGTTCCGCTCCTAAATGACAGATACGGTTGCGAGAGAACGTGGCAAATCAAAGATATAGAAAGAGAGTGCACCACCAGTAGTCCATTACATGGGCGTATCATTTTGTAATTGTATTATTCTCACCTGCTAACCACTGCATTTTTCGTAGTGAGAAGATGAATGGGAGAGATGAAAGCAGCGTCGACGAATCGATAATTGATGATAGCCGCACTCCAACCATAGGGACGAACTAAAACACATCGAAATATTAGCTCAACTTAGACAAAGCTACAAGAGTCTATTAAAGAAACACTTGAAAGGGAGAAAAAACGACTTACCTCTGACTGCAATCTCTCTCGGGTGTGAAGACGAAATTGATGGGATCGAAGCAGAATGAAATTGAAATAAAAAGAAGGAAAACGAATGGAAGTCGACTCATTCGACCTGAAATTGGAAATATTGTCATGTGAAAAATATATAGGGGAAGAACGGTTTGAATGGAAACAACGTGTTCATTCGATGGGAGGGTTCGAGATAATAGAAGATGGCACAAACTTGGGAAAATTTGAGACAGAGGAAAAGTATTTGAAACTAGAGGGATAATCCATAGAAACTTGGGTAAATGAACAAAAGGAGAAGAAAAGGAGAGAGGAGAAGGGAAAAGGAGGAAGGGAATGACCTCCCCTCGTATCACCCACAGTCTCACGTAGACGCGCTGTAGATCACTTCACTCTCAATATCGATTGATCTACTTGGGATTGTACTTTGCACTAGGATTGACTGACTCTCAACGATCCTCTGGCAGTCTGTCTCCTTTTCACGGGAGAGGAAGACTCAACTCTCTTTCCCTCGCCGTTTCACGGAATGTTTTCCCAAAACGGCCCTTTTTCAGGGAAGGTAAAGTAGGGAGCCCCATCCATCTAACCATATTCTCAATATCGGTTGGTTTTGGCACAACTTTCGATTGATCAAAATAATCATCCCGCTGGAAGAGTAGCAGAGGTGGAATTGTAAACGACAAAGTAGTATCCAATCAATCAACGAACGACCATACGATCTATCGAATGAGTTCTCATGTAGACGATTTATTATTTTAATTTTAGTCATGCAAATTCAACAAGCAATTCGTTAATTCAACTTTAATGTATTGGCAAATTATACAGAGAGTGAGTAGCAAGTTATAAAAGTTGCAAAACAAATTCTTTGTAAGGAAAACGAACAATGGTCGTGTTATAAATGAGTGAAGTTAGAAATTGATCGGAGGTCGGCAGAGTCTTTTCCCCTCCAAGAAAGGTACATGTTCGTCATTAGAAACACGTCTCTCGTCTGGTTCGGGACAAACTCCGGTCAATCTTAAATTAAATCGATTAGAATTAAAAAAAAACATAGATGTTGTAACCAAATTCAAGTAGATCAGTCTCAGTGATTCAACAGACCTGCAAATGTCTCTGTACATGAGTTGAGCAGGTAGAAGGTAGAATGAATTAGCCGTTAGGTTTGTCAGAACTCCGTCGAAGTAAAATCGATTGTCGCTATTATTGAACTTTCGAACGAAAGGAGTTCCATAGTCTTCCTGAAATTGAAATATCCCAGAATTGTTATATTGTTTAGTTCTTCTTATATGGCAGAACTTTGGTTCCATGCAAACGTGCATTTCCATACGAAGTTAGCGACGGAATATGCAACTAGAAAATAGAAATGATTTGTTGCAGACCTTCGGCAGTTTGATGTCATTTCCATTTCGGGTGTAGACGACTTCTCCCGTTACACTATCGTTGTGAATTTTAAGGGTATCGTCATTCAAATTGTACTTGAAATATTCGTAATCTGCAATTATCTGAATGGAGAAGTAGCTCTAAATGAGATGAACTCACGCATTGGAGCGGCACTCAACCACAACTTTTGACCACCCATCAACTGCTCATTCATCA
The DNA here is from genome assembly GCA_036245785.1 of Pristionchus fissidentatus. Classification (NCBI taxonomy): domain Eukaryota; kingdom Metazoa; phylum Nematoda; class Chromadorea; order Rhabditida; family Neodiplogasteridae; genus Pristionchus; species Pristionchus fissidentatus. Next base: position 19,000,677 of record BTSY01000004.1, read on the forward strand.
AATCTTTATAGTTGAGAAGGCATAGAATCTGATTGTAAGGGCTGGGCTTGACATCCTCAAGAAACATTTTACTAATTGTGTTCAAAAAGACGACATGTAATTGAGATATTCGGTGTGACCCTCACTTATTATTAGAGTTCGTGTAATTTGTTAGAAATACGTACTCTTTCCAACTCGACAATAGCAATCTTGGAGTTGCTTTTAGGATATTCGTGATCCGGAATGAGAATGAAGCGAATCTTCGCATCATAATGAGAGAACTGCATCAAAATGTGACTGTGATCATTTGCATTGGAATGAGTTCACTTACATAGCCAATCGAACTGTCCCGTGAACCAAAGAATACGTGTTTGGACTCCGCGTGTGTATTAGTAAGTTCCCTGAAAAAATCATTCCTTTGTTAGAGTAAATTCGATTGGAACTCACAGTCCGCAACTTCTGGAAATGATTACGTGTCGTCGAGAAATGAATGAACCGACACACAAGAAATGCCTGATAAAATTTCTGTATTGTCACTTATTTAGCAAGTCTCACTCACCTTTTATTAGCGAACGGAATGTGATCATGAGGTTGAAGGACTCCAACAGGCACGGCGAACGGTAGGAAATGATTATCACTGAAGTGTCAATCGATATTTGGTACAGTATTGGTCCTATTATCATATTTGTCTGAGGAAATATTCACATCGTTGCACTGCATTCCTCGCGATTCCTCGAGTATTCAACAGCGCTCAATCGATTCAATTGATGAGAATTGCGAGTCCGTATGAATTCATGATTCTGAAATGGGCAGACATTCAGGGGAAGGAAATCAATCGATAGAGAGACCTGAAGAACTGTCTCCCACTGAACATGAGAGGATTCCTTCCACTGTTGAATGGAATAACGCATATATTCAGGAGGAGTGTCAGTATCTAAGTTATGTTTTTTTTCCAAACATACTACAGAGAGTACCTCTAATATTGAATGGAAGATAATGTCTTTGATTGAACATTTCTCCTTCCTCGCAAATTCCCGTGTGAATACAGATAAAAGTAGTGTAATAAGCAGGTCGAATAGCCCTAATTCCGGTGGAAATTCCCGTTGAAGTAACGACTCCTTGAAGAGTCCAACGACCATTGACAAGTGCAACCAGAGGCGAACCGAGATACTGTAAGATATGGGGCCATCGATTGACTTTTGCAGGGACAGAATTAAGTGAAAACTCACAGATTTATGATATTCGAATTCAATGAATTGGCAGTCATCACAATTCTGTTTAGTAACCGTCGTTGCTTTCTTGATTTCATGATCTTCGAATACGAATTGTGGATCGACAAATGACAATCGGCTTCGTCTCAAGTCACGCAGTACTCGGTAGAGAAAAGTCGTATTCTCATCTGAAAAAGGCCGCCATTCGAAAGTTGTTCCATCTCATCAGAAGTTTTTTTATATTTCTTTATTTTCGAAATCTAGTGTGATAATGGAAATAGCTATAGAAGAGGTTAGATTTTTCCTTAGGATATCAACATGCAAATTTCAGTTTTCTTTTCGTGAAGTTTTACTTTTTTTGCTTCTATGTGGAATCATAAGCAGAAAATGATCTCACTCGCACTAGCGAAGTACTGATAAGTGACTGTGTCGGGTAGTGGATCACTTCTGCGACTGAGACAAATTGGTCTGAAAATTAAAAAACAAATTTTTTTTTTGTATTTCAAAGTTTCAATTCATAACGATTTGAAACATTCTCATGCAATTATGTATTCTATAAACCGGTAACCTGACTTTGTAAACGAATTTGCAGGAATTTTCTCCTTCAGCTCGAGAATTGCAATGTTGTGAATAATAGTTCGATCCGTGCTTTGTGAAGGGTCCTGATAATTCGGTTTACTGAAGTAAATGAACGAATCAGTTTTGAACAAACCGAATTGTCAACAGGTGGAGCGACAATATTTACAACGTCATGTGGCGATTCCATTGAAATTATTCGAGGACGACTAAATTTGGATGAAGCTCGACCGTCGGAGAAATACACGTAAGTATACTTGGGAGAGATTTCACCGAGACTTAAAAGAGAGATTATATTCAAATCTCCGATTCGTACACATTCATCATGCAACAATGAAAACATATTACCTTTGAATACATTCGGCACTAGTGATGACATGCCGAGGACTGATCAAAGCTCCCGTGCAATTTCTAAATGTCTCTTCACAATCCCACATGGGGTGGGGTTTGTTGTCACAGTCGTTCAATTCAGAAAAGATTGTGACCAACGATGAAAATGCTTCATCTGCACTGAAATGAGATAACATTTGGAAGCAATAAAACATTAAATAAGGTTTAATGAAAATAAAATAACTGACGAATCTCCACAATTCGTTCGAAGTTCTCTCGCTTCTCGTGCATTCAATCGAGTAAATGGAGTCGACTCCTTGATTAATTCAGCATAGAATTGATGGGAACACGGAGAAATGGCGACGTTTTTACCTGCATTCACAGAAGTAACTACTTTTTGCATGCAAATTTTGCCATTTCCTAACCTGCCTTATAAATTATACAAACTTACCTTTTTGGAGGTTATGAGAGTTAGGAATTGTCAGCCAATTGTCCATTCGACTTCCTCTCATACAAACTCCAGTGTGCTCGCAGATATATTCTTTCCAATATTGAATATTTATGGCAGTCGACTGTAAAATAAAGGCACTTAATAGATCAAATTCAATAAATACTGTTATAATTGAGCTAATTTCTAAAGATATTTAGAAGAAAATCAAATAGTAGAAAGAATAAAAACGCATTCACCTCATCTAGTCCGATTCCCACTAGTCGATCTAATTCATCTGTTAATACTGTCAAGATTGTATTCTCTCTTCCCTGCATATAATTTGAAATTATTATAATTGTACTAAACATAAAGCGTACAGTTCCGTGTTCAATCAATAGTCTCTTGCGGTCTTCGGAGTAACGGTACAACTTCTGTTCCCTTTGGATCCAGTCTATTTCTAAACAACAAAAATATTAATTCGCATGATTACTCAAAAGAAATGTGAATAAACTTACCGACAAATGAGGCGTTCAAGACGAAAACATTCGAGAAATTTGCAGAAGCTTCTGTCACTTTTTCGGTAAGACAGATGGGATTATACGCTTCAATAGGTCGATCTACTTGAACAATCGCAAGATCTTCGTATGTCACCTGCAATACATAGAATTGTTTATGAAAACAAAAAGATTAAGATTAAATAATTATGGCCTCGTTTTCATTTCTCACTTTTCCGGTCTTAGAATCAGTGATTGCCGGTACGAGAACATCTTCAATCTGATACCAATCGGTCTGCAGTCGTTTTGCGAAATGAGCGACATTTATCTCTCGTCTCATTTGCTCCGTCCCGTTTCTGAATTACATAAATTTCATTATAAATATCATCTATCGATTGTTGCACCTCGGATGATAATATAACAATTAATGCGAAACTTGCCTGTGTCTGTGCATGACTGTATTCTTAGTAGTGAGAAGATGGATTGGTGAAATGATAACAGCATCGAGGAATCGAGGTTCTTCATTCGCAATGGCAGCACTCCGAGTGAATTTAGAAGAAGTACTCAAATAATCATCCATTGGAAAAGAATTTCTATTATTCAAATAGAAATATTTTCTAAATTTGAGAGAATAAAATTCTGGAGGCTCTTATGAACCTTAAGAATTTTGAACATCTTTCAAACAGAACTGCATAGTATTTCCATACCAATACTATTTTGATAAGCTCTATTCCAAAGGTTAGATAGACATGAAAGAATCCACTAAATATAGGAATAGAAAAGGTCTTACCTCTGACTGCAATCTCTCTCAGGTGTGAAGAAGAAATTGATGGGATCGAGACAGAGAGAAATTGGAATTAAAAGAAGGAAAACGAATGGAAGTCGACTCATTCGACCTGAAATTGGGAATATTAGAAATGGAAAGGAAAGGGAGCACATAGTTCGAAATAAACAGAAATTGGCCAGAGCGAGATAATACGCAAAAGTGAGAATGCCCCTCTCGATTTCACACGCATTCTCACTCCAATCCCTTTCTGGAATGTGTGTGAAGGGGAAATTGAATAATTTGGATGGAAAGAAGAGAGTGAAAAGGATAAGAAGGAAAGGGACGAAGGGAATGGCAGATGAGGAAGATTGGAGACATTGAAAATAGGTAAAGAGAAACGGAGAAACACAGATTTCAAAATAGTTGTCAATCAATGGAAACATGGATGAGTGAATAAAGAAGAAGAGAAGAGGAGAAGAGAAGGGAAGAGGAGGAAGGGAATGACCTCCCCTCGTATCACCCACAGTCTCACGTAGACGCGTTGTAGATCACTTCACTCTCAATATCGATTGATCTACTTGGGATTGTACTTTGCACTAGGATTGACTAACTCTCAATGATCCTCTGGCAGTCTGTCTTTTTTCACGGGAGAGGAAGACTCAACTCTCTTTCCCTCGCTGTTTCACGTTGAGGGATTGAATACTATTTCGTTGTTAAAATTTCCACTAATATTGTTTTTCGTGAATTAGGAGATTGTTTTGGTCAATCGAAAGTTGTATCACAACCAATCGATATTGAGAGTGTGGTTGGGTGGATGGGGCTCCCTACTTTACCTTCCCTGAGAGAGTTTATTCCTCCTCTCCCGTGAAAAGGAAAAAGACTGCCAAAGGGTAATTGAGAGTCAGGCAATCCAAGTGCAAATTATACGATATCTTACTAATGCCGGTAAGGTCGGCTAATTACACACAGAGAAATCCTAGTAAGAACAGGCACTCAAGTTGACCCGCCTACTAATATATGAGAGGAATCGCGAGAGACTCGACCATGGCCAGGACGTAGAAATTCATGATTTTTAATTTGGCTGAATATTTTTTCTAAGGTAGTTCAACATCTCCTCTATCGATTGGCGTTGACAGAATTTTTATAAAAAATTTCGCAACCGCGTGAAACATATCCAAACCTGGAGTCTTCGGATTTTTCCGCCGATAGGTCGAAGTTTGGGAAATCATAACTCGGTTCAAAATAAAGGTAGAAAATGCGGTTTTGTTTGTTAGATAGATAATATTGTAGGCTACAGATTGAACCGTGCCAACTCATTCCTGGCCGATTTTGTGGAACGTGGTGGTCCGTTTCATTAAAAATGTTATAAATCGCTGTAAAGTTAAAACTGGTCTTAGGTTCTTTGTTTGTTAGAACGTGCAGCTCGGTTGCTCACTAGAACTCGCAAGTCGTCCAAATCGGGTCTTGCGTGGCAAATGAGCGCTGCTGAATTTTTTTTTGAAAAAAAATTTTTTTATGCCATTGTAAGAAACTGTGTCATTTGCAGTGTAAATAATCATAAACAATCTAAAAACACCATACAAGTTGATTTAGGGGACTTTTAAAGCGAACTTTTTGAGAGAAAAAAATTCGAAAAATTTCGGGGTTGAATTTCACTTTTGAAGAAACTGTACTTTACAAGGTCCTATTGTATAATATTGTTGTTATAATCATGAGAGATGATGCTCGGGAGAAGATTTTTGCAGATACATGCAGATACTAAAATGGTTATTGCATTTCCAACACTCTTCGTGTGATGGTCGATTTCATATTTTACCGCTAGCCATTCCCTTAGAAGTTCCCTCATCATGCGAAGAGCAGTCGAAAAATTGAAAGAGAGTCCCTATCTATTCATCGTGGGCAGCTATGACAACTAAGTTTTTCAATATTTGTCTAAAGGCGCCTCAAAGAGCAAATGTCGTATTTTTCGAAAATAAATTCACTTTTTCACACATATCTCAGAAATGTGGATCTCTACCGAATCCTTGCGCAGGTCAAATTGTTCGGAGGGTATCATTGCATCATTTTGTTGTTGATAGTGTACAAATCTGTGAATGATTTGACCTCGAAAAAGATAGAAAACTCAAAAGTTCTCAAATTTCAGAACAAAAAATATTAATTGTGAGGATGTCTGAAACGGTTCGAGCGAAATATTGCCCTCGTTCATTCTCATATACCTAAAGAAGAACTATGAAACTAATAACTTTAACTTCTGGAAAAAAATTTTTTTTGAAAAATACCATGAACCCGGGTTCATGGTGAAAAAATATTTTTGGATTTCATACATTCTTTAAACCGTGTTAGCGCAAACCTGGCCATTGAGACCAGTAGAGAGTATACATCGGGCGTCTCAAAATGAGAACTTTTCTTACGATAGTACAGAGTTTTCACCACCTTTCCTCCCGTGTATTCCCATGGTCGCTCACGATTATGAAAAAAATCTATTCAGATTCCATCAAGTGTATCGCCTGATGTTGAAGAACAGAAGAATGATTATTTTACTTCGACGGCGACGACACGAAGAACTTCGAATGATTTCCATTAATGATTTCCGCGTAGTTCCATGAGACAGTCTATTTTTACAGTTTCTTTGGCCAATATGAACTTTTTTTATTCTGTTTGCCCCAATGTTATCTCATCATATTGTAAATTTGAATAAATAAGCATGTCCTGTCTATTTGATGTTAATTTGTATCTGCCAAAATTCAGCGCTGAAAAATGGCGGGATCTGCCAAAATTCAGCGCTGAAAAATGGCGGGATCTGCCAAAATTCAGCGCTGAAAAATGGCAGATTGTAGTTTGTATCTGCCAAAATTCAGCGCTGAAAATGGCGGGATCTGCCAAAATTCAGCGCTGAAAAATGGCGGGATCTGCCAAAATTCAGCGCTGAAAAATGGCAGATTGTAGTTTGTATCTGCCAAAATTCAGCGCTGAAAAATGGCGGGATCTGCCAAAATTCAGCGCTGAAAAATGGCGGGATCTGCCAAAATTCAGCGCTGAAAAATGGCGGGAACTGCCAAAATTCAGCGCTGAAAAATGGCAGATTTGAAAAATTCTCCAGTAATGGGGAGAACAGATAGCAGCATAGCAAGCTGCAGTTGGTTTGTTTTTTGGCAATATCGTTGACTAATCTATGGAAAAGACTAGGTAGTATGCAATCCAATTGCCCGACTACGTGGATATATGGAAGAGTAACTTCCACAATAAATGTGGGAGACGAAAGTGGTGAAAGTACTCGAATGATCGATTTTGGTACTATTTTTAGATGCACTAGTCTTATATCGACAAAATCGAACTATTGGAGGAAAATCAATTGAGAGAGATTTCGTTCTCAGAAGGGCAGAGACAATTATTAAACAAAATTGTGATGATTGTCAATATCTCGACGGGTTTGATAGTGAAGATGAGGTGAGTTTAGATTGATAAAAAGGAGTAAATTCAGTTATACCTCCTTTTTCGAATTTGCTTTTTTTACAATTTTTCACGTCCTCAGCTCGATCTTGGTTCTCCTCTCGTTGAATTAATCAATAATTGATGGACTCTTCGTGGAATCTCAACTGGAATGGATCTTTTATCGATCGTCGCTATGAGACCAAACTATTTCACTACATTTATCTGTATTCACACTGGGATTTGTGAAGAGGGAGAAACGTACAGTGAAAGGACTCTTCTCCCGTATAACGTTAAAGGTGGGATTCAATTAGTGATTTACTATAATAATATTAAATGATGCCGATGTTCCTCTAAATCTAATTCTCAATTATCTTAATTCAATACAAACTTATAGGCCAAAACGCGACGAGCATGCACTCAATGTAAGTTAGAAATGAATTTTAAAAAATTGTTATAATAATTTAGCGACTTAATCAATACACACATTGACTACCATCATTTGAGTCGATTGAGCACTGAAGAATACACAAAAATTAGTGAGGAATGCGGAAATAGAACGTGAGAAATTGACTCAATTTTTTCCCTTAAATTAGTTCGAATGTTTTAGTGCTTCCCAAGCTTCTTCTATTATTCATTTCACTGTTCCGATTGGATGTATCTCCCCAATAAACGTGAAGGAATTAGGAAGACACCTTCGACACCCGCATCAAAAGTATCAGTGAGTAATAATTATGTTGCTAGAACAGGTAAAAAAATCAATAAATTCCATTGGTATTTTGCATTCCATTCGTATTTTGCATTCCACTGGTTCTTTCATCTCTCCTCGACATGTTATCACATCCAAAAGATGTGAACTGTGAGTTGGAAAAGTAAAGATTATATTATTCGTTTTTTTTCCTGGTGCAGTTATGAAATTTCGTAGTGCACATACATCTTGTGAAAAACTAAATTGCATCCTCACAGGAAATTGAAAGAATCGAAGGAAAACTTTCCCTCCGTTTTCTATGGTTCACATAATCGTAATTTTCAATATACGCGGTTTGAACAATGAATTGCTATTGCTTTATCCACCTTATCGACAGGTGGAATGTGAAGTCAATATTATCTCTCGAAAGGGAATAATTCATGCGGTTCAATATTTCCTTCGTTATCTAGGAACTGCGAATACTTCAACGCCAGCTGAGTCAGTATTAAAAATTCTGTCTCCCGCTGTTATGAACGGTATATAATAATGATATTTTTATACAAACATTAATTATACAAACAAATAGTAAATTTATTCTGAGTCCATCATAATCTGCAATAACTTTGCTCTCTTCAATTATCGAGTGTAGCTGGAATCAATATTTGAAACTGTATTCACTTTACATTTCTGTCTCGCCCTGCAATAAAATCTATCCCCAATAAAGTTTTCCCTCAAATTCACCTGATTAGATTGATAATGTCGAGTCTGATTCCCTTACTAAATATAAGAAGAAGATATGGAGGAACTCCAGAGTACGCATCATTGAGAAGAAACTGAACTATGTAGAAAGAACGCATGTCAAACTGAAATTGCTATCGATAACTGGCTAAATTCTGTGTTAGTTCACTCACATTGAAGTCCTTTATTACAATGAAGACATAGCCAAAAGTAATGTAGTAGATGAACTGAAAAAATAGGATTACGAAAGTGTGCAACTTGAAATTATTTGGATCTCACCTCCATAGTACAAACAACCATTGCTATGTAGAGCATTGACATCTCTTGTTTCTGCATAAGTCTACTCCTTGAATTTGAATCCGAAGTCTTTCTGAAACCACTTAAACTCGCCTGAAACAATAATTACACGCCTCTCAAAATTTCGCTCCTACTTTTCTATGCGTTCGGAAGTTGCGTATCATAATGACATAGCAAGAAAAGAGATAGAACATGCTTCCAGTCATAATGCAATATGAGGTTATAAACACCCTTCTCGTTGACTCAGAAACTCGAAACTGAAAGGGAATTGATTGGAATTATACTCACTCTCAACACGTATGTTCCTTGTTTTTTTCTGATCCTCGGGACTGCTTTGTGGAAACTTCCGGGAATCAAAGAAACAAGGAGGAACAAAAAAATGGACAAATATTATACAAAAAGTACCTGTATGTACCATCCTCCGCATGGGTAATTGTACCAATACAAATCTCTGGTGCTAACTGCGGTACCCACATGAATCAAGGCACCAATCGGAACAACGAAACAGAGAACTCGAAGGATTTTATTCGACCAAATCTGAAATGGTTCAATCACGAGGAATTCTATTAATTTCTTACTGTTGCATGTTTGAGTGGCAACAACACAGCTGTTACTCGATTCGTGGCTATTATTATTGCCATTACTCCTTGGAATGCGTGGACTCCCCATGAGAAGAAGAGAAAGATCTGAGAAAAAGAGAGATAAGAGATACTCATTTATTGATATGTCTCACTCTTCCAGGAATAAGTGACGACATGTAAAAATGGAGGAGAATGCCACGTGAAGGTAGTAAAGATCCAGCATGATTTGAGATTAGAGCGATGATATCGACCACGCTTCCCGCCTTTTATAAATATTCAATACATTATTCCTTCTTATAATTTATGGGACAAGTGCACATCTTTTCCCAGGCCGGAAAGCTTTGTAGAAAGAAGTTTGGATTGAGAGAACGCTTAAAATCGAGAGGGACTCTCCCACTTCTACTTGTGACCCCTTTTCGTAAAGTTGGAATAATGTGAATGGAATGTTTCTCACCGAGTAGAGAACAAAGAAGAAATTGGTGAGATAGATGTGGTTCTTGTGGATGACCAATAGATAAAGAAGAGTGCAATGGAGAGGGATTGTTACTGTGGCGAAGAGAAGGGAGGAATAAGTCAATGCAGCAGCAGCAATATTCACTGCGATACTTGAATTGCTACAGGACATTGAGACTGAATGAGATTTCTGTCGAAGACTGCAAGAGAAGGAAAGAAAGCACTCACAACAAGGCTTTTACCGTTAAGAGCCAATGAATGGAATCTATTATCAATGGACAGCTGCAACGATTTCATCCTGAGGCCGATATTTCATCTGCCTTTAATTGAGTTTTGAGTTATTCTCTAAGCAAGATGACAAGAACAATGCATTGACGTGATTGAACTATCATTGCAGGTTAAAATCTACGCTGCTAGTAATAAGTTTATGATATTCCATGACAATTCCTTAGAATGAATTTTATATTTTAAAAAAACGCAATTGCGTAATAATCACTTCTTTAACACATGTGCAAAATTGAATCCGGAGATAATGAGAGGTTAAATTTTTTCTGCCTAGACATGTTTCCTTTCAACAAAACACACTCTCTTACATCTCACATCAATCTTTAGTCACACGACTGCGATGCTCTTGTTGACTCCGTGTAAGTTACACTTATATTTTTGTTTAAAAAACAGTTTTGTGTTAGCAGATTTTCCGTTTCCTCCTGGACTAATTCCGATGGAAATGATAACAGTGGGCCCATTGTCATTAGCCTTTATAATGCACACACCGATAGCTTTGTTTTCAGAAACATAGTTTCCATCTTGAGTGCAATTCATATTCTTCTAACATTTGCATGTCTCATAATCAATATATCGGCTTTTTTCCTCCTGTTTCTAAAAAGACCAACCATCTAAAAAAGGCTCGAAATAGGACTTTCACGATTAAATGAAATGTTTCCCATCCAGATTACCTCATCCTACAGTATTTCGGTATTGGTGAGTTTCACACTGTTGAAAGGACCGATACAATCCTCATACGTGGCTCCTAACTACGTCGCTATGGTGATTTATTCATGCTAATAATCAAGAAACTATTTTTTTCCAGAACAATTTATTTTCTGAGGGAGTTGTTGTTGTATTCCTATCTCTTGACATCTTCAGCGACTATGGTAGTTCTTTTAAGACTACTTTTACTTAAAAGTCACGCTAAGCCTTATTTAAATACATTTACTTTTCATATAAATACACATTATATTAAGGAATTCTGTTCACTTCAAGTGCTATCGTGGTCCGAGTTCACAATGCACATTTGTGAAAACTGTTTACAACTGTGAACACAATCGTTTACAATGGATTTGCTCGAAACTCAGCCATTTTGGCTATTTTTTCTTCTTTTCATTGTTTTCCTCGTGTGATTGCGAACACGTAGGAAAAAAGGGGGAGCTCAAATGTTTATTTTCAAGAAATTAGCAGCAGGGGACCGACAGCCGTAAAACAAGCCGCTTGTCCGGGAAATAGAGTTTGAGTACGGTGGATTAGAGGAGTGGAGGGGAGAGACAGAGGAGGGAAGTGAGTTGACCCCGAGGGAAAGAGAGTGATCCCTCTTCCTTTCTCTCTTCCTATCTCGTCTCTCTCTTTCTCACGCTCTCTTCCTCTCATTTCGAAAAAAATCATTGCGTCTACTTCCCTCCTCTCATCCACCGTACTCAAACTCTATTTCCCGGACAAACGGCTTGTTTTACGGCTGTCGGTCTTCCCTGCTACTTATTTCGTGAAAATTAATATTTGAGCTCCCCCTTTTTTCCTACGTGTTCGCAATCACACGAGAAAAACAATGCAAAAAAGAAAAAATAGCCAAAATGGCTGAGTTTCGAGCAAATCCATTGTGAACGATTGTGTTCACAGTTGTAAACAGTTTTCACAAATATGCATTGTGAACTCGTACCACGATATGTCTTTGAATAAATTACGTAGATTGATCTACTCGAGTCACGGTAGTCGATCAGAGAGGTCAGTCACTCACTTTCTCAATCGATATTCCGTCTAGAAATTGTCTGTTGGTGGCTGTCATACTGGCAGCTCTTTGTTCTTCTCTTCTAAATGGTCTCGGATGTCGGCGACAGTATATGATCACACCAAGAGCTTACGCTGACGTCTGCCAAGTTGTGAGTCAATTTCGATTCCTGGTTCAATTGCAGAAACCCTGCAATTATTTATGTGCTTTCGTCATAACACAAAACACAGATTTGTTCTTTTCTCAGTTTGAATTAGTCGGAGATGAGAATTCGTCAGCAATTGTCATATCAATCGTTCTCAATATCGTCTATGCAATCAGTGCTGTCAATTGTCTTACTTACATGATGGTTTTCGTCCTAATCAGAAAAGCGAGGTAACAACTTTTGAGTGAATCTTGCTACTAGCACATTTATAGACGAAGTAGTCGTTCTCAACCAGCAAATTTTCCAGAATCGACAGTTCTCAAACACGCCTTTCTATTCATTACTAACACGGTTTACTTTAATCAACAGCTTATTTTAAATCATATTTGCAGCTTGTAATTGTTCTTCTCTCAATTTTAACGAGAATCGAAGGAGATCAAATCTTGTTCTTTTTTATCAACTATTTCACCAACATTTTGCACTTGATTTTGGCAACTTCCAATCCTATTTTCATCGTTTCCTCAATGAAGGAAACGAGGAGGTGAGAAGAACCCGTTATTATGAATAAGAGAAACTCATTGAAGGGAGCTGAGAATTCAGATCAAACATCAAAGAAGTACTCATCAAGTGATTGAGTTGAGATCACGTAGAGCAATGACAAATTAAATTAACTAGTGATTAATTAATTTTTACTTTTTTTATTATCATAAAGTCCATGACGCCTTTGTAATAAATATCGATTTGTACTCTTTGGTTCTCTCAATTGCTTTCTTCTCATTTCGAGCCGCTGTTCGTCCAATCAGAAAGCAGCCCATTTCCACAATAGTCGATCGGAATCTGAACTGCATTCCTCCTTTTTTATAGTTGTTTTGTGAAACTGACCTTGTGACTGAAATGATGATAACAAGGGGATCCAACACGGGATAAAGTGAAGCGAAAAGTGCACAAATATTGCCGAGTTGTCCCGATTTAACGCCAGTCAAGGGAAAGATGATAATAATAGTAAAGGGGAGGAAAGAGAAGAGAAATGGAATTGTAAACTGAGTGAAATTATCATAAGCCATGTTATTTTAACGGAAATACCTGCATGATTAATGCTCGGAAGAGTTGAATTTGCAATCGACGAACCCGAATTTCAATTGCTCTAAGGTATTCAAATTTATTTCTTTTCAAATGCAATACTACTAGATAAGTACCGATTATGAATAACTTGGACGATTTTGTGAATGCAAACGAGACAGACTATGATTGCATGGCCACCCACGACCGCTGCAGCACAAATTGCAGCGATGGTTGAATAGTTGGGATGGAGATTGACGTCCTAAAATATGTAAAATAAAATATTTGAAAAAAATATTTGAAATAGTTAATATTCTGTACGTGTACACATAGATGACGTGAGTAAAGAGAAATTCAAACCAGATATTCTATAACTGCAACTCCAGGTACAGGCGCACCGTAGACAACTCCATATTCATGAAGAAGATCATAGAATCGTGGTGACATTCCCTTCTTACATCTGTAGGAAGTAATTGGTAATGTCATTGTAACACTACAATATTGGCTCACACAAAATCAGCCAACAGAGCAATGATGAAAGAATTCATCGAAGCGTAGCAGAGACAGAGAAGGAAGAATGGAAAGAATCGATTATTGATGACAAAAGGTCTAAATGAACACGTATGAAATTTGAAACAGCAATACAAACCTGGATAGTGACAGATATCGATGAACAAAGTGCATTGCCAGCAAAAGGAATGGGAGATAAAAGGAGGTGGAATAGGCAACATTCGCCGTAGCTCCCATATCTCCACGATCGAATAGATCTCGATATCCGAAATAAACGAATCCAAATCGTCCCAGGAGGAACATCTCAATCACAGTTTTGTTTTAACCGTAATTTGCTTTTCTAACCGGAGTGAACCACGAATGAAAAAGAGAAATTGCAATGTCGGCAACGGCAAAAGTGGCTAAGAGAACTCGATAATTGCCGAGCACATGACTGTTTCTGTGGAAGAGAAGAACAAGAAGTGTCACATTAAAGATGATCGATAATGTTGCAGAGGAGAGAAGGAAGATCTGAGAATGGACAGATAATAGTATTAGATTGAGAGAAAACTGAAATAACTACCTTATGTACGACGATGGGGATAACCATTGATGTTATCACGGGAGAGAGGGGGAGAGAGAGAGGGAGAGAGAGAGAGAGAGAGAGGAGTGACGCGGTGATTCTATTCTCGAGGGACATCTTTTCCTTCTCATTCTCTTCTTTTCTTCTTTTCTTCTCTCCTTTTCTCACCATGGGATAAATGTCAATGGACTGCACCTCATATTTGTTGTAGAAATGGCATCGCGTATTTCCTCGTTGCCTTCCCTTTCAATCCGTGTTCCGTTCAATCTAAGTTCGGAATAAATTGTTTGCTTTGTTTTAAAAGATAAGCATAAACGAGAAAATATATCTTGATGCTGAAAAATTGTAAAGAAGGAACAAATTACAATTTCACATCCTTACTGGCTTTACTTACTGCACCAATGTACATTTCTGGTCGCAGATTAGAGAAAAATTTAAAAGAAAGAAAGAAAAGGATGCTAAAATGTGGAAATAATTCATTTAAACTTTCATGGCGATTCGTGTATTGTAGGTATTTATTCAAGACGATAAAAAAATAACGAAAAACGTGGACGATCTAAATGGCGAGAACAATTATTGACATTATATGCAACCGAAAATATACAAAAACACTGATCTTATGCTGGTGATAACGTGTTGATTGTCTGCATTGAATGTACATCGATCTCAAACAGTTATGTACCATTTCATGAGAGGTAATTGAAAGTGCTTTTGCTAGCACGTTCATCACTTCCGGAATTTAAATTGTTATATTAGATCTCTTCCTGTAAGTGTCTACTATTCCCTTCTCTTTTTGGAAAGCCCGTGTGGACCGGAACAAAAATGCAATATAACGTGTGTACTTCCTGTCACCACTTTTAAAATTGAGCAATGGAATGTCCTCCACATGAGTGCATTTATTAAATAACCTAGCTGTCCTCTTCGATGTGAATTCTGAGCACCACTAAGTGAACATGTGACATTTCCTTCCGTTAAATTCGTTACAATTTCCTCGTATGTTACAATTGCGCCTTCTTTCTTCAATGGATTACGAGAAAAAGTTCTCGGAATTTTACACTGTCTATGCATTTGTGATGGCTTCTATTTCGATTTTCATCAATGCTATTCTTACGTACGTCGTATTTGTGACCCCGACAAAGTCGGGATATTTGTAAGTTTACCAACTATTATTTGTGAAAAAAGTAAATATTTTAATACAGAAGGTACACTTGGGCCTTCGTCCTCATGAATGTTGTCTACTCAATCACAACTTCTTGGAGTTTACCGGTGTGATTTGAATAGCCTCACGATCATATCGAATTCTCCATAGTATTGGTACCAAACGAGCGGGCTGTGTGCAATCTTTTCTATGTCTATCGTAAAAAATCCAGTGATCGTAGAAGAGGTGGGGAAAGAGTTGTAAATTGTCTCAAAATGTAATGTGTTTAGTTCCTGATGCATTTCTGGTTCTTCATCCTGTTAATAGTTACACTTCTTGTCTCGAAAAGTTTTGTCTACCGCTATGCTGTTGTATGTCGGTGGGTGGCGTTTTCTTGTAATTTCTGTCAGAGTAGAATATTATTTTAGCTCTCGAATTCTTCATTTTGTGGATTCGAACTTCGGCATTGCTTTCCTTTCAACATTCATTCCTGTATGACTTTAATGCTTTATTAAATTGAATTTGTCAATTTAATTCCTTAGGTTTACGCTATTTTCTGTGTGGGAGTTGCTCACTTATTTACTGCCAGTCACGAGTCTGATTTTCGATCTATTCTAAGTAGAGAATTGGGAGATACATTACAAATTGATTTCCACAAAACTAACATCCTTGCATTGGATTTGGAAGTAAGTTTTAAACAAAATTAGAGTAGCTCAGTAAAGCATCTTTGTTTCAGGAAATTGAATACAAATTGATTCCTCGTTTAGCAATGCTAACTATCTTGGCAGTGTTGAGCATTGAAATCACTCAAATAGTTTGTTCTCTGAATCGATTTCCTTTAATCTTTACTCTTTCCAGATATTCAGTGGAATGGCGATAAATGTTGAAATAAAAGGAGCTGTAATGAGTAAAAGAGCGAAAAGGAAACACCGAAATGCTCTAAAAGTTCTCATTTCACAGGTGACCAAACCATTTCAATTGTTGATTGACACTTTCATTCAGGCTCTGAACCCCCTCATTTTTCTGTACGGGCCATTTATTATATTGACGAGTTCTTCTTTCTTCTCGATCAAATCTCATCTTCCTGAGAAAGTTTGCATAATAATAAAATCACACCTGCAAAGAAGCCTGATACTCAGTTGGCCCAAATCTTGATTCACATGTTTCCTGTCAACAATGCGATAATAATGCTGATGCTCACTGATGATTACAGGAATAAATTGATTAGAACGATGGGCTGTAAAGTGGTGAGTGTCTTTATACCGAAATTACAACATTTTTGTTCAGATAATCTCAAGCAGTGGGAATGGATCAACGGTGATTCACATGAAGGTAGAATCGGATATGACAAATTTTGCATAATGAACCAATACAATCTGCCTACCTGAGAATTCCTTGTACGTGGTCTTGTACCTGATGTACCTCTTGCGCCTGGTCATATTCATACTGTACCTGTTCTGGTCGAACCTGCTAACAGATACGTTTCCAGTTCAATGAGGTACAAGACCAGGTTCACATACTGCTTGAGAAAGTTGTCCATGATGAGACAAAGTACGACTTTAATATATGCAATTAGATACTCTTTGTTTGCCTAACAATACCAAAACTGTGGTAATGTCTCGACAGCATTATTTGCGAAAAATTCTTGCTGAACATTTTATGGAAATAATTTTAGGATAAAGCCCGTACAAGTTTAGATTTCTATGTATATCTATGGACATTGTGTATTGAGTGTGTCTTTAGAACCAAGTATTCGTCACTCTTTGCATGCCACAAAGATTAACACAGTCATTATCGAAAATTTATTTTCGGTAAACGATTTATCTGCAATAGAGTTTTCAGATAATCACTTGCGATTGACAATGTGCACAGTTTTTCGCATTACATTTGTGCTGGTGTCTTCATCTCCAGAACAAATTATGTTAGAAATCTACTTTATTGCAAACATATATATATATTATTGCATTGATATCTTGAGAATCCAAAGCTGTATTTAATCACAGAGTGTGATCTGCTGGCAGATTTGCTCAGGACCTTCGTTGGAATTGAGAAGATCGAGCAGATCTTGAGCGATCTGAAAGAATGACGACATAAGGTCACTATTAACTACCTCCGCCACCTCAATTGAAATACAGAGAGTCATCCCCTCCCCCCATATCTTCCCCTTATTTCTTGTCAAACTTCAAGTGCTCTTGCGACTCGAGCGTTGACAAATTATAAGAATAACTCACAGAGATGATATAGTTGTAGCAGTCAGTCTGCAGATTCGGGAAGGGAAGTTCGTCGCACATCTCCTGTACACTTTTCATTTCATTTTCAGTCCCAACGTTTCAAATTATTTCGCATCCAAAACAAACAAAAAATGATGTAGACATTATGTGTCAAATATCTTGCCTTAGTGTATTTCTCGAGGTAGTCCATGGCTGTTTCCTCTGCCATTCCCTCAAGCGACTGCAATCGACAACTTTTTATGCACCGCAACTTTGTATCTTTTATTTTCAACACATTATTCCATAAATTTGAGAAATTGTAATTTCCTTACTCCGACGAGATCCTCGCACAGTTTGCAGAACATTCCAGAAAGAACATCAGCCTTTCCAGTCTCCATGAAGGTGTGGTAGTAGGGTTTCATGAACCATCCTGGAATTAATACACTTAATAAGTTTAGCAATCGATAATTCGTACCCTTTGGTTTCTGGTGCATTTTCACATTCTTTGTTTGCTCGGGATTGCGAAGAATTGCGGTGGAAGAAACAGCAGCGATAAAAGCGAAGAGAAGAAAGGCAGAACGCATCTTGAGAAGAACCGATCCAAGTGATATCAGAAGAGGAGACTTTATAGCAGTGACTCCGCAGTATTAGATGACGAATAAATGTACCAAAATCGGGTGATGTTTTACTGTGATGTGTCCAGTCTTGTGTATTGTGACGATAGACGGCCTGGCTTAGAAACCTTATCAGGTTTATCGCGGGATCAAGTGAGAAAAGTGGAGTGGAGGGGTCTGAAGATGATCGAAGATTGGGGAGATGAAACGTGATTTGGTCAATTTGGCCCTAGTGCTGATTACGACGAAAGCTAGTATACACTACACTTTTGCTCTTATCTCTGCGCGCCCACGTCAATCGAAACATCAACAGACAAATTACGACAAGAGTGTAGTTCCTGAGAGTAGCTTTCTTAATTTGGAAACAATTTTTTTATATATTGTTTATTTTGGAATATTCGCATTTCGTGTTGTCCATCATCGTAGAACCAATTGTTTCCGATTCTGTCCTACTTTGCTGGAAAGTTTTTTAAAAAAATTTTTCACATGAAAGTTTAGCGGTCCCATGAAACTTCTCTGCAATTTGTTTAAATGTAAGATGCGAATCATCTCCCTATCGGAAGGAGAAAATGAAGACGACGGCAGGCAGATTGATGATCCGTGAATGTCATTCTTATACAGATGTGCTTATATAAGATGACATCAATTGCATAAAGTATCTTTCACCTCTAACCCCACTCACCACCGCAACACCATGTGAATTCCACGTTCTATTCAATGACTCATCATTTTTTCGTTGTTTTCGTTATGTTTTTTTTTATGTTTTTTTTTTCAATGTTTTCGTTATTTCTCAAGTATTTGATCTCAATGATGTTCAATAAGACATCATCATCTTACAATCTGACGATAATCTCTCCGTGTCAAAAATCACTTCCTCAGTTTTTCCCATCCACTAAAATTGAGAATACATTTTCTTCTCCCCCTCAATTGAATCCAATGCGAAAAAGTTGACAAAGTGAAACTTGTTCTCGACCATTCTGACATCGTATAAAAGATGTTGATTCTACCCGGCAAATCGCTTTGCAATACTTTCGTTGCTCGTTGGAGTTAAGAAAACACTTGAGAGATGCGATTCTTCTTCCTTCTTCTTCTTTCTCTTCTCACAGTTGTTTCCTCACTCAAATGTTATGATGGAATCGTCTCGTGGAGTGGAGAAGTGAAGGAAAAAGGACTGAAATTGGTGAAATGCCCTGAGAATTGTTGCAGAGTTACGTGGTGAGGAATATTCTATTCTGGCACACATGAATTATTATTGTTTTGCCTATCTTCGTACTACGTTTTGTATCTGAAGGAGTCTTCCTGGTACAATCTATTCGTGTGGCAGCGAATGTCCTCCATCCGCGCAGTTTGTGAAGGGAGAAAAGTGCAAATCGGTGGGTGTACCTCTACCTCTAGGAATACCAAGAGGTCGACTTTTAAATTATTGATTATTCTAATTATTAACGTCTTCTAGATGCCAACTGACTCTGTTTCCTGTCTTTGTGACGGTCTCGTCGAACGATGCAAACCAGAGAAGAGTGAGGACAAACCGAAGAAATAGACTCTGACACACAGGAAAATCAACACTTCATTTGTAATATTCAAAGTAATTTCCGAATAAATTATATTCTTACTTTATTCTTTGTTTGCGCAGTGGCTGTTCATATTTCAGCTGTTCACATTGTTTTTCCACGAATATCACGCGACTCACGACAGGCTCGAATTTAAACAAATAATTCCAGCATTAACAATTTGCGTTTTTGACTTTAAATGATGTATCTGTATCCAACTAAGATATCCTCGAGTTATTACGTCGTCAAAATTTTTTTTCATGGAGATGCAGCATGTGATAGCCGCAACTTTACAAGGCGACAGGGACGAATTAACCGTCTCAAATGTGTGGAGAATAAAGAATATGATGTTTTTAAAAAGTTTTTCATATGAAATGTTGTGCCAGCTCCCGAGTTATGGGTGCGTAAACATATCTTTCGAATCGCCGTCTCCTTCCCCAGACTATGGTGAAATAAAAGTTCGGCTTTCCTCGACGGTTTTTTGTTAAATTAAGATACTGTATTTTCATGCAAATTTTTTATGTCAATGGCAAAACCAATAACATAGATTGAAAGAGAATCGAAAATTAGCCATAGTTAGCCCCCACAGTCTCCGCCCAAATCCACCGGGCCCTCAATCGCGAATAGTCGAGCGGGGTGAAGCACAAGCTGAATTCTAAACGCTCTGAGACGTGCTTGGGCTTATCTTGTAGCTTTTGAGAAGCTCTATCGTTCGAGCCCAGGCCCATGGTGGTGGGACGTCTTGAAGACGTTCGAAAAGAGGGAAAACAGTTTCGAAAACCCCTAAACATCTAATTATCACTATCGTAGCATGCTCGGCCGATGTTTATTATATTATTATCTTCCTAAAAATAAAATTTGGTAAGAAAAAACAAGGATATCGTCTAAATTCGAATTGTGCTTTCGTTTGCAAAAATAGTAAGTGAAAACGTGGGTTTTAAGAGTACGAGAGCATGGAAATTCCGTTTTACTGTAAATAGCAATGGTTTTCGCAAAAGGGGAATTGAACCTGCGAGACCCCGTTCACGAGGCAAGCGCACAACCCGCTGCGCCATGAGGCCAGATGCTCCCTCTCTGCAAACGCGCGCTATGCTCTTGCGCCACCGCATAGCGTTGACTCGCGCAATCATTCAAATTAAGACACCATTGTACTCTCCATACCTTCATAAACTAATTATGCTCAGGCATATCATCAGAATACCTCCAAATAGTTGCACTATGCCCCTAGAAAGATGTGTGAATAGGCTCCGCCCCTCTCCCCTCTCGTCGCGTCTTCTCTCCCTCTCACAACGGTGGGAGCGCGCGCGGTTTTGGAGGTCTAACTTGGCTCAGAGATGAGATATCGACCCAAATCCAAAAGATTGGTCTTAATTACACCTCAACGGACACATTGGACACAAATTCGACCCCTCTACGCGAATTCCTCTGATCACGTTGTGGCCCCTAGCCATAGTGCTAAGCAACAAGTTTCAACAGAAATTGCATTGAAATGTCGAAACATGGGCTCAAAGTTTCAAAATTGCAGCTATCACATGCTGCATCTCCATGAAAAAAATTCTGACGACGTAATAACTCGAGGATATCTTAGTTGCAAGCAGTGGAACTTAAAAATAAATAAAAAAAGATTTTGATTTTTTCCAAAATGCCAAATTCAAGTCGACCCTCTCGTGAGTCGCGTGATATACAGATACTCCGGTATATCAGCTGGAAAAAAATGATAAAGCTTAGTGAGAACAAAAGCTATTCGAACAAACGTTTGTGCAATAACATAATTATAAAGATAATCATCTGTACTTAAATATAGAGTTTGAAATTCGTGTAAATAATTGAATTAGCACTCTTCCTTTCACACACTCTCTCACCGGTCAATTGGCGAGAGAGTGTGTGAAATGAAGAGTGTTAATTCAATTATTTACCCGAATTTCAAACACTACTTAAATGCACGAAGATTCGAGTTTTAAAAAGATAGTTAGCAGAATGCAAGAATGTCGTCTGCTGTATATTAGCGGCTAATATTACACAGCTCCTTGCAGATGTAATTTTTCATACCATTTTCTGTTTTCAAGAAAGTTCCTTGCACGTGAAAACTATTTATGCCCCCTTCCCCATTCAAATTCCATCATTGCAATCGAAAGGGAAATTTGTTTTCTCCAACTCACTGCGAAAACAGTTGACAGAACGAAAATTGTTTTCGGCTACTTTGTATGACTAAGAATCTTGTATAAAAGATGATTAGTTCTACAACATGATTCACCCTGCAACATTTGCCATTTCCTCTTTCAAGGAGTGAAAACAGGAGATGCGTCTTTGTATTCTCTTCTTCTCTACTCTCTCCGCCGTATTCTCATATCAATGCTACGATGGAATTGTTGGATGGGGAAGAGAAGTGAATGAAAGTGGACTCAAATTGGTGAATTGCACTGAAAGATGCTGCAGAGTCGGCTGGTAAGAACCACTGAAACAAGTTTTCTTGAATTGTCGAACTAACTGATTCCATTTAGGGCGCTGCCAGGCACAATGTACTCTTGTGGTAGTGAATGTCCACCTGGATGGCAGTATGAAAGAGACGAAAAATGCGTGAAGGTGAGTGTATTCCAGCAGAATACGTGACTTTTGGCTAATTCTGCGTTGTCCTAATTACATTTGCAATGAAAACCCACCCACTTTGCACTCTTTCTTCTATTTCCACAATTGCAGACTGAAATGGACTATTCGTATTGCTTTTGTGATGGAATCGCGGCAAGATGTCGACCCAAGTTTTGAATGAATTCAACTCCATTAAAACGAGCACAAAACAAAGAAAGAAGGAGGAGTAAACGATTGCTTTTGCTTATTCCCTCTCCTCCTCTTTTTTCTCACACCAACCATTATCTCACCCACCGTTCCACGTATTTACTTCTACGTTCAAAATCCCCACTGGAATAAAATTATGCTGTATGATTATTCTAATTGGATGCTCATTCTCCAAATGAGAGTGCATTTCCGCCGTTAGCTATGCATCACATACTTTCATTTACTATTAGAGGCCGGGCATCAAAACTCTTCCTGTCCAGCCCTAATTCGAACTTTTTGCATCGCTGAAGCATTTTATATCGTCATTATGATTGACGCAGATTGTCTGCCTTCGTTGAGTCTCAAGCTGTAATCAGATTTTTAATTCCCAACCACTTGAATGCGAAGCCTTTCTCGTTAATACTTGAAATGGAAGATTCTCCCACTCAGTGCGAAAATAGGAAAAAAAGAATACACGGAAAGCACTTCCGGTGAAGTGCAAACCACTATGAAATTAGTCCTTAGCTCTTATCCGCCAATAATTTCATCGTTCGCGAATATTTGCTCCGTGAAGAGATTATTTCGCGATATTTTATTTTTCTTTCATTTTGCGGTTGAGTCATGTTTGATCGCATGGGCGAAGCCGCCGTAGACCATAGATGACACCGGGTCTTCCTTCTATTCTCTCTTTTCTCTTCTTTCAGATGGACGTCCACTCAACAATCCTCGTTTTCTTCATTTTCTTCTTTGTAATTTTCGGGTTCTTCGGCAATATTTCATTCGTGTTCACTATAGCCACGAACGAGAAAATTCGATCGAGCAGAGGTGATTATTGATTGATTTCATGTTTTAAACTCTTTGAAATTGAAAGTGAATAAATTTCTTCCAGCTATTCTCCTCTGCATTCTCTGTGTTATGCATTGCGTGATGCTTCTTCACAATTTCATCAACGCCTTTAGAATAATCGGTGGAATTAAACTCACCAAAGAGGTGAGGAAGTGCAAGGCAATTAAGCCTTGCACTTGATAAACTATTGTGTAGCATCTTCGTAACTACTATGTAGTGCGAAAGTCCAACACAATTAATTCTTGCTCTTGAGTTACTTCAATTTTGAAAATTTCGCTATTGGTAGTAAATTGTTTTCTCATCAGATGAAAGATCACTAAAACACTTGAGGAATGCGAGTTCGCTCAAACAATTCCTCCCACGATGTATGCTGTCTCCCATCAAGCAATTCTCTATATCTTTCTGGGTCTGGATGTCGCCCTTTCACTCATCAATCCAGCAAAGTCAACGCGTTTTTACATATTTTCGAATTCGAAAACCCAAAACGCAACAAAATCAATTTTTTTTTCATTCAGATATATCCGGATCCGCTCAGTTCCCTACGTTGTTCTCATTCAAATTCCGTGTGTTCTCTATTCACTTTCCTTCATTGTTTCTTCTCAATTCTTCGACGACAATCGTCAAATTGCAGTTTGCAATCCACCGGAAGCTTTTCCACTTGTGAGGCCAATTTCACTCTTTCCCTCACAATATTTTCCCATTCTGAACAGTTCCCTTGACGAACGAAGCCAATTAGACTAATGACTAATGAGTGGTGCATTTGAGGTCGTCAACAAAGTTCGCACTCAAATTGGACTCGCGATTGGTTTCATCGTCCTTTTTCTCTATCTCTACATCATTTATCTACTCATTCGAGTGAGTGTAAGATGACTTCGAAGGGACTCAAATAGATGGAACATTTCAGAAATCGCCGACTCGAATGGTCAAAAGTTCGCAGATTCGAGCGGCAAAGTCGATGGTTGCATTGAGTGCAACTTATCTGCTGTCGTGGTTAGTCTTGACATATTCTCCACAAATTGAAACCAAATCGTGCACAACATTTTTTCTGTCTGCGTACTATCCAATTCACAACCGGAAACGCATTGAGTACGCAAAACAAAGAGAATTTAACTCATCAAGGTTCTGCACTGTGACTCTTTCCTTCCTGGCCACAATCATGTCACACGACTCATTATTCATTCGGGTCTACAATCAATACGCAGTGAGTCTAACTTGAAAAGACGTCAAACATACATTTTTCATGTTCGCCAGAATAAGAGAGAATGTTGCCCTCATTCTAATATAATATGAACCATACAATTGTGTCTCTTCAGGTTCTCTTTGCTCTTTCTGCATATTCACTCACTTACTACATTCATTTTCTCATTTCTCGCGAGTATCGACGGGCTTTTCTTGCTAATTTCTGCTGTCGGCCTTTCGCTAGAGCAATCGACCAATTTTTCAGTCAGTTTATTCACGACGATAGTGATTTCGAGAGTCCGTTGTAGCGTTTCTACTTGTAGCTGCTTTATTGGTTGTTTTTGCTAATGTTGTTATCTTTTTTAGATGTTTTTTTCATATCAGTGCGTTCGCGTAAGAATCGCAAAAATTGACCTCAAATCCGTACAGCAAAAAGTGACTATATGAGTATTTCACAAATTCTGGAAGCTATTGGTGTGGAGAATCAATTTCCATTCCACTCGTGACCTGAAATGCTTAATTTGCATAATTACAGTAGGTCAAAGTTCAGCTGTTTTCACAGTTTTTCGAGTGTAGCTCTTCAGGGAGTTGAGTTACGGCTTTAGTCAAAGAACAAAAAATTGCCGCCATTACATGGCGCATTTTCCTGTGTCATTTGTTTATTCAAATTTTTATTTTTAAAAATTTCCGGAAAATTTGAACTCAAATATCTCGAAAACCATGCCGAGTCCAGTCACCAAATTTCAATATGTTGTACTTCTGAACATGGTCTTTCCGATGGTCACAACCACATGATGTATCGAGGGCCGCTTACGGTCGCAATTTTCATTACAAAATTATCAAAACTACGCGAAAACCCCTCATTCCACTCTTATTTCACTTGTTCTACGCTAAGTGAGCGGTCGAAAACTCATAGAATTCTCATTTTACACCGCGCAGTACGCATCAAATGAGGGAAATGATGGTGAAATAAGGGAGAAATGAGGGGTTTCGTGTATTTCAGATAATTTTGTAATGAAAATTGCGACCCTAAGCGGCCCTCGATACATCATGTGGTTGTGATCATCGGATAGACCATGTTCAGAAGTACAATATTTCGAAAATTGGTGACTGGACTCGGCCTGGTTTTCGAGATATTTGAGTTCAAATTTACCGGAAATTAAAAAAAATAAAAATTTGAATAAACAAATGACACAGGAAGATGCGCCATGCTTTGGCGGTCATTCTTTGTTCTTTGACTAAAGTCGTAACTCAACTCCCTGAAGAGCTACACTCGAAAAACTGTGGAAACAGCTGAACTTTGACCTCCTATAATTATGCAAATTAGACATTTCAGGTCACGAGTGTAATGGAAATTAATTCTCCACACCAATAGCTTCCAGAATCTGTGAAATACTCGTCTAGTCACTTTTTGCTGTACGACAGGTGTTGCGATTCTTTCGCGAACGCACTGATATTCTGAACCCTGTCTCAATTGAGGTTCTCGCTCTGATCTTTCTTCTCCTTCTCAACTTCCAAATTCGCCGTCGAGTCGAGCACAAACGAGATTTATTCTCACATAGAGGAGATAATAGAATAAACGGCGTCGATTGAAATTATGATCTACATGCATTGATTGCGCCTAGGGAAGTTAAGTAGATGGGGGGATGAAGAGAGTAATGTACAGACAAAATATACATCGAAATGCATTTACACGGATTCTGGAAGTGTGAGTGAGTCCTAATAGAATCGGACATTAGTATTGAGGTGAAAACACAAAAGCGCCAAAAAAAAAATTAAAAAATTGGAAAATGCGAGAGCGATATTTGCTCTATGATCTTTGATCTTTGAATGTAATCTGTCACGGGAATGTTGGCCACAGGTCTCATCTGCGTACACGAACTGTTGCATTCCGTAACCATTGGTCTGTGATCTATTCCTATTTAATTTGATATTTATTGTAGCAAGAGTTGTGCGATACGTTGTGAGGGATAAAACAGATGAGCCCCGTCAGCGGATAAGTGAATTATTCCGGCCACAATTTTGCTTTTTACCATTATGTTTTTCTTATTCACATTCCATAGACCAAGACATGTGAAAACATAGTTCAACTGGACCATAACGTGAACTTGGGCACTCATCGGCCGCGTGGCCAATGGATAACGCGTCTGCCTACGGAGCAGAAGATTGTATCCCTACCGTGGTCCCTACTATTTTTTATTCGAAACGCCTTTTGTTCAATCATTCATAGTTAGTTCTCTATCAGTCTTTCACTCCGTTTATCGCACGCTCTTCCCCTACTTTGATATAGTTCTCAGGTACTTCGCCATGAGAACCGAAGAGAACAGCTAGCGTTCATATTCTATCTTGAACAGTGTATCTAGATGAGATCAGTCAGATCTCACTCTTCGAATCAATATCTCAACAAAGTTTATTGTACAGTTTACTGATGGTCTGTTACTGTAGGGTTACTGCATACTTCCTCGTGTACGCATCCTCGTGTAATCAATAAAACGCAATTCGACGACCTCGTTTATGCACATAATCGCGACAGAGAACGAGAATCGACACGTATACCGTATCCCATCGAACTATTGTAAATTGATCAATCGATCGATGAGGGATTACGGTAAGGCGGTAAGGATCTTCTTATTTCTCCCAATCGTAGGGGAATTCCTGGACACCATTGGTCTGCATCGATGATCTGGAATACGATAAGGTACGGTTGAGAGGTTACGGTAGGATAATTACGGTACCTCATGATTCCGTAGATCTGAGCGTAGTTGGGAGCATCGTAGTACTTGAGGTTATCGACCAGTCTGAGATTAATCTATTAAGTAATCCAAGCATTCGGTAACTCACGTCATGATTTGGGCATACTCCGCAGGGCAACCGGCGAATAGTTCATTGACTGCAGGAGGGAAACGGCAACGTTTCTTGTACTCTCCCACCTGTAGATGGTTACTGTAGGTACCGTATACGGTTGGCGAAACGGACCTGGTTCATGTCCTGAACGTTCTTCCAAGGCAAATTGCCCGTGGTGATTTCGACCTGCACAAATACGAAACTTGTTCGAAGGGTCAGATTCATGATCTACCGTATACCTGCATAGGTCAGATTTATGATACCGTATACCTGCATGTAGATCCAAGTCTCGACGTCATCCTTACGGCACAATTCACGCTGCATGTGGCACGAGATGGGAGCATAACGGACGGTTCCACGGAATCCGGCAGCCGCGCGCGGCTTGCGGATGACGCCCTGCAAGCGTGAGATTGACGCGCCGGAAGCGGAAGGCACGTACCTGATCATTGGTGAACTTGCGGCACATACCGAAGTCGAGCACATAGACCTGAATTAAACAATCAGTTGTCGATCATCTACCGTAATCATCTACAGTATACCTTGCGAAGCTCTCCCAACTCAGCTCGACCGACGGTGTAATTTCCAGGCTTCACGTCCCTGTGCAGGTATCCGATACCGTGGAGATCTGAAGTCAATTATCGATCGAGTTCCTTGATCATCTACCGTACCCTCGAGTGCTTCGAGTGTCTGAATTCCGGCTCCGAGAGCAGTTCCCAGCGACATGTGGCCTCCCGGGCCTTCCTTGCGCAAATCCTGCAACGTTATGATGATTACGGTAGTCGAAGGATTACTGTACCTGTAGCGATTTTCCGACGAAAGTCATGACTACGTAGTTGAAGTTTCCGAATCGTCCTTTATCCTCGATCTTACAGAAATGACGTCCTCCTCTCTTTCCAAGTTCAGTCAGACAGAACACTTCCATCTTGAGAACCTGCAAAGATCAAAGATCAATTGATGACGTCATCAGCCATATCATTTCCAGATCAAGTCATTCCAAAGAGTGGTCGATTCTAGAGGGCAGAAATTGATAGAGGGGGAATATCGTACCTGAATCTGTTCGTTGACTCCTTCTGTCTTCAGGGCATATTCTCCACCGGGACCCGACACCTAAACACAATTAATCGATCTTTGATCTTTGATCTTTAATACCTTGTAGACGGCACCGAATCCTCCTTCTCCCAACTTCTTGACGATGGTCCAGCGCTCCACCTGTGAATGATAGTGGATATCCAAGGATACTGGGATACGGTAGGTACCAGAGGGCGGGACCCGCCAAGTCTCAGGATCTTAGGATCCTAAGATCCTCAGCTCCTGGGGATCCTAAGCATACCTGCATTCCTGGATTGAGTTGGATAAGTTCGGCAGCCATTTCTGGAGAGCGAGTGACCACTCACGGTGAGGAGAAGAATAAATAGTGAGAGGAGAAATGGAAGAGAGAAAGGGAGAGAGGGAAATTGGAATTTGAAAGGGATTTGCAGATTTAAAAGACACAATGAAAATTGGGAGAGACATTCTCCCTCATTTGACTGTAATTATGTGTAGAATTACTGGCAAATGAGGGATTTTGGTTCTTTGTTGTGGAGTTGTCATTCAGCGACAATTTTAGAGCTGATCTATTGAATTGTTCCACGTACAAACTTTATTATACGATTACACTTTATCGATATCAATGCCTAGATACAGTAATCGATAATTGATCAGAGATCAGCGAATGAGAAAGTGAACTTTGGAATGAGTGTTTCGTCATTTTCATCGATTGCTCTGTTGACGTCATCGATTGAATTCGTTCCAGTTCGCACCCAGCAAGTATCAAATCCACTCACATTACCGAATTTCACATCAGTATCCAATCTGAAAGTGAGAAAATCAAGAATATTCGGATTTTGATCTTTCAATCTCCACAATTGAGTAAACCTTCCAGGAAAGTCACTGAATTATGAAAAAAAAGATCCCTCTCACTTTACCATACGATTTTAATAATACCACCTTTATGGTGCTTTGAAAGAATCTGGCGTAGTTTGATTGACGACTATTTGGTCACGAAATTCCGTGTGATAACACATCAATGATGAGGTTGAGATGAGGAAAAAATAAAATAAACTCGCCTGTCTCCAATCATAATCGTGGTTTCCTTCTTCAAATCCATATTATTCACGAGATATCTTCCCATCAATTCGCCGGGTTTTCCACAGACGAGAGGTTCACGGGGATAAACTGAACAACGGAGAGCCGCAGCGAAGCAACCGGTGCCTATAAGGGGAAATAATATAAGGACATTCATGGACGAGGTGTCAGTCAAATTGACCTACCAGGAAGGATGTATCCGTCGTTGGGAAGTGTCCGATCCTCATTAGCAATGAAGAAACCACAATTGGGATCAGCGAGATAGTTTGTGGCCTGAAATATTGAACTATAATCATTCAAGGATTACCCGGGACAAGAAGAGAAATCTTTCTTAATTAGAAGTAAAAATTTGAGTCAAACCTTGATGAGTTTCATGTAGCTGAAGTGGGGATCGTCAGCTACAATGACTGCGGATGCTTCTTTCTGCATATCGACTGTGGAGGGGAATGAATCGCCCGAGGGCATTGGATCGAGCTGGAAAAAAAGGAAGTGAAATAATGGGAGAGATCAAGAAACAACATAGAGTAAATTAAAAACACACAATTTCTACTATTTTGAGACCCTCCCCCTGATTATCTGTATTCTGAATGTAGCTCACTCCAATTCCAAAGCATTCCACATTGAGTTCTTCTTCGATTGCTTCTTTCACTCCAATATTTCCAATGAGATAAATTCCCTTTCTGCAATAACCCAAAATTGAATCACTAGCACCGGAAAGGAAAATCGTACCTCATGAAGTGGGGATTTCTCTTGAGGAAATCGATTATGATCGTGTTCGGAGAAATTATGTTGTTCTGATCAAAACACTTATTTATAAAAAATCAGGGAGATCATTTCAATGTTTGTTGAATGTGAGCAGAAGGGCGAAAGTGGATCAGAAGCATGAGACGCTTTCTAGTTTTATGCTCACTTCAAACATCAGGATCATTCTATTTATAGACATGTTTTCTCACCTCATTGACGGGAAATCCAAGTCGTGTGAGTTTCTGAACGTATCTACGAGTAGATCGAGATGAGTTATTAGTCAAGACGAACACTTTCTTTCCCTGAACAGAAGATATTGGGAAAGAGTTCGAGTGCATGATTTTTTTTGAGTTCGAGTGCATGGAAAGAGTTCGAGTGCATACCCTCGAGATTAGTTCTTCGACGATCTTAACTGCTCCCTCAATGGTAACATCTTCTGTCCACAGAGTTCCTGAAGTAGGGAATACCAATGTTGATTGTTCTGGTTTTTCTTCCCCAGTATTGCGCCAAGCTGCCTCCAAATGGGGCAACGACAATTTCTTAGTAGACCCCACGGAACCTTTGATCTTTTTTCCATTAGGAGACAGCTGGGCGCCATACTAGGAGAGAAAACCAGAGTATGGGAATCGAGAAACTCAAATTCGCATAAATATAAAGTTTATCAAAATGAACTAACCATCAGCATCAAGTAGATATGCATCGTAGTTGAAGAAGTCTTCTTGTGAAAGAACGGGTACGGGAAACTCACTCATTCTGAGGGGAAAAGTTGAATGGCGGAGTAGAGGCAAGAAAGAAACGAGGAATTCCGAGATACACAAACAACAAGTGAAATTTCAAGAGTGAATTGACCGCTGTAAACTGGGCTGTAAATCCGCTGTAAATCTTCGGACCGAGATGTTTTCTCTTAGAATTGAAAGGACAAAGTGAGAGTGAAACACGATTTGAGATAGTCTGTGACGATTTGGCTACGAAATACCCACTAGAGTGTGGAAATCGAGAGGAGTCAGCGAGTTGTTCTCTTTTGTGACCTTGGAAGTTTGCTCTCTCTTCTTTCTTCAGCACATTCTCCTCTTATCTCAAGCGTCGCAACGCGACCGCGTCGCGTCTTTCCCGTGGGTCATTTCAATTTCAGCGAGTCATTTTGTTCTCTGTTGACAGGTAAAAAGAGAAATCACTAAGTAGCAAACAGTTTATACCAATCTTCAGCACATAAAATATTATAGCAAATGTACACACAATAATCAGTTGACATCTCTCAGGACTCTTCTCAGAATTTTGCCGGCTCCGGATCTGTGAAATTATTGTTTGAATTTCATATCGTATGAAAATTTACCTCGGAATTTCCTTGACAAACACGACTCCTCCAGTGATTCGCTTGAACTCGGCCAATTTATCTGAAGAAACGATCACATTTCTTTCGAGTGCTAGTAGATTGAACTAACCAGCAACGAGAGATTCAACTTCCACTGCAGTCAACTCTTCATTCTCCTTCACAACGTACGCACGAACCAGCTCTCCTTTCTGGAAATGGCGAATTTAACGGTTTGACAGCAGAATAATAGGTCATACAACGAAGGAATTTCTTGGCATGTATCTAACTGAAATCTGTGTTCTCAACAAATGATTACAAACCTAAGGCAGAGATCAGGGTGAGAGAGTGTGGGAAAGTGAGAGAATATCTCTTGATTTCATACGCCCTCTCACTCCACAACCCTTTATACTGGGTCGGTAGGCCTTAGGAATGAAGTTACCAACCACAACATCTGGAACTCCAACAATGGCGGCATCGCGAATCTTCGTATTTGCGAGTAGAATTCCCTCGAGTTCCGCTGGTGGAACCTATATCTTTCATTTAGGCAATTACATTTGTCAAATTCCGACCTGGAGAGTCTGATTCATGAAGTTGACTTTGATCAATTCTTTCAATCGATCGACAACGTAGAGATAACCTCTCTCATCAATATACCCAATGTCACCTGGATTATCGATTGATTAAAAGATTGGGATGATTTACGAACCAGTGTGAATCCATCCCTCCTCATCCATCAAATTCTTGGTCTCCTCTGGTTTGTTCACGTATCCGATAGTCTGAGATGGTCCTCTCACACAAACTTCGCCTCTTTCTCCATGTTTGCAAGGAAGAGAAGTTTCAGGATTCACGAGCTGAAAGGAAGGCAATGTTAGGCTGTCAAGAATGGAGAACAACTGGCAATGGAAGCTCCGCGGTTACACCCAATTCTTAAGGATTATAACGACTCACTTTTTGCTCATAATAAGCTCCACTGAATCCAACAGAAGCATTCGATCCCTCATCGATCAAAAGAGGAACGTGAGAGAAACCAACTTCAGTCATGCCATAGGCTGCGAAGTAAATGTTATATATATATATCTAATTCTCATCCTCTTTTACTACACAATCGTGCCAATTAGTGTTGACCACTCGAAATAAGCTTTGTTCGAAATCAGTGATAGATGAAAAACGAAAAACTGTCCCGAAACGGAGTCAAAACGCGTTTTTTTCCTTTCTACTTTCGAATTTTTGAGTGGCCATCACTAGTTCCCATAAAAACATAATGAAAATACCATAATACCTTGAACGATGTACTTGACATTCGGATGGCGGACTCTGAATTCATCACTGACTTCTTGAGAGAGCGGAGCAGTTCCACACATAATCATCTTAATTATTGATTAATTGCCAAATAAGCTGCATAATTATTCACTGACTTGAAGTGAGGAGAGTGCAGCTTTGATTCCAGCTTGATCCTTAGCGAGAAAAGCGAAGATCGGAGGAGTGACAATAACCCATCGGGGCTGAAAATTTATTTTTTTCAAGAAATACAACGAGACAAACCTTGAATTTGTGGATGATTTCAATATAAAGATCTCCATTGAACGCTTTCATCAGCACTGCGGGAGATCCCGTGACAAGAAACCAATTGAGAAGAACGAATCCGAGTATGTGATAACAGGCAGAAGTGATCACTTGATGTTCCTGAGAGAGGAGTTATATTCATTTGAAGACGAATTGAGACGAACCTTGTACCAATCCAAAGTCTCGTCGGAGAGAACTGGGTAGACTTCACGTTGCCAATGACTGCAAATTACACTTTGTCATACTGGAGGGAATACGGAAAATCCACTCATCTTTCTGTATCTCATATATTGAAAAAGGACTGCAGTAACAACTTTATCAAAGCCCCTGTGCTCACACTTCGACGATGCAGTCAACTCAACATCGATCAAGTGTTCCCTACACTCTATGCCGTCTCTCAATGTGTTTGTTCCGTTTGCAAATGATTAGTGAGTGGTTCTGACCGTAGAGGCATTTCAATACAGCAGTGGAAAGTTCGATGGGTGTGAATTACTCCCTTCGGTTTTCCCGTTGTTCCCGACGAATAAAGAATGAGACATTCAGCATCCAGAGAAACTGAATGAAAACAGGTACTGATTACACATAATTCCGAATCACCTGGAACAACTTTCGCGAGGCGAGGGAATTTGAGCATGTCATCAAAATCAACGACTCCATCAGGCAGTTGTGCAGCCGTAGTGCGAACGCAGATTACTGTCTGTGAAAAGATCCTTTTCTCATTTCGAGTGAGGTCAAAGAAACCTTGACAAACGGGCACAATTTAGCAGCTTCAGCGACGATCGGAAGGAGTTCTTCAGTGGTGAGAATGAGAGAAGACTGGGAATCCTCCAGTTGGTACACTGTCTCATCTGTAGAGGGAATGATGATACGAATTTCATAAGTGACTTTACATAGTTTGAATGCTGCACTGGATCCGACAACAACTCCACCCGCAGCCCAAACTGCGAGATGAAAGACGGGCCATCTAAAGGGAAATCGAGTGAAATCGATCGATTCTTTAGTTTCCTCACTCGATTGAATTGGGAAGCATCGCCGTCGCTCGATCTCCAACTTGAAATCCACGAGAAACGAGGAAAGAAGCAACTGAGAGCGCCTGAATTCAATCGATATTCAATGATTCCTGAGATGGTCACTGACTCTATCATGAATCTGTCCAGCAGTCAATTGACGACTGTGATCGAGTGCTTCGATCTGAAATGGATGCTGCAAAGGGGAAGGACTAATCGATAATACCACAGCTGGATGATCGGGTCGGACGGAAGCATGGTGTTTGAGTGATCGCAGTATTCTAGCAACTGGAGTCTCAGTGGGTACGTCGATTGGAGTGCAGGGAGATTTTATTACTCCCTAAAATAGAGATACTCATGAGTGCAGAAAAAGTGCGCAACGCACATTGTTGAGAGTTGACCGCCACTTTGCGAGAATTTCGGAATTCCGAGAGACGGGGCCAGAAGGCATAGTCGACCTACAATGAATGATTAGAGGGCTTGAGAGGTGAGAGAAAAAAGAGAGATGATGGGATGAAATCTATCACTTTTATACTCTCGTCACTTGCAGATTCGATAACTGGTTCATTCTCATCACATGGAGAGAGAATTGATCACTGATCACAGTTCAGAGAACTCTCTAAGCTATATCATTGAAATGTACCCGATGGTCAGGTATCATTCAGACCATTTCGAAGAAGATGTGCTTATTTAAGACGGTAAACACATTTTAAAAACTAGTCGTTGTGAATTTGTGTTCGTTTAAAAATATTATGAATTATTGTATCGTAACTATTATGCTTGAAATGTGTTGGAGCGAGTAATCTTTTGTCATCAAGTTCACTGATCACTTTTCACTCAATTATCTCAATCTATCGCAACTGCTTCTTTTGATTTCTATGTATTTGTTTTCCAGGTACTCTTTTGTAGTGTGAGAGATTATTTTCCATTGAAAACTAAAATACACACAGAAAAAAAGGTCTTACATACGGCCCATAAGATATGGGGGTTCTTAACAAAGTTACTTCTTCGCCAGAGTAACTGCCCTCAGAAAAAAATATAATATGAGGCATCGATTTTCTGAAAAACAGAAAATCTGGGGTTTTTGAGGGTGCTGATCATCATGGTGACGATCATTTGTCATTTAACTCATCGGCTGAAGTGTACTGTAACTACAGTTTTTGAGGCTGCATCGCCATATCTCATGAACCTGTGAACGAATTTCCATGAAAATAGTTTTCTAGGGGTAATTTCAATCACTGATAAAAATGTGATATTCAAATTTAATTAATCTGATACACGCCTAATTTTAGAAATGTGATTTGGAATACCTTCGACCAGAATCGTGATTTACATGCATAGAAAAATGCGCCTTATTCTCGAATTTCAGAATCGTATGCTACATGCATAGTTCAAATGTACCGTTGTACTACTTCACGGTCAATTTAGTCGCCAATTTCTCCATTAATTGACCGCAATTATTGACAAGTGACTAGAAAGGCCATGGCAAAATGTCAATTTCTATTGTCTATCTGACATTTCTCACTATCATTCTCATTGTGCGCACAACGGTGCGGTCAATTAATGGAGAAATTGGCGACTAAATTAACAGTGAAGTGGTACAACGGTACATTTGAACTATGCATGTGGCATACGATTATGAAATCCGAGAATAAGGCGCATCTTTCTATGCATGTAAATCACGATTCTGGTTGAAGGTATTCCAAATAACACTTTTTAAAATTAGGCGTGTATCATATTAATTGAATTTGAATATCACATCGTTATCAGTGATTGAAATTACCCCTAGAAAACTATTTTCATGGAAATTCGTTCACAGGTTCATGAGATATGGCGATGTAGCCTCAAAAACGGTAGTTACAGTACACTTCAGCCGATGAATTAAATGACAAATGATCGTCACCATGATGATCAGCACCCTCGAAAACCCCAGATTTTCTGTTTTTCAGAAAATCGATGTACGAGGTCCTTCAGACAAGTTGTTGATCCTTACGCGAACAGCCTCATATATAAGACATTTTGTTAAGAACCCCCATATCTTATGGGCCGTATGTAAGATCATATTTTCTGTGAATGAACAGTGTGTTACCCACTTTTCTTACCGATGTGTAAATTAGCTGTCGTTCTTTTGAACCTCGAGTGAAATTATAAGTGCATTTATCCATTGCTTTTGTACACGTATGTTACCGGAGATCAAATAGATTGACAATTGTTTTCATACATCAACTAATGGGGAATATTCTGTACAGAGTAAGAAGCTCTTCACAATCTTCCGATCCACAGAGCAGTGATTAGAAGGAGAAAGAAGAGGGAGAAAGAAGAAGAGGAACTATCGGGAAGAATCTCCCCGTCGATGAAGACATCCCCCATTGAGATTGGTCGACTTCGTTTCATCTGAAAGAAGAGTATTCAAAGTTTCTCATGTTATCGGAAATAATAGTTGGGAGAATCTGAGCCTTTCCAACGTTACCCATTCGATTCCCAGTGAACCCGCATAGCCTCTTGATAAGCGACTTTTAAACTAAACTAAACTAAATAATTCGGATTGGACATTCTCACATATAAATCAGTGTCGATTTCGTTGACAGGAATAAGGACGACATCTGAGGGAAGAGGTCGAATCTGAAAGAAAAACATCTTAATCACGTTATTGTAGTCTAAATTATGATAGACAAGCCCAAATTGATGAGTTCGATGGTTATCTTTATTGACACATTAGTGTGTTGAGAAAGCCATGAAAAGGCGTGATTTTATGGCGAGCAAAACAGGATGAAGGGAGAAAGAGACGGATGAGAACTGACCTTTGTTTCGGGGAGTTCATTTAGTCTCGAATGGATAATTGGAGAAGGAAAAAGGAGACGAGAGGGGAAAATACTTCCCACTTTCACTGCAAGAAATACTTTCAAAACAATGTAGATTGTGCAGATTTTGTGAACATAAAATGTGCTGAATTGTGTTTTCCTCTCTATTTCTCACCTCTTTCTTCTCTCTCCAAATTCACGAGTTCTCTTCTTCTCCAATCCAATCGATCTATTTCCTTCTCATTTGAATCTTCGTAGTCTTCCTCTTCAGAACTCTGAAATTAACTTGGACCGTTTCGTGTAAGAAGAGATAAAAGTGTTCTATGTCAAACGATTTTCAGTTGCCTTCAATCCCTTTTGGTGGCGGAAAAATTGTCAGCAAATGTGATTGCAGAAAGTAACGTGTAAGAATAGTTAGTAGGACTAGCTAATAACATTTGATAAGAACTTTTTTAAATTATAAATGAACGAATTCATTTCATTTGAAAAATAACGACTGTCGATAATAGTAAAACTCACGACAGTAACGAGATACGAGTGACACTCAACGAAATCGTGTGCATCTCTTCCTGAAAGTGTGATCATTGAGCGGTATCTTTACGATATGGACAGTAAATCTATATGGATTGAAAACACGATTTTCCACATTTTAAATCTCTTGACTACACAGAAAACGACTAAACAGTCCTAATTGGGTCATTTCTCCATTATTCTTTCTCATAACACTCCTCCGTGAGATATGACTAATTGATTATGATAACCACTCTCGCACGTGTTCATAACAAGAGAGAAAAGCACGTAACAATGAGATGAAAATAACGAAAAACTAACCTAGAAAGTATCGAATTTCATCGGTCGTGAGGGAAATCTTGATCTTGACGGTGTCTTCTCTTCGTTTTGAACAATCTCCAACCAATTTGGCCCCTTTGGGAACATCGCAACTTCGAGGTCGATGGCGAACCTTACAAATAAAATGAATGAAAAAATTATATTTCGAAACAAAATGATTTTACCTCGTAGATCTGGAAATTTCTCGATCGACAATCGAAATCAACGTGCTCATTGTTGATGTTGTGTTGAGTAAGTTCACTGAATTGAAAGATGAGAAAGATGAAAGAAAGAATCGAAGGAAATGTTAACTCACACTGAACTCTCCTCACTTCTATCGAGAATTCGACAGTGGCAGGAAATTAGAAGTGCAGCGACAACGGAAATCGCCCGAGTCCAATTCATTCTGAAAAGGGAAAGGAAAAGATCGATAACGAGAACTGCAGTGTTGTACAAGAAAAGAATGAAGCATTTGACAAGCATTTGAGGAACGAT
This sequence comes from Pristionchus fissidentatus, assembly GCA_036245785.1. NCBI lineage: Eukaryota > Metazoa > Nematoda > Chromadorea > Rhabditida > Neodiplogasteridae > Pristionchus > Pristionchus fissidentatus. The sequence goes on from BTSY01000004.1 coordinate 19,038,951, forward strand.
CTAAATGGGGAGTTTTTATGGAGCCGGCATTTGGTGCTTTGACACGGAGACATTAAGAGAAGGAAGAGAGAAGAGAGAGAGAATGAGAGAATCTGTGCGGTAGAGATAACAAATGAACTGATCCGACGATATTTATGCTGATTTGAAAGGGCGTTGGAATGGAGGAATGAATGGTACGACTTATCGATAATGACGAGAGTGAATAGGAATAAGTGATAAAGGATGAGGAGGAATGAAGCACCGCTCGATTCCCTCCCCTTTCTATTGAGATAGTAAGAGAAGAGAGAGAATGATGCAGAGGTTATCAAGGATTGATTATCGTGTCATCGACCATAGTGATTGGCACACAATGGGATTAGAAAAGACGGAGAGGTAGATCAAAGTACGATTGGTTGAGGATGAAGAAGAGAATGAGATGATCGGAGAGATGAAAGATGAATCCTTACAAATGACGATTCATGCACTGCGAAAGGGCAAATGAGGCGACATTAAGGGCGTGGAAGGTGGAAAACTCATAAATGTGCCATAAAGTTCATTATCACACTGTGTAGGTGTGGTCAGAGGAATCGAGCTGACGATGAGTGGAAAGAGATGTAATCTGGGTCGGATTTAGAGGTGAATCGTCGTGTCACGATAGTGTGTGGTTGTACGCTTCTAAGGCGTTGGCTTCTTGTTTTCAACCTCGGATTATGAATCAGAGGATCGAGACATTTCGAAGTCCATACAATGAAGCTGACTCACTGTGAATAAAGGCTACGAATTCAGGTTATGGAGGTCAGGGCCGACTTCAAAGTCTAAAAGGCTCTGGGGGAGCGGGGCGTTTGAACGTTCAAAGTCGTCCCCGGCACCCTTAGAGTTGTGGACTTGTAGACTTATTTCCATCTGTGGATCGATGTTGATTACGGTGACGGGGGACAAATATTCGATTGGACTGCGTGGAATGCACTCAATCACATCATTGGTATGACTGTCATGCTGTAGTTCGTATGCAAGCCACCCTTATCACATGCTTTCAATGAATTGTGACCCGTCTACTGGGTGAGACCCCAAAGTACAACAAATACGTGAGAATATTTCTCGAGTTTGGAAATGTCGGCGAGTCAAAAGGATCATGAGATTATCCGAATTGTGTGTGTTTCTTATCTGTGATAGCATCTTCCCCCTCACTTTTCGTCTTCTTCTGAATCCGCTTAGTGAGAGTCAATGGTCAAATTCGAAGAGCGATTAACAGAATACAAAATATATATACATTTCAACGAAAATGTTCGTACAATTGAGATGCAAATTTCTTGAACTAGTGCTTATTTTGAAAATGATCATTATTTGGATAAGCTTAAAACTCTTGAGTGATCTACGTTCTACTTGTGAGCAATAAAGGCGAATTCCGTATGAATTTCAAGAATTTTGCTTTTGATTAGATTCCTCTTCATATTCAGAAGGATACATAATTGAGCTAACTGGTAGAGAACATTGTTTGACTGTCGATTTCATTAGACCGTTTCACTACTTTTCATATTTTCTCCGTTCCAACTGTTTTCTACTCATAATCTTCCTTTACAATGACTATTCTCTGTGTGTTCGTATCCTCATCTCTTGTGCATAAAAGGCGAATGTCGCTCAGCTGCGAAGAGAAGACGACAGATTGGCTACCACAGCATTGAACGAAGTTAGAGAAAAAGGGAATCATCGAGAGAGTGCGCGAAATGAGAGAGAAAACGAAATGAGAGTAATCCCCTCATCTCAACCAGCAACTTCCTCGAAGACGGAAGTTGCTGGTTGAGATGAGATGGATGAGATGGATGAGATGGATGAGATGAGATGGAAGGAGTCCATGGAAGAGTACGTCAAGATGAGCTACAGTACATGACGATCCACCCGATTGTCAACCCAACGGTTGACCTACCTTGACTGGACAACACGCGCTCAAGACAGAATCAATTGTACGTAATGTAATCCACGCGATCTACCAAGTAACTATCAATCGACTATTGTGATCGTGTTCAATGAAGAATTCCGCACTGATTGACGATAAGACATTTGTCATTTAATGTACAGATTTTCTAATTCGACGCACCGTGCTGAAAATGAATGCAAAATGTGCGAAGCAATACATCTAATGAAAGAGACTGAACTGAAAACTGATTTTTCTGATCTACAGATATGATATTTGTATAAAACTATAATCCGTTTGTTTTGTCTGTATTAAACTTGCAAATCAAATACACACACAGAAAAAAGTCTAGTTTTACCCTACTCCCTCTCAATATCAGACCCATTAGTCTGATATACAAGACTGCTACGGCTGAAATATAAGACTTTTTATGGTTTTAAAAATAAGACTTTGAAAGTCTTATAAATTAGACTTTTTCAGTTCGCGATAATGCGTGCGCGCGTTTATGGTGTAGCCCCTACCGTACACTCGCTCGCGAATTTTTACTCTATTTTCGCTCTTTTATCGATTTATTGTAGTTATAGTTTATTTTTTTGTTGAATTTCATGCTCGAAGTTTAGCTAGATCCTTGTTCTTCTTAATGAACCACTATAACGCTGTCTTTGTGAGCCGAAGCAGCAATTCTCGACAGTTTATTATCTTGCACGAACGTTGTTCAATTACCTTGATTGATTTTCTTCTCCCTTGAATAAGTTCGTTCTATTCACTTTAGGTTTGCGCCTGGCTCATCCTCCAGGCTCTATTTGTGTCATTTGCCCATCGATCGATCGATTTTCAACGTCAACGTCACACCGTTAATCGTTGCAGGGTTACTCGTCGCCCGTCCTCTCCCTCAGTCGAGGGACACTCGAGAAGACTCCTCCGAGGAATAAGGTGCGCTTACTTTCTCATCAAATTTAACGTAAAGTCGATGCTCACTACGAGTGCTCGTGCTTTTCCTCGAATTACAGGAATGCTTTGATGAGCGCTCGTGCATCAAAGCATTCCTTTTTTCTGCATTATTGACAGGCCGTCTCCTCTGATTGGATATTATTTATCGTTCAACGTACAGTGTCTGTATAATAGGAAATGCAAAACAGAGTGCGCCGCCGAAGTTTACTTATAATTGTGCTGATCATTGGGTGTTCATGTAAATTTATTTATATTTCCCCTGTTCTTGGTTACATTAAATCTATTCTGTACTTCAGGCCCATCGGGGACGAGGTTCTCTTCTCGTGCCGACTGCTGGCGTCCGCGCCCACGCGGACCGCTTGCCGCCATCCGCGCACGGTGCGTTCACCCTATCAACCCTTACCCGTAATTGATATTACACATCCGTGTGCGTTTCTCGCTATTGTATTTAACGATATTTCGAAGAAAAAAATATATTCCCAATAAAAGCTTCACGATAAAAAAAAAGTAAACGTTGTACCGTACCTCTCAAGGATGGGTACGGTACAACGGATTACGGTATCTAAAGTTTCGTTTGAAAGAAACTATGTACTGTCTCACGGATGCTGTAGATTTATTTCGTATACTTGAACGATATGACGGCTATTGCTCCATATTTCGGAGATATGACAACAGTAATGCCGAATCCGTAACTGATGATTACTGTATAAATGACTACCGTATCGCAGAAGTACGCGACGGAGCTGGTGAATGCGACAGACGGCGAGCTGTCACGACGATCCGCGCCCTTGAAATGCAGGTATACGGTAGTCGGCGCGATCGATAATTTATCTCGCCGTGATTACTGTAACTAACATTGATCGATTACAGTTGCACTCCTTTTCGAAGTGCCCGCCTGTCGTGGCTGCGGTGTGTGGAAGAGACATGTGAGCATCGGGAAAATGGCTGACGAGAGCGGAGCTGCACTCTTCAAGCCCCCTTTATGAACAAAGGTGGGAAAAAAGATTAAAGATTAAAGATTACATCAGGTCTACCGTACCATCGCACCTTACTCTACTGTACTTCTCAAAGATGTTATCCTTTCACGTCAAATCTGCGCCGAAAATTATTACAAATTTCTCCTGTTTGGGTTATTTTCTGTTTACGCCATCTCTGTTTGATACGAATGCAATCGAATGATTACGGTGCTTATTATTGAATATTTGAAGTGAACTGACGACGCCGACGCTGCTGCACGGAGTCGGTGGTGGCGTCGCCGCAGTGCACGTGGCAGGTGCACGATGTGTGCTCGCTCGTCAAACGATTCCTCAGAGATCTCAAGGTTCGGTAGGGATACTGTAGTTACTTGTTTACCGTATGCTGTGGGATACTGTTATTATGTAATCACTCTGCGACGCATAGCAATACAGCAGACTCTAAGTTCTAAGGTTGTCTCCATAGCGGGTGTACTGTAGTTGCTGCTCAGGATTACGGTATGCTGTTCCCGGAGTATTGTAATAATCGTTTCAGAACCAGCTCATATGCTCAGAGGAGATCAATGCGAAGCTGTTCGCCATCGCCGCCAAGCATCCCGATGGAGTTGTACGTTTTTTTTTAAAAATTATATTATTTATTGATTATTGTATTCTCCACTACCCTCCCCTATCACGGGGGCTCAAAAATTCAGATCCTCTACAAGAGAAATGAACAGATAATGGTCACGAGAGCAATGCGTAAATTTCCATTGCTTACTACGGTATTGCGATGAAAATTGCGTATTGCGATGGCTACATCAAGCATTATACCGTAGTAAGTGCAGCTTATTCGCGGGCCGCTTTTTTATCCGCCTTTGAGCCCCCGTGCCTCTATTATTAATGATAGTAATAATAACGATAATAATAATAATAGAACTTCGATTTGAGTATCGATGATAACTTCAAATATTGCTAATTTAGATGTGCGTTTTCAACGGGAACGCCGATCGTTTTGTTCATTTCTACAAGAAGGATGTCGGAGAGGTGCGTTTATTATTATTTCCAATCAATCGACAATCAGTAATTGGTAGATCGATCTACTGGACGGCGACAAGATCGCACTGTTAATCGCCGAGTACTACAAGGAGGTGAGTTAATGTAACCTTTGGCCTCGAGGAACTGACTATAGATTACTGTAGAAGGACAAGTAAGATACGGTAGGCAAATATTCGATCGATAAAGATAAATCATTACTGCTGATATCGATTGACAGGAAGTGCTAGCTCATTATTTAGTGATCCAAAAAGTATACGGTAGCATACGGTAATGGTGTTCTACGGTAGTTCTAACTCCGTTTTTTTCTGATGTGACCTACCCATTGTGAGCAATATTACTCTACAATCACCGAGTTACATCTAGTTCAGAGGCTTGAGTTAACAGTGAGTCTGTTAGTTGGACTGGTGTGTGGTGTTATATGAAGTAAAGATTTAGAAATAGAGAAAGTAGAAAATGACAACCGAGAACAGTCAGATGGATAATTAGTTATTGATTTTCTCATTTCCAGACGGATGATCGATCGTTCGCTGTTCAAGACAGATCGTGACGCGTCTCGACTTCGGAAAGAGAAATCGGACGACATAATTGATGAAGTGAGTGACAGTAATAGAAAATACGTCACATATATTATGCCGTAAAGAGCGATCTCCCCCTTATCCCAATGCTGTCCGGTCAGATCCCCATGTCAAAAGTGGTCGCCCGGGGCGACGCATTGATTTTCACATCCAGGAGAACGAGAAATTCACGTTGAATTTATGTGCGATGTGTTCTCGAGGTTATTACCGAATTATTTTTATTTTACACATAAAAGTAAAAAATTGCATTAATATAAAATAAATTTTTGAAAACGGCTCAAATTACGAATAATAAATGCACTCGAGTCATATTTAGGAGCTTTACTTATACATACCCGGACTTGATGTGTTGCTTTCTCTGGTTTGGTGCTCTTAACCACGGTAGTCCAGCTCGGGTGCACTTATTATTCGTAATTTGAACCGTATTCAATAATTTATTTTACATTAATGCAACGTACTAATTTATCTGAAAAAAAAACAAATAGTTCTCTAATGACCTCGAGAATACAGGGCACATTAAATACGCGTAAAGTTCTTACTATCCTGGCTGTAAAGGCTTCGGGTCGCCCCGGGGCGCCCACTCTTCACATGGGGATGTGACCGGGCTGTAGATATTAGGTTAGCTCCGCCCTTGATCTTCCAATAGATAATATTGGGGGGATCTTATAAATTATTGATTGGGATAAGTGGCGCAGGCGGGAGGTGATCCCTCCGAGTAGCTCTCCCCGGTATAGCATATGCGACGTCTACTTACTGAGAGTAGTACGGTAGTATAATTTGGAGGATACGGTAGATTTCTTACGATTGATCGATTTCAGTCCGAGGACGGCTACAAAATGGATTGGAGAGCGCATTAATTTATAGACTCTGAACGTTCTTAATATTTGCAAACGTGAATATAGTAATTTTAAAACTCTTTCCTGAGCAATTCTTGCATAAGAAACATGCTTGGCTCATGTTTTGTATCACTTCGAAAACTTAGAAAGTGATACAAAAGACGAGATTGCTGTGATTCCGCATTCATTAATGGAATCTGAACGTTCTAATTATTTGCAAACATGAATTTAATAATTTGAAAACTCTTTGGTGAACAATTCTTGCATGAGAAACATGCTTGATTCATGTTTTGTATCACTTCGAAAACTTCGAAAGTGATACAAAAGACGAGATTGGTGTGATTCCGCATTCATTTATAGACTCTCAACGTTCTAAATATTTGCGAACATGAATGTAGTAATTTTAAAACTCTTTGCTGAGCAATTCTTGCATGAGAAACATGCTTGACTCATGTTTTTTATCACTTCGAAAACTTCGAAAGTGATACAAAAGACGAGATTACTGTGATTCAGCATTCATTTTTCGACTCTGAACGTTCTAAATATTTGCAAACATGAATTTAATAATTTCAAAACTCTTTGCTGAACAATTCTTGCATGAGAAACATGCTTGGCTCATGTTTTGTATCACTTCGAAAACTTCGAAAGTGATACAAAAGACGAGATTGCTGTGATTCCGCATTCATTTATGGACTCTCAACGTTCTAAATATTTGCAAACATGAATTCAGTAATTTTAAAACTCTTTGCTAAACAATTCTTGCATGAGAAACATGCTTGATTCATGTTTTGTACCACTTCGAAAACTTAGAAAGTGATACAAAAGACGAGATTACTGTGATTCAGCATTCATTTTTCGACTCTGAACGTTCTAAATATTTGCAAACATGAATTTAATAATTTGAAAACTCTTTGGTGAACAATTCTTGCATGAGAAACATGCTTGATTCATGTTTTGTATCACTTCGAAAACTTCGAAAGTGATACAAAAGACGAGATTGGTGTGATTCCGCATTCATTTATAGACTCTCAACGTTCTAAATATTTGCGAACATGAATGTAGTAATTTTAAAACTCTTTGCTGAGCAATTCTTGCATGAGAAACATGCTTGACTCATGTTTTTTATCACTTCGAAAACTTCGAAAGTGATACAAAAGACGAGATTACTGTGATTCAGCATTCATTTTTCGACTCTGAACGTTCTAAATATTTGCAAACATGAATTTAATAATTTCAAAACTCTTTGCTGAACAATTCTTGCATGAGAAACATGCTTGGCTCATGTTTTGTATCACTTCGAAAACTTCGAAAGTGATACAAAAGACGAGATTGCTGTGATTCCGCATTCATTTATGGACTCTCAACGTTCTAAATATTTGCAAACATGAATTCAGTAATTTTAAAACTCTTTGCTAAACAATTCTTGCATGAGAAACATGCTTGATTCATGTTTTGTACCACTTCGAAAACTTAGAAAGTGATACAAAAGACGAGATTGCTGTGATTCCGCATTAATTTATAGACTCTGAACGTTCTAAATATTTGCAAACGTGAATATAGTAATTTTAAAAGTCTTTCCTGAACAATTCTTGCATAAGAAACATGCTTGACGAATGTTTTGTATCACTTCGAAAACTTAGAAAGTGATACAAAAGACGAGATTGATGTGATTCCGCATTCATTTATAGACTCTCAACGTTCTAAATATTTGCGAACATGAATGTAGTAATTTTAAAACTCTTTGCTGAGCAATTCTTGCATGAGAAACATGCTTGACTCATGTTTTTTATCACTTCGACAACTTCGAAAGTGATACAAAAGACGAGATTGATGTGATTCCGCATTCATTTATAGACTCTCAACGTTCTAAATATTTGCGAACATGAATGTAGTAATTTTAAAACTCTTTGCTGAGCAATTCTTGCATGAGAAACATGCTTGACTCATGTTGCGCTTGACTTCAAAAGACGAGATTACTGTGATTCAGCATTCATTTTTCGACTATGAACGTTCTAAATATTTGCAAACATGATATTAATAATTTCAAAACTCTTTGCTGAACAATTCTTGCATGAGAAACATGCTTGACTGATGTTTTTTATCACTTCGAAAACTTCGAAAGTGATACAAAAGACGAGATTGCTGTGATTCCGCATTAATTTATAGACTCTGAACGTTCTAAATATTTGCAAACGTGAATATAGTAATTTTAAAACTCTTTCCTGAGCAATTCTTGCATAAGAAACATGCTTGACGAATGTTTTGTATCACTTCGAAAACTTAGAAAGTGATACAAAAGACGAGATTGCTGTGATTCCGCATTCATTAATGGAATCTGAACGTTCTAATTATTTGCAAACATGAATTTAATAATTTGAAAACTCTTTGGTGAACAATTCTTGCATGAGAAACATGCTTGATTCATGTTTTGTATCACTTCGAAAACTTCGAAAGTGATACAAAAGACGAGATTGGTGTGATTCCGCATTCATTTATAGACTCTCAACGTTCTAAATATTTGCGAACATGAATGTAGTAATTTTAAAACTCTTTGCTGAGCAATTCTTGCATGAGAAACATGCTTGACTCATGTTTTTTATCACTTCGAAAACTTCGAAAGTGATACAAAAGACGAGATTACTGTGATTCAGCATTCATTTTTCGACTCTGAACGTTCTAAATATTTGCAAACATGAATTTAATAATTTCAAAACTCTTTGCTGAACAATTCTTGCATGAGAAACATGCTTGGCTCATGTTTTGTATCACTTCGAAAACTTGGAAAGTGATACAAAAGACGAGATTGCTGTGATTCCGCATTCATTTATGGACTCTCAACGTTCTAAATATTTGCAAACATGAATTCAGTAATTTTAAAACTCTTTGCTGAGCAATTCTTGCATGAGAAACATGCTTGACTGATGTTTTTTATCACTTCGAAAACTTCGAAAGTGATACAAAAGACGAGATTGATGTGATTCCGCATTCATTTATAGACTCTCAACGTTCTAAATATTTGCGAACATGAATGTAGTAATTTTAAAACTCTTTGCTGAGCAATTCTTGCATGAGAAACATGCTTGACTCATGTTTTTTATCACTTCGAAAACTTCGAAAGTGATACAAAAGACGAGATTACTGTGATTCAGCATTCATTTTTCGACTATGAACGTTCTAAATATTTGCAAACATGATATTAATAATTTCAAAACTCTTTGCTGAACAATTCTTGCATGAGAAACATGCTTCGCTCATGTTTTGTATCACTTCGAAAACTTCGAAAGTGATACAAAAGACGAGATTGCTGTGATTCCGCATTCATTTATGGACTCTAAACGTTCTAAATATTTGCAAACATGAATTTAGTAATTTTAAAACTCTTTGCTGAGCAATTCTTGCATGAGAAACATGCTTGACTGATGTTTTTTATCACTTCGAAAGTGATACAAAAGACGAGATTGCTGTGATTCCGCATTAATTTATAGACTCTGAACGTTCTAAATATTTGCAAACGTGAATATAGTAATTTTAAAACTCTTTCCTGAGCAATTCTTGCATAAGAAACATGCTTGACGAATGTTTTGTATCACTTCGAAAACTTAGAAAGTGATACAAAAGACGAGATTGCTGTGATTCCGCATTCATTAATGGAATCTGAACGTTCTAATTATTTGCAAACATGAATTTAATAATTTGAAAACTCTTTGGTGAACAATTCTTGCATGAGAAACATGCTTGATTCATGTTTTGTATCACTTCGAAAACTTCGAAAGTGATACAAAAGACGAGATTGGTGTGATTCCGCATTCATTTATAGACTCTCAACGTTCTAAATATTTGCGAACATGAATGTAGTAATTTTAAAACTCTTTGCTGAGCAATTCTTGCATGAGAAACATGCTTGACTCATGTTTTTTATCACTTCGAAAACTTCGAAAGTGATACAAAAGACGAGATTACTGTGATTCAGCATTCATTTTTCGACTCTGAACGTTCTAAATATTTGCAAACATGAATTTAATAATTTCAAAACTCTTTGCTGAACAATTCTTGCATGAGAAACATGCTTGGCTCATGTTTTGTATCACTTCGAAAACTTGGAAAGTGATACAAAAGACGAGATTGCTGTGATTCCGCATTCATTTATGGACTCTCAACGTTCTAAATATTTGCAAACATGAATTCAGTAATTTTAAAACTCTTTGCTAAACAATTCTTGCATGAGAAACATGCTTGATTCATGTTTTGTACCACTTCGAAAACTTAGAAAGTGATACAAAAGACGAGATTGCTGTGATTCCGCATTAATTTATAGACTCTGAACGTTCTAAATATTTGCAAACGTGAATATAGTAATTTTAAAACTCTTTCCTGAACAATTCTTGCATAAGAAACATGCTTGACGAATGTTTTGTATCACTTCGAAAACTTAGAAAGTGATACAAAAGACGAGATTACTGTGATTCAGCATTCATTTTTCGACTATGAACGTTCTAAATATTTGCAAACATGATATTAATAATTTCAAAACTCTTTGCTGAACAATTCTTGCATGAGAAACATGCTTGGCTCATGTTTTGTATCACTTCGAAAACTTCGAAAGTGATACAAAAGACGAGATTGCTGTGATTCCGCATTCATTTATGGACTCTAAACGTTCTAAATATTTGCAAACATGAATTTAGTAATTTTAAAACTCTTTGCTGAGCAATTCTTGCATGAGAAACATGCTTGACTCATGTTTTTTATCACTTCGAAAACTTCGAAAGTGATACAAAAGACGAGATTGCTGTGATTCCGCATTCATTAATGGAATCTGAACGTTCTAATTATTTGCAAACATGAATTTAATAATTTGAAAACTCTTTGGTGAACAATTCTTGCATGAGAAACATGCTTGATTCATGTTTTGTATCACTTCGAAAACTTCGAAAGTGGTACAAAAGACGAGATTGGTGTGATTCCGCATTCATTTATAGACTCTCAACGTTCTAAATATTTGCGAACATGAATGTAGTAATTTTAAAACTCTTTGCTGAGCAATTCTTGCATGAGAAACATGCTTGACTCATGTTTTTTATCACTTCGAAAACTTCGAAAGTGATACAAAAGACGAGATTGCTGTGATTCCGCATTCATTTTTCGACTCTGAACGTTCTAAATATTTGCAAACATGAATTTAATAATTTCAAAACTCTTTGCTGAACAATTCTTGCATGAGAAACATGCTTGGCTCATGTTTTGTATCACTTCGAAAACTTGGAAAGTGATACAAAAGACGAGATTGCTGTGATTCCGCATTCATTTATGGACTCTCAACGTTCTAAATATTTGCAAACATGAATTCAGTAATTTTAAAACTCTTTGCTAAACAATTCTTGCATGAGAAACATGCTTGATTCATGTTTTGTACCACTTCGAAAACTTAGAAAGTGATACAAAAGACGAGATTGCTGTGATTCCGCATTAATTTATAGACTCTGAACGTTCTAAATATTTGCAAACGTGAATATAGTAATTTTAAAACTCTTTCCTGAACAATTCTTGCATAAGAAACATGCTTGACGAATGTTTTGTATCACTTCGAAAACTTAGAAAGTGATACAAAAGACGAGATTGCTGTGATTCCGCCTTCATTTATGGACTCTGAACGTTCTAATTATTTGCAAACATGAATTTAATAATTTCAAAACTCTTTGCTGAACAATTCTTGCATGAGAAAGATGCTTGACTCTTGTTTTGTATCACTTCGAAAACTTCGAGAGTGATACAAAAGACGAGATTGCTGTGATTCCGCATTCATTTATGGACTCTCAACGTTCTAAATATTTTCAAACATGAATTTAAAAATTTCAAAACTCTTTGCTGAGCAATTCTTGCATGAGAAACATGCTTGACTCATGTTTTTTATCACTTCGAAAACTTCGAAAGTGATACAAAAGACGAGATTACTGTGATTCAGCATTCATTTTTCGACTCTGAACGTTCTAAATATTTGCAAACATGAATTTAATAATTTCAAAACTCTTTGCTGAACAATTCTTGCATGAGAAACATGCTTGGCTCATGTTTTGTATCACTTCGAAAACTTCGAAAGTGATACAAAAGACGAGATTGGTGTGATTCCGCATTCATTTATAGACTCTCAACGTTCTAAATATTTGCGAACATGAATGTAGTAATTTTAAAACTCTTTGCTGAGCAATTCTTGCATGAGAAACATGCTTGACTCATGTTTTTTATCACTTCGAAAACTTCGAAAGTGATACAAAAGACGAGATTACTGTGATTCAGCATTCATTTTTCGACTCTGAACGTTCTAAATATTTGCAAACATGAATTTAATAATTTCAAAACTCTTTGCTGAACAATTCTTGCATGAGAAACATGCTTGGCTCATGTTTTGTATCACTTCGAAAACTTGGAAAGTGATACAAAAGACGAGATTGCTGTGATTCCGCATTCATTTATGGACTCTCAACGTTCTAAATATTTGCAAACATGAATTCAGTAATTTTAAAACTCTTTGCTAAACAATTCTTGCATGAGAAACATGCTTGATTCATGTTTTGTACCACTTCGAAAACTTAGAAAGTGATACAAAAGACGAGATTGCTGTGATTCCGCATTAATTTATAGACTCTGAACGTTCTAAATATTTGCAAACGTGAATATAGTAATTTTAAAACTCTTTCCTGAACAATTCTTGCATAAGAAACATGCTTGACGAATGTTTTGTATCACTTCGAAAACTTAGAAAGTGATACAAAAGACGAGATTGCTGTGATTCCGCCTTCATTTATGGACTCTGAACGTTCTAATTATTTGCAAACATGAATTTAATAATTTCAAAACTCTTTGCTGAACAATTCTTGCATGAGAAAGATGCTTGACTCTTGTTTTGTATCACTTCGAAAACTTCGAGAGTGATACAAAAGACGAGATTGCTGTGATTCCGCATTCATTTATGGACTCTCAACGTTCTAAATATTTTCAAACATGAATTTAAAAATTTCAAAACTCTTTGCTGAGCAATTCTTGCATGAGAAACATGCTTGACTCATGTTTTTTATCACTTCGAAAACTTCGAAAGTGATACAAAAGACGAGATTACTGTGATTCAGCATTCATTTTTCGACTCTGAACGTTCTAAATATTTGCAAACATGAATTTAATAATTTCAAAACTCTTTGCTGAACAATTCTTGCATGAGAAACATGCTTGGCTCATGTTTTGTATCACTTCGAAAACTTCGAAAGTGATACAAAAGACGAGATTGGTGTGATTCCGCATTCATTTATAGACTCTCAACGTTCTAAATATTTGCGAACATGAATGTAGTAATTTTAAAACTCTTTGCTGAGCAATTCTTGCATGAGAAACATGCTTGACTCATGTTTTTTATCACTTCGAAAACTTCGAAAGTGATACAAAAGACGAGATTACTGTGATTCAGCATTCATTTTTCGACTCTGAACGTTCTAAATATTTGCAAACATGAATTTAATAATTTCAAAACTCTTTGCTGAACAATTCTTGCATGAGAAACATGCTTGGCTCATGTTTTGTATCACTTCGAAAACTTGGAAAGTGATACAAAAGACGAGATTGCTGTGATTCCGCATTCATTTATGGACTCTCAACGTTCTAAATATTTGCAAACATGAATTCAGTAATTTTAAAACTCTTTGCTAAACAATTCTTGCATGAGAAACATGCTTGATTCATGTTTTGTACCACTTCGAAAACTTAGAAAGTGATACAAAAGACGAGATTGCTGTGATTCCGCATTAATTTATAGACTCTGAACGTTCTAAATATTTGCAAACGTGAATATAGTAATTTTAAAACTCTTTCCTGAACAATTCTTGCATAAGAAACATGCTTGACGAATGTTTTGTATCACTTCGAAAACTTAGAAAGTGATACAAAAGACGAGATTGCTGTGATTCCGCCTTCATTTATGGACTCTGAACGTTCTAATTATTTGCAAACATGAATTTAGTAATTTTAAAACTCTTTGCTGAGCAATTCTTGCATGAGAAACATGCTTGACTCATGTTTTTTATCACTTCGAAAACTTCGAAAGTGATACAAAAGACGAGATTACTGTGATTCAGCATTCATTTTTCGACTATGAACGTTCTAAATATTTGCAAACATGATATTAATAATTTCAAAACTCTTTGCTGAACAATTCTTGCATGAGAAACATGCTTGGCTCATGTTTTGTATCACTTCGAAAACTTCGAAAGTGATACAAAAGACGAGATTGCTGTGATTCCGCATTCATTTATGGACTCTAAACGTTCTAAATATTTGCAAACATGAATTTAGTAATTTTAAAACTCTTTGCTGAGCAATTCTTGCATGAGAAACATGCTTGACTCATGTTTTTTATCACTTCGAAAACTTCGAAAGTGATACAAAAGACGAGATTGCTGTGATTCCGCATTCATTAATGGAATCTGAACGTTCTAATTATTTGCAAACATGAATTTAATAATTTGAAAACTCTTTGGTGAACAATTCTTGCATGAGAAACATGCTTGATTCATGTTTTGTATCACTTCGAAAACTTCGAAAGTGGTACAAAAGACGAGATTGGTGTGATTCCGCATTCATTTATAGACTCTCAACGTTCTAAATATTTGCGAACATGAATGTAGTAATTTTAAAACTCTTTGCTGAGCAATTCTTGCATGAGAAACATGCTTGACTCATGTTTTTTATCACTTCGAAAACTTCGAAAGTGATACAAAAGACGAGATTGCTGTGATTCCGCATTCATTTTTCGACTCTGAACGTTCTAAATATTTGCAAACATGAATTTAATAATTTCAAAACTCTTTGCTGAACAATTCTTGCATGAGAAACATGCTTGGCTCATGTTTTGTATCACTTCGAAAACTTGGAAAGTGATACAAAAGACGAGATTGCTGTGATTCCGCATTCATTTATGGACTCTCAACGTTCTAAATATTTGCAAACATGAATTCAGTAATTTTAAAACTCTTTGCTAAACAATTCTTGCATGAGAAACATGCTTGATTCATGTTTTGTACCACTTCGAAAACTTAGAAAGTGATACAAAAGACGAGATTGCTGTGATTCCGCATTAATTTATAGACTCTGAACGTTCTAAATATTTGCAAACGTGAATATAGTAATTTTAAAACTCTTTCCTGAACAATTCTTGCATAAGAAACATGCTTGACGAATGTTTTGTATCACTTCGAAAACTTAGAAAGTGATACAAAAGACGAGATTGCTGTGATTCCGCATTAATTTATAGACTCTGAACGTTCTAAATATTTGCAAACGTGAATATAGTAATTTTAAAACTCTTTCCTGAACAATTCTTGCATAAGAAACATGCTTGACGAATGTTTTGTATCACTTCGAAAACTTCGAAAGTGATACAAAAGACGAGATTACTGTGATTCAGCATTCATTTTTCGACACTGAACGTTCTAAATATTTGCAAACATGAATTTAATAATTTCAAAACTCTTTGCTGAACAATTCTTGCATGAGAAACATGCTTGGCTCATGTTTTGTATCACTTCGAAAACTTGGAAAGTGATACAAAAGACGAGATTGCTGTGATTCCGCATTCATTTATGGACTCTCAACGTTCTAAATATTTGCAAACATGAATTCAGTAATTTTAAAACTCTTTGCTAAACAATTCTTGCATGAGAAACATGCTTGATTCATGTTTTGTACCACTTCGAAAACTTAGAAAGTGATACAAAAGACGAGATTGCTGTGATTCCGCATTAATTTATAGACTCTGAACGTTCTAAATATTTGCAAACGTGAATATAGTAATTTTAAAACTCTTTCCTGAACAATTCTTGCATAAGAAACATGCTTGACGAATGTTTTGTATCACTTCGAAAACTTAGAAAGTGATACAAAAGACGAGATTACTGTGATTCAGCATTCATTTTTCGACTATGAACGTTCTAAATATTTGCAAACATGATATTAATAATTTCAAAACTCTTTGCTGAACAATTCTTGCATGAGAAACATGCTTGGCTCATGTTTTGTATCACTTCGAAAACTTCGAAAGTGATACAAAAGACGAGATTGCTGTGATTCCGCATTCATTTATGGACTCTAAACGTTCTAAATATTTGCAAACATGAATTTAGTAATTTTAAAACTCTTTGCTGAGCAATTCTTGCATGAGAAACATGCTTGACTCATGTTTTTTATCACTTCGAAAACTTCGAAAGTGATACAAAAGACGAGATTGCTGTGATTCCGCATTCATTAATGGAATCTGAACGTTCTAATTATTTGCAAACATGAATTTAATAATTTGAAAACTCTTTGGTGAACAATTCTTGCATGAGAAACATGCTTGATTCATGTTTTGTATCACTTCGAAAACTTCGAAAGTGGTACAAAAGACGAGATTGGTGTGATTCCGCATTCATTTATAGACTCTCAACGTTCTAAATATTTGCGAACATGAATGTAGTAATTTTAAAACTCTTTGCTGAGCAATTCTTGCATGAGAAACATGCTTGACTCATGTTTTTTATCACTTCGAAAACTTCGAAAGTGATACAAAAGACGAGATTGCTGTGATTCCGCATTCATTTTTCGACTCTGAACGTTCTAAATATTTGCAAACATGAATTTAATAATTTCAAAACTCTTTGCTGAACAATTCTTGCATGAGAAACATGCTTGGCTCATGTTTTGTATCACTTCGAAAACTTGGAAAGTGATACAAAAGACGAGATTGCTGTGATTCCGCATTCATTTATGGACTCTCAACGTTCTAAATATTTGCAAACATGAATTCAGTAATTTTAAAACTCTTTGCTAAACAATTCTTGCATGAGAAACATGCTTGATTCATGTTTTGTACCACTTCGAAAACTTAGAAAGTGATACAAAAGACGAGATTGCTGTGATTCCGCATTAATTTATAGACTCTGAACGTTCTAAATATTTGCAAACGTGAATATAGTAATTTTAAAACTCTTTCCTGAACAATTCTTGCATAAGAAACATGCTTGACGAATGTTTTGTATCACTTCGAAAACTTAGAAAGTGATACAAAAGACGAGATTGCTGTGATTCCGCCTTCATTTATGGACTCTGAACGTTCTAATTATTTGCAAACATGAATTTAATAATTTCAAAACTCTTTGCTGAACAATTCTTGCATGAGAAAGATGCTTGACTCTTGTTTTGTATCACTTCGAAAACTTCGAGAGTGATACAAAAGACGAGATTGCTGTGATTCCGCATTCATTTATGGACTCTCAACGTTCTAAATATTTTCAAACATGAATTTAAAAATTTCAAAACTCTTTGCTGAGCAATTCTTGCATGAGAAACATGCTTGACTCATGTTTTTTATCACTTCGAAAACTTCGAAAGTGATACAAAAGACGAGATTGCTGTGATTCCGCATTAATTTATAGACTCTGAACGTTCTAAATATTTGCAAACGTGAATATAGTAATTTTAAAACTCTTTCCTGAGCAATTCTTGCATAAGAAACATGCTTGACGAATGTTTTGTATCACTTCGAAAACTTAGAAAGTGATACAAAAGACGAGATTGCTGTGATTCCGCATTCATTAATGGAATCTGAACGTTCTAATTATTTGCAAACATGAATTCAGTAATTTTAAAACTCTTTGCTAAACAATTCTTGCATGAGAAACATGCTTGATTCATGTTTTGTTTCACTTCGAAAACTTAGAAAGTGATACAAAAGACGAGATTGCTGTGATTCCGCATTCATTTATAGACTCTCAACGTTCTAAATATTTGCAAACATGAATTCAGTAATTTTAAAACTCTTTGCTAAACAATTCTTGCATGAGAAACATGCTTGATTCATGTTTTATTTCACTTCGAAAACTTCGAAAGTGATACAAAAGACGAGATTGGTGTGATTCCACATTCATTTATGGACTCTCAACGTTCTAAATATTTGCAAACATGAATTTAATAATTTCAAAACTCTTTGCCGAGCAATTCTTGCATGAGAAACATGCTTGGCTCATGTTTTGTATCACTTCGAAAACTTCGAAAGTGATACAAAAGACGAGATTGCTGTGATTCCGCATTCATTTATGGACTCTGAACGTTCTAATTATTTGCAAACATGAATTTGGTAATTGTAAAACTCTTTGCTGAGCAATTCTTGCATGAGAAACATGCTTGACTCATGTTTTGTATCACTTCGAAAACTTCGAAAGTGATACAAAAGACGAGATTGCTGTGATTCCGCATACACTTATGGACTCTGAACGTTCTAATTATTTGCAAACATGAAATTAATAATTTCAAAACTCTTTGCCGAGCAATTCTTGCATGAGAAACATGCTTGACTGATGTTTTTTATCACTTCGAAAACTTCGAAAGTGATACAAAAGACGAGATTGATGTGATTCCGCATTCATTTATAGACTCTCAACGTTCTAAATATTTGCAAACATGAATTTAATAATTTCAAAACTCTTTGCCGAGCAATTCTTGCATGAGAAACATGCTTGGCTCATGTTTTGTTTCACTTCGAAAACTTCGAAAGTGATACAAAAGACGAGATTGGTGTGATTCCACATTCATTTATGGACTCTCAACGTTCTAAATATTTGCAAACATGAATTCAGTAATTTTAAAACTCTTTGCTAAACAATTCTTGCATGAGAAACATGCTTGATTCATGTTTTATTTCACTTCGAAAACTTCGAAAGTGATACAAAAGACGAGATTGGTGTGATTCCACATTCATTTATGGACTCTCAACGTTCTAAATATTTGCAAACATGAATTTAATAATTTCAAAACTCTTTGCCGAGCAATTCTTGCATGAGAAACATGCTTGGCTCATGTTTTGTATCACTTCGAAAACTTCGAAAGTGATACAAAAGACGAGATTGCTGTGATTCCGCATTCATTTATGGACTCTGAACGTTCTAATTATTTGCAAACATGAATTTGGTAATTGTAAAACTCTTTGCTGAGCAATTCTTGCATGAGAAACATGCTTGACTCATGTTTTGTATCACTTCGAAAACTTCGAAAGTGATACAAAAGACGAGATTGCTGTGATTCCGCATACACTTATGGACTCTGAACGTTCTAATTATTTGCAAACATGAAATTAATAATTTCAAAACTCTTTGCCGAGCAATTCTTGCATGAGAAACATGCTTGACTGATGTTTTTTATCACTTCGAAAACTTCGAAAGTGATACAAAAGACGAGATTGATGTGATTCCGCATTCATTTATAGACTCTCAACGTTCTAAATATTTGCAAACATGAATTTAATAATTTCAAAACTCTTTGCCGAGCAATTCTTGCATGAGAAACATGCTTGGCTCATGTTTTGTTTCACTTCGAAAACTTCGAAAGTGATACAAAAGACGAGATTGGTGTGATTCCACATTCATTTATGGACTCTCAACGTTCTAAATATTTGCAAACATGAATTCAGTAATTTTAAAACTCTTTGCTAAACAATTCTTGCATGAGAAACATGCTTGATTCATGTTTTGTACCACTTCGAAAACTTAGAAAGTGATACAAAAGACGAGATTGCTGTGATTCCGCATTAATTTATAGACTCTGAACGTTCTAAATATTTGCAAACGTGAATATAGTAATTTTAAAACTCTTTCCTGAACAATTCTTGCATAAGAAACATGCTTGACGAATGTTTTGTATCACTTCGAAAACTTAGAAAGTGATACAAAAGACGAGATTACTGTGATTCAGCATTCATTTTTCGACTATGAACGTTCTAAATATTTGCAAACATGATATTAATAATTTCAAAACTCTTTGCTGAACAATTCTTGCATGAGAAACATGCTTGGCTCATGTTTTGTATCACTTCGAAAACTTCGAAAGTGATACAAAAGACGAGATTGCTGTGATTCCGCATTCATTTATGGACTCTAAACGTTCTAAATATTTGCAAACATGAATTTAGTAATTTTAAAACTCTTTGCTGAGCAATTCTTGCATGAGAAACATGCTTGACTCATGTTTTTTATCACTTCGAAAACTTCGAAAGTGATACAAAAGACGAGATTGCTGTGATTCCGCATTCATTAATGGAATCTGAACGTTCTAATTATTTGCAAACATGAATTTAATAATTTGAAAACTCTTTGGTGAACAATTCTTGCATGAGAAACATGCTTGATTCATGTTTTGTATCACTTCGAAAACTTCGAAAGTGGTACAAAAGACGAGATTGGTGTGATTCCGCATTCATTTATAGACTCTCAACGTTCTAAATATTTGCGAACATGAATGTAGTAATTTTAAAACTCTTTGCTGAGCAATTCTTGCATGAGAAACATGCTTGACTCATGTTTTTTATCACTTCGAAAACTTCGAAAGTGATACAAAAGACGAGATTGCTGTGATTCCGCATTCATTTTTCGACTCTGAACGTTCTAAATATTTGCAAACATGAATTTAATAATTTCAAAACTCTTTGCTGAACAATTCTTGCATGAGAAACATGCTTGGCTCATGTTTTGTATCACTTCGAAAACTTGGAAAGTGATACAAAAGACGAGATTGCTGTGATTCCGCATTCATTTATGGACTCTCAACGTTCTAAATATTTGCAAACATGAATTCAGTAATTTTAAAACTCTTTGCTAAACAATTCTTGCATGAGAAACATGCTTGATTCATGTTTTGTACCACTTCGAAAACTTAGAAAGTGATACAAAAGACGAGATTGCTGTGATTCCGCATTAATTTATAGACTCTGAACGTTCTAAATATTTGCAAACGTGAATATAGTAATTTTAAAACTCTTTCCTGAACAATTCTTGCATAAGAAACATGCTTGACGAATGTTTTGTATCACTTCGAAAACTTAGAAAGTGATACAAAAGACGAGATTGCTGTGATTCCGCATTCATTTATGGACTCTCAACGTTCTAAATATTTTCAAACATGAATTTAAAAATTTCAAAACTCTTTGCTGAGCAATTCTTGCATGAGAAACATGCTTGACTCATGTTTTTTATCACTTCGAAAACTTCGAAAGTGATACAAAAGACGAGATTGCTGTGATTCCGCATTAATTTATAGACTCTGAACGTTCTAAATATTTGCAAACGTGAATATAGTAATTTTAAAACTCTTTCCTGAGCAATTCTTGCATAAGAAACATGCTTGACGAATGTTTTGTATCACTTCGAAAACTTAGAAAGTGATACAAAAGACGAGATTGCTGTGATTCCGCATTCATTAATGGAATCTGAACGTTCTAATTATTTGCAAACATGAATTCAGTAATTTTAAAACTCTTTGCTAAACAATTCTTGCATGAGAAACATGCTTGATTCATGTTTTGTTTCACTTCGAAAACTTAGAAAGTGATACAAAAGACGAGATTGCTGTGATTCCGCATTCATTTATAGACTCTCAACGTTCTAAATATTTGCAAACATGAATTCAGTAATTTTAAAACTCTTTGCTAAACAATTCTTGCATGAGAAACATGCTTGATTCATGTTTTGTTTCACTTCGAAAACTTCGAAAGTGATACAAAAGACGAGATTGGTGTGATTCCACATTCATTTATGGACTCTCAACGTTCTAAATATTTGCAAACATGAATTTAATAATTTCAAAACTCTTTGCCGAGCAATTCTTGCATGAGAAACATGCTTGGCTCATGTTTTGTATCACTTCGAAAACTTCGAAAGTGATACAAAAGACGAGATTGCTGTGATTCCGCATTCATTTATGGACTCTGAACGTTCTAATTATTTGCAAACATGAATTTGGTAATTGTAAAACTCTTTGCTGAGCAATTCTTGCATGAGAAACATGCTTGACTCATGTTTTGTATCACTTCGAAAACTTCGAAAGTGATACAAAAGACGAGATTGCTGTGATTCCGCATACACTTATGGACTCTGAACGTTCTAATTATTTGCAAACATGAAATTAATAATTTCAAAACTCTTTGCCGAGCAATTCTTGCATGAGAAACATGCTTGGCTCATGTTTTGTATCACTTCGAAAACTTCGAAAGTGATACAAAAGACGAGATTGCTGTGATTCCGCATTCATTTATGGACTCTCAAGGTTCTAAATATTTGCAAATATGAATTTAGTAATTTTAAAACTCTTTGCTGTGCAATTCTTGCATGAGAAACATGCTTGACTCATGTTTTGTATCACTTCGAAAACTTCGAAAGTGATACAAAATACGAGATTACTGTGATTCAGCATTCATTTTTCGACTATGAACGTTCTAAATATTTGCAAACATGAATTTAATAATTTCAAAACTCTTTGCTGAACAATTCTTGCTTGAGAAACATGCTTGATTCATGTTTTGTTTCACTTCGAAAACTTCGAAAGTGATACAAAAGACGAGATTGGTGTGATTACGCATTCATTTATGGACTCTCAAGGTTCTAAATATTTGCAAACATGAATTTAATAATTTCAAAACTCTTTGCTGAACAATTCTTGCATGAGGAACATGCTTGGCTCATGTTTTGTATCACTTCGAAAACTTCGAAAGTGATACAAAAGACGAGATTGCTGTGATTCCGCATTCATTTATGGACTCTCAAGGTTCTAAATATTTGCAAACATGAATTTAATAATTTCAAAACTCTTTGCCGAGCAATTCTTGCATGAGAAACATGCTTGACGAATGTTTTGTATCACTTCGAAAACTTCGAAAGTGATACAAAAGACGAGATTGCTGTGATTCCGCATTCACTTATGGACTCTGAACGTTCTAATTATTTGCAAACATGAATTTAATAATTTCAAAACTCTTTGCCCAGCAATTCTTGCATGAGAAACATGCTTGACGAATGTTTTGTATCACTTCGAAAACTTCGAAAGTGATACAAAAGACGAGATTGCTGTGATTCCGCATTCACTTATGGACTCTCAACGTTCTAAATATTTGCAAACATGAATTCAGTAATTTTAAAACTCTTTGCTAAACAATTCTTGCATGAGAAACATGCTTGATTCATGTTTTGTTTCACTTCGAAAACTTCGAAAGTGATACAAAAGACGAGATTGGTGTGATTCCACATTCATTTATGGACTCTCAACGTTCTAAATATTTGCAAACATGAATTTAATAATTTCAAAACTCTTTGCCGAGCAATTCTTGCATGAGAAACATGCTTGGCTCATGTTTTGTATCACTTCGAAAACTTCGAAAGTGATACAAAAGACGAGATTGCTGTGATTCCGCATTCATTTATGGACTCTGAACGTTCTAATTATTTGCAAACATGAATTTGGTAATTGTAAAACTCTTTGCTGAGCAACTCTTGCATGAGAAACATGCTTGACTCATGTTTTGTATCACTTCGAAAACTTCGAAAGTGATACAAAAGACGAGATTGCTGTGATTCCGCATACACTTATGGACTCTGAACGTTCTAATTATTTGCAAACATGAAATTAATAATTTCAAAACTCTTTGCCGAGCAATTCTTGCATGAGAAACATGCTTGGCTCATGTTTTGTATCACTTCGAAAACTTCGAAAGTGATACAAAAGACGAGATTGCTGTGATTCCGCATTCATTTATGGACTCTCAAGGTTCTAAATATTTGCAAATATGAATTTAGTAATTTTAAAACTCTTTGCTGTGCAATTCTTGCATGAGAAACATGCTTGACTCATGTTTTGTATCACTTCGAAAACTTCGAAAGTTATACAAAATACGAGATTACTGTGATTCAGCATTCATTTTTCGACTATGAACGTTCTAAATATTTGCAAACATGAATTTAATAATTTCAAAACTCTTTGCTGAACAATTCTTGCTTGAGAAACATGCTTGATTCATGTTTTGTTTCACTTCGAAAACTTCGAAAGTGATACAAAAGACGAGATTGGTGTGATTACGCATTCATTTATGGACTCTCAAGGTTCTAAATATTTGCAAACATGAATTTAATAATTTCAAAACTCTTTGCTGAACAATTCTTGCATGAGGAACATGCTTGGCTCATGTTTTGTATCACTTCGAAAACTTCGAAAGTGATACAAAAGACGAGATTGCTGTGATTCCGCATTCATTTATAGACTCTCAACGTTCTAAATATTTGCGAACATGAATGTAGTAATTTTAAAACTCTTTGCTGAGCAATTCTTGCATGAGAAACATGCTTGACTCATGTTTTTTATCACTTCGAAAACTTCGAAAGTGATACAAAAGACGAGATTGCTGTGATTCCGCATTCATTAATGGAATCTGAACGTTCTAATTGTTTGCAAACATGAATTTAATAATTTGAAAACTCTTTGGTGAACAATTCTTGCATGAGAAACATGCTTGATTCATGTTTTGTATCACTTCGAAAACTTCGAAAGTGGTACAAAAGACGAGATTGGTGTGATTCCGCATTCATTTATAGACTCTCAACGTTCTAAATATTTGCGAACATGAATGTAGTAATTTTAAAACTCTTTGCTGAGCAATTCTTGCATGAGAAACATGCTTGACTCATGTTTTTTATCACTTCGAAAACTTCGAAAGTGATACAAAAGACGAGATTACTGTGATTCAGCATTCATTTTTCGACTCTGAACGTTCTAAATATTTGCAAACATGAATTTAATAATTTCAAAACTCTTTGCTGAACAATTCTTGCATGAGAAACATGCTTGGCTCATGTTTTGTATCACTTCGAAAACTTGGAAAGTGATACAAAAGACGAGATTGCTGTGATTCCGCATTCATTTATGGACTCTCAACGTTCTAAATATTTGCAAACATGAATTCAGTAATTTTAAAACTCTTTGCTAAACTATTCTTGCATGAGAAACATGCTTGATTCATGTTTTGTACCACTTCGAAAACTTAGAAAGTGATACAAAAGACGAGATTGCTGTGATTCCGCATTAATTTATAGACTCTGAACGTTCTAAATATTTGCAAACGTGAATATAGTAATTTTAAAACTCTTTCCTGAACAATTCTTGCATAAGAAACATGCTTGACGAATGTTTTGTATCACTTCGAAAACTTAGAAAGTGATACAAAAGACGAGATTACTGTGATTCAGCATTCATTTTTCGACTATGAACGTTCTAAATATTTGCAAACATGATATTAATAATTTCAAAACTCTTTGCTGAACAATTCTTGCATGAGAAACATGCTTGGCTCATGTTTTGTATCACTTCGAAAACTTCGAAAGTGATACAAAAGACGAGATTGCTGTGATTCCGCATTCATTTATGGACTCTAAACGTTCTAAATATTTGCAAACATGAATTTAGTAATTTTAAAACTCTTTGCTGAGCAATTCTTGCATGAGAAACATGCTTGACTGATGTTTTTTATCACTTCGAAAACTTCGAAAGTGATACAAAAGACGAGATTGCTGTGATTCCGCATTAATTTATAGACTCTGAACGTTCTAAATATTTGCAAACGTGAATATAGTAATTTTAAAACTCTTTCCTGAGCAATTCTTGCATAAGAAACATGCTTGACGAATGTTTTGTATCACTTCGAAAACTTAGAAAGTGATACAAAAGACGAGATTGCTGTGATTCCGCATTCATTAATGGTATCTGAACGTTCTAATTATTTGCAAACATGAATTTAATAATTTGAAAACTCTTTGGTGAACAATTCTTGCATGAGAAACATGCTTGATTCATGTTTTGTATCACTTCGAAAACTTCGAAAGTGATACAAAAGACGAGATTGGTGTGATTCCGCATTCATTTATGGACTCTCAAGGTTCTAAATATTTGCAAACATGAATTTAATAATTTCAAAACTCTTTGCCGAGCAATTCTTGCATGAGAAACATGCTTGACGAATGTTTTGTATCACTTCGAAAACTTCGAAAGTGATACAAAAGACGAGATTGCTGTGATTCCGCATTCACTTATGGACTCTGAACGTTCTAATTATTTGCAAACATGAATTTAATAATTTCAAAACTCTTTGCCCAGTAATTCTTGCATGAGAAACATGCTTGATTCATGTTTTGTTTCACTTCGAAAACTTCGAAAGTGATACAAAAGACGAGATTGCTGTGATTCCGCATTCATTTATGGACTCTCAACGTTCTAAATATTTGCAAACATGAATTCAGTAATTTTAAAACTCTTTGCTAAACTATTCTTGCATGAGAAACATGCTTGATTCATGTTTTGTACCACTTCGAAAACTTAGAAAGTGATACAAAAGACGAGATTGCTGTGATTCCGCATTAATTTATAGACTCTGAACGTTCTAAATATTTGCAAACGTGAATATAGTAATTTTAAAACTCTTTCCTGAACAATTCTTGCATAAGAAACATGCTTGACGAATGTTTTGTATCACTTCGAAAACTTAGAAAGTGATACAAAAGACGAGATTACTGTGATTCAGCATTCATTTTTCGACTATGAACGTTCTAAATATTTGCAAACATGATATTAATAATTTCAAAACTCTTTGCTGAACAATTCTTGCATGAGAAACATGCTTGGCTCATGTTTTGTATCACTTCGAAAACTTCGAAAGTGATACAAAAGACGAGATTGCTGTGATTCCGCATTCATTTATGGACTCTAAACGTTCTAAATATTTGCAAACATGAATTTAGTAATTTTAAAACTCTTTGCTGAGCAATTCTTGCATGAGAAACATGCTTGACTGATGTTTTTTATCACTTCGAAAACTTCGAAAGTGATACAAAAGACGAGATTGCTGTGATTCCGCATTAATTTATAGACTCTGAACGTTCTAAATATTTGCAAACGTGAATATAGTAATTTTAAAACTCTTTCCTGAGCAATTCTTGCATAAGAAACATGCTTGACGAATGTTTTGTATCACTTCGAAAACTTAGAAAGTGATACAAAAGACGAGATTGCTGTGATTCCGCATTCATTAATGGTATCTGAACGTTCTAATTATTTGCAAACATGAATTTAATAATTTGAAAACTCTTTGGTGAACAATTCTTGCATGAGAAACATGCTTGATTCATGTTTTGTATCACTTCGAAAACTTCGAAAGTGATACAAAAGACGAGATTGGTGTGATTCCGCATTCATTTATGGACTCTCAAGGTTCTAAATATTTGCAAACATGAATTTAATAATTTCAAAACTCTTTGCCGAGCAATTCTTGCATGAGAAACATGCTTGACGAATGTTTTGTATCACTTCGAAAACTTCGAAAGTGATACAAAAGACGAGATTACTGTGATTCAGCATTCATTTTTCGACTCTGAACGTTCTAAATATTTACAAACATGAATTTAATAATTTCAAAACTCTTTGCTGAACAATTCTTGCATGAGAAACATGCTTGGCTCATGTTTTGTATCACTTCGAAAACTTGGAAAGTGATACAAAAGACGAGATTGCTGTGATTCCGCATTCATTTATGGACTCTCAACGTTCTAAATATTTGCAAACATGAATTCAGTAATTTTAAAACTCTTTGCTAAACAATTCTTGCATGAGAAACATGCTTGATTCATGTTTTGTACCACTTCGAAAACTTAGAAAGTGATACAAAAGACGAGATTGCTGTGATTCCGCATTCACTTATGGACTCTCAACGTTCTAAATATTTGCAAACATGAATTCAGTAATTTTAAAACTCTTTGCTAAACAATTCTTGCATGAGAAACATGCTTGATTCATGTTTTGTTTCACTTCGAAAACTTCGAAAGTGATACAAAAGACGAGATTGGTGTGATTCCACATTCATTTATGGACTCTCAACGTTCTAAATATTTGCAAACATGAATTTAATAATTTCAAAACTCTTTGCCGAGCAATTCTTGCATGAGAAACATGCTTGGCTCATGTTTTGTATCACTTCGAAAACTTCGAAAGTGATACAAAAGACGAGATTGCTGTGATTCCGCATTCATTTATGGACTCTGAACGTTCTAATTATTTGCAAACATGAATTTGGTAATTGTAAAACTCTTTGCTGAGCAATTCTTGCATGAGAAACATGCTTGACTCATGTTTTGTATCACTTCGAAAACTTCGAAAGTGATACAAAAGACGAGATTGCTGTGATTCCGCATACACTTATGGACTCTGAACGTTCTAATTATTTGCAAACATGAAATTAATAATTTCAAAACTCTTTGCCGAGCAATTCTTGCATGAGAAACATGCTTGGCTCATGTTTTGTATCACTTCGAAAACTTCGAAAGTGATACAAAAGACGAGATTGCTGTGATTCCGGATTCATTTATGGACTCTCAAGGTTCTAAATATTTGCAAATATGAATTTAGTAATTTTAAAACTCTTTGCTATGCAATTCTTGCATGAGGAACATGCTTGACTCATGTTTTGTATCACTTCGAAAACTTGGAAAGTGATACAAAAGACGAGATTGCTGTGATTCCGCATTCATTTATGGACTCTCAACGTTCTAAATATTTGCAAACATGAATTCAGTAATTTTAAAACTCTTTGCTAAACAATTCTTGCATGAGAAACATGCTTGATTCATGTTTTGTACCACTTCGAAAACTTAGAAAGTGATACAAAAGACGAGATTGCTGTGATTCCGCATTCACTTATGGACTCTCAACGTTCTAAATATTTGCAAACATGAATTCAGTAATTTTAAAACTCTTTGCTAAACAATTCTTGCATGAGAAACATGCTTGATTCATGTTTTGTTTCACTTCGAAAACTTCGAAAGTGATACAAAAGACGAGATTGGTGTGATTCCACATTCATTTATGGACTCTCAACGTTCTAAATATTTGCAAACATGAATTTAATAATTTCAAAACTCTTTGCCGAGCAATTCTTGCATGAGAAACATGCTTGGCTCATGTTTTGTATCACTTCGAAAACTTCGAAAGTGATACAAAAGACGAGATTGCTGTGATTCCGCATTCATTTATGGACTCTGAACGTTCTAATTATTTGCAAACATGAATTTGGTAATTGTAAAACTCTTTGCTGAGCAATTCTTGCATGAGAAACATGCTTGACTCATGTTTTGTATCACTTCGAAAACTTCGAAAGTGATACAAAAGACGAGATTGCTGTGATTCCGCATACACTTATGGACTCTGAACGTTCTAATTATTTGCAAACATGAAATTAATAATTTCAAAACTCTTTGCCGAGCAATTCTTGCATGAGAAACATGCTTGGCTCATGTTTTGTATCACTTCGAAAACTTCGAAAGTGATACAAAAGACGAGATTGCTGTGATTCCGCATTCATTTATGGACTCTCAAGGTTCTAAATATTTGCAAATATGAATTTAGTAATTTTAAAACTCTTTGCTGTGCAATTCTTGCATGAGGAACATGCTTGACTCATGTTTTGTATCACTTCGAAAACTTCGAAAGTTATACAAAATACGAGATTACTGTGATTCCGCATTCATTTATGGACTCTCAAGGTTCTAAATATATGCAAACATGAATTTAATAATTTCAAAACTCTTTGCCGAGCAATTCTTGCATGAGAAACATGCTTGACGAATGTTTTGTATCACTTCGAAAACTTCGAAAGTGATACAAAAGACGAGATTGCTGTGATTCCGCATTCACTTATGGACTCTGAACGTTCTAATTATTTGCAAACATGAATTTAATAATTTCAAAACTCATTTGCCCAGCAATTCTTGCATGAGAAACATGCTTGATTCATGTTTTGTATCACTTTGAAAACTTCGAAAGTGATACAAAAGACGAGATTGCTGTGATTCCGCATTCATTTATGGACTCTCAAGGTTCTAAATATTTGCAAACATGAATTTAATAATTTCAAAACGCTTTGCTGAGCAATTCTTGCATGAGAAACATGCTTGGCTCATGTTTTGTATCACTTCGAAAACTTCGAAAGTGATACAAAAGACGAGATTGCTGTGATTCCGCATTCATTTATGGACTCTCAAGGTTCTAAATATTTGCAAACATGAATTTAATAATTTCAAAACGCTTTGCCGAGCAATTCTTGCATGAGAAACATGCTTGACGAATGTTTTGTATCACTTCGAAAACTTCGAAAGTGATACAAAAGACGAGATTGCTGTGATTCCGCATTCATTTATGGACTCTCAAGGTTCTAAATATTTGCAAACATGAATTTAATAATTTCAAAACTCTTTGCCGAGCAATTCTTGCATGAGAAACATGCTTGACGAATGTTTTGTATCACTTCGAAAACTTCGAAAGTGATACAAAAGACGAGATTGCTGTGATTCCGCATTCATTTATGGACTCTCAAGGTTCTAAATATTTGCAAACATGAATTTAATAATTTCAAAACTCTTTGCCGAGCAATTCTTGCATGAGAAACATGCTTGATTCATGTTTTGTATCACTTTGAAAACTTCGAAAGTGATACAAAAGACGAGATTGCTGTGATTCCGCATTCATTTATGGACTCTCAAGGTTCTAAATATTTGCAAACATGAATTTAATAATTTCAAAACTCTTTGCCGAGCAATTCTTGCATGAGAAACATGCTTGGCTCATGTTTTGTATCACTTCGAAAACTTCGAAAGTGATACAAAAGACGAGATTGCTGTGATTCCGCATTCATTTATGGACTCTCAAGGTTCTAAATATTTGCAAACATGAATTTAATAATTTCAAAACTCTTTGCCGAGCAATTCTTGCATGAGAAACATGCTTGATTAATGTTTTGTATCACTTCGAAAACTTCGAAAGTGATACAAAAGACGAGATTGCTGTGATTCCGCATTCACTTATGGACTCTGAACGTTCTAATTATTTGCAAACATGAATTTAATAATTTCAAAACTCTTTGCCGAGCAATTCTTGCATGAGAAACATGCTTGATTCATGTTTTGTATCACTTCGAAAACTTCGAAAGTGATACAAAAGACGAGATTGCTGTGATTCCGCATTCACTTATGGACTCTGAACGTTCTAATTATTTGCAAACATGAATTTAATAATTTCAAAACTCTTTGCCGAGCAATTCTTGCATGAGAAACATGCTTGATTCATGTTTTGTATCACTTCGAAAACTTCGAAAGTGATACAAAAGACGAGATTGCTGTTATTCCGCATTCATTTATGGACTCTGAACGTTCTAATTATTTGCAAACATGAATTTAATAATTTCAAAACTCTTTGCCGAGCAATTCTTGCATGAGAAACATGCTTGATTCATGTTTTGTATCACTTCGAAAACTTCGAAAGTGATACAAAAGACGAGATTGCTGTGATTCCGCATTCATTTATGGACTCTCAAGGTTCTAAATATTTGCAAATATGAATTTAGTAATTTTAAAACTCTTTGCTGTGCAATTCTTGCATGAGGAACATGCTTGACTCATGTTTTGTATCACTTCGAAAACTTCGAAAGTTATACAAAATACGAGATTACTGTGATTCCGCATTCATTTATGGACTCTCAAGGTTCTAAATATATGCAAACATGAATTTAATAATTTCAAAACTCTTTGCCGAGCAATTCTTGCATGAGAAACATGCTTGACGAATGTTTTGTATCACTTCGAAAACTTCGAAAGTGATACAAAAGACGAGATTGCTGTGATTCCGCATTCACTTATGGACTCTGAACGTTCTAATTATTTGCAAACATGAATTTAATAATTTCAAAACTCATTTGCCCAGCAATTCTTGCATGAGAAACATGCTTGATTCATGTTTTGTATCACTTTGAAAACTTCGAAAGTGATACAAAAGACGAGATTGCTGTGATTCCGCATTCATTTATGGACTCTCAAGGTTCTAAATATTTGCAAACATGAATTTAATAATTTCAAAACGCTTTGCTGAGCAATTCTTGCATGAGAAACATGCTTGGCTCATGTTTTGTATCACTTCGAAAACTTCGAAAGTGATACAAAAGACGAGATTGCTGTGATTCCGCATTCATTTATGGACTCTCAAGGTTCTAAATATTTGCAAACATGAATTTAATAATTTCAAAACTCTTTGCCGAGCAATTCTTGCATGAGAAACATGCTTGATTCATGTTTTGTATCACTTCGAAAACTTCGAAAGTGATACAAAAGACGAGATTGCTGTGATTCCGCATTCACTTATGGACTCTGAACGTTCTAATTATTTGCAAACATGAATTTAATAATTTCAAAACGCTTTGCCGAGCAATTCTTGCATGAGAAACATGCTTGACGAATGTTTTGTATCACTTCGAAAACTTCGAAAGTGATACAAAAGACGAGATTGCTGTGATTCCGCATTCATTTATGGACTCTCAAGGTTCTAAATATTTGCAAACATGAATTTAATAATTTCAAAACTCTTTGCCGAGCAATTCTTGCATGAGAAACATGCTTGATTCATGTTTTGTATCACTTTGAAAACTTCGAAAGTGATACAAAAGACGAGATTGCTGTGATTCCGCATTCATTTATGGACTCTCAAGGTTCTAAATATTTGCAAACATGAATTTAATAATTTCAAAACGCTTTGCCGAGCAATTCTTGCATGAGAAACATGCTTGGCTCATGTTTTGTATCACTTCGAAAACTTCGAAAGTGATACAAAAGACGAGATTGCTGTGATTCCGCATTCATTTATGGACTCTCAAGGTTCTAAATATTTGCAAACATGAATTTAATAATTTCAAAACTCTTTGCCGAGCAATTCTTGCATGAGAAACATGCTTGATTAATGTTTTGTATCACTTCGAAAACTTCGAAAGTGATACAAAAGACGAGATTGCTGTGATTCCGCATTCACTTATGGACTCTGAACGTTCTAATTATTTGCAAACATGAATTTAATAATTTCAAAACTCTTTGCCGAGCAATTCTTGCATGAGAAACATGCTTGATTCATGTTTTGTATCACTTCGAAAACTTCGAAAGTGATACAAAAGACGAGATTGCTGTGATTCCGCATTCACTTATGGACTCTGAACGTTCTAATTATTTGCAAACATGAATTTAATAATTTCAAAACTCTTTGCCGAGCAATTCTTGCATGAGAAACATGCTTGATTCATGTTTTGTATCACTTCGAAAACTTCGAAAGTGATACAAAAGACGAGATTGCTGTGATTCCGCATTCACTTATGGACTCTGAACATTCTAATTATTTGCAAACATGAATTTAATAATTTCAAAACTCTTTGCCGAGCAATTCTTGCATGAGAAACATGCTTGATTCATGTTTTGTATCACTTCGAAAACTTCGAAAGTGATACAAAAGACGAGATTGCTGTTATTCCGCATTCATTTATGGACTCTGAACGTTCTAATTATTTGCAAACATGAATTTAATAATTTCAAAACTCTTTGCCGAGCAATTCTTGCATGAGAAACATGCTTGATTCATGTTTTGTATCACTTCGAAAACTTCGAAAGTGATACAAAAGACGAGATTGCTGTGATTCCGCATTCATTTATGGACTCTGAACGTTCTAATTATTTGTAAACATGAATTTATTAATTTCAAAACTCTTTGCTGAGCAATTCTTGCATGAGAAACATGCTTGATTCATGTTTTGTATCACTTCGAAAACTTCGAAAGTGATACAAAAGACGAGATTGCTGTGATTCCGCCTTCATTTATGGACTCTGAACGTTCTAATTATTTGCAAACATGAATTTAATAATTTCAAAACTCTTTGCTGAACAATTCTTGCATGAGAAAGATGCTTGACTCTTGTTTTGTATCACTTCGAAAACTTCGAGAGTGATACAAAAGACGAGATTGCTGTGATTCCGCATTCATTTATGGACTCTCAACGTTCTAAATATTTTCAAACATGAATTTAAAAATTTCAAAAATCTTTGCTGAGCAATTCTTGCATGAGAAACATGCTTGATTCATGTTTTGTATCACTTCGAAAACTTCGAAAGTGATACAAAAGACGAGATTGCTGTGATTCCGCATTCATTTATGGACTCTGAACGTTCTAATTATTTGCAAACATGAATTTAATAATTTCAAAACATTTTGCTGAGCAATTCTTGCATGAGAAGCATGCTTGATTCATGTTTTGTATCACTTCGAAAACTTCGAAAGTGATACAAAAGACGAGATTGCTGTGATTCCGCATTCATTTATGGACTCTGAACGTTCTAATTATTTGCAAACATGAATTTAATAATTTCAAAACTCTTTGCTGAACAATTCTTGCATGAGAAAGATGCTTGACTCTTGTTTTGTATCACTTCGAAAACTTCGAGAGTAATACAAAAGACGAGATTGCTGTGATTCCGCATTCATTTATGGACTCTCAACGTTCTAAATATTTTCAAACATGAATTTAAAAATTTCAAAAATCTTTGCTGAGCAATTCTTGCATGAGAAGCATGCTTGATTCATGTTTTGTATCACTTCGAAAACTTCGAAAGTGATACAAAAGACGAGATTGCTGTGATTCCGCATTCATTTATGGACTCTGAACGTTCTAATTATTTGCAAACATGAATTTAATAATTTCAAAACTCTTTGCTGAACAATTCTTGCATGAGAAAGATGCTTGACTCTTGTTTTGTATCACTTCGAAAACTTCGAGAGTAATACAAAAGACGAGATTGCTGTGATTCCGCATTCATTTATGGACTCTCAACGTTCTAAATATTTTCAAACATGAATTTAAAAATTTCAAAAATCTTTGCTGAGCAATTCTTGCATGAGAAGCATGCTTGATTCATGTTTTGTATCACTTCGAAAACTTCGAAAGTGATACAAAAGACGAGATTGCTGTGACTCCGCATTCATTTATGGACTCTGAACGTTCTAATTATTTGCAAACATGAATTTAATAATTTCAAAACGCTTTGCCGAGCAATTCTTGCATGAGAAACATGCTTGGCTCATGTTTTGTATCACTTAGAAAACTTCGAAAGTGATACAAAAGACGAGATTGCTGTGATTCCGCATTCATTTATGGACTCTCAAGGTTCTAAATATTTGCAAACATGAATTTAATAATTTCAAAACTCTTTGCCGAGCAATTCTTGCATGAGAAACATGCTTGATTAATGTTTTGTATCACTTCGAAAACTTCGAAAGTGATACAAAAGACGAGATTGCTGTGATTCCGCATTCACTTATGGACTCTGAACGTTCTAATTATTTGCAAACATGAATTTAATAATTTCAAAACGCTTTGCCGAGCAATTCTTGCATGAGAAACATGCTTGACGAATGTTTTGTATCACTTCGAAAACTTCGAAAGTGATACAAAAGACGAGATTGCTGTGATTCCGCATTCACTTATGGACTCTGAACGTTCTAATTATTTGCAAACATGAATTTAATAATTTCAAAACTCTTTGCCCAGTAATTCTTGCATGAGAAACATGCTTGATTCATGTTTTGTTTCACTTCGAAAACTTCGAAAGTGATACAAAAGACGAGATTGCTGTGATTCCGCATTAATTTATAGACTCTGAACGTTCTAAATATTTGCAAACATGAATTTAATAATTTCAAAACTCTTTGCCCAGCAATTCTTGCATGAGAAACATGCTTGATTCATGTTTTGTTTCACTTCGAAAACTTCGAAAGTGATACAAAAGACGAGATTGCTGTTATTCCGCATTCATTTATGGACTCTGAACGTTCTAATTATTTGCAAACATGAATTTAATAATTTCAAAACTCTTTGCCGAGCAATTCTTGCATGAGAAACATGCTTGATTCATGTTTTGTATCACTTCGAAAACTTCGAAAGTGATACAAAAGACGAGATTGCTGTGATTCCGCATTCATTTATGGACTCTCAACGTTCTAAATATTTTCAAACATGAATTTAAAAATTTCAAAAATCTTTGCTGAGCAATTCTTGCATGAGAAGCATGCTTGATTCATGTTTTGTATCACTTCGAAAACTTCGAAAGTGATACAAAAGACGAGATTGCTGTGACTCCGCATTCATTTATGGACTCTGAACGTTCTAATTATTTGCAAACATGAATTTAATAATTTCAAAACGCTTTGCCGAGCAATTCTTGCATGAGAAACATGCTTGGCTCATGTTTTGTATCACTTCGAAAACTTCGAAAGTGATACAAAAGACGAGATTGCTGTGATTCCGCATTCATTTATGGACTCTCAAGGTTCTAAATATTTGCAAACATGAATTTAATAATTTCAAAACTCTTTGCTGAACAATTCTTGCATGAGAAAGATGCTTGACTCTTGTTTTGTATCACTTCGAAAACTTCGAGAGTAATACACAAGACGAGATTGCTGTGATTCCGCATTCATTTATGGACTCTCAACGTTCTAAATATTTTCAAACATGAATTTAAAAATTTCAAAAATCTTTGCTGAGCAATTCTTGCATGAGAAGCATGCTTGATTCATGTTTTGTATCACTTCGAAAACTTCGAAAGTGATACAAAAGACGAGATTGCTGTGACTCCGCATTCATTTATGGACTCTGAACGTTCTAATTATTTGCAAACATGAATTTAATAATTTCAAAACTCTTTGCTGAACAATTCTTGCATGAGAAAGATGCTTGACTCTTGTTTTGTATCACTTCGAAAACTTCGAGAGTGATACAAAAGACGAGATTGCTGTGATTCCGCATTCATTTATGGACTCTCAACGTTCTAAATATTTTCAAACATGAATTTAAAAATTTCAAAAATCTTTGCTGAGCAATTCTTGCATGAGAAACATGCTTCCAGGAGAAACAAGTCGATGGAACGACCTCACTCTCACTCTTCTTTCCACGAGTGTGGCCCCTTCGCCCCTCCTCGGACCTCACTTTCTCTCCGATGGACTCCCGACAACTATCATCGAAGACGCCGTTCCCAGTCTCTTCACTCCTGGTTGTGCCTGTCAACTGCAATGCAGTACCAAGGAGGAAACCGAATTCCTCCGCTTCCAGTTTGTCTCCACTGCCTGCTCATGCTCGACATCCACGGATTCCACGTCATGCAACTGCCCCAACGGAGATCTGGAG
This sequence comes from Pristionchus fissidentatus, assembly GCA_036245785.1. Lineage (NCBI taxonomy): Eukaryota > Metazoa > Nematoda > Chromadorea > Rhabditida > Neodiplogasteridae > Pristionchus > Pristionchus fissidentatus. The sequence continues at coordinate 19,076,126 of BTSY01000004.1, forward strand.
AGATTTTACAAGCCCCATCACACTCTCCCAATCGAGCGTAAAGGGCTCCGTCTCGAATCAACGGCAAGCGACTGGAGACACCACTGACCACCACATCTACTCCTCGACACCATGATTGACATGCTCAATCAGTGCCTCATCTATCACCAGATGCTACAATTGTCTCGCAGGCGCAGTTATGACAATTCTGTGCACCTCAACAATGTCAGCATCCTCAACGGCAATCACTTGTTATGAACAGCAATCGAATGCAACTATTGTTTCAACAATCGTGCAATGCAGGCCGAACGGAGAACAGAAGTCGATCGTCTTCTCATCAACTTCAGAATCAATCCAACTCAAATGTTCCTTTCGGTGACTGGGAGGAGACGAATTCTCAACTACCGGTTTTATATAGAAGAATTTGAAAAGAACCTGCAGCGAACTAATATTAATCTTCTAACGACTTCTAGCAATCCATTAACGACTCTATTTTCCATCATAATTGGACCATTGCTCTTTCCCATCTTGCTAATCAGTCATACGATTACTTCGTAGAATTTATGAATAAGTTATTAAGATTTTTTGTTCCCCTTTCAAAGCCTTCCCCCTTCTCTAGATATCCTCGCAATGTCAAAATTCTTTATGGCAAGAATAGGAATTTGACTAGAATCGCTCCAAATAGCAACGCGTGCATTGTTATGACTAAGAGATTCAATCGTGCCCTCAACAGTTTCCATTGTCGTGTAGAAAATAGAGTCGTCCCTTCTGCCGATTCCAAGGCTTTTTACAAATTATGCAGTAGTAGATTAAATTCCCCCAAGTCCATTCCTTCTGTAATAATAGATACTAATAGTACTATCCTATTGTCTAATAATGATAAGTGTGTAGCCTTCTCCGATTTCTTTTCATCTGTTTTCACTGATCCCATGCATTCTCCACTCCCTTTCCTTTCCCCTTCAATGATCTTTGATCTCCCATCGATATCCCATTTACATATCATGAATGCCATCAATAATCTCTCACCTAAGATTAACGTCACTCCTGACAACATTCCTAGTATTGTTCTCACCAATTGTAAATTCTCGATTATTTCTCCTTTACTCATCATTTACAATAAGTCCCTGGTCACTTGTAAAGTGCCTGTTTTGTGGAAAACACGCCCTTGTGAAACCTATTCCTAAGAAGACTAGTAACTCCATATCCGACTTCCGTCCCATTTCTTTAACCTCTTCCGTTTGTAAAGTATTCGAGAAAATTCTAATTAGTGAAATCACGACTTTCCTTGACCAAAATAACCTTTTCGATCCTCATCAAACATGGTTTAGGTCATCTAGATCCACTTCTGCCAATCTCGCTGAAACCCATGCCAATTACCTACGAATCTTGCATAAAAAGTCCCCTTTTGATACCGTCTATATTGACTTTAGAAAAGCCTTCGAAAGCATCGACCACCGTCTTTTGCTTCATAAATTATCGCAATTAGGCATTTCCTCGCATTTAGTATCCTGGTTTGAATCATATCTATCTAACCGTACGCAATCTGTGTTTATCAATAATTCCTTTCCCCCCTCCACTGTAGTCATATCCGGAGTGCCGCAAGGTTCTTGCCTAGGCCTCCTCCTATTTATCCTTTTCATCACTGATATTTCATCCCAATTCCCAAAATCTATTAGATACTCCGTTTATGCCGACGACCTTAAGCTTTATTCTGAAGCCCCTCTCTTTTCTGATGACTTACAATGTGCCCTCGATTTCATTGCCAACTGGTCTACCCAATGGAATCTCGGATTCTCTGAGACCAAATGCTCCATCATGCATTACGGCCTCCACAACCCACTTAGAACTTTTTACATAAATAATGTTGCCCTTAAAATTTCCCTGACTGTAAAAGATCTAGGAGTAATTGTCACCCCTTCGCTCTCTTTCTCTAAGAACATTGAGAAGATTATTTCTAAAGCTCGTTCCAAACTGTATCTTCTGTTCAATTCATTCCGTAGTAATACAACTGATGTATATTTAAAGTCATTTACTACTTATATCCTTCCTGGTCTCGAGACCTGCTCTGTAATTTGGAATCAAGTTCATGCCGTTGAAATAACTATGGAAATTGAAAAAGTCCAGCGCGATTTCACTAGAAAGTTGTATTATCGATGTTCCCTTCCCCACACCAACTACCGTAATCGCCTGCGTGCACTGAATCTAGTAACATTAGAAAGGCATAGAGACAGATATCGTATTCCTGCATTCAACTCTGTATAGGAAGTATGAACTTGATTATTCATCTCTTCTTACTCTCTCTCCTCTCACTCGTTTTATACGCAATTCCCATCCTTTCCGCATTTCACTTCCCTTCCTCCCTCACAATTCCCATTCCACATTTGCCTCTAGAACTATCACAATCTGGAACTCCCTCCCTTATAAATCAGTTTTCACCTCACATGATATTTTCCGCAAATTTCTTCGCTCTCAACCCATCTCATTTTTCCCTGAATCCATTATTAAAAATTGGCTCTGATCCCCCTCCCCCTCCCCTCCTCTCCAATACCCTTGCTGCCAAAGCAAAACCACTGATATTTTTTTCGCTTATATCATCTTATGCGCTCATTGCCATAATTTCATTAATAGTCGTAGCTATCATCTCCACATATCTCTTCTTCCCTCTTCCATTCGAGGATCCAATCATCGAAAAGAATAGCCATGCTTTCCTGTTGCTACGCTTTCCCTTTTCCATTGTTTCTATTCCAAAAGCGTGTATCATTTCCCCGCTTTGTTTCCTGTTTCCCTTCCCGTTTCCCTTCTAAGTGTGCATCATACTATTGTATTCATCCTTGCCGCCTTTTGTTCTATTGAAACCCCATTAATCGCACATGGGCTTATAAGCAGCCATACCCCGCCCATATTACGTTTCTGTGTTTCTGTGTTTGTTAATAATAAAAGGTTTAATTACCAAAGTTTAGGTACTACAATCTAATAAGCATAACAATCACGAAAGATATCCAACTGCAAACTCGCACCCCCGCTTGCTGTGTCGTTCTGCACGCACACGACGTTCGGTTGCTAAACCCAACAATTCGTGCCTCGTGGACAGCAACGACGTCCCAATTGATCTTGGCGAGCGCTCTCTCGATCTCGATGAGCTTGTCATTCGGGATGAGCGTCCGGCAGTTGATGGGGCCGACGAAGAACTGACTTTTGCACACTCTGTCCACCTGACACCTGTCTGTAGTGTTGACTCATGCGGAAGTGGTACTAAAACTATCCGGGATGTATTGATGTTAAATACACTACGATCTATGCGTACGCATAGTTTATATAACTATGCATAGCTTATCGCAGGCACGGGCAAGGGGAACTCGGTGGCCGACTTCAGTTCGGTTCCAGGGGAGCTTGGTAGCCGGCTCCAGGTTCTGTCCAAGGGAGCTCGGTAGCCGGCTTCAGGGAAGGTCAAAGTATGTTGGGGAGTGGTAATCGCTACAAAAGACTACTGGCTCATTTCGTTGCAAAAGGATTGTTAGGCTGGGAGCGATCGAAAAAGTTGCCACTGCGCCACTTCGCGGCTACTACGCCGCTTCGTGGTTCCGTGGCAACTTTTTTCGTTCTCTCTCAGCCTCACGAGCCTGTCACAACGGAAACGGAAGATAAAGTGTGTCAAACTTTTAGAGTGTGTTCCGACATTTTTCTATACTTCACTTTTATGGCAAAACACTTTTGCTGTAATTCCCGAGACTCCCCGGTGTTTAGAATTTCGAAATGTTCCATTAATATCTTAAAACTCGGCAAAACAGAACAAGCGTGTTTCACGTTATTCAAAAACGTGTTAGGACGCCTTCTGACACTTACAAAAAATGCAGCAAAAGATTTGCCCGCGGCATGGGTCGAACCTGCGTCGTTCGGATTGGAAATCTGGCGTATTATCCACTTGGCCATGAAATTGGCACATTTTGGTATTTAAATTTTGATCAGTTATCATATGTAAAAGAGTCTGAGAAGATTGTGGAATTTTGAGACGAAATATAATGAAAATTTTAAAAAAATCTAAACGGACATCTATACAAAAAATAGACAGACAGACGTTCCGATATCCTAATAGATAGTAAAGCCGTCAGACACAATAATGAAATGAAAAAAATGTTCAGTAATGACAATTTTAACCAATACGTAACTTGTTCCTTTATTGCTATGGCAATGTCGCGTTTTCTTAAGCATAGTTATATCATACATCGCTTTGTTGTTCGTTTCCTGCTGTATGTGAATTAAAAGCCATTGATTGAAAATTCAACAAGTTCTACTCATCAATTATTTTGAAGACAAAACGAAACTAACGAACATACGATAAATTATATTGTATGTTATTGTATAATTATGCCAATTCATCTCACTACACATGATTCGAAACCTACAGACCAGGGTTAGGGCGAGAGAGTATACAAAATTGAGAGAGTCCCTCTCGATTTCACATACTCTCTCACTCCAAAGGCCTTTCTGGAAGGTTGACCGGCCTGTGGAATGATGTGACTAATCTTGTGATAAAGACTTAGTTGCAAACAAGAATAGTCTGATTTTTATAAAAACATCGGAGGTTTGAATGTTAAATTGAGATGCATATTTTAACTAATCAGATAATACTGCGTAGGTTGGTCGGGGCAATCTTCGGCGTCAGTTAGTGTTAGTTCGCGTCGGCGCTCATAAATTGTGTTTCCTCCTCGATAATACTACTGCAAAAAGGGTGGTACCGTGTCGTTCTTATCCGTTGATCATCAGCTCTGAAATGTGGGTACTTCCATGCAACTATCGGTTCGGGATAAAATTATCGTACACCGAGTCCACTTTGCAGGAAAGTGTTCCACAGTGTTCCACAATGGAACACATTTTTTGGCCCAATATCCTCACTTTCACACAGACATTGGCATTCGTAGCAAGAATAAGCTTTTTGTTTATAAATAATACTCACCCTCTCGTGCTGGTGTCTAATAGGTAATTATTGGAAGAATAAATCGTCCACTTGTTGCCGCGTAAATAACAGACACATTGTCAGAACTGAATCCAACCATTTGCGTCTGGTATGCATGGACAAGGCAAATAACTCTCGCATCCTTCCTTCTCGCGGTGGCGTTGGCGGTGGCATGTAGAACAGGCATGGCGGCCAGTGTTGCCAAAGGCAAATGGAGAGAAATCAATTTTCCATGGGAAACATTAACCAGTATTCTCAAGTAACTTAAGTAACAATTCTCAAGAATTCTCTGTTCCTCTTGTTCCTGGTTATGTTTCTCCTGATCCCGGGAACACTCCGCAGAGCGTTCCCGGGAACAGGAGGAACATGATCAGGAACAACAGGAACACTGAAATATTGTCTCCATGCAATGCCCAAAGGGCCGGGACTTGTTTGAATTAGGAATGGCCCGTGGTGTACTATTTCGGTGTGATTTCAAAATGGTCGCCCTGTCACACTAAAAAAATCAATGCTCACGGATTTCTTTCAAATTCAACTCAAACATACCTTAGGCGATGCCCAAACTAGCTACGTTGACAAAATTTCGCTATCGCTCTTTATCGCAGAGAACCAGTTAAAAATGTGAGAAAAATATTCGGTTTTGAATTATAGGTTTTTGGCAATAAAACATGATATTTTGAAAATCTGTGAACGAAGTTAGGCAGGGCATGGTCTAAGGTATCTTTGGTTTAATATGCGAGAGATTCATCATTATCGATTTTTTTGGTGTGGCAGGGCGACCTTTCCGAAAACACACCAAGACAGTACACCATGTTCCTCTTGTTCCTGGTCATGTTCCTCCTTAGGATGAACACGGCCAGGAACACGGAATTCTTAAGTTGTAACAATATAATATAACTGGTACGATACTTTTTCCGATAGAAAAAAAACAAAAAAAACGGATAACGAGTCAATTCTAAAATCATTCCCGGTTGGCCCTGTATCAAGCATCCAACCTCGCTTCTCGACATTCCAACGAACAATAATGGACGTGAAATTGTATCAGTATATTGAAAGCAAACATACTAGTTAAGAACAAATCTCGCTAATTAAACGATTCTACTCCATTCAGTATTTTTATTATTATTTTCCAGTGTCACAAAACTCCAGTTTTCAAATTGCAGTAATTCAAGTTTGTTATCGTCTTCAATTGCGCGGATTAACTGATGAGTAACACAAAATAATACGGCTTTCACATTAGAAGATGTTACATTTTTTCAAAATTTCTAGCAGAAAGTTCACACAAGAAAATTTGAATTACTTATAGTTCTACTGACTGGTACCAACCAATTACTCTGTTGCACTCGTCTCAAAATTTGGTGTTAAACTCACAGCATAAGAAGGATCCAGATTTTCTTTTAAAAAACTCTTTCACAATTGGAAGGGAATTTTTCCACTCTTTTTTTCTCCTCATCCATTTCTGGAGATTTGGAGTGATGTAAATTCAGAAACGGAAGTTCGTGCTATAGAAGAATAATCGTTTCACACAGTGTCTACTAGAGTGCGAAAAGTGAGATAACCCGATGCCACGGGTACCCGCCTGCGCGGAATGATTGGGAGAACTACCCGATAACACACCCTCGAAAATGATCCATTACCCGATAACTTATCTCTGAAAATAGGTTATAAAATGCGTGTTTCTTGTGAATTTCCATACGCACTTTGTCTGTGACACTATCGCATATGATAATTAGTCACTATTCTCTCATTTCGTCCTCTTCTTCACTTCCCGGACGGTCTCTCCTATCTGAAACTCGTGAAATCTGTCTTCAGTAATGCCCAGGTCGGTGTTTCTTGATATAATTTTGTGCTGAAACTTACTGAACGTATATTTAGAGTAGATCAAGTGTGTAGACCTTGCTGGTGGAATTGGTGGTCACACTGTGATCTTGGACACTGTGTTTTTTCTTCAGATACTCGTATATCAATGGCGAAAGGTGGTTCCCAGTCGTTCTGAAATCGTTCTGAATACTAGTCGTTCTGAATATTAAATGTAAGTTCTCTTGTTTTTCCAAATTGTTTAACGCGTGTGCTAGAGTGACAATCAAGTTTGAATCTATGGAGTCTGATTTGGGAAAACGATTCAGATTTACGACTCCGGTATTTTTACTCCTATGGATCCCCAGTTGACAGACCAATGGGAAAACATTAAAAGTGACGACGGTTTCCCAATGGGAGAATTCTCCCTCAACAGGATACCACTATCTCCTCCACTGGGAAATCGTCGGGCACCTTTGATCTTCACACTATAGGTCTTCCAAATGGGGATCTATTTGATCAAGAATACCAGAGGATGTCACGATAGAGAAAGGGTCTAACGAAAAGAAACTGCTTGGTACAATCCATAGATTCGTTTCAATTGTCGCTCAAGAATATGCGTTGAAATATTTTGGACAATCAAGATAACTCATATTTTGCTTCAAAACGACTAATGGAAATGCAATTGAAGTTTTGACGTCCATTCGGTGAATATCGGAACCACTTTTCACCATTGATTGATTCACGAATGTCTGAAGAAAAAACACAGTGTTCACATTGAGACGGGAATTTCAACCAGGCTAGATCTACAAGATAAATTTATATTTTGAACGTTCTGCCACAATATAATATTAAAAAAAAGAAATTTCGCGTGTTTCAGAGAGGAGAGACCGAATTGAAGAAACGGTCAATATGAGACAACAATGGGAAATTATCATATGCCAGAGTGTCACAGACAAAGTGTGCACGTAAATTAACAAGAAACACGTATTCTATTTAGTATTTCCGTTAAAAAGTTGCCAGTATGAGAGCCTGTCATCGGGTAATTGTTCATTTTGAGGGGTCATTCTCGGGCCGTCTCATTTGCCGAGTTATTTCGACAGGGACCGCTCAATTACCCGATTACCTGACCCGAATTACGCACTCTAGTGTCTACGTACACGTTCCTTTCCCCCTTTTATTCACATTATTTCCTCCATTTCCCACAGTAGTAAATCCCGCCCCTCGAAAGCGAAGGGAATTAATTCATAACTAGTTCAGTGTGATAAGATGCTGGCCAATATGAGTATGGTGCGACAACTTCTCTTCATTTGGGATTGGAATTCGATGCCGGAATACAATTGCAGGTCAGGATTAAACAATAAGAGGAATTTATAGGGGAAATTTGAGTGGAGTCTTCGTACCATTGGAATTCATTCACACTTTGTTGCCTTTGTTCTCAAAAGTAGTTCACTTTCGGAATGCAATCAAGTAATTTTGGTTGCAGTCGAATTCGTCCAATCGGCGTTGAATGGACGAAATCAATGGGAGAGAAACAGCCAATCTTCGGAATTTGGTCAATGACATGGGGAATATTCTGCGAAGTTTGTGAATTTCTATTTTCGAAATTTGACTCGGAGAAAACCCCTTATACATACGGACAGAACTCGATGTTTTGGATAAAATATATATTTACCTAGTTTTGCTCAATTATAAAAAGTAAATGTTCTGACTGTCGGTTTAAAAAAAATGTTTAAAAAATGTTCTGACAGTCGGTTTCGGTACAAATAATTTGTCCCATAAATAGGAGAAGCTAATACAAGTCTCGCATTAGACCATACTCGAAAGTGAACATCGAGGGTTCATTCCTAATTGTCCATTCAGATTCTCTATGTGCCATGTGTAATTGCTCTCTACATGGAACGTCGTCAGGCTTGTTATCGAGTTCGTTTCAATCAATCAATCGATAATCGATCGTATCCTTCCTCTCCTCTCTCAGATTATGCTCTGGCTCGCGATCGTCGACGTCATTGCCATTCTCTGCAATTCGATCGGATTCGGATTTCTTCTCATCGAAGGCGCAGTTTTCTGTTCGAGACCCTGGATGGTTTGGATGATCGGATGTGTGGGACTTGGTGAGATCAACAAATAATTAGGATAATGATCAGCATAATGTGTTAATTCACTGTGTGCTCGTTGCAGGAATGTGGTGTGGTGCGTGTATTGGATGCCTTTTGTTGGTCACTTATCGACTCTTCGAATTAATGAATATGAGCAAGCGATTTGAGGTGAGATCATTTCCTCATTCGATATTCTAAAGTGCGTGTACTTCAGAATAGCACAGGCTTCCTCATTGTAATAGCCACTTGCTATTCTCTCTATTTCGCTTTTCTCACACCACCAATTCTCACCAATTCCAAGTACAAAGCAATGTTCTACGATCCATTTATCGGAGATGTTCCCACGAAAGTGGTGAGCCATTCTTGGAATGACCTTGAGTCCTGAATAATCAAGTCACGTAATCCATTTTTCAGTACGTCAATTGGCCTCACACTGCTAACAATCTTTTCGTTGTTCTCACTTCGGCGACTCTTTATCTTCTTTTGTGTGTTGTACTCATGACCAAACAGGTCTGTACTTATTTCTCCCAATATCACACTCAAAGTGTTCAAATGCCTTCAATAATCATTTCGAAATAACACTATTCAAATGGCGAATGTCCAATCCCTTTACCCTTGCTGACATTTGCAGGGTGCGATGTCATCTGAAGTCGGAAGAGCGAGATTATCGACTAACGGACCAGTGAGTGGAAAAGAGAGAAGAGAAGAGAAATGAGCCAAATTGTTACAGATATTCCTCCAAGCTTCGCTCATTTGCTTTTTCAATGTTGCTGCGTCGCTAGAGTGAGTAAAGATAGAAGAGAGACAATTTATGGAAGTAAACACAGAAAGAGGAATTCCAGGTACATCTACATGAACTTCTTCCCCACTCCACAAATTCTGATTGAATTGGGACACTTGAGTTGGCAGGTTTCCCACGGTACGATCTAGAAGAATTTCATATTTTCTCATAGTTATTTTTCTCTTAGTGTTCCCATTTTGAAATGGAATATGGCGTTATTATTCACACGATGTGATGGAATATGAAATTAATGCATTTCCCAAGGCGTAACAGTGTACGATTTTCTCAAGCTTTTGAGAAAATCGTACACTGTGACGCCTTTTTTTGGGAAAAGCCATTAATTTCATAGAATCTTGCATTCCATTCAACACGAATACGCGTGAAAATTATGATTGCGATCGGAATATTAAAATGAATGATATTTTACAGCAGTTCCCCCATTCATTTATCTCACACTCAACAAAACAATCAAAAGAAATTGCAAGTGAGTTCCTTTCTCTTCCATTCTGAATCAATGAATCAAAGAAATTGAAATTCGGGTAAATAATTGGATTAGATTCCTTATTTCGCACACGCCCGTCGATAGAGAGAGAGAGCGAGCAAAACGCAGAGATCTAATCTAATTATTTACCCGCATTTCAAATTCTACTGAATCATTCAGAATTCTTCTGGGCAGAACGAAGAAACTCCGTCACAGCAGTGTTGCAACTGTTTCAATGAGACATTCTCCACGCAATTCATCACGAAGCCAATCAAGACATTGAATCGACGAATTATATAATTAATAACAATTCCTGATAATTGGCAATCGTTTTTTCCATACTTTTGTATTTTCAGCATTTTCCATTGTACAGTTCTAGGCAATACATATTCAATACTCCACAAATTATTATGATATTTGAAGCAAATTGAGTTTTGCTATTACAATTTTAAAATGATACGTTCCTGAAATGGACTAATGTTGTGTGTAGTCTCTTTCTACACCTGGGCGTGTCTCTCGCTTTATCATGCTCTCTCGCCAATCGTTTCTGCATTAATGCGGAATAGTATCGGAACGTTTTATAATTTTGGACGAGTGTCTGTGAATTTGTAATACTATGATCGGGAAGTCTCCAACTTCCCTTGACCTGGAGATATTGTATCTTGCTGTGAGAGCAGGGAATATCGAGAGATCAACTCGTTCGCTTTCTCAGGTTAGCCTGCTCTCTGAGCACGAGACAAGATCTCCATAGTAAGGGACGTTGGAGACTTCCCGCTATGTGTACTCTCTGTTTCAATTAGTCTCGTTTCTCTGCTCATTTCAGTCCGGAAGAAACCCCCAAAACTAAATCGGATTTGCGATACGAAAGTCGTCTTGACTAATTAGAAATTGCAGAGCATTAAATCACTTTGGAGCATGGAAATCAAGAGTGGATTGGTTTGAATCACATCACATCACATCACATCATTTATCCAGGTCGAACAGTACTACAAAAGGGGTCTTACAAGAACACACAAAGTAAAATGAGGGATCAAATTATTCGTATATTTCCGTTCGTAGTATTCTTCTCTCCACGCTAGGCGGGGTCTGGATGTGCTGTCCTCGATCTCCATAAGTCAAGGTTGAGAGTGTGCCTCTCCGTTAGTCGCTTCGTTGCGAAATCCTTCTTTATCAACTTCTCCCAACTCATTTTGGGGCGTCCCACCGGACGTTTCCCGGGAGGTTTGTACATGAGAATCTTTCGACACGGATGCTCTCTATCTCTCCGTTTGATGTGCCCGTACCATCTCAGTCTCTTTTCACGTACTTTCTCAACAATCGATGCGATTCAAAGTTGCTTTCTCACTCTTTCATTCCGCACCTTGTCTTTCAACCGCACTCGACTTATCCACCTCGCCATCTTCATTTCGGCCACACTCAACTTCTCCTCCAATTCCTCAGTCAGTGCCCAATTCTCACTTCCATACATCATAGCTGGTCGAACAATCGATCGATAAATCTTTCCTTTGAGCTTCATTCTAACTCTCTTTTCATGGAGAACACCTGCACATGCATTGAACTTCGCCCATCCACTCCTTATTCTGCTGTTCACATCTCTTTCTGCTCCTCCGTTCTCATCAATCATCGATCCGAGATATCGAAATTTCTTTACTTGCTTGATCGCTTCTCCATTTACATCGTGCATAGCCTCTGTCCCTCCACAGACCATGATGAATTCGGTTTTACGGGTGTCTAGAGTCAATAGAGTCAAGTTTTACGGGTGTTTTGTTCCTGCACTGTTCTTTCCAGTCTGGCAACATCAGTGTCTATCAAGCATAGATCATCTGCGTATGCCAAACACTTCGGTGCTTCTTCCATCATATCGCCGAGAACTGTCTCCAGCACCAATATGAACAGGAAAGGACTCAAAGCGCTTCCTTGATGGACTCCCACTTTGATGGTAATTTCTAGAGTGGGTCCAAACGGAGTCCTCACACGAGCTGTCACTCCCTCGTACATCTCTGTTATCAATCTCACATAAGTCTCCGGTACTCCTTTCTCTCTCAAACTTTTCCATATCTGCCTTCTCGGGGTTCGATCGTATGCTTTCTCTAAATCGAGAAATGCGGCAGCAATACCCTGATTATACTCAATGTGCCGTCCACTATCTGACTCAACAGGAATACCGGTTCGGAGGTTGACGAACCGCTCACGAATCAATCCAAACTGGGAAGGGTTTAATATCACGATTTCTCTCAACCTCCTATCGACACATCTTTCAAGGATCTTCATCGTATGAGAGAACAACTTGATCCCTCTGTAATTTCCACATTCTCGGATATCGCCTTTCCCTTTGTATAAAGTCACAATCTCACTTCTCCGCCAGTCCTCAGGCATCTTCATTCCCTCAAATATCCTGTTGAACAGTCTCGTTAGCCAACCAACTCCGCTCTCATTTACCGATTTCCATGCATCGACTGGAATCATATCGGATCCATAAGCCTTTCTCCATGGACACTTTCCAATTGCCCATCTCACTTCATCCAGACTCCAATATGGCACCAGTTCATCCACCTCGTCTCCATCTCTCAACAATGTTTGTGGCTTTTCAACATTGAGTAGGTCATCAAAGTATTCTCTCCACCGTTCTTTCACATTTCTCGCACCTCTCACAACCGCTCCATTCTTATCACAAATTGTTTTGACCTCTTTCAGATCTTTCTTCATCTCATTTCGATTTCTAGCTAGTCTGTACACTGCTTGTTCTCCCTCTCTTCCATCTAACAACTCATACACTTCATCATACGCTTTCGTCTTAGCATCGTGGATGACCTTTCTGCACTCAATCTTCTTTATCTCATATCTGCCTCTGGTCATATTAGTATTATTCTGGAACCATTCTCGGAACGCGTCTCTCTTCTCCTTAGTCGCGACTCTCACTTCTTTATTTCTCCAAAACCATAAATCCTGGTTCTTCTTTCTCCTTCCCATTGTCTCACCAAGAACCGTTCTTGCGTATCCCAATATTGCTTCTTTCGTAAGTGACCACACTTTGTCAATCTCCATTTCCATGTCCATAGGATCGATCCCCAATGCTCCTGCCCTTATCACATCTCTTTCAAACTCTTCTCTGATCGATTCAACCTTCAACCTTCTCCTCCGGTTCTCTCCTTTCCTTTAGTCTCACATCACATACAATGGGTTTGTGTTGGGGTGCCACGGATTCAGAGGATATCACTTTCACATCTTTCACCTTCCATCGATCGGTCTTTCTCATGAGAAGGTAATCAATCTGCGTTCTCGCACTACCAGAGTAGTATGTCGCCAGATGACTCTCCCTCTTCTCAAACATTGTGTTCAGCACAGCAAGATGGTGTTGCTCTGCGAATTCCAGCAACCTAAGACCATCGAGATTATGTCTTCCATATCCTTTCCCTCCATGGACACACTTATCTCTGAAAATCTCTGGCTCCTTTCCCACGTGACCATTCCAATCTCCACCTAAGATCACCACATCCTTCTCATCAATCGATTCCATTGTCTCTCCTACTTTTGCACAAAACTCTTCCTTTATTCTCCGATCTAGTCCAGTCTGTGGTGCATATGCCGACACTATGCAAATATTCTCGCCTCCGATGTCCAACCTCACTTTCATCAATCGACAACTGACCCTTTCAACCTCCACAAAGCATTTAGAATATCGAGGGGATAACACCACTGCCACACCGTGCTTAAGCCCATCACCTTCTGAGCACACTAACTGATATCCTTTCACCCGTCTACTCTCATCTCCCTTCCACAGTATCTCCTGTACACAAAGCACATCAATCCTTCTTCTCATCATCATGTCAATCATCTCCATCACTCTCCCAGATAATGTACCGATGTTCAGACTCCCAATCCGAGTGCACTCATATCTCCTTAGTCTCATGCTAATATGCACACCACGCTTCGGACCGACTCAGTACTCCGACACCACACTGATCTTCGATCTCCGAAATCTGACTTGCCACACCTCACCGACTTTGACCTCATGCGCCTCGGTCCCTCACCTCACGTGTCGTTCACGTGCTCTATCAGTGTCCCACTTCACCGCATGCAAATCAATCTGGTCTCTCCTCTCTCAGGCCACCTCGCCTCTCGATCTTTGATCTTTGATCTGTGGATGGCCATCACGCCGATCTCGTCCACTTCCACCTTTGGACCACGAGAACCGATCTCTGTCTCACTTTCTGGCCTCCCGCCTCACGTCTCCACCACGTGTCTCTGGCCACCCGCCAATCGATCAGTTCTCTCCTCTCTCAGGCCACCTGCCTCTCAATCTTTGATCTCGGTCCAGGTATGCCACCAACCTCCTCCGTCTCAGACACCGACACCTCCACTGGCCCGGCCACGTGGGTACCACACACAACAAGAGGGATACGGACACTCACAACTCCACGTCACCAGATCTAAAATCGATCTAGTAGGAACTAGTAGGGCCGTCCCGTTGCATGGACTGTCACCCCCCTCCCACTTCACTCGCGAAAGCGCCCACCGGACCGACCGCTCACGACGAGCGAAAGAATGGAGTTAGCCATATGAGCCCGTTTGCGTAAGAGTCGGACAATTCTCAACAGATCTCGGTACAGCAAAAAAGTGAAGGTCTGAGATAACAACGGTTTTCAATGCGCTTCGGTAAGCTGAGAACTCTGGCCAAATCTCTTGACATGCAAATTTGATTGTAGGTCACTATGAAGCCCTGAAGTTCACTGGAATTGACGGTTTTTCGAGTATAACTCTATACAGAGCAGACGAAACAAAAAAGTTCAAAAAGAGAGTATACTCTAATTTGCATGAGGAATATAATTCTTGTGTCAGAAAGGTAAAATTTACAACGGCAAAGAGATAAATAATTTTAACTCATATACTAACAAAAAGTGAGCAACCACTCTAGGGTCAGGATCTGGAGCATGCATTCACTGTCCTACAAAAAAATTTGGTAGAAAAAGAATGCTGCCTTTTTGAGTTATGATTTTTCAACCGACGCCAATCGACTGTCAAAACACTCATTTCTCGGAGAGAAAGGTAATTTACATCCCGCACTGTGTCTGCGTGGCGTCCGAAAGTCAGAAATGAGAGGGTGAATTCATGTAAATGACCTTTCTCTCCGAGAAATGAGTGTTTTGACAGTCGATTGGCGTCGGTTGAAAAATCATAACTCAAAAAGGCAGCATTCTTTTTCTACCAAATTTTTTTTGTAGGACAGTGAATGCATGCTCCAGATCCTGACCCTAGAGTGGTTGCTCACTTTTTGTTAGTATATGAGTTAAAAATATTTATCTCGTTGTCGTGGTAAATTTTGCCTTTCTGACACAAGAATTAGATTGCAAATTAGCGTATACTCTCTTTTTGAACTTTTTTGTTTCGTCTGCTCTGTATCCAGATATACTCGAAAAACCGTCAATTCCAGTGAACTTTAGAGCTTCATAGTGACCTACAATCAAATTTGCATGCCAAGAGATTTGGCCAGTGTTCTCAGCTTACCGAAGCGCATTGAAAACCGTTGTTATCTCAGACCTTCACTTTTTTGCTGTACCGAGGTTTGTCCGACTCTTACGCAAACGGCCTCATATATGAGGCCGTTTGCGAGAGAATCAAGCAAAGCTTGGACAGTAGAAAAATCATTTTCGGAGGAGAACATTGTTTTAGGTACTCTCAAGGGTGCTGATTACGATGGCGAATATGTCGTGTTATGCAAATTGATCTCCGAAGTGTTATTCAAATTACCAAATTCGGCTGATTTCGCGTGTTTTTGTGCTTTCGAAAGATAGAGTCCTCAAACCACGTCGTGTAAATATTCAATTAGGATGAAATTGCATGGAGAATTTCATGGAACTCTCAGAAATGCAAATTTCCGTGTATCTCACTTACCTTTTGTCTATTTCTCTATGTTAAACTCAAAAAAGGAGTATGAGATTAACACAGTAGGTGGAGAGTATACACACCGTACTGCCTCTTTAATTTGTACGCTCTTGACCTCCGGAAAATAGAGTTATTAATTTTTAACTGAATGAGTTTGAGTGGAAAACCTGACCTGATGAGAGAACTGCTCAATTAGCATGCGATCACCCTCTCATTTCGCCCTCTCAGACACCGCGCGAGCGGGCAAATGAGAAGTGAGAGGGTGATTAGATGCAAATTGGCCATTTTTCTCGTCAGATCAGTGTTTTTTTCGCTCAGTTAAAAATTAATAACGGCCAGGACGTAGAAATTCATGATTTTTAATTTAGCTGAAAGTTTTTCCTATGGTATTTCAACACCTCCTCTATCGATTGACGTTGACAGAATTTTGATAAAAAATTTCGCAATTGCGTGAAACATATCCAAACCTGGAGTCTTCGGATTTTTCCGCCGAGAGGTCAAAGTTTGAGAAATCATAACTCGGTTCAAAATAAAGGTAGAGCATGGAGGTTTTGTTTGTTAGATAGAGAAAAGACTTGACTACAGCCACAACTGTCTCAACTCATTCCTGGTTGGCTCAGTGGTGCGAAGCGGTCGGTTTCATAAAAAAAATGTTATAAGTCGCTGTAAAATTAAAACCAATCTTAGGTTTTTTGTTTGTTAGAACGTGCAGCTTGGTTGCTCACCATAACCCAAAAGAGGGCCAAATCGGATCTTGCGTGGCAATTGCGCTCTGCCGAACTATTTTGTGAAAAAAAAATTAAAAAAAAAAATGTCATTGTCACAAACAGTCTCATTTGCAGTGTAAATAATCATAAGCAATATAAAAACACCATACAAGTTGTTTTAGAAGACTTTTAAAGCAAAAATTTGAAAAATTTCAGGGCTGAATTTCACTTTTGAATTAACTGTACTTTACAAGGTGCAATAGTATAATATTGTTGTTATAATCATGAGAGATGATGTTCGGGAGAATATTTTTGCAGATACATGCAGATACTAAAATCGTTGTCGCGTTTCCAACACTCTTCGTGTCATGGTCGATTTCATATTTTACACCGCTCGCCATATCCTTGGAAGTTCCCTTATCATGCGAAGAGCAGTCGGGAAATTGAAAGTGAGTCCCTATCTATTCATTGTGGGCAGCTTCAACAGTTGTATTTTCAATATATGTGCGTGCTCAGCCTTCTCAAAGAGCAAATATCGTATTTTGCGAAAATACGTGCACTTTTTCACGCATATCTCAAAAATCTGGATCTCTACCGAATCCTGGTGCAGGTCAAATCGTTCAGAGAGTATCATTGAATAATTTTGTTGTTGGTTGTATACAAATCTATGAATGATTTGATGTCATAAAAAATCGAATACTCAAAATTGCTCAAATTTTCAAACAAAAAAAATTAATTCTGAGGATTTCTGAAACGTTTCGAGCGAAATATTGCCCACATTCATTTTCATATACTAAACAAAAACTATGAAAGTAATAACTTAAACTATTGAAGAAAAAAATTTTTGGAAAAATTCTTCACTTTCACGTTCATGGTGAAAAGTGTTCAGGTTCATGGTTCATGTTCATGGTGAAAAGTTTTTTTTGGACCATGACCCCGGGTTCATGGTATTTTTCCAAAAAAAAATTTTTTTCATAAGATTAAGTTATTAGTGCCATAGTTCTTCTTTAGGTAGTCTTCTTTAGAAAAATCCGAAGACTCCAGGTTTGGATATGTTTCACGCAATTGCGAAATTTTTTATCAAAAATTCTGTCAACGCCAATCGATAGAGGAGGTGTTGAATTTTACATTTTACATTTTACATTTGAACAACTTTATCAGCTGGTTTTGGGTGTTAAAGCTGGGTTGCCATGAGAGATCTCCATTGCTTGCGATCGTTTTTTGCGAGTTGCACGAATTGTGGTCCAGCAGCGTTGACGAAATCATCATCTCTTTGCCGGTCGGCCTCGCTTCCTCTTCCCTCTTGGGGTGAAATCGAGCATCTTCCGATTCCACCGATCATGGCTTTGATTCGAGATTCTTTCTACCCATATCCATTTCCGTCTTTCCGCCTCTCTAACTACATCCTTCAATTTAGTGATGTCAGGGATCCGCTCATTTGTGACGTGATCAAATACGGTAATTCCAATCATTTTGCGTTCTAGTTTGCGCTGAGCGACGGAAAGAATTTGTTTTTCTCGTTTACAGAGGTACCAAGTCTCGGAACCATACAAGAGTGCGGGTAGAACTACACCGTCGAAAAGGCGCTTTTTGAGTGACATGGGGACCCACGTTTCCGAAAGAATTCGGAGTATTTGTAAAATGCCCAATTCGCGCTTCTAACCCGCCTGTGAACTTCTCCCACAAACCTATTGGGACCGAGAGTGACTTCTTGCCCCAGATATACCACCTTGTCTACCGTTTGCACTACCTCACCTCCCACTACGACCGGCCTGCCCATTGGATTTGTCGTTAAAGCGACAGTTTTTGAGCCATTTAATTGCAATCCCACCTTCAGTAGTTCCCGTTCTAGTTCCTTTACCATAGTTTGGACTTGGCGTGAGTCATGGGAGATTATTACACAATCATCTGCATAGAGAATGTGGGAGAGATATTCGCCGTCTATACATACTCCCTTTCGGTCCCATTTTACCCTGCGGAATACCGTATCAAGCACCGAGACGAAAAGACGCGGGCTTAATCCATCACCTTGGCGCACCCCCCTTCCGATGTTAACCTCCACCGCTTTCCCATTGACAACTATGGAACTTTTACTCTGAACTGTGAGTGTCTGCAAGAATCGGGTATACGTTGAATGCACACCGTCATGTTCCAGAGCAGATAAAACGGAACTACACAGGACAGAGTCAAAAGCCTTGCTAACGTCTAGGAAAAGGAGATAGAGAGGGTGCCTGTATTCCCTGCAATTTGAGATGAGAGTATTGAGAATATATATACCATCTACAGTGGAGTGCCCGGCGCGGAATCCCTGTTGCTCTCGCGATCTTTGATCATCGAGTGAGCGACCAATTCTATTGTTGATAACGGCAGTGAGGGTCTTTTGAATAACCGGGAGGAGAGATATGGGACGGTAGTTTTTGGGAGTTGTTTTATCCCCGCCTTTATGGAGTAATATTGTTCGACTGTCGCCGAATCCGCTTGGAATAGTATACTATTAATAGTATACTGGAATAGTAATGGTATACCCTCTATGAGAATTCTATTGAAGATGGAAGCTAGATACGGTCATACAATATTGGAACCCAGTTTAAGCATTTCTCCCGTTACCTTATCTTCCCCGGGTGATTTGCCCGATGTGAAACCACTCAACACGCTCTCAATTTCGTCTCTACCGATGGGGATGAATTCATCCTCCGACTCTTTTACTCTGTAATTCCTACCACTATCGCCTCGATATAACTCATTGTAGTAGTCTCTGAATACCTTTTCCAGCTCAGCTTGGGTACTTACCACTCCGCCTTTCCCTTGCAATACCATAGGAAAAATTTTCAGCTAAATTAAAAATCATGAATTTCTACGTCCTGGCCATGGCCGAAGTGGTCGAGTCTCTCGTGATTCCTCTCATATCATGAAAACAGATTTTGTGCAGAAGATTAATTAGTTCAATTTGAAGGATCATGAGAACGCATAATTGATAGAAAATATATATCGCAATGCAAAAAAGAGGCAGAATATTTTGTAGTCGATTGATTATCGGCACCAAAGTTCGTGAATAAAAGAGCGAATGAAATTCATAGGGACTCACTCACTTCGACACACTTTCTCGCCCCTGACCCCTTTCCGGAGGTTTACACGGGGGTGTATAGAGAGGTAAGTCATACTCAATTTTTTATCACGCACTCTAAATCCGCATAAGGTAGTCGGCTAAGACCCATTTTACTCTTTCCAAAGAAGAACAGTATAAAAATTCAATTTTTTTTAATTTGCCGCGCAAAACAAGCGCAAAACAAAGGAGAACTTCATTTGCTTCACTCTCCATTATCTCTTCATTTCCATAGTCCCTTGCTGAATCTACAAATCCCTTCCAAATTCCAATTTCCCTTTCTCCCTGTCTCTCTTTCCCTCCTTCCATTTCTCCTCTCACTATTTATTCTTCTCCTCACCGTGAGTGGTCACTCGCTCTCCAGAAATGGCTGCCGAACTTATCCAACTCAATCCAGGAATGCAGGTATGATTTGGATCCCCAGGATCTGATGATCATTGGATCCTAAGATCTTAAGATCCCAGTATCCTAAGATCTTAAGATCCCAGGATCCTAACCTTAGAAATGGAGAGTAACGACTTACCGTATCCCAGTATCCTTGGATATCCACTATCATTCACAGGTGGAGCGCTGGACCATCGTCAAGAAGTTGGGAGAAGGAGGATTCGGTGCCGTCTATAAGGTATTCAAGATCAAAGATCAAAGATCAAAGATCGATTAATTGTGTTTAGGTGTCGGGTCCCGGTGGAGAATATGCCCTGAAGACAGAAGGAGTCAACGAACAGATTCAGGTACGGTATTACTCGTCTATCGATTTATGTCCTCTAGAATCGACCACTCTTTGGAATGACTTGATCTGGAAATGATGTGGCTGATGACGTCATCTATTGATCTTTGATCTTTGCAGGTTCTCAAGATGGAAGTGTTCTGTCTGACTGAACTTGGAAAGAGAGGAGGACGTCATTTCTGTAAGATCGAGGATAAAGGACGATTCGGAAACTTCAACTACGTAGTCATGACTTTCGTCGGAAAATCGCTACAGGTACCATAACCCTTTGACTACCGTAATCACATCGTTTCAGGATTTGCGCAAAGAAGGCCCGGGAGGCCACATGTCGCTGGGAACAGCTCTCGGAGCCGGTATTCAGACACTCGAAGCACTCGAGGGTACGGTAGATGACCAGGGAACTCCATCGATAACTGAGTTATTCCAGATCTCCACGGTATCGGATACCTGCACAGAGACGTGAAGCCCGGAAATTACACCGTCGGTCGAGCTGAACTGGGAGAGCTTCGCAAGGTATTCTGTAGATGATTACGGTAGATGATCGACTACTGATTGTTTAATTCAGGTCTATGTGCTCGACTTCGGTATGTGCCGCAAGTTCACCAATGATCAGGTACGCGCGGTCCTCTTCCGCTTCCGGCGCGTCAAATTTACGCTTTCAGGGCGTCATCCGCAAGCCGCGCGCGGCTGCCGGATTCCGTGGAACCGTCCGTTATGCTCCCATCTCGTGCCACATGCAACGTGAATTGTGCCGTAAGGATGACGTCGAGACTTGGATCTACATGCAGGTATACGGTAGATCATGAATCTGACCCTTCGAATGAGTTTTTGTGCAGGTCGAGATCACCACTGGCAATCTACCTTGGAAGAACGTTCAGGACATGAACCAGGTCCGTTTCGCCAACCGTATACTGTACCTACAGTAACCATCTACAGGTGGGAGAGTACAAGAAACGTTGCCGTTTCCCTCCTGCAGTCAATGAACTATTCGCCGGTTGCCCTGCGGAGTATGCCCAAATCATGACGTGAGTTACCTTATCCTAGGGTTACCTAACAGATTCATTTTAGATTGGTCGATAACCTCAAGTACTACGATGCTCCCAACTACGCTCAGATCTACGGAATCATGAGGTACGGTAACCATCCTACCGTAGCCTCTACCGTACCTTACCGTATTCCAGATCATCGATGCAGACCAATGGCGTCCAAGAATTCCCCTACGATTGGGAGAAATAAGAAGATCCTTACCGCCTTACCGTAATCCCTCATCGATCGATTGATCGATTTACATTAGCTCGATGGGATACGGTATACGTGTCGATACTCGTTCTCTGTCGCGATTATGTGCATAAACGAGGTCGTCGAATTTGTTTTATTGACTGCACGAGCGAGGGAATGAAGAATAGAGTAGCGCCACAGTATCTGAGAAACAGTAATCAGCAAATATCTCTACGTTATCTTTTAATTTCCCACTAATCCTTGTCTAGATAATAGTTCACGGATAGTGAAACCAGATCCTCATCTGGAACACTGGTTTCAGGAGCAAAAACCCAGAGGGATGAAGTCTCTGGGGGGACTATCAATATTGAAAATGGATTATGACTGGGAAAGTAACTGAAATAAGAGCACAGTCATACCCACAAATCCACCACTCTTACATCCATTATAAATATATATGCATGGAATGAAAGATGGTAGACTCGAGGGTTTAATTGACATTAGCTATCATATCAGATACTGCTGAGGGAGGAAATCCCAGAGGAATCAAGTCTCTGGGGGGGGGAGGAACAATCAATATTGATTAATAAACCCAGAGGGATGAAGTCTCTGGGAAAACAATCAATACTCATTATTAAACCCAGAGGGATGAAGTCTCTGGGGGGGGGAGAAAATCAATATTGAAAATGGATTTTGGACTGGGGAAGTAACTGAAATAAAAGCACAGTCATACCCTCAAATCCACCACTCTTACATCCATTATATATATATGCATGGAATGAAAGATGGTAGACTCGAGGGTTTAATTGACATTAGCTATCATATCAGATACTGCTGAGGGAGGAAATCCCAGAGGAATCAAGTCTCTGGGGGGAGGAACAATCAATACTCATTGTTAAACCCCAGAGGGATGAAATCTCTGGGGGGAGAAAATCAATATTGAAAATGGATTATGGACGGGGGGAGTAACTGAAATAAAAGCACAGTCATACCCTCAAATCCACCACTCTTACATCCATTATATATATATATATATATATGCATGGAATGAAAGATGGTAGACTCGAGGGTTTAATTGACATTAGCTATCATATCAGATACTGCTGAGGGAGGAAATCCCAGAGGAATCAAGTCTCTGGGGGGGGGAACAAACAATATTGATTAATAAGCCCAGAGGGATGAAGTCTCTGGGAAAACAATCAATACTCATTATTAAACCCAGAGGGATGAAGTCTCTGGGGTAAACAATCAATATTGATTAATAAGCCCAGAGGTATGAAGTCTCTGAGAAAACAATCAATGCTCATTATTAAACCCAGAAGGATGAAGTGTCTGGGAAAACAATCAATACTCATTATGAAACCCAGAGGGATGAAGTCTCTGGGGGAAATAATCAATATTCATTAGTTATCCCAGAGGAATCAAGTCTCTGGGGGGAGAAAATCAGTATTTAAAATGGATTATGGACGGGGGGAGTAACTGAAATAAAAGCACAGTCATACCCTCAAATCCACCACTCTTACATCCATTATATATATATATATATATATATATATATATATATGCATGGAATGAAAGATGGTAGACTCGAGGGTTTAATTGACATTAGCTATCATATCAGATACTGCTGAGGGAGGAAATCCCAGAGGAATCAAGTCTCTGGGGGGGAACAAACAATATTGATTAATAAGCCCAGAGGGATGAAGTCTCTGGGAAAACAATCAATACTCATTATTAAACCCAGAGGGATGAAGTCTCTGGGGAAAACAATCAATATTGACTAATATCGTGGTCCGAGATCACAATGCACATTTGTGATAACTGTTTGCAACTGTGATCACAATCGCTCACATTGGATTTACTCAAAATTCAGCCATTTTAATTTTTTCTTCATTTCATTGTTTTTCTGGTGTATTTACGCGCCCGTAGGAAAAAAGAGGTACTTAAAATATTGATTTTTGACGAAATTGGCCACTGGGAAGACCTGACAGACCAGAGAAGGCCGTTTGTCCGGGGAATAGGGGTGAATACAGTGATTGGGAGGAACGGAGGTGCGAAACAGGGAAGGATGAGAGGATGAGAGAGAGAGAGTGGGGGATGAGAGGACGATAGTGTAGGGATTAGAGAGAGGGTAGAGAAAGAGAGAAACACCGAGGGTGAAATGACTCCTCTCCCCGTTTCCGGCCCCCTTCCCTTCCCTGTTTCGCACCTCCATTCCTCCCAATCACTGTAATCACCCCTATTCCCCGGACAAACGGCCTTCTCTGGTCTGTCAGGTCTTCCCAGTGGCCAATTTCGTCAAAAATCAATATTTTGGGTAGCACTTTTTTTCCTGCGGGCGCGCAAACACACCATTAAAACAATGAAAAGAAGAAAAATGGCCGAAATGGCTGAAGTTCGAGTAAATCCAATGTGAGCGATTGTGATCACAGTTGCAAACAGTTATCACAAATGTGCATTGTGATCTCGGACCACGATAAGCCCAGAGGTATGAAGTCTCTGGGAGAAAAATCAATATTCAGTAGTATTCCCAGAGGGAGCACTGATGGCACTACACTATGAGGAATCCTAAACTAGAGGGGAAAATACGATCAAAACTCAGCACTCTAAGTACTGTACACTGCTATTCGATCGATGCTACCGTATACCTTCTTATCTACAGTATGACATATCGTCATGAGTGAGAACCACCGTCTAATCGCCTCTCAACTCACGTAATTTCTCTTCGATGACAGCACAATCCTTCTTCCTCTTTAGAGAAGATCGAGATGAGAAGGATCCCGATGCGAATTTCCTCCATTCCTTCATACACTCATTGCCGATCGGCGAATGAGACGGAAGCGAGAGAGTGTGAGAATTCAAGAGAGACAGAGGAACACATAGAGAGAATGATCTCATTTTTTTGCACAATCTCTCGCTTTGAGCCATTCGATGGCGCTACAATTGGGTGTGGAAAATGAGCATTTGGTCCCAGAGGTATTAGGTCTCTGAGAGCACAATCAAAGTTTTCCGATGGGGGTGTCCTATCCAGCATCATTAGAGCCGTTTCAGCCGGATAGAAATCACACCGGTGTTAAACCTCTCAACTGAAGAGCACCACGGGCATTTAAAGCCCTGATGGCACTACAGTATGAGGAATCCTAGCTGAGAATATAAATACGGTCAAAAAACAGCACTTGATGTACTGTAGGAAGATTTCGATCGATACTACCGTAACCCGAATCGCCCCTCAACTCACGTATTGGAGTGTCGAATACAGCTCGCAACATCTTTCTCTTGAGGAAAGGAAGAGATGAGAAGGAGTACGATGCAAACTTACTCCAAAACTCCATGCCATGGATGGGCAAGGGTTGTTGTTGGAAGGTCAATCGAAAACGTTGACCTTCCAATCAAAGACAATTGGCGAAAAATCGAAAACGTTGTCTGACTTTAAGATTTTTGGCTGAAACCTGGAAAATATGGGTTGATTTATTATAAATTTTCAGACCTTGCGATAGACGTTTTGTGTGGCTTTTACGAAATGCTGCCAGTCTCTGTTCATTGGAACGTAACTTTTGATCTGAGTTCACAAAACCTTGTGAATTTGAGCAAAAACCAGGAGGGTCTGATACAAACCCGAGCTTGAACCGAAGTGAACCTACGATCGAAAAGCAGCACTCTAAGTACTGTAAGATATGACGCTACAGTATCTCTCTCTGCAGTATGGAATACTGTAGAGAGAGTGACACGAGATAAATGCTACAATAGATGATAATCAATAAATAGACAAGATGAAATGAGCAGTAATGCGAGCTTTTTTTTCACGTATTCCCTTATCTTTTTTTTTGCTCTTAATACTATTGACGCCTTACGGCGCTCTTTTTTTAGGGAATACGGTAATTGATTGAAATACGGTACCGAATCGATGAGAGTACTGTAGAAGTGATCATCCATCGGCAGAGAGACAGAGAGAACGGACGGCAGCAGTCGGAGTACGGTGGAGAAAAGCGAAGTACGGTAGGACGAGGGAGGAATACGGTAGTCGCCGCCGAGACTCGTGGTGAGAGACAGAGAACTGAAATAAGAGTAATCAATAGGAGATCACAAGAACGCGGCTGCATGTTGTGATACACTATCGTACATTAGCTACAGTAATCTAAAGACCGTAAATGATAATGACTACAGTACCTAATGAGGAGATCGTTGAAGTGAAGAAATGGCAGAGGAGTAGAAATATGATGCCGAATGGAGGTGAATAGATAGATAACAGTAGAGAGTAAGATGGTGAACTGCAATCGATAAATAAGCTATAATACTCTTTCTACTTTCTAACTATCACATATTCATTCGAAGGAACCATCGTGGAAGTTCATTCAATCAAATATCACACAAGTAATTATAATCTATCAATATGAATGATAAGGACTACCGTACCTGATGACACACTGAGACGTCGTGGTGAGAGTCATAGAGAATAATATCGACCGATTGAAACGAGTAGCTGACACGATGACACGATCGAGACAAGCACTGAAATCAATCAATAAATACAATATTCTACCGTTCAAATTTCAATTTGCAAGGAATAGAACCTAATTTGATTGATTGTGATGATAACACTAGATCTTGAAAAGAGAAAGTAATTATGCGGTTTGAAGATGCACAATCGATCAGTTTATGATCGTATCCTACCGTAATCTAATATGGTATGGTACAATCGACTATCCTCACCTGTAGAGCATCGTAGAACGGTAGGCGGAAAGAGAGATGAATTCGAGGTGTGATGAAGGGAGAGAAGAGAATTGAGTGGAGAAGTTGAAAGGGAAAGGGAAGAGTGAGATACGAGAGGAACAAAGGGAGATTTGATGTGAATCTGATAGCAATTACAGAAAACCTACGATATGAGATGAAAGTTATGTCACAGATACAATTAATGGCAGGAACGGGATTATGATATGGGAAAAGACATATTGGGCGTACAAATAACCAACGAGCTAACGAATAAATAATGCGGGCAATGAATAAATTTAATGAACTAATTACGGTTATAATATTTCGGAATGCTTTTTCTTAAATCATGGGAACTGATAGAACTAAATGATGATTATGAGAGGGGTTGGGATATATGAAAATTCCAAATAGGGCACGCATGAAAGGAGGAGAGGAGAGAATAGGAGGCGTTTGTTTTTTATCTTTTTTTGTTGTTTTTTTTCCTTTTTTTTTGTTTTTTTTTGTTTTTTTTTGTTTTTTTTGCTTTTTAAATAATTGCTAAACAGGAAAAGACATATGTACACAGTGGAGAAACGGGAGAATACGATATGCACAAAAAGGAGAACAAAAGCGGGAACGGGAAGTAGGGTATGTTTACAGAATAAAGAGACGAACAAATATGACACTACTGCGTATTTCTGGGGAACTAATGGGAATGGGAGGAAGGGGAGGGGGATTGAAGATGAAGTCTGCAATAAC
The DNA here is from genome assembly GCA_036245785.1 of Pristionchus fissidentatus. Classification (NCBI taxonomy): domain Eukaryota; kingdom Metazoa; phylum Nematoda; class Chromadorea; order Rhabditida; family Neodiplogasteridae; genus Pristionchus; species Pristionchus fissidentatus. Next base: position 19,103,303 of record BTSY01000004.1, read on the forward strand.
AGAAATGAATATAAGATATTGGATGAGCGCGAGATTATGGAACACGGTGAACAGAGAAGACAGAGCATTTTAAATCGAGAGAGCGCCTGGTAGAGAGACATAACCGTTTCTTTTCACTATCGATCTCTCTCATTTCTTACATTTAAGAAGTGATATCAAAATAAATAGTAAAGGGATACTAAAACTCGAGATATATATAGAGAAGGGAGAAGAGAGCGTGCCAATTCAAGAGAGCGCAGAGAGACTAAATGCGAAGACGAGAACATTTGCGAGACTCACATCACTTAGAGATGACGCCACTCTCTGACCAGCTTTGCGATGTCGTCCATTGGCTCCTTCTGCAGCTCCTTGCATGCACTGCAATAACCATATTATTCTTACCATCCTACCGTATCCCACTGTATTCGACTTAATCTACCGTGTCCTTCAGATCATACGTCTATGTCTATCGTATTCTTCACATCCTACCAAACATTTTTAAAAAGTACCGTACCCCTCACGTCCTACCGAATACGTCTTCGTCTACCGTAGTATACTTTATTATACCACAGCCTTCGCATCCTTATGTCTACCGTACCCTCACATCCCACCGTATACTTCTTCGTCTACCGTAAGCTAGTCATCCTACCGTATACTGCTAAGACATCCAACACTCACGTGAATCGATCAAATGCCCTCTCGAGTCCTCCAGTGAGGACGATGGGAGGAGTGATCTCTCCCCTCTCAACCTTCTTCACTTTCTTCCACAATCTTCTGAGAAAAGACTGGCCCTTGGTGACGAGCGACTTGAAGAGGGCCATCGATCCTGGCCATCCCGTCATGAATCTCTGCGAATAATTATATTACGCTCTACCGTAATCCATAACTAAGTTCTGTCAATACTACAGTAAGCCTTCCTCGTTACGTAGAGATACCGTATACTCGACTACTGTACCTGGACTGACGGACGAGAGGTGGGATCGCGGAGAAGCGCCGGTGTGAGCTTGCCAACAGCAGCGTCACAGATGTGATCCAACGACTTCTTCCGGATTCTGAGTGTCCGCGTGACGCTCAAATATTCACTCCACACGAAGGCGCCCACCTTAGCCTTCGTCATCTGAAAAGAGTTACGATTCAATATACAATACTAAGCACATCTCGTTGTGATGCTATTATAATGGAATTATGTTACAATATATATGCCTATTTTCAGTGTAGTACAAGTGAAATATGGTCAAACTATAATAGGATTGATTGTTTCGCCCTTTTTGCGACAGTTATCACCCTCCTAAGATCTTTCTATCTACCGTAATCCTATCGCAATATCGATTCTGCTACCGTACCTTGCGTATTCCAAGAGGAGTTCTCAATACAGTCCTCATTTCCATCTTGATCGGTGCAACCAGTCGTTGCAGTGCTGCTGCAGCGAGTGAGAGAGGAGGGCGTGGCTGCGGCTGCTGCAGAGGAGGAGGTGGCTGCTGCATCTGCTGCACGAGAGGGGGTGGCTGCAGCTGCAGAGGAGGAGGCTGCTGCTGCAGCAGGGGAACGACCACAGGCTGCATAGGAGGAGGCGCCAGCTGCAGGGGTGGTGGAAGTTGCTGCACCTGCTGCACTGGGCTGGGAGGAGGCGAGGCAGGCTGCGGCTGCTGCAGAGGGCTTGCGGGAGGAGGGGAAGCCGGGTGAGGGGAAGCAGGGTGAGGAGAAGCCTGCGGCTGCTGCATCCGAGGAGGCAGCACAATGGGGTGCAGCTGCAGCAGGTGCTGCAGGTCGGGTCGCAGGGCAGACGACTCGCTGTATCTTCTCATCCTTCCTCGCACGGGCGCACGACCATGAAGCTGCAATATAAATATTTGACCTATCATACCCTCGTAATATTTTAATTGCCCAGTTAATGCAGCAAACTACATGCCACATTCTAGTCGTATAAATTTCATGTAAATATCAATACAATCATGCATAAAACATCACCAAATACCCCCTCCCTCCGTCCCTTTAACTCTTTATTCCCTCACAAATACAACGATAAGGAGCAGACGTACTAAATACCTTTTCCATAGACCAAAATGCTTCTCAGGGAACATACACTGGCATCATTTTTTACTGTTTTTGCGGTGAAATTAAAAAAAAGCAATCACAGATTAAATAGTTCCGTTAGCCGAGAAACCTACCTTGTCGCAAAGCTATTTATCGGGACTTTTTTCGTGCACTGGTGCATAAATTAGACTCGTGGCCTATCGTTAACCTTATTTCAATTTAAAAACCGACTGATCGTGGTTCGTAGTTTGCCTGGACAAGGTAGGCCCCTAACGGTGTGATTTCGTCATTTTGCGACAACATGGTAGGTCAAGGTTTATACTGGCTTCTTCATGAAAGCTATCCATTCCAAACTCACATAGGTTACACGTACATGTTTCGGGCACATTTTAAAATGATCGCCGCATGGAGCTGATGACACTCGTTTGAGGACACAAGGTAGATTGGATTACGGAACTATTTAATCTGTGACAGCAATCCCAAGGTCTGTAAATTCAACAAAATGAACCCAGATTCTTGCCTTTTCAGAAAAAAATCGGAAAGACAGACAACATTTTCGACTTTCTGTACCCTTTTGCATTTCAAATGTTTCCATATTTGATACTGACTGCAGTATCATCTCAATTGTGTCCTATTCGCACCAAAATGCCTTCTCACCTCCCCTGCCAGATTCTCCCAATTATCGATCGGATCGTCGGATTCGAATCCTCCATTCCTCTCATTTCTCTCCTCTCTCGCATCTTCCATTTCCTCCTCTTCTTCCTCCACAATCGCCTGAATCAATCAAAGATCCATTATTTTCACTTCTGTCTTACAGTATATTTCCATCCACAATTTGCCCTCTAACTCTACCGTATCCCTATATCATTTGCCCTCTACCGTAATCTTTTCTCACCTCGACGATGCCATTTCCATTTCCCATCTGATCCAATCCTCCTCTATCTTCCAATTCTTCCTGTGCTGCAGCCGGGGTCGCATCTTCAGCCGGTGCAGCGTCATCTGCCTGGTCCTGCTCTGCAGCAGGTGCAGCAGCAGGAGGTGCGACGACTTGGATGGCTGCTTCTTCGTGCGGAATCTCCTCCTCCTCTTCTCCTTCCGATACCATCTCGTCGTCCTGCATAGATCAAACATTAGCCCTTCCTCTTTCGACCGCAATCGATTGATGCTACCCTATTTGCATATTGCATAGTATGCATATTCGTGCACCAATCAAAAATGGAGCAAGTAAATGACCAGTACGCAATGCAATTACTGTACTCTATCGTAAACCAATTGATCTACCGTAATCTAGTGTAACTACAGTAAACCAATGCAATTACCGTGATCCAATGTGACTACCGTAACTCAATGTAACTTCCATAATCTACCGTAATCCTTACCTCGTGGTACAGCGACATTTACTGCAGCTGCAGCAAGAAGTCGAGTGGCAGCTCAGCGGCTGCTCTCCCACTCTCGGTCTCTTCTCTCTCCTCTACTTCCTCCTCTTCATCTTCACTCTCAACTCTCTGCCTGTATCTCGCCCGACTCTGAGAAAGCGACAATTAGAATGAGAGAATCAATAAATTGAAAAGGAAGAATCTATTATTAACTAGAGAGGAAATAGATATAAGAGCCCGCTTGCGATAGAGTCGGACAAATCACAACGGGCGCCGGACAGAAGAAAATATGAAATGTGAGATAAAATTTCTTTTCAGCACTTTCGATGGTGCTGATCACGATCCAGTATGTGTCATTGCTCACTAATTACTCTCCGACAAGATATGCTAATTCAAACATTTAGCTAAGTTCACGATTATTAGCAATTTCTCTCAACTATCTCTCACCAATCTTGTCATAACTCGGAGAATAAGATCTTGATGTGTTGCTACTTACACTAGCAACAAGATGACGTCTTCAGAAATATAAATTTGCATATTTCTGGGCGGAAGTGAATTAATATCTCAAGAAATTCTGATTAGAGAGGCATGAAATTCATATGGGATGTGGAGCACACTTCGAGTGACCTACCTTTTAAATTTGGGCACTCAAATCCGTCGGCAAGTCGAGTTATGAATTTTTGAGTGAGAGGATCTTGTTAAAAATGAGAACCTTTCGTCAAAGAATGGCGCATTATCATACATTTAATCCACTAGACACTGCAATTCGGGAGAGCGGTCGGTCGAAATAGGGAATTTTCTTCAAGTGACACATACTGGATCGTGATCAGCACCATCGAAAGTGCTGAAAAGAATTTTTATCTCACATTTCATATTTTTTGCTGTCCGAACGTGGTCCGACTCTATCGCAAGCGGTCTCATAAACATTGCTCAATTTCACTTGTAGAACTACACAACAATGATCAATCCAAAGCCAAAATGACCTGAGGTTTTTAATAGATAATATTGTTTGGTCTCACCTCGGGAATCGGAGTCACGGAGGGAGGGGGGGAAATCGGTGAGGAGTTGTTGCAGGGAGAGTGTCGAAGTACCCCCGTACACCTGAAATTATGACCATCAGAGATCAAAGATTAATGATCGATGCTCGCCAAGGAGAATCACAGATCCAAAATAAAATCAGATTTTATATAATAAACCCTAATGTATAGTAATGTGATTACTAATATCTAACAATGAGATACCGAAATACAGATAACATACATGATTTTCGTTCTTTTCCGGTAGAACGTAATCATTTTTGTTACCGTAGTTCCACCTGATTCTACCGTAACCTTTTATTGAATACACTCCACTGACCCTATGCAATCGATCCATCAGACCGCCGATTCCACGGAATGTCGGGTGGACAGGCCTGATAACGTCACTTCCGCCTTTGACAACCGAAGAGAACTCCTGCAGCAGGTATATTATTCACTCATTGATTACTGTAGATATTACATACGATAGTTCTCTGCATCCTACCGTATAGCTATGTATATATGATCCACCATAATTTATCGTCCCGATCAATAAATTAAGAGTTCCTCGCACAGATACTCACCTCTCCACCAATCCTCCACAATCCGACGGTTCCCAATTCTTCGCCCATTCCCAGTCTCAAATGTCGTCCATCGGCCATTGTTCACATCGACGGAATGGGACGAGAATCGAATGTGGACGAGTCCTTTTCCTGCAAAACAGACATTCAACCATTACCCTCCTTATCAAACCTATCGATATATTAATCTCTCTCTAATTCCCTTTTGTCTCTTGTCTTGCAATAGTATCATTATGACGTACCCCTCTGGATAATTCTAAACCCCATTCAACTTCCATACCGTAACCCATTTCAATCGATATCGTAAACCGCTGACCCTCGACGATCTCCTGGTGGAAGGGACGGAGAGCTGTCGTCGCGTGATAAGAGGCCTCGCCGAGTAGACGCTTCAATCGATTGGTTAGATACAGTAATCCATCAATGAATAAATCGATTGGTTAGATATAGTAATCCATCCATGGGATAGCAACCGACAAATACTACCGGTAGTGAATATTTGTCAACAGTTATAAATGAATAACTCACGCAGAATCAACGCAAGTCTGACGACGATGGAACGACGGGCGTCGAACCACCTGCTTCCTCCACCACGTGTACATCGACAACCTGCAAAGATCAAAGATCACATAATATTGAGGCCATCATAAATTCAGTACTCCAATACATCGTCCCACTGTACTACTACTATCGTATCTCTGCAGTAACCCGAGCAGGAAGGTAATACGGTAATCTTCCAATCGATAACTAAGTGATCGAGAGAGAGGGAGAGAGAGAGAGAGAGAGAGAGAGAGAGAGAAAGTGGGTATGTACCTTGGGCACTTCATTACTACAGTAACGCGACTGTGAGGAAGAAAGATACGGTATTCATCTTCAAAATAAATAAAGCACAATGTCTACAGTACCTCGACTGCGACGGGAATTCGAGCCGACTCTCCATTTGCATCTCCATTTCTGGACACTTTCTTCTTCTCCGCGTGCTCATTCCTCTTCTCTCTTCTCTCTTCTCTCTTCTCCTCTTCTCTCATCTGATCTCTCGTGAGAGAGTCGATCGATTGGATGGACGGGCTGCAAATACAGTAAGGATTAGCAATGATAGATAATTAGCTGATCTAACGAGAAACTCAAAGCTGTGTGAGGGCGAACGCAAATATCAGTGATTAGGAGACGAAGGAGGAATAATATGAATATCAAATAAAAATCGATAATTGCTTACCGCATGGTGGACGAGGAGTGGAGGGGGCGGAGCGATCGATGAAGTGCTGGTGGAAGTAGATGAAGAAGGGCCTGCCACACTCAGCGGAGTCTGCAAAGGAGACATTGGACTCCGCCTCCTTCCCCCTAGAGGAACAGCTACCGTAATCTCAAATCTACTGTAGTCTGCAGCTACCGTAATCTAAAATTGTCAATTTTCTCGATAATTGTCGTACGCCTACTGAGAATCATCCTCTAATTTTATATGAAATACAAAACTAAATAGATTAGACACAATTTGAAGTGTGCATGGATTTAGTACTCATTGAAAGGTATTTCATCAGTTTGAACTCAGTTCCGTATCTATTAGGGTTGCCGGAACAAATACCAAGTATTTGGATCTCTCTTGCGTGACCTTTCCCTCATTCCAAGTGTGGAGAGAGTGATAGCCAGGGAGAACAAATACTTGGAGGAGAGAGAGACAGTGAGAGATAACACACCAAGTATTTGGTTTTCCAAATACTTGGTTTTCATTTTCTTCTCATTTTCGCCTATTATTCGTGGTGTAATTTGTTATTCTCGTCTTTTATAATAACTATCATCATTTGAAATCAGTAGCAGCGAAATAATATGACAATAGAACATTTTAAAAAGTTTAATTGACACGTAATTATTGTTTCTAAATCACATTTCTATGATAAATTCAGTAAAAATATATTGATAAAAGAATACTGACTGCTTGCTAGCGAAAGTAAGGGATTTCCATGTGATCGCACCGAAAAACAAAATATTTGGTTTTAAAACCCAGTATTTCGTTCTCTCTCTCCGTGACCTCCCCCTTATCAAGTATCAGGCGAGAGATCGCACTCTCTCAGGCGAGGAAAACCAAGCATTTGGAACTTGGACTTGATCCGGCAACCCTAGTATCTACGTAAAATACGTGCCACTACCACATATCTAGAGTACGGGGAGAGTTACATTATCTCACGACAAAGATAAATGTGTGGGAATAAATGTAAATAGTAGATGTGTACCTTGGGTGAGTGAGAAAGGAGAGCCGAGGGAGTTGGATCGACCTCAATTGCCGTCTTTCTTCCACTCACTTCCACTCGACTATCATTTCCATCATCTTCCTTCTTCTTCCTCTTGTCTTCCATCACACGAGAACGATCCGAACGCGCCATCTGCAAATTCAAATAATATTCAAAATGTATCCAGCGGGGAAACAGATAAAAACTAATAAATAGAAAGATTAGCGAGAGGAATTCGTGGGTGCTCAAGGTGTATTGATATTAATAGTAAGTAAAGAGAATAGAAAGAGAGAAATCGATAATTGCGTACCGAGTGTGTGGGATAGGGGTGAAGGCGGAAGGTCGGGCGTCCTCTCGCTGCTGCAGCTATCGCTCGTCGCTGTAATCGAGCAATTGATCAATACAAAAGGAACCCTCTTCAGTTAATGCCGTACTCTCAAATGTACCGTAATCTACAGCTACCGTACAGTAATCTAAAAGCACCATTTTCTAGGCAATTACTGTAGTCCTACTACGTATCATCCTACAATTTCCACTGTGCATCGTGCATTTCCTAATCCTAATCAGTAACAAAATAATTGCATGCACAGAATAGTGCAAAGGAAAAAGGGATGGGTCTCGGGCTGGGGTCCAGCAATGGAGTAGAGGGAGTAGAGGGAGGAGAGGGAAGAAGCGTGCAGAGCTGTCGAATTGAAGTAGCCGACGACCAAACGAGCACTAAGTTTCGTGCATCCAGAAACGAAGAAGAAAAGGATGGCATAAATCTGGAAATATATTAGAACCTTCTGGATCATCGTGCAACGAGCACATCAAAATATCCTAATACGAGCACTCATTATACCCAATATCTCTCCCAGTAATGGACAGTTCATTAAATAAGAAGTCTACCGTAACTCCCAGATAAAGTGAGATATTATCGATTGAATAATTCGAAAGAGATCGACGTTACTCAGAATCTGGCGGAAGGGAATCTGTTAATTCTAACCTCTTCCAGTCCGTAGCGCCGAAGCGACCACATGAGATAGGAGAAGAGCATGGTGGTGTGGCTACGGTAACCTCCGAAGAGCTGAATATGAAAAGGGATTACAAAAGATCAACGATCAAAAATTATGGATTGGATACTGTAGATATACTCATAATTCTCAATTCCACAGAGCATATTCAGACTGTTCTTCAATTGAAAAGACTAGATATTTTAGTCTAATCAAACCAATTGTAATTAGTCATGGGAAGGAGATGGATATGTGAGTGAATGAGAGATAGAACTCACGAATCGGATGGAGAGGAGGAGAGCCTGGGCATCTCTGGTAGATCGAAGGGGGCGGGAAACCGTCTCTCTCAGTCCTCCCTCACATGCGACACGACGAGACCAGCCGACCTGCACATCATTACGGAAATATAATGGCAAGTAATTATCGAATCTATCGATAATGGCACTATTCTCTATGTATCATAACTGCCGTAATAAATTCATCAGATATCTACCGTATGACTTTTCACACTTACTTGGCCATCTTCGAGAGTGAACTCGATCCGTCCCATCGATCGTCCCATTCCCAGCACCGTCTTGCACGTCTTCGTCTCCTCCTCTCCCACAACGCAGAAAGAGATGTCCGCGGATCGACTCTCTGAACATACACACATCAATCGATAATCAGCTAATAATCAATTGATTAATTCCGCCGACATCGTGATTTCGACAGATATTATCGCCGTAATGCTCATAGGTACTCCAGTTATCATAGAATCGGGAAAAAAATGTGTGACTTAAATTACATATTTTTTTCAAATAATAAAATTTGCAATATTTCTTGTCCTTTCCTTTCTATAATAAAAAAATAACGGTTACAGCTCGTATCATGAGTGTACAGTACTATGGTACAGTAATACAATTGATACTGTAACTCACCGGAGGAGAGGCGCTGGTAGAAGGGGCCGAATGCATCTGCTACCTGCATTTCGGCGTCTCCGAAGAGTCTCTGGAATGAATAACTTCATCGATTAATATTGATTTCCGATCTCATCGCTAATAGACAACTATGCAAATTACGGCAGGATGCCGTAATCAATCGATAGCGTTTTATATTTATAACACTTATGTGAGTCACAAGGAAACGGGACATAAAAATAAACGAACCTGGAGCTGTAGCAGAACTTTGGCGCAGCCGACACCGACGTCGCTGGCCATGGTTTGAGTGTGGTCGCTTCCGAAGTAGCTAGTCTGCAGGTACACGATCAAATGACAGAAATCGGAGTAAACGGCGAAGAGTGACAATAGTAAGGTGATGAACGGCAATATTTCAGGGCCTATTCAAAGAAAACAAGCAGCGGAGAAAGCGAAAAAGTGCGGAATATTGAGAAGAAACTCGTTCACTTCCTCCCACTATCCCATCAGCGACTATTGTCTTTGAGTTTGGAACTCAAAATGAGGGAAATAAGACAGAGGAACAAGAATGGCGAGCCGGCAGCAACGTTCTAATAAGTTCCGACTTCAATTGCACTCATTCTCGAGGTTTGTTTCCCGTTCAAACTGGCGAAACAAACAACGCGAATTCGGTGGGTTACAAAGGAGGCAGGAGGTACATACCAGTAATGAGAAGACCGGACACAAGAACAGCGCCAAATTCAATAAACATATCAGTAATTGGGACGGTATACGAATCGATAAAGGTATGAAAACAGAATAGATAATTCAAACCAGATTTCCCGGATCCCGAAATCCGGAAAAAAAAGTTTCAGTTCACGATTGATTGTGTTGCCTGCAACTTGCAATGTAAGCAATGTGAGTTCTTCGTTTCTAGCTTTTAGATATGTGTAATATATTCAACTGTATGTGACGTGGTAATTATTGTGATTGTCAGGGTGCAGAACGTATAGCGAAGTGATGGAGTGAGCGACTACTTCTCAAATGGTTTGTTTCTCTCTCTACTTTTACTCTAATCCGTTATACTTTTTTCATTTTATGCATACCATTATGGTATTCGCCGCAGTAATTATGATAGATTCGGAAGCCCAGGAAAACTCTTTTAGTGTGCTTTCTCTTGGAGTTGATTTTTTTCTTTTTAAAAACGTTTTCCCTGGCTTCTTTCCTCTATACACACTCCTCTACATCAGTAAATCACTTCTGAATGAAGTTTAGAGTTTACTTTCTGTGCTGAGGATTAAGGAATGGGGAGTTTTCGATAATATTCCTCTCTTGTCCTTTATTAGCGTGCGTCCTCTTTGAACTTGCCGTCTCGAAAAGGCATAGGTCAAATGAGTTTCTCGCAGGTATTTCATGCAGAAACGCCAATAATCGCGTGCCGAAGTGCGTATTGGCAATTTTCGATAACTTTTATCAAAAAAAGAGGTTAGAAATGCAGAAAACATTCAAACTTTCGGTTGGTCTGGACGCCATGCAGAAGTGCCTATTCTCGTTAGCGAGAACCTATTTGGCCTATGCGAAAAGGAGAATAGCACTTGTGCGGTCACTTCTGCAGACGCTTAAAGATCAGTTACGCGGAAGTTGCTGTGGAAGTGTCCAACCAAGTGTCTTTAACAGATGCGCGAGATAAATGTTCTGATTCCGCGCACGCAAGCTTGATCCCTACAAATTTGGCAAAGCTGTAACACTAGAGGGAATTCGAATCACCGATCTATGGGATATCACTCTCTTCTATTATTCATTAGGCTATGGGAGGATAGTTGTGAGACTTCCTCAAGCGGGCATTCTTTTTTCCACGATTGCGCGCAACACAAGCACTTTCGCGTATACTTCCAAAGACAATTCCAGGATACGTATCCTGGAAGTGTGCTCGCACTTGCGTTTCGGAGATGTATGCTGTTGTAAATGAGGGTAGATGCTTATGATCTGCATGAATTCAAACTACTAGTTACTCATATTTTTGTGAGGAATAGTGTAAAACTTACGATTCCTCACAATACTTGCAGCTTAATTGAAGTACCTGGTGTTTTTGGAGGAGTGAGGATAGCTTTCTAATCTGTGCTTTCTTCGGTGATGTTGCATTTTTGGGCTAATTCGATATTGTGCGCTACTGTTGAAGCCCGGAAAAGGCCAATAAACAGTCGAGGCGCTCTTGAAATGTGAATTTCTAATGTCATTGTCCTTAGATTCTTTTTTATGATTCCGGGCTTCAGCAGTAGTGCTCGATATTATACTGGTAAAGTGTGATCTAGAACAGGTTGAAAACCACGAAAATAAACTAAGGCAATGTTCTGAAAATTATGTTTATTTTCCGATTAACAGTCATTGAGTAACTTAATTTTGATGTTTAAATAAATAATTTATTATATTCAGGAGCTCGATCCTCTCCGAGAAGAAGAGAAGAAGGAGCAGAAATTTTCTACTCTTATTCTCCACTGCAATCTAAATATTTATATCCTAAATATTTATAGGTTTTACTCTTAATTGGTCCAAAATTTCATAGAAGTACTGCACATTTCTTACAGATTGCAGTATCACAAATGAATTCTGCTCTCTTCATTTAGCACACCGTCTGTGAAGAGAGCATGAATGTTTACTTTTTTTGTCCTATAAATGTCAATGCTCCATACTAGGGATGTCTTCGCAAGATATTCCATCGTAATTCAGCAAAGTAGATCGTCGGTCAGACCAGTGTGAGAGTGTGCGAAATGAAGAGAGTAATTTCTCGCGAAGCCATCCCTACTCCAGACCTGTCCAGAAATGTACATGAGCTCAATTTTTCAGTACAATTTGGGGTGGGATTAGATTTTTTAAAACATTTTAACAACTTTATCATCTGATTTTGGTGTTTAAGCTGGGTCTCCATTGCTTGCTTGCTATCATAGGTCAATTAGGATCTCGCTAGCGAGGAAAAGCACTTCTGCACACCGTCCGAACCATGTCGGCAAACGGATTTTTAAAATATTTTTCATACTTTTTGACCGATTTTTCAAGAAATTTACCGAAAATAGTGCAATATGCACTTCGGGAGACGATTTTTTTAGCATTTCTGCAAGAAGTACCAGCGAGAATCCCATTTGACCTATGCTAGCTATTGTATCTTGCGAGTTGCACGAAACATGGTCCAGGAGTGATTATGAAATCGTCACCATCTCTATATCATTCGTTCACTTTTCCTCGTTCCTCGTGGGGTCCAATCGAACATCTTCCGACTAAATTGGTCATACCATTGATTCAAGATTCTTTCTTTCCATATCCATTTTCGCTTTTCCAATTTTTGACTACGTCTTTAAATTTAGTGATGTGACGGATCCACAGATTAAATAGTTCCGTAATACAATCTACCTTGTGTCCTCAAACGAGTGTCGTCAGCTCCATGCGGCGATAATTTCAAAATGCGCCCAAAACATGCACGTGTAACCTATGTGAGTTTGGAATGGATAGCTTTCATGAAGAAGTCAGTATATCAGACACTATCTGAGAAGCTCGAGATTCGGCCGCACAAGGACACCTAACCTATGCTGAAAATATCTCCATATAGTAAACTTGTGGCGTAGAAACCGAAAATCGACCTTAGAAGTGTTGATTCTCAAACCCGGCTGAGATATGCCACTGGGTATGAAAAAACGGCAAAAAAATATTTCGAGAAAGAAGCGTCAGAACCCCCTACATAGCTATATATTATGAAAGCTCATCGGAAAAGAAGCATTTTAGCTGTTGAACATTTCTTTCTAACTATCATTTGAAAAAAGTTAGAATTTTTTTTAAGTTTGAAAAAAAAAATATTTTTAATGTATGCCAGTGCATTTCTCTTGTTGCTCATTCGATTCTACGCGAAAAGTTATCTTAGCGCAAATTTTTGAGCCCGATTTCACTTACAGGTACTATTTTTTAAAATTCGTCGAAAGAGCCCCAGTAGCGTATTTATACGAAAAGTGAATATCCAAACCACACCATTTTTCACCGTATCTTTGTCATTCGTGCTCAAATTTTGTTATTTATTAATATAAATATTTCCCCTTAGATAGTTGGTGTTTGCAACGTTCTACAGGCATCTGAAAAAATAAAATGCAATATATAACCCGAAAATGAATATTTTGTATATATGAAATTCGATTGACGGTCTATACTGTCAGATTGGTCCCTAATATTGCATCAATCGTTCAAATGATATTTTTTTTTAATTTGTAGCTTCTTTATTGACCAAAATTCGGTCAGGCAGGATTACTATAAAAATGATCGAAATCCCAAAAAAATATTTTTTTGAAATTTTTAAAAATTTGCAATGGTATGGTATTTTTTGCCCCTAAAACTGCGAAATGAACAAAAATTCAAATGAAGAAGAAGTAACTTATCCTATAACAGATTCAAGATTGGGGCAGATTTAGATAAAGAACCAGGAGTGAAGAAAACTTTGCAGATAAACAATTACTAGAACATGAGGGAGATTGCTTCTTACGAGGGGTTCCGGTTTTTTCTATTTGTTTTTTCCTATGAAGTAGGGTTGTCTAAACGGAATACGGAACGGCGCATACTCATTTCCCCCCACTCCTTCAATCCGTTTAGCGGCTGCTCGGCCTCATTATGTATGCGGGTGAGTGAGTATTACGGAACGCCGTTATCCCCATTCCACCGGTTTCGCTCTCCACTGAGCGGTCAGTTATTTGATTCCGCACCCTATATTTCTGATTATTTTGCGCACGAAGTGGATCCTGTTAACTGTCCACTTAGTATAGTGGTTGTGAGTTTGCCTCGTGGTCGCTATGTCCCGGGTTCAATGCCCGTGAACTATTTTTGTCAATTTCTCGAAAACAGTCTATAAAGTACCGTATTTATGAGGAAACTAATCCGCCATGAGAAAACAATATTAGCAGTCACCGAAATGGGATATTCTTGCCTTAACATGGCCATAAAATTGAAAGAATTAAAGCTTTTTGGGAATAAAAATATATATGTTAAAAATTCTATTTCTAATATATTTAATAAATTCAGTAATTTTGTATTAGTCTTTAATCATTTGTTCCAATAGTTAGAAATCAATCGTTGGTCCAGAAAATACGATTTTCATTACGGCATACCGTAATGATACGGAGAGCCGAATGACAAAAGGCCGAGACGACCGCATTCCGGAATAGCGCTAAACATAGAATGAGAGGGGAAATCAAAACGGCAAACCGGTTTGAAATCCGTTTAGACAACCCTACTATGAAGTGAAAAATTCGATATTTTTAAATAAAAGGAAATTTCAGTCCATCAAGAATGCTAAAACCGCTATGCTAAAAACCGTCGCCTATTTCCGAAAAGACAGAAAGTTATTTATTTTGGTCAGATGATCCGATTTTGCTACAAAAAGAGGAATTTGGGGGTTGTGACCACTCCCGGACTCAATGCGCACAACCACATTTCGTGATAATGCCTAGTTTTTGAGATTCGAATTGTGATGTATTCCCTACCGCAACCCGCTGTGGAGAAAAGGCGAAACTTTGAAAATTCATAACTAATTTCTAAAAAATCGCAAAAAGCGGTTTTTAGCATTCTTGATGGACTGAAATTTTCTTTTATTTAAACATATCAAATTTTTCACTTCATAGGAAAAAAACAAATAGAAAAAAATCTTTAATTAAATATTCAAGACCGGAACCCCTCGTAAGAAGCAATCTCCCTCATGTTCTAGTAATTGTTTATCTGCAAAGTTTTCTTCACTCCTGGTTCTTTAACTAAATCTGCCCCGATCTTGAATCTATTATAGGATAAGTTACTTGTTCTTCATTTGAATTTTTGTTCATTTCGCAGTTTTAGAGGCAAAAAATACCATACATTGCAAATTTTTGAAAATGTCAAAAAAAATATTTTTTTTGGGATTTCGATCATTTTTATAGTAATCCTGCCTGACCGAATTTTGGTCAATAAAGAAGCTACAAATTTAAAAAAAAAATATCTTTTGAACGATTGATGCAATATTAGGGACCAATCTGACAGTATAGACCGTCAATCGAATTTCATATATACAAAATATTCTTTTTCGGGTTATATATTGCATTTTATTTTTTCAGATGCCTGTAGAAAGTTGCAAACACCAATTATCTAAGGGGAATATTTATATTAATAAATAACAAATTTTGAGCACGAATGACAAAGATACGGTGAAAAATGGTGTGGTTTGGATATTCACTTTTCGTATAAGTACGCTATTGGGGCTCTTTCGACGAATTTTTAAAAATAGTACCTGTAAGTGAAATCGGGCTCAAAAATTTGCGCTAAGATAACTTTTCGCGTAGAATCGAATGAGCAACAAGAGAAATGCACTGGAATACATTAAAAATATTTTATATTTTTTTCAAACTTAAAAAAAATTCTAACTTTTTTCAAATGATAGTTAGAAAGAAATGTTCAACAGCTAAAATGCTTCTTTTCCGATGAACTTTCATAATATATAGCTATGTAAGGGGTTCTGACGCTTCGTTCTCGAAATATTTTTTTGCCGTTTTTTCATACCCAGTGGCATATCTCAGCCGGGTTTGAGAATCAGCACTTCTAAGGTCGATTTTCGGTTTCTACGCCACAAGTTTACTATATGGTGATATTTTCAGCATAGGTTAGGTGTCCTTGTACGGCCACTGTTGACAGAAACTCGATCCTCTCAGATAGTCTCTGATATACCTTGACCTACCATGTTGTCGTAAAATGACGAAATCACACTGTTAGGGGCCTACCTTGTCCTGGCAAACTACGAACCACGATCAGTCTGGTTTTAAATTGAAATAAGGTTAACGATAGGCCACGAGTCTAATTTATGCACCAGTGCACGAAAAAGTCCCGATAAATAGCTTTGCGGCAAGGTAGGTTTCTCGGCTAACGGAACTATTTTATCTGTGGACGGATCCGCTGTTTTCTGAAGTGGTCAAATACGTTAATTCCACTCATTTTACGTTCTTGTTTGCGCTGGGCGAGGGAATGCGATTTCTCTCTTATTTACATAGAGATCTAATTTCAGATCCATACAAGGGTGTGGGCCGAACCAAAACGTCGAAAATGCGCTTGTTGAGTGTCCTGGGGGACCCACGTTTCCGGGAAAAAAAACTCAGTATTTACTGTTTGTAAAATGTCCAATTCGCATTCCAAACCCGCCTGTGAACTTCTCCCACGAACCGATTGGGACCGAGAGTTTTTTTCCGCCACCTTGTCAACGTTTTCATTCTCACCTCCCTCTTCGATCTATCTGCTGGATTTATCCTCAATTTGACAGTTTTTGAGGGAGATACGGTAGAGCAAACTGACATAACGTGGTTTGCTTCAGAAAAATGTGATGCAATGAAGTTATTATCTATTATCGTTTGAATTACTATGAAATCTTAAGAAGAAATTGGTAATGAAGATTGCTAATCCGGAAAAAAAATAAATTATTATATATATATTGCATTGCAGGCTTTTAATTCCGAAGAGTGGTGCAGAATTATGAGGAATGGAAGGATTGAGAGGTATGATGGTTGTATTGAAAGATGGAAAATAGTATGAAGCATATGCACTCAACAGATGGGACTTATCTTAGGAAAATTAAGGTGTTGCCATACCCTATTTGAAAAATGTTGTTGAGATGACTTCATAATAGTGTGATGGATCAAGTACTAATAATTATACTAACAATTTATTCGATATTACACAAACCTTTCATTTTTTGTGCAAGATTTGATGCTCATAATTTTAAAAAAATATTTATGATTCATGCCACGCCTTAGTTTTGAATATTTTTTTAAAAATACATACTGTCAATGATATCTCAAAAATACTTTCCTTTTTCGCTATAATTGTACCTGTAGACAGTTATCGCAATTTTTAAATTATTATTTTTATGAAGTTGTTTTTTATTCTGGTTAGCTACTTCGATTTTTTTATCAAGTAGCAATATTTGGTGGTCTGGAAAAACCAGGCGGGCCAAAAAGGCAGCGAAGCCCTTTTAAATTTTTTTTCTGGGTTTGCTACTGATTTTTTTGTCATGTAGCAATATTTGGCGGTCTGGAAAAACCAGGCGGGCCAAAAAGGCAGCGAAGCCCTTTTAGTTTTTTTTTCTTGGTTTGCTACTTTGATTTTTTTGTGAAGAGATAATATTCGGCCTTCTAGTATAAAGAGCGAATCCCTTTAAATGTTTTTTCTGCTTAGCTAATTTTATTTTTTTTTGTGAATTGGCAGGGCTAACGGGCTAAAAATACTTGCATAATTTTTACAAATTTCCGGGTCTTGATTATGTCTCTTTTTCTGGATTACTTTTCTCCTCACCATTCAATTCCCAATAATCACTCCCTCAGCAGTATCTGATATGCTAGCTAATGTCAATTAAACCCTCGAGTCTACCATCTTTCATTCCATGCATATTCATAATGGATGTAAGAGTGGTGGATTTGTGGGTATGACTGTGCTCAAATTTCAGTTACTTCCCCAGTCCATAATCCACTTTCCTTTCCAAGGATGTCCCTGACAATTTGAGTATCTAAAGGAAAGTTCTATAGTACTACAGTGAGCGTACTAGCTAAATGAACACCCTACAGTAGTCCTACAATTCTCTTCTTGAAATAACATCTCCCTGGATAGTGAGCTCTTGTAACTCCTCCCGCTCCACTCCTCTTGTGAATTTCCCTTTCCTAAATATCTTTATTTCTCGCCTATTTATGTGCGTGTTGTCGCACCCTTGTGATGTACGATAAACAAATATAAAGTGAGAACCGGGCGTGGGAACATTCAGAATTCCGACGCCCTTCCCAGAATCATTGTACAAAAGGGCAAGTAAGTTGCATGAAGTCTCGATGGGAGTGGCCACTCGGAAGGAGCGGAAATTGGCCGATGTTTTCCAAAAGCTAAAAGAAGTCAGCGAAAGGAGCTGCGCGTAGGAGGGTTCGAACCAACGCCCTCCCGATCGCATCGCAAGCACCCCTAAGGATCGAGCAGGGGTGGGCACAATAAAAAAAGTTTATTCTTTTCTGAAACTCTGTAAATTGGGGTGAACGAGGGTGCTGATAACGGTGGACATATTCTTTTTTTTTGTGGAGCGCCAGATGGCGTCACGTCGAAATCGCATTTTTATAATTTATTCGATCGCTGATAAAGCTAATTTTTCATCCCTGTTTCTGGGGTAGAATTTGATGGAGATAACGCCTGACTATTTCATTTTTCTTAATTATTACAAATAATTTTTAGAAAAGCAACTTTCTTCATAGTAATTTCTGACCTTGTTAATTTACGCAGATCGGACCGACGTAGCGAGTAGTACCTAATTCTAAAATTTCAGCGAATTCTGTGGTCGGATCTCCAAATGAGCAGCGATAAAATGCATTGAAAATGAGGAAATCATCTCCTCTTTTCAACTAGGTATTTTGCACTCTCTCACTTTGCCACGCTATCTCGCTTCGAATATGACCACTAGGGATGCAAGTTCGGTATTCGTATAACGACTCTCTCAGCGAGAGATCGGTAATACGGCTGATAAGGGGGAGAGAACGAGAGAAAAAGAGACGCCAGGGGATTCTGTAATACCGAAACCGACGCCGAACGGGCATCCCTAATGACCACCGTCATCAGCACCCTCGATAACCCCAATTTATAGAGTTTCAGAAAAATGAACTTTTTTACTGTGCCCACCCCTGCTCGATCCTTAGGCGAAGGCCCTCATATGTTTCCTCAGACCTTTCCCCTGTTAGGAGTAAACTGTTGTATTAAAGGAATAGAAAGGAATTTACAAGAGACGAAATGATCGACAACTGAGCGAGTTTATTATCATATTTTTGTTTTATAGAGGAGATACAGGAAAAAAATGGGCCGAAAAAACATTTTAAGATTGGTACCAGCAGCAATTAGTGGAAGAGGAATGACATCTAGCACTTGCTCACACAATTTGCCTCTGTTTGGCCTGACGCCTTCATGAAGATCTGGAATTATGGGCACCCTTTCCACAGGAGGATGCAAGATATCGATACAATGTTTCTATCTGTCTGATCCATGGACCTCGATGACCATTAACGTTTATGTGGATCAATGAGTACTAATTTGAAAAACAGCATAAAACTGCAAATAATATTTACTAAATATATCATCAAGGTTGTACGAGAGACTCGTACGAGAGACCGGGTACTGTAGTCTATAAAATGGTGTGAAAATGTTGTGTGCTTGTGCGAGATTTGTATTTTCTTGGCAAGTTGCCAAGAAACGTGAGTTTTCGATGTTTATTTGTTAATTGTTAGATTATAGCGTTAATTAATATTTTTCTGCATCAGAAATGCTAGGAAGGGCGACTTCTCGTCTTGCTGCTGCTCGGAAACACTGCCAGATTGTGGTAAGCCTTAATTGTTTGTTATATTTCCGTATTTTCGAGCGAGTATTTTACTGTCGTTCTTTTTCCTAATGAGCTACTAACTTGCATTAAATTGAGTAATTATAGACTCAGCTACGACTTCTGAATCTCCAGGAGTACCAGAGCAAGGTACATGCTTCGAATTTAAGTGTACATCAACCTCTGCAAGTTTTTATTGTGGTTGCAATTTTCAGGAACCAGGGTTCACTTTTCACAGCATTACGTTTCCATCTAAACATTTTTCTTCTCAGGGTATCCTCGATAAGAATGGTTGCAGTGTGCAGAAGTTCGTAATTGCCTCAAGTGCACAAGAGGCTGAGGAGAAACTCAAAGATTTCAGTGAGCTCCTTTTAATTAGTTTCATCATGTGTTTACACACAAATTGTGCTGTCCCTTCTTCTTCCCTACTTACCAACATGGAGCAAATTGCAGAAGTGTACGAGTACGTTGTGAAGGCGCAGATTCTAGCTGGCGGCCGTGGCAAGGGGCGATTCATTGGAGGACCGAAAGATCTCGGAGGAGTTCACATCAGCTACAAGTGAGTAACTCACATCGAATCTTCTTTCTGTCTCAGTTGATGTGCAGGTTTAGAAAGTCAGCTACTGCACTTTGAATTACTCGTTCGAGTTGAGTAAATTACAGACCTGAGGAGGCACTTAAAGCTGCTAGAGAAATGATAGGACGTCGGTTGGTAACGAAACAGACGGCAAAGGAAGGAGTACTCGTTGAGAAGGTTTACTACCTTTTCATTTATTGTTTATCATCGCTTCTTAGAAACACAATCAAGAGTGTTAACACATGTGGAATTATATTATACTTGAAGGCTAGTGTAATTGATAACACACAATACTATCAGGTGATGGTTGCCGAGGGAGTTACTATCAAGAGAGAGACATATTTGGCAGTTCTGATGTGCAGAGAAACCAATGGACCCGTCGTTGTGAGTTTCTCAAGTTTCTACTCACAATTGGATCGGTAATATTCGTTCAAGCGGGATGTGCTACATTCCTGGTGTAGTTAGTGGTGCTTCCAGTAACTGGTTGAATGTTAGCTGGTGGTATTCCCATTTGTTGATTGCTTGAATAGTCGACGAGTCGTGAGCAGTAGGGAACATCTGAGAATATCGATCGAAGTGGAGATCCAATTACGGCTGATCTTATTTGAGCTGAACAATACGGCTTGTTTTTTCTTCTTCTACTTAGTGTATGGTGATTGTGAAACAGACGATTTGTTATGAGTAGACACCATGGATTGATTAGAGCAATGAAGAAAGCAACGACAAAGTTGAGATTTCGGGTAACATAGAACACTCCCCACTGAAATTGAGCATTTGTTGTGCACTCAATGCACAAACAATAGAGTTTGATGAAAACATATATAATTATTATAGTTATTTGGCATACATTTTGTGCGATAAGAGAGTATTTGTTGATGATGAAATATATAGCCATGGAGCAGAGTGAAATGAAAAGTGCGAAAGATGTTATGATGACTGAGATTTCGCGACTCCAAGATCGAAGAGGACTTAATTCGGATTGTAGAGAGGGGAGGGGACGAACTACTCAGAGGGACATAAGCCTACGATTCGGAGAGAGCAGACTTTTAAAGTAGTGATCGGAGAGAATAGACTTTTAAAGTAGTAGTAAACTTATTTCCCTCTGAGTAGTAGTGATTATACCGAGAGCGCAAGTGGGCGAATACTCTGACGTAGCAGATTGCTGATATTAGAGCGCCAGAGGTAGATACAATGATCATGATATCAGAGTTGAACTTTAAAGTTTGATGTTTGTCACGATGGGGGGAAGGGATTAGTATACATTAATACTCCAGTCATCCCCAATTCTCGTCATTGTTCCTGCATTGGCGTCGTAGTCATAACGTCGATACTCTTGGAAAAATAAAACGTATCTGCGATTTGTTGTTTTGTTAAATTGAATTAGTAATTGCTTACATTGCATAGGCAGTTGGTGGAAGGCCGTGGATTATTATGGTGTTGAGTGTAGACATGGATGTAAATATCTTGGTAAATCTCATAATCGGATGACAAACAAGGAACATCCGTGAGAGGGAAATAAGTGTGACGCCGTAGAACTAAGAGGACTAATTGAATAGAATAATGATGGAGAGACTCCCCTGTGCGAGATAACATTGCCATTGATGAGCATAGTGAAATTGTGGGAAGATTGTTCCATTTGTGATATAGAAAAAGGAGTAGAGAGACGGCCAATCCTACGGTCGATATATTTTTAAAAATCGTATGCTTGTAAAACCTGAGGAATCTCCATAATGAAGTAGACGATGACATAAGAAATGTCATAAATCGCCTGTTGTTATATAAATTTTTCACTTGCGTTTTCTTTTTTTATTTTAAAAGGAATACCAGGCTCCAAGTCATTTTGTAAAAGAAACTGGAATATGTCGAATGATTGCGCCGTAGATAAATCTAAATTTAATTAGTTTTTTTAAAGAGATGATTGAATCAGACCTCTCGTAGTACGCGGTAGTACAGAATCAGACTGATGATTGTGAAAAAAAAGTAGAGTTCTGGTCGAGGCATCCCCATTTAATGAAGATTGCAAGGGGCGGATATTTAGGGGGTTGTGACGGATCTAGAAAATGTCATTATGAAATGAGAATATCGCGAGGAAATGAGGAAGAATTTTGTCGTGAACTTTGAACATTCAATACTCATTCAATGTAAATGTTGCCTTCTCAAAGAATTTTTAGTAACATCTGCGCAATTAACATATGTCAACATTCTAGCCGTTTAGCGTCACTAAGATTAGGGGAGGGGCCAGCGTGATAATAAGTACTACTTTCAATATAATTCTTTGCGTCCCATTGTGATAGTGCATTGTCTAGCATGACTTCCGTAGGCGGTGGTCGTTCTTTGTGTGCGAAATGTGATCACATAAATGCTAATGCAGAATATGATAAATACACAGTTGCACCCATGTACTATCTATTGGAAAATGCTTATAATTTGAGGTTGCGAGTCCCGCGGGCGGCGTCGATATCGAACACACTGCAGAAGTTTCGCCCGAACTCATCTTCAAGGTTCGAATTTACTCATACTCTTCAAAATTACGGTGTCCTTTGATTATGGTCATATACTAGTATTAATTTTTCTACAGGAGCCGATCAACATCCGTGAGGGAATGAGCGACGAACAGGCTCGTCGAATTGCGAGGAATCTTCAGTTCAAGGGAGATTTGGAAGAGAAGGTAGTTTGATGGCATTGTGGAGTCGGCGTACACAGATTCATTCGTTGTTTAAATGTGTATCTGCAAGTATTTAAATGTTTTATACAATTCCATTGCTGAAGAAGATGGTTATTTGGTTAAGGCAGCAGTGGAGATCCGTCGATTGTACGAATTGTTCCTGAAAGTTGATGCAACTCAAGTGGAAATCAATCCTTTCGTTGAGACTGATGATGGAAGAGGTGAGAGATTGGGAATTGTGAATACAATGAGTATTGATTATTTAGAGGGGATATAAATTGAGGGCAGAGTCTATCCCATAGATGTTCGATATTCCATTTTGATATCTGATAGTTCTTTGATATTCCATTGTGATACTGATGTCTGTATAATTCCGTATACTCATTACCGCCAGTGATCATGTTTTTTTGTGTTCTCTGGACTAGAAGATTCACGTGATTGAATGTTGGAGAGAATAACAATAGAACAAAAGTGTTTATGAGGAAAATATTATTTCTTTCATACAGCGTAACAATTATTGCAACAATAATTTGCAGTATTCTGCGTTGACGCGAAGATGAATTTCGACGACAATGCGGCATTTAGACAGAAAGAGATATTCGAGATGGAAGATACTTCTGATAAGGTGAAAGAAGAATAGAGCAATCGAATACTGTTCAGATTCTGTATTTGGAACACTCAACAGTGCTTTCTATTATATAGACTGGGAGCGATGATAGCTGTCGATCAATATTATATCTTTGAGGATCCCCGTGAAGTGGCAGCGAACAAGTTGAATCTCAACTACATTGGAATGGATGGAAACATTGCATGCATGGGTGAATATTGTTTTGGATGAGGAATGTGCATATCACTTCACGCTTTAATCATGTGATTTGATAGTTTTCGTAAACATAGAATCACCTGGCAAGTTAAAAGAACACTTCCAAGTCCTTTTGCGGATTTATCTGACTTCTTTGTGCCCCCTATTTCTACACTAGACTGCTCTTTTTTGTGCAAATATAAACACCAAAACACATTGGCTTTGCCCACTCGATCATTCTTTCCAGAGGTAAAATGCAAAGTAGCTTGGAAACCTGATCGGGCAGATTTCCGAATTTTTGATTATCTACCGGGAAGGTTTTTACATTTCGTGGTTGTTTTCGGGGACTCCGCCGGGCAGGTTTCGTTTTTTGGGTCTATTTGATCAGGCTTTTATTTTAGCGCCCGCCTTCCGCGGTCAAGTTATAACCAACTTTTTGACTTATAATTATTTCCTTCTCCTCTTACCTATTCCAATCTCCTCTTCTTTTCAGTAAACGGCGCTGGTCTCGCAATGGCAACAATGGATGCGATCAAATTGAATGGAGGAGAACCTGCCAATTTCCTCGATGTCGGAGGATCAGTTAGTGATGAACAGGCAAGAGATACTGTAGAAGTCGGGTTATGGTGTGCAGCACTCGAGGCTTACCGTCATTTGTCAGTTAATTACAATACTATCATTTATTCATTGCAGATCCTGAAGGCCTTCGATATAATTACTCAAGATGCTAATGTAAGCTTATTATATTATTTCCACCGAAATTACCATTGTAATATAGTTGGTATTAACCTCTTCATTTATTTGTTATTTCCGAAATGTAAAGGAAACAGTAGTTTGCGTTCAACCTCTCCCTACCGTAATCTTCTCTTCTCATCAGGTCAAATGTGTGCTCGTCAATGTCTTCTGTGGTATTCTCAACTGTGCGACATTCGCCCGTGGTGCAATCTCTGCATTCAAGAATGCGACCATTCCTGTAGTAGTGAGACTCGAAGGTGAGAAGGATGACGACATCACACATCACATTGATACTCACGGATATAATGGCTAGGCTGGAATATAAAAGTGATTCAGCATACTAGCTAGGTGCACATTATGCTATGGTTTGCATGCATTTCAATTTGGTACATGTGCATGCTGGTCCCTACGTTGTTTCACATCGAAAATACCAAATATAAAGACTGTTTCAATATACTTAAACATCTCAATCTCCTCTCTTCTAGGCACAAATGTGGAAGAAGGCCGTCGTCTCCTTCGTGAATCTGGTCTCTCTGTCATCACTGCCGATGGTCTGGATGATGCTGCAGCCAAGGCTGTCGCAGCTGCTGCAGCCACCAAGTGAATCGATAACTGATCTCGAGATGCTGTAGACAACTACCGTATCCAATCAAAGGTCCCTCAATTGTGTTAGATTAGACCACTATTGAAATTAGCCCGATATTGCTTAGTTAGAGCGCGTTTTTTCGTTGTTGATCTGTTTTTGTTACAAGTTACCAGCCTGATTGAAGAGTCGTTCCTGCACAAAATGTCATTCGATTAATGATAAAACAAGATTCCTCGATAATTTACAAATGAATTTATAATTGACATCTTAGCCCGATTTATTTTAATTTAAAAATTTAAAAATATTCGGCTGAAGATGTGATCACGATTAGTGATTGCGGAAGTAAGATTTGGCCTTGGCAGCGATGGTTGAGTGGAAGCATCTGGAAGGTGAGAAGGAATAAATGGGGGGGGGTGTGATTTGAGATTGAGAGAGAGAGAGAGAAAGGAGTAAAACTAACTGCTTCATTTCGTCGAACTTTCCGAAGCAAGCAGCATAAGTGTAGTCGATGGGAGTGTATTTGTCAGGGATTTGATTACAGAAAACGAGACATTTGTCACCAGCAACAGTGGAATCAACTTCCTTCAATGAAATTGATGATGTAATGAATAGAATAGAGAGTATATCAACCTTTGCTCTGCAGCAACTCGAATGATCTCTTCCTTGAGCAGCACAGAAATGCATCTCGGGAAGAGAATCAAGAGGACACACATCAGCCCCAGTTAGCATCTTCTGGAGAAGATCCTGGTTGTACGTCTGGTAGTTGCAACGAGCCTGAAATGGAGAGATTATGAGGGATACGGTAGGTTCGAGATTTGCTGTACTCATTGAATCGATAGTGGGACTAACACGGCATGCAGGAGAGAGTCCTCTCTCAGCACAGCAAGTAGAGAAGTGGAAGTTGGGATCATGAGCTTGCTGAAGGGAAACATTGGCTGGAGGCTTGGAAGATTCCCGGATGGAAAGACCGTAGATCTCTCCGAAATCATCGTCAATTGGAGAGTCGCCATCGAGTTTGAGAACACCGCGGGCCTGGAAAGAAGGGGATTAGAAGCTCATATTAATTAGGATGACGTCATTACCTAGTGATGGCGCAATATTACCTTATGTTTGCATCCTCCATATCCCCCTCCTCCTCCTCTTCCACCACCACATCCACAACCTCCAGAAGGTCTAGAGGAACAACAAAGATTGTCGAGATGCCGACGAGAGCGAGAAGAAGAAGAAGACGATTCATTATGTGAAATGATGAGATGAAGAAGAAAATTGAGATATTTATAGTAGAAGAATGACTAATTAGAGAGAAACTAGGTTACTTAACAGTAATTAGTAAATCGCCCATAGCGTTTTGAGATATTCAGTAGCGGTCAAAAGTCTTCGGACACTTTTTTCTTTTTGTTATACCTTTTGAACTCGAAGAGGCTTTGATCTTATAGTGGTGAGGTCGTAGGTGAAATCCATTGGAGATTATGATGCCACTATTGGTGTATTGCGAAATCTTTCAATTATTGCGTAGTAATGACGCAATCAATGCATACTTTTTTGAATGAGCATTATTCTTACATGGAATTTTTCCTGCTCCCCTAACTTTCAGAGTGTTGAGACATGCCTACGGCCTACCCATAAAAAAATTTCAAGTTGCTGCGGTGCCGCTTCTTGGCTGCAGGAAAGCTGCAAAATCGAAGTCGGAAAACATATCTCGCCTTATAGATATCACACAGACCCGATCAAAGTATCAAAATGATCGCCTTCATGCCTGCCCATGATCCTGAGAATATGGTCGCGGCAGGCCACCATTTGCCCTCAGGGCACGAAAAAGTCACTTTTTCTCATTACTGCGGTCTGACGAAGGGGACGTCTATAGGACGTGCTCTAAAGATCTCGTTTGGGCGTGGATTCTGTTGAGAGTCTATAGGAGAACCGATTCCTAGCTGCAATAAGCGTTTCGATTGGATTCCTGCCCGCGGCGATCGATTTCCGGAAGGACACTGGTTCTGCCACGCCCATTTTCTGCTCGTTGACATGGTTCAGACTTTTGAGTGTATCTCGGCACTGAGTAAACGGAGAAGGCTGGCAGACGCATCAATGGAATCAGCATGGCTAGCTCTATAATCTCATTCACAAATTTCATCCCTTCGTCAGACCGCAATAATGCGAAAAAGTGACTTTTTCGTGCCCTGAGGGCAAATGGTGGCCTGCCGCGACCATATTCTCAGGATCATGGGCAGGCATGAAGGCGATCATTTTGATACTTTGATCGGGTCTGTGTGATATCTATAAGGCGAGATATGGTTTTCCGACTTCGATTTTGCAGCTTTGCTGCAGCCAAGAAGCGGCACCGCAGCAACTTGAAAAAATTTTTATGGGTAGGCCGTAGGCATGTCTCAACACTCTGAAAGTTAGGGGAGCAGGAAAAATTCCATGTAAGAATAATGCTCATTCAAAAAAGTATGCATTGATTGCGTCATTACTACGCAATAACTGAAAGATTTCGCAATACCCCAATAGTGACATCATAATCTCCAATGGATTTCACCTACGACCTCACCACTATCAGATCAAAGCCTCTTCGAGTTCAAAAGTTATAACAAAAAGGAAAAGTGTCCGAAGACTTTTGACCGCTACTGTAATTACAATGGGAAACGTAAAAGTAACAGCCTTCACCTATCTAATGACAATTAGCGGATTTTCACTTTGCGGATAGAGGATGAGAGATATTCACAACTTGGTTATTGCATCTGCTCATTAGAGATTGAATATGATTTCGAGAGTTCTCGAGTTCCTAGCAGTTGCCACGGAAAGAATTGGGGAAATGCAGTGGGAAATCCTCCTCCTTCCACTTATAATTGAAAAGGAGAAGAGAGGAAACTGTCCGGTTTGGTTGTGAGAGTCGTTGATTCCTCACTATTCACACTCTGAGAAAGAAGAAATCAAAAAATAGAATAAACTTTCATTAAAACAACAACTGTACAATCACAAATTACTCGTTAAATTCAACTATCCATTTAAAATAAGAACCTGACAAAGTGTCCAAGAACAAGCTATAAAATTTAAGTTTGCTCCATTATACAATCCGACCTTTTCAGTGTATGTAGATTTGTTATTGATTGAACCTATAACTAGAATTCGATGGACGAAAAAAATACCTCAACTGCGGGGAAATCGATTGAATAAACGATTAAAACGTTCCTGGAATTGTCTTGACGTGTTATATACGACGCTTTCCAATCAGGTTCATACAACCGTGAAAAATTTGACAAACTTGCCAAGCTGAGTCCATCTGCGAGGCTATTACAATGCCCGATTTCGATTCCCTACTAAAAAACTTTAAATGTTCGTGCGAAAGATTTTTGAAATCTTGTGAAGTGATAAACATGTGACATGCTCACCAGATTCTGTGTTTCCCGCAAACGTCCACTTGTTTTTCAGTTTATCATAGGTAAATGTCATCTGTTTCCCCACAGCATCACTGTCCTTTAGTGTAATCTTATTCGCAGGATTGGTGCATCCAATATGCGTTCTATGAATACTTGAGTCTATGAAATTGCTTTACTGTACCTTGCCAATAATTCAAAGAAAGGAAACAATTTGTCAACGGAGCATTGATCATTGGCCCCAACAGAATACACTTTCCAACTTTAGAGAACGTCCCAGTGCACAGAAAGAATTATAGAACGACGCATATAATTAACGCATATAACATATATATAACGCATACAAACGCATATAACAGAAAATAATCTGTAAATTTGAATTCGTGGTTGGTCTCGTAGCATCTAGCGGCCGGCCGGCCGATGGATACTACGGGACCAACCACCGGCGATTCTAGAGTAGTAGAAAGATTAATCGAGACATCGTGGAAAATTACTGACCAGGATCAGATGAAACTTCATTTCGAGAGATTCTCCTCTTCTCACTGAGAGCATAGTTTGAACCCAATCTCTCTCTCTCTCTCTCTCTCTCTCTCTCTCTCCCTCTCTCTCTCCCTCTCTCTCTTTGCTCGTCTTAGCTTTCACACCATTTTGAAAGGAGCCAAACATGGACAAATTAATGAATTCGCTTATTCTAAATATCGCACTCCCACGGTCAAATTCTTGCGAGCTATACATAAACGCAGTGCAGTGTTTGTGTCGTGCGCTAACACATTATTTAGAAGAGATATTGTATATTAGTGCACCAGTATTTTGCTAAGCTACACCTCTGAAATAAAACTGTGATTCAATTGCATCACAAAGCAACGAACACATTTTAGATCTGTACATTCTCGGCGAAAACAGCAGCCATAAACAGAGCAACAGATCGACAGCAAGAGAAACAGTAAACAGATCTTTATAGTTGGAGTTGTAATTAAATTTGGGTATTCCTCTGCAGCTCATTATCCATTTATCTAGGCCACTCGGTATTCTTCCTCTCTCTTTGTAATATTGCTCTAGAAAGGTGCTTCGACTCTCACTCCGTCTCTTCTTTTCTCTCACTCAATTCCAATCTCTGGTCGATACTCTCTTCTTTCCACCCTTTATCCCCTCGATCACATCAATTCAACAGTGCATTGACAAATATCCATTTTCATTTTCTCTCCAACTCCGAAATTCGGAAGGAAACCGAATTGCTCCTTCCACCTCTGTATCGATATTGAATTGGAACGAGCAATCTACGGACACTCGGGGAGAAAATAATGAGAACGAAGGGAGAAATGAAAGTGGCAAGAGCGTTGGCGCATGGATACTGAATTTCATATTCAATAGGGGATCAAAATGCAAATTAACCAGTAACACGATGACGTCAGTTGCTTCTCGATTGCCGAAATACGTAGTGAAGGCCCAGAGAAACTGTGATAAAATAGAATTAAAATGGTCTAAAAAGAGAAAGAAACCTGTTGAATCGCCTTGAGTAAATGTGAAATAACACACGAGGCGACGATTATAAACATAGCCTTTTGATTTCGAATTAGCTGAGTTCTGGCAGCTCCCTTAGAACCCCTATTTTTCTATATCCCGAATACTTTTCCAAACTTCTCCGACGTCCTCTCTAATTTTGACGAGTGCTCGACTAGTTAGTATAGTGTAAACGCAACTGGAAACTATGTAGAAGACGTATGAAGAAGTCGTCATCACTTTTTGCACCTTGCAAATTCGGTTGTGCCACCACAATACCAAAGAGACAAACCAATATTCCGATGTCGCTGAATGATGCGACAAATTTCACTCCGTCTTTCATTGAATATTTGTAATCGTGAAATATAATAGGCGCAGAAGAAATGAGAGGGAATAAAAATTGGAATAGGGCGAGATTACGGATGAATTTACGTGACCAAGTCTAAAGCACGTTTTAAGAAGACACTTTTAATAGATGAATCACATTTTCAGCCAAATTAGTGCTCTTGAGGACTGAGTATCGATGAACGACTATTATGAGCTTTCCTATCGTCGAGCCATAGGCCCCAATGTGGTTTACTACCTGAACCGAAAATATTCCGAACATAGGGTGTTCCTTTTCAAACAAACCCAGAACAATTTGAGCACCCAAGCCCAATTCTGAGTCAGGATAAATTGAGTACCAATGGCAAAAGTAAATATAGTGATGAAGCCGTAAATAGCTGGAAAACATAATGAGATGTAATCACGAGGTAAAAACACTGAAAAACAAATCACCTGTAGTTGTGAAGAAAAAGTAGAAGGGTGTTTTGAAATGAGAGTCTTTGGCAGTGGCGATACGAATCAAGAGAAAAAAGTATAGAAGAAAAAAGAAGAAGTTGAAAAGATTTTCAACCAAACCCATATTTCGAGTTAAATGCCAGGGGAACTCTTCGAGATTCCAAGTGGGAGAAGGCGGCATATGACAAGATCACGATACGCAAAGTTTATTTAGTGCGTTGTATGTCGGAAATCAAATGAGCAGTGTCGTGACATGCATTTATCTCTATATCTTGTCTACTCCACTTAGCGTAACTCCGCTCAATGTTGTCTTCTGCACTCTTCCATTTGATCGACTGATGATTCGATCGACCCAACGACGCAGCTCCTGAAAAGAAATTAGCATTTGGAGTGAACACCGGTATTTCTCACCCTAATGCCGAGTATCAACGAGATATTTGAAAAGAGAGGGAAGAGAGGAGTTGAATATGTACACCACACACTGAAGATTCGATTGAGTGGTTGAGTGTAGTTGATATTCATGAGAAGTGGAAGAGTCGTCCATCCAACTCGATTCAAGATAATGAAGACGAAATTGAGACAGAACTGCAACTGGGAAACAGTTGTCTCTTATGTTTTCCTTCTTATGAAATCATGTACATATATTTTGAATATTTATAGGTTGAACACTAAAAATGTTGGACGTAAGGAAAATAAATTACCTGGAACCAAAGTGCTCTCAAATGTCCGCCTTCGTGTCTCAATATCTTCGTGCTCTTTGTACTTCTAGCTCGTTGTCTGCGGAATAAGTAATTTCGTATTCCAATTTCAGTTAGCAGTGTGCTAAATTAAATAATATATTATCATACCTGAGTAAAGACATCGTGAGGATGGTAATGATGAGCATTACAACTACGTAGATGATAATTGCAAGATATATTCCAAGAAGGCCGGAAATGACGATCCAATTGGGAGCAACGTGTAATCCTCCCTCCTCAACATTTTCACATTAAATTACTTCCGCCGAGGTTCGTTCTTGCAGATCTAACTAAACTGTCTCTAAAGTTCATATGAACAACTCACCCAATAACATACAACACTCATCTGGAATGCGTAGTCTCGACCCTGGTTGAACACCTCAAATTTATCTTTCCGTAAATCCAAGTTAAATAAATCGTACCTTCCTGACATAATCTGCAATGAGATCGACAGCAATTGAATTTGGTCTGAAGAAGAAAGCAGGGAGAGAAAAGAAGAAGAGAGAACTTATTGAAAGAGAGAGGCACACTTTGAGAATTATCGATCGATTGGAGAGACTGCCGAGAAGTGATGGACTACACGAGGAAATTGGATTGTATATATGACGCTGTCCGCGATAGATTCAACAATTCTCCAACAGAGCTCAGCACAGCTCAAAATTATCTCTCTGTTTCTCTTCATAACTTGCCCCCTGGGGTAGTTTTCGATGCTCTACAAGGTGGCGTCTTTCGTTTTTCATGAATTTCACTATTGGCGCCAAAACGGCGCCGCGCCAGAATACGGGAAAATCGAATTTTGGAAATTATCTCTTTCAAAATTGCAGATAGAGGGTCACAATATCACATATACTAACAGAATTTGATGGAGAATCTCGCTGACTAATTTATTTGTCGCTAAT
Source organism: Pristionchus fissidentatus (assembly GCA_036245785.1). NCBI lineage: Eukaryota > Metazoa > Nematoda > Chromadorea > Rhabditida > Neodiplogasteridae > Pristionchus > Pristionchus fissidentatus. Next base: position 19,135,408 of record BTSY01000004.1, read on the forward strand.
TAACCTAATTAGACGGTAATTAAGAGTTTTTGACTCTTTATAGTGTGCAGGTCGTGTCATACCTCATTCGAACCGCCTTGCGATTCTGATCCTACTGATGTAATTTTGTTTGGCAAAATTAGGTGGAAAGTACTTTTTTAATAGATTTAGACTTGAAAATCGATAAAAAGCAAGTTCACATATAATTTTAACGAACAACTTTTGTCACAATGTGCATATAAATCAAATATTTTGTCTAGAAAAAACTTTCGCGAGATTAATTTGAACATGAATTTTTTTTGCAAAAGGAGCCGTCGCGGAGGGGGGTCGAACCCACGTGAGTCGGGTGGAACAAAAAGTGAGATTTTGGTATTATACCTTATAAAACGTAGTAAACTGTTAATCATAATGTACTGTTGAATGTAGATTTCATTTTTGCCCTCAGAGGCACTGTTTTGGGCGTTTTTAGCATTTAAATCTAATAAATCTATTAAAAAAGTACTTTCCACCTAATTTTGCCAAACAAAATTACATCAGTAGGATCAGAATCGCAAGGCGGTTCGAATGAGGTATGACACGACCTGCACACTATAAAGAGTCAAAAACTCTTAATTACCGTCTAATTAGGTTAATTAGCGACAAATAAATTAGTCAGCGAGATTCTCCATCAAATTCTGTTAGTATGCGTGAGATTGTGACGCTCTATCTGCAATTTTGAAAGAGATAATTTCCAAAATTCGATTTCCCGGTATTCTGGCGCGGCGCCGTTTTGGCGCCAATAGTGAAATTCTTGAAAAACAAAAGACGCCACGTTGTAGAGCATCGAAAACTACCCCTAAGCGCATGATATGGGGAGATTTAATTTTTTGCTGTGCGGACCATTTGTTGAACCTATTGCAGACAGCCTCATATTTGTATGATACAGAATACCTTCGCACTTTGGCATAACGAAAGAGAAACATAAATGATAAAATAGTGTATGTTTGAGTGCAGAGAACGAGAGACATTCCGATTGCAGCTGCATTTTATATTTTCACTCTTTTATATTCAGAATCGTATTACCTGGTCCCTTAAAAGACCCTCGAGCAGCCATAACGAAGCAATTATTCCATGTGCCGCCGATCTGATAACGTTTTCTTCTTCTCACATTCTAATCTGGGGTTTACTCACAATTGTAGTGATGTTGTAATGAAATGCTTGAAGGGCATTGCACGCGATGTAAGCGATCAAGTAGAATCTGAAAAGTACATTGATTCCCAAGAATGTCGAGTGCCTGGTCGTGTACCCCCTCATGAATTTTGATCATCAACTAGACGAGTAACAAAAGAGTTTCAGTATTACTCTAGGAATGCAACATCAAGTTTTTTAGCACTCATAGGTACATGCAAAACAAGATTGCGATGATTTGGTCGTGTACCTCTTCCAAGCACACTCCGCAGAGCCTTCCCGGGTACAATAGTACAACAGGTACACGAAATTGTAGAGTTTGTCATCTCAGTCGATGAAATCTCTCACTTGTATGTCATGAAGGAAGGCGACCGATAACTGTAAATGGCGAGAAGAAGATAGAAGGTCGACGCTATAGTGAGTGCTGAAAAAAAGAACTTATCGATTTTTGTTATTATTAGAACGGGTTTTAATGTGTTTTGTATTTGAAACGTAATCGAAGACAGTTCACCTGAACAAATTATTCTGAATTGAGACGCAAAGTCCATTCTAGGAAATCCTTTATCTTCTTTCTAATGGAATCGTAGGAGAAAGAATGGTGAAGAGTCACTCCTTTGAATTATGTTGAGATTAGTTTTGACAATGGATATGTCATCTCTGTGAATGACGGGACGGGTGTATGCACTCACGAGGAAAGGTACAACTAGGGATGCCTTCGCAAGGATAAATACTCTGCTTCTGAACCGATTCCAATAAGTGGGACAAAGGAACCCTGACTGTTGTTAGAGAGATTGGGAAATGAGAGGGCAACAAAATTCAAATGGATTTCCGATGGAATTCAATACCTAGAAGTGAACCCTAAAAATTACCTAATTTTGTCTTGCGAATGCGGAGAATGAGAGAAAAATATTGATGTGAATCAACATTCGATTGGCGAAACACCTATACATTTGTGAAAATGACAGGAACGCAAGGAATTCGTCGGAAACGACTAATTTCCCAACGATATCTAAATTTCTGTAATGCTGGATGTCGTTGAATGTGTAATGACAAAAAGAATGAACACTGACTACCAAAATGGGGATTAGATACAGAATCGATACAAAGATGAGAGATGACTGAGGAGTAATGAAGAAGAAGATGGTGAGTACAAGAGAGAATGTCGAGCCATGACAACTCGTAATAAGGGTAAGTACTTTATCGTCCATCACCTTGATTAAACACAACAAATATCTACGTTAGAAATGTTGCTGGTTTGGATTATGACTAAAATGTTATTGTGTGATTTTTTTTGTATAAGTAATCCAAATAATGAAAAGTTGAATGCAATTTTTTAATGATTATGAACTGTGCCGAAATTTCCTCTGTTTATACGATTCCGAAATCTCCGGTTGCTTATTCTTCTAAACTACACAATTTGTTCTTTCTCCATGATGATTATCACTCAATTCCTCAATCCCCCACAGGGAGATGTCTCACCCTATCTATCTCTTCACTCATCACAACAACCAGTAGATATATCTCCCTCTTCTCTCAACCATCGATAGGAAACATCACGAAAGGTTAGAACTGCTGTTAATATATTTTCATTTTGTCACGATATGGAGCACATCGGAACAAAGATTCTCTATTAGCAGAATTCAGTCATCCCGTTTCAAGTTCTTTCGCAGTTCTCTCATGGAAACTTTTCGTACCATCGTTTCAGGTAAGAATAATTTTGCTAAAACACATTTTAGCATCTATTCAGTTATTTCTTTCGTCGCAAATTCTTCTCTAGCGCTTCTTATTCTGAAGATTCGCCTATCATATTTTGCTTCTTTCAAGTCAGTTTCGAGATAATATTTTTCTTATTATTCTCTCAAGATGGTATCTGATGATTTTACCGTTGAACAATATCCTCTACACGTTTACTCTTCAATTCATGGACATTGTAAGTGCCTTCTTAATTTTCTATTGTATAATAATGCGTGCTTTTCCGATGATTTCGATATTTGCAGCATCACGGTACTTTCCAAGACGCTGTTTACACTGCTTCATTTGGACTTTTCGCAGGTGCTCACAGGGAATAGTCAGAGATCAGTATTTTCTCTCAGGGCAGAAAGGCGTTGGTCTTTACCTCGCTTGTGTTTCTCATTACTACACATCACTTTTCCTTCTGTTTTTGTTCCGATTCTCCCTAGTATACAAGTGAGTTTTAATGTCATCCAATTGCCACTCGTCTAAAAATGGACACACAATGATCTGATTCTGTATGCCGTAAGAGTAGATTACGGTGTATGTAAATGGAACACTCATTAATAATTATTTTCGGCTTGATTATTCGAACGGGTTTATCTATTGTTCACCATTGAGGGGTGATTATGCAACTTCTCCTCTTCACGGTTTTCTCTCATCTTCCACTGCCATATTTCCATCTGCTTCTTGTATTCTTCTTTTTGATGCTTTCTATTTCTCTCTTCCCACTTTCTTCCATCGACCCGATGCAGATTCTGTTGATTTCATCGCCCCCGCAATGAAATCTGTGAGAATCACCGTGTTTGTTATTCAACTAAAACGAGTTCTCTTCAGTTTTTCGACAAGGGACGCGACTATGGCTACGTTATGCAGATTATTTGGGTTTACGTAAGTGCAGTGCACTCTTTGACTGTTATTTATATCTAATCCCAGGGGAATCACGGATTGCGAGCAAGAAATATCTTGGGAGCAATGGGAACTATCACTATAATCTTGTTATCGTTGATATCCTTTGTCATGTTCTCACGTTACATCAAGAGATTCACAAGGTTTCTATTTTGAGAGCAAGAATTAGTAATTGTGTTGTTCAGAAATCCGGAGAAAGCAAAGAGCCGAACACGAGTTATTAGAGAACGAGTGATATTCATCTCATTGACTACGCAGGTGAATGCAATAACATTCAATGCTTCACAAAGATATGTTTCACCTGTTTTAGCCTCTCGACCATTTCAGGTCATCATATTCTATCTCTTCCTCGCATCAGCCCAATTCCTCCTGTCTCTCTTTCCATTTCTTCCATTCATCACAATCATTATGCCATTCTTCTCTTCCATATTTCGATTCACAGTAGTCATCGCTCCTTCAATTTCTCCATTTCTCCTCTTCTTCCAGCTCAGAGTCAGTTCGAAAAAGACACGTTTGCGCGAAGATCAAAGGAAGAATAAAAAAGAAAAACTAAGGAATTGAGCGTGTTATAACATAAAATGATGATAATCTTCCTTCATTTCTTTCTTGCAGGACTTCCGTGTTGTTTCATACAATTATTTGATGAAATCACTCCAAATGGACCAGAAGATTATTAAAATTGAGAAAAGTACTCGGCATACAGTGGAGCCATGACTAAATGTTATTAGATAATTAGCAGAAATTATTATTTTTAAATTATTTGTAATCATATCCGAGCGTGTGGAGATACATCGAATGCAATGACAGTGCATCTGAGTGTCCCAAAATATAAGTTGAATATATATTATCTCATTTGTTACTTTCTTCATACGCGAAGGGCTGCAAGTCGTAATGCTGACGGTTTCTATTGTTCTTGGTTGTTATTGCGACTGATCATTGGTTCTGTTGACGGAGTTTGTGACACGAATAAATAATGGCAGGAAATGATCGAGAGACATTCGATTTGCGAGAACACAACCGTACGGTGGTACCTCACTGCTATGTGGTTGCAGATGCTTTCTTCCAAGTCAGTACATAAAGACATAACAATAAGGTAATTGTGAATAAATTGGACAGCACCCAAGAATACCAGGCGTGCTGTTCATTGTGAGCCTTGTACAGAGCAGTAAGGCTCCCAATACACTAACTCTAGAAAATAGAAAGAGTCATAGAGGATCTTTCTCTTGCTCTTAAATGTCCTCTCCTTCTAAGCAGCAGGAAATAACATCACCAGAGTAAGGGGAGTAGGACCTTCCCGATATGTGTGCTTGATTATTGTTTTAACGGGTTCTGGTTCTTTACTGGATTTTTGTGTGAGAGCTACCGAATGGTGAGTATTAGCCGAAATAAGTCGATACACAATTAAATTGGAAGCCGAAAGCAAGATGGATTGGTTGATGCTCTTTCATCCAGAGGGAGAGGCGGCTTTTATTATGCAATTTCTTGTTAGAAGATGACAGATAAAATAGCCGATTCGATAGTTGCAGTCGAAATGGTATAAAAGGAGGAGTGGATTCATCCACTTCACTCATTGTCAGCAATGAAGTGGAGTGCGTCGATCCGTCTCTCGCTTCTTATCTGCGCCCTCCGTAAGTTAAATCCTCTTCCACTACACCTCTCTTCCACTGAACGGAATCAAATTTGCATATTTTAATTTACATATTTGTATTTCACTCCTTCAAAACTGAACGAGATGTATCGATTGACTTGCAGAGATGGCGTGGGTGAATGCTCAGTGTGGAGGATTCTCTCTCGGATACGGTATTCCCACTTCCTACTCGTGTTCGGCATCCAGTTACACGTACAGGGAGGGATGCACTGCTGTCTCCCAATGCAAAGAGAGTACGGTAGTCACTTACCGTACCTCACTCTATCAATCGATACTCAGATTACTACTTCCTCGACAAAGATGCGGGCAGAAATGGACAGAAACTCACGTGTTCTAATGGAAAATGGAAGTACAATGGAAGGGAGCCAGAGACTACTTGTCAGTGCGGATGCTTGGTAAGACAAACCCATCCTATTCCACAACAATGTTATTCGAGTCTTTGATCGTAAAAGTGAAACAATGGAAAAGAAAGCACATAAAAAATGTAATAATGTTGTTGCAACGACCCTCTCTTTAATGTTGTTATTGTTCACTTCTGTAACTGTGAAGTGACACAACTGTAATTCATCCTCAGGGCCTTCTTGACGATGTTCAACTGAAGAACGCGTCTTACGTGTCAGTGAAGCCTCCCTCAGATCACTTCAATGGAGACACTGTCATGTGGCCTAAGGGAACCGTCATCAAGACCAAATGCAAAGAAGGTAGGAAGTGGATTTAGCGTATTTGACTTTGAGTTTCACACAAAAGAAAGAATTTCTGACCGTTGCCGAAAACTAAGCTTTTACCTTGCAGGTTTCCTCTTCCGTGCCAAGTGGAACCAGGAGAAAGGAACTGATCATTATTCGTGCAGAGGAGGAGACGATGGATGGAATGATCATCAAGAGAGCGGAGATTATCCTTATGGATTGGGAAGAGCCCCTGGACAGTGCAGTCCCCAATGCACACCCATCGACACTCGGTGTGATATCTTTGCAGCTACCCATCACATTCATTATTAGTTCCTCATGTTTCAATTCCTTCGTACTTGCAGTGACATTCCGTCGAATGTGAAGGTGACCTTCGATCCTCTCTCCAATCCTCGACTCTACACAACTGATGTGAAGGGAAACAAGTTGCTCGTCACAATGGCCACTTACAATCTCGAATGCGCCCCAGGCAAGTTGTATCAACTATTCAAATCTCATTTTGGATACAGGCTTCAAATACGCGGATGGGACTACCCAGCAGAAGCTGGTTTGCAGAGGAGGATCAGAAGGATACGAAGATCTCGGATCGAACAAGAGATCGGCCGCCGTCAAGACGGTATATCGATTAGTGTCTCCTCTTTCCTACAGTATCGTCTCTTCAGTGTATCTCGAAGGGATGTCCTGCCATCACGGCGACAAACGTCGATCCATCTGCACAAATCGAGAGAAGCAGCAGTTGCAGCAGTGGAGATGCGATGAACGAGGGATGCACGGTCACTATCAAGTGCAAGAAACCCGGTGAGTACTCAAACGAATCCCTGATTGACAAATCGATATTCAGCCCACTACTTCGCCAATCCAAATCTGGCCAACGGCTACACACTCAAGTGCTCTGCGAAGGGAGAATGGATCGATCAGTCAGGACAAAAAGCGAAGGTGGGAATAGCTGCTCATTTCCAATTGTGTAGTAGCCGATGATGAGACATCGGTTACCGAGGTCGTAGGAATTGTCGATTCTCCATTATTGCAGCCAAACGACAAGGGTTCCTTCACCGATCAGTGCCTTGGTGGATGCCCCGTCCTCTCATCTTCCGATATGGCAAATGCCGAATACTCAACCGCAGCACCCACCGGATCCTCTTCCGTTGTGAGTGATTCAGACCGATACTAATCGAACGAACAAGAAACTATCGAAACACCTTATAATTCACACATATTCAGTTCAACAACGGCGACCAGCAGATCTACGGAGGCGGAATCAGAATCAGTACAAAGTGCAAAGATGGATTTGCTCGTCCCAATGAGAAGGACAGAAAGTCCGCAGATCCCATCACTTTCAACTGTGATGCCAACACGAATTCATGGGTGAACACTGGTGAGTATTCGCATCTGCACGCTTTTGTCGAATTCATTCTCTTAAATCGGTATTGCAAAGTCAACAGTTTAACAATCGATTTGCAATCTTATGTTCTACTCACATGTTTCAGCAACTGGCGACAAGGGTTCTCCTTCCACTTGCCAGTCTGGATGCAAACTGCCTGCTGCCCCCGAGGGAACAACTTTCGCGAATGTACCCGAGTCGAATCTCTTCAAGTCTGGAGGACAACAATACGCGATTCTCGGAAGCAGAGTTGTCGTTTCATGTAACAATGGTGAGAACGGACTAGAGTCAATTGGATATGCTGGATACAAATACCATACCACAACATTTCAGACTACGAAGACCCAAAGACTGCGAATCCGAAGGCGTCGCAAACACTTGTGTGCAAGGGAGAGAACAATGGAGGATGGGTGGATGAGAGCAGTCAGCAGAGTGCGGTACGTCATAACAGAGAAGATAGTGTTGAAGATGGAAAACTGCTAGTGACCCGCTATTGGTGCATTTGAGAATACATTGTAATTGCAGCAACCAATGATTTGTGTTAAATCGGGAGCGAAGGGATGTGAGGTCACTTCTCTCAACAATGCCGATGCAACCAAGGAGAACTGTGACATCCTGGATGGACTCATGCCTGAGAACTGCAAAATCACTATCAAGTGCAAGGAAGGTAAGGAGGCATATCGTTGTTGTGCTCGTATATTTGTGCTTCGTTCACTGAGAGATTGCTCTGATACAGGCACGATCCCCTCTGATCCCAAGGCCGTGGATGGAAGTGGAGAGCAATCTCTCGTGTGTATTGCGAAGAACGATGGATGGAAGGACTCGAAGACTGGAAAGACGAAGATTCAACCACTCAAGTGTGTACCCGTCTGCACTATGGTAAGTTGGGTCATTCTATTCGTCTGGCAACTTTAACAATTGGCACAATCGATTATCTTCAGATGGATCCTCTCACACAGTCAGACTTCGTGAAGAAAGCCGATGCTGCCAATCTTGTGACTATGAATGGGAAGACTTACGTCAAGCAAGGGACAACTGTATCCATCAAGTGCAAGGAACCATATGTTGGAAAGACGGAGAGGGACAGAAACGGAGATCCCATCGAATACACTTGCAGAGTAAGTTCATTAGCAACTTTTTCCCTTCAAATAAAATCTTATCTTCTTTCAGGGCGGTAACGACGGTTGGTACAAGCCAGCCACTGGAGAAATCAGCAGAACTCCTGGAGATTCGTGTGGAGCTCTTTGCGATCCTCTTCCCATGTCTGGAGTTGGCACGCTTATCGTTGCTGTGAGTGAGAATACAAATTCGTCGATCGATGAGAACAATCGTCGAACACTGCGACACGAATCATTGCATAATCATTTCAGAACCCTCAAGTGTTCGAGTACAAGGGAGAGTCGAAGGTCGTCGAGGGTGGCAAGTATCGATTCAAGTGTGCCAATGGATACAAATATCCCGATGGAACTCCCGAGGCAGCCAACAACCAGCAGTCGATTATCTGTAAGGGAGATGGCAAAGGATATGTCAACGAGGGAACGAATAAGACAAACGCCGCGGTGAGTCACTGTCTTACTAATCAAGCCAATGAAGTGTTATCACTTCTAATTATCAATCACTCTCTTCATCATCTCTCCAGGTGACTCCGTGTGTCCGTGGTTCGTCTCCTGGCTGTGACAAACTCGACGTCGTCAATCCTCCATTGGGTGTCAATGTGACGAAGAGTGCTGGCTGTTCGTTGAGCAACGACAAGACGAGTGTTGGATGTGAGCTCAGCATGGAGTGCGCCAATGGTGAGAACAGTCGTTTACAGGCTGAAATAACACCATTTCCTTGTTTTGACTATTCACATCCATCTTCTGTTTTACGAATCAACAGGATTGATTCAGGATTCTTCCCCTCCTCGAAGACTACTTCCACTCAGCCGAAACAAGCAATCAAATGCGTTGACGACGGCACTTCGTCCTCTTGGGTTGATACCAACACCAACGCAGTCATCGAAATGATTAAATGCGAGGCTGGATGTCCCTCGCTCGGAGTTTCCAAGAACTCTAAGTTGGAATCGGGCAACGAGCCTTCCATCATTTCTCCCGCCGGTCCATTCTACGCCGTCGGATCTAAAATAACTGTCAAATGCGCACCTGGTATGTATCTCATATCGCATGATGGTGGGGGAATCTAGCTGTATTTGGAATCTCATTATTGTAATAAGGGATTGTAAAAACGCTGCCGTGTATACTTTCCATGAGGGAGAAACTTCGCGAGAGTAGAGTTGTTCTTGATGTCTACATCATTTATCTCTATTTCAGGTAGTGTTCATCGCAATGGAGACTCTGAGAATCCCTCAGAGACCATGGAATACGTGTGCAGAGGAGGATCGGCTAATCCATGGTCTAACTCTAAGTACCCTGGACTCGAGAAAGTACCTGGAGACGGATGTCTGAGGACCTGCATTGCACCTCAGCTCGCACCCGGAGTGAGAGCCACTTCGGTGAGGAAATTTGATAGAATGAAACAAAAACGTTCAGTAAAAAAGCGACCCAAATCTTCAGGCGCCTGCTATCCATTCCATGGGCGACAACATTGTCGTAAGAGGCGGAGAGAGATACAAACTCAAGTGTATCGATGGTCAGTTGTGGTTCTTTTTTTCTGCACCACAACAATAAAATTAATAAAGAATCTCGCTCGCTTCATCAAAATCGAATAGAATGACTACCTTTACACAGGTTATCACTACCCCGCTGGTTCACCATTTGAGAAGAACAACGAGCAGATTCTCGAATGCGATAACGACAGTGGAAAGCTGAAGGATATTTCGAATGGAGGAGCACTTGTAGTACGTTGAAGAGTGGCATGACACGTATTTGAAGTCACATTATTATCCCTCAACCCTATCCACACCACTGTTATCCTCTCAGGACGGGCCGGCGAAGTGCATCAAGAATACTGGCGATGGATGTGCAGATATGACACAAAAGAACGGAAAGGTGAATGCGCCATGGATTTCTCATGTGAACACAATGTTTTGCAGGTGATTCGTGAGAATTGCCCATCTGACAGTAAGAAGAATGGAGATGGATGCGAGATCACTGTGCAGTGTGATGCTGGTCAGACAATATTCTACTCGATACGTTGAAATAATAGTTTCCACTGGATTCGTTTCCAGGTTTCATTCCCGTCGATTCTTCTTACCACAAAACGGGCAAACAAATTCTCAAGTGCAAAGATGGCTACGATTGGGTGGACAGTGTCACTAACAAGACTATTAGTGGAGAACTTGAGTGCAAACCCGCCTGCAGAGTCGACAAACCATCTGTTAGTTTTGATTGGCATCGATCGAATTGATAGATTGATTGTCTCGCCCATGGTTTCCTGTATTCATGTTGAGCCTCGAGCGTAGTTAAATTATCATTATTATTCCAGGTCAACCCTTCTTCTGAGGTCACCAAGAATAGCAATAAAACAGTAATTGTTGACAACATTGTCTACGTCGAGGCAGGAGAAGTCGTCAAGATCACTTGCAAGGGAGATGGTAAGCACAATATACGACGAAGAAAAAATCGACAGTACGTGTCAACAGTGTACAAAGACATACAAATGACCTATCGGTGGAAATGTCAGGGAAGAAGCGAATAAGCAAGAATTTTGCAGAAATAGTGTGGGAGAATGAAGCTTCGAAGACTCCCAAAGATCACGAGTTCACATGTGCTGGTAGCAACCTTGGATGGAAGAGAGAAGAGGACAACAAACTTGTGATCACTCTTGGAGAAGGATGTGTGAAGACCTGTCCTCCTCTCTCACTGGAGAAACTTCCAACTTCTGTCGGAACAACCAAGGCACCCAAGATCATCGAGTACAATGGAAAACAGTATGTTGCTGCCGGACAGACTTACGGATTCAAATGTGTCGATGATAGTGAGTTATCACTCTTATTACATTATGCGATGCGACGGATGTGAACACTCAATCATATCCTAGGCCGGAGAGCTCAGCAATTTCTTTTCCAGAGTACGAGTACCCCAAGGGATCTCCCAACAACGGACCTCAGACGGAGTATATCAAGTGTGATGGATCTAAGAAGAGCTACGTCAACTCCATCAGTGGAAAGAATGCCAAGAAGCCTGAAGCCTGCACTAGAAAGGCCGGCCTTGATGAGTGCAAGGTTAAATCGATTTCTTTTGTCGTCACCTCGTTCATTGTTACAGAGAATCGTGCAAAAAACAGAGCACACAATTGCTACGACTGGTTCGGGATGCACAAACGATGGAGACTACTACCCGACTGGATGCAAGATATCGATCAAGTGCAAGCAGGGTAACGCCTTTCATCCCAACAACACTTTTTCATCCATATGGAATGCATCGATTACATTGATTACAGGATACTACCCGAGTGACAAGACGTACCTCAATCCCACCGGAGAGCAGATAATTTCTTGCGTGTCAGGAGGCAAAGGATGGAATGATCAGGACAACCAAAAGGTCGCAAACATACCTCAGTTGGAAAGTACTAGCCTCATAAACTATGTATTCAGATCGGGGAAAGTCTGAAATGCGTCGACGGTTGCATCAATGCGACTTCAACTTCAAAGGAGACCGCAACTGTAGTCATCAGAGAGAACATCTTCAACTCTGATAATTCAGTGATGGCAACTTGTGTCGTCAGTGAGTTTTCATCTTCTCAATTTCTCGAAAGTCTTCCATTCGATAGGCTTGGGTTTAAATAACTCCACTCTTCAATGTTTATAAATACATGTTCACGCTGCAGCTAACACATGTGACATCTAACTCTACTATGGCCGATCATCCTTACTACTGTCCCATTGTTCACAAGAACGACACCTCATACTACGACAAGGGTTGCTCTAATGCCTGCAGAGAACTCCAACGTCCTCTGCCTCTCGGAGTGCAAGCATTCAAGGTCTATTCCTATTCTCTGTGCCTCTTATCAATTCCTATCTTTCAGAAGCCCGAAATGGTTGCTGGTAAGCCCTACGTCTTCGCAAAGGAAGAGTACGTGCTCAAGTGTGCCTCTGGCTACGTCTACCCCAAGGGAACGAAGCAGAGAGACTTGGGAAGACAGACACTCGTGTGTGATGCAGCAACGAACAAATACAACGACGTTGATAGTGGATCGAAGGGAGCGGCTCCTATTGCATGCGAAGAAGCCAAGGGATGCTCAGAAATCAAACAATCGAATCAAACTGAGATCACCAAAAATGGATGCTCATTCAACGACCCCTACTATAACGACAAATGTGAACTGACTGTCAACTGCCAGAATGGTGAGCAGTCCATTCATAGCATGAATACAATACTGCTTGTAGGATTCTATCCCAAGGACATGGACGCGTTGCTGAACCAGGGCAAGAAGATCGTGTGTAATGAGGAGAAAGACTCGTGGATGACCTCAGATGGAAAGCCCATCAAAACTGCATTGGAATGTGTCCAAGGATGCAAGGAGATCAGCCTAAAGGTTTGAAAATAACATTTGCCAATAAAAAAAGCCCCTCTTGACCGTAAATCCAAGCTGCAAGATATAATCCTCAAACTACACATTAGCGTCGTGGTAGTGATGCTCAAAGAGTGTGGTCCTGAGTTGCTCTGGCTTTAACCAATCCCATGAACCGATTGATTGATCATGTAAGTCATTGATTGCAGGAGCACATCGAGTGGAACAACAGTACTGACACAACAGTTGAAGTAACCAACTACCCGTTGGATGGAGTCATGTACAAATGCGTTGCAAGTATGAAATGAGAGAATGTATTAATGCAAAGATAAATGATGCAGAGACTCTTCTGGAGAAGGCGATCAGTCAGATCAAGAAGGCAATTCTCGATGGCAATCGATACTACTGCAAGAGGACGGATCTGAAGGTGGACGAGATCGTCAATCTTGTCATCGACGACAGTGTCTGTGCTGACACTTGTCCACTCAAGAAGTTCACTCTCCCTGCTGGAGTCGTACAGAAAACGGTAGGCTTTAGAAAAAGAGGCCGCGGAAAGTTAAACTTATTTGAATGCAGACGCCGAATTCGTTCTCGCACGAGAATCTCAAAATGGTCGGAAAGGGCGCCGTGATCTCGTTCGAATGCCAGGAAGGTGAGCATGTTTCTACCTCATCTTCTTAAGTTATCATATTAGCGAAAGTCAAAGAAATAGAGAGATACGCTCTTCCAGGTTACCAGTACAACCCCAAGTCTCCGTATGCCGCTAGTAAGAAGCAGGAGTTTGTGTGTTCTACTAACGGCAGCTACACTGATCCTCTCACGAATGCCCGCAATCCCAATGTCTACCCCTGTGAGAAGGTACACCGCTGCGACATTTTAAGGTGATTTTGATGAGTTGACCATTCAGATCATCGGTTGCACTCCTCCGCTCTCATCAGAAGGAGTCAACGTCGTCAAGGATCCGTCGTGTGTCGTGTCTGCGAATATCGCCGTCCCTCCATGCAAATTCACTCTTCAGTGCTCCGAAGGTACGACATTGATGACTATTCCATTGTCGATGCTATTCTGTTTCAATACTGTAGTACCTACGTCGGGTATATCAGCAAAGAAAGGCTTCTTCCAGGCTACTACCCCACACCCTCCGAGTATCAATCGAAGCCGAACCAGTCGCTTGTGTGCACTCCCGGTGTCGTTGCTGGAACGTGGAACGACGGAGCCACCAACAAGGTGCGCATGACTGTTTCTTACCTCATGAATGGAGTCAAATCATTAAAATATTCTATAATTAAGCATTGTAACGGAAGTAACGGCATTTACAGGGAACGAGCCCTCTTTCATGCACTAAGGGATGCCTCCCCAAGGACAAGATTGGTTCTGATAAGAACACGAACACCAACACTGAAATCGAAATTTACAATTATGGCAGCAAGGGAATCGTAAAATGCGTCTCAGGTATTGTTTTGCTCCAATGAAGCAGGAATGTATGTGTCCACTCTCAGTCACTGTCAACTCTTCTGTCACGGACAGTTACATCGACATCAAACTTCCCTTCTTGTGCCCGGTCAACGAATCCTCATCCACATCCAACTTCACCAACACTCCCTGCACTAATGTGTGCTCCAATCTAACCTACGCATCGACGCTCACCGCGGTTCGTTCTTTGCTAATATATTTTAACAAATTGGAGTTTCATACGATTGAAATGGACTTTTTTATTAGAAATAATATGTTTTTATCAGTAAATCGCTTCCTTTTCCTCTGTGCTGAATTAATAACTGCAGAAACCTCCTTCGGCTGGTGGCTACGCAAAGGGATTCGTCGTCTCCACGTACACATGGACTTTCCATTGCCCTGCAGGTAATACACTTTGATATCACACAACTTTACAATTTCAATATGATTGCTGCAGGAAAAGTGTTCGCCGACACGAAGACTTCGGCAAGAGAACTGCAGTGTGACGGAGCGACGAAGACTTACACTGATCTGACGACTGAAAAGACTATGATCATCCATGTCGAGGACAATTGCGTGGCACCTGCTACCACGACTACCACCACCACAACTACCACGACGACCACTACAAAACCGCCCACTACCACTACTACCACTCCAACGACGACTACCACAACACCGACCACCACCACCACTACCACAACCACAACGACAGCTACCACACCCAAACCTGTAAGTGTCTAGTCTTCTGATGGGTTTAAAGAACAAACAGATTGACTTAATTTGTTCAGACGACGACGACTCCTTCTCCTTGCGCTTTTCCCTCTTCGACAGGCGTCGATCTGAAGAAAGGAACTGCTGGCACGACTCTCAAGGATGGAGAGAGCATCGAGATCGCATGCAAGACTGGTGAGGAATTACGAAGACACCATCAGGAAGAGATATGAGTGTAGATTCTTCAGATCACTCTCCCTCCGATCCATCCTTCTTCAAGACACCCACTCAGACAATCAAATGCAGTGCAGGAAAGCTGGTGGATACGAGCAAACCTGTAGGAGTGAGAGAGAATTTGCAGCTGAAAGGAAGTGTTTCAGGGGGAAGCAAATCCCAAGGTTCTCAGTTGCACGCTAGGTTGTGTGCCCAGAAAATTCGATATTACTGAGACTGGTAACGAAGAAAGCTCGAATAAACACCAGGCCAAACTTACTGTCAACGAAAACACAGTAATTGTAAAGTGTAACTCAGGTACGTTTTAATGTGTGTTCAATTGTTGATGAGAAGTTAAGCCATGCAAACCTCCACCGGCACAAGAAAATTGATCGGAGAAGAGCATAAATTCCTTTGCGATGATACCCTCGGATCGACTGTAAGTATCCTTGAATACTACTTTGAATACCACTCACTCAAAGAAAACGGGAAAATTAAAATTATAGGTGACATTCGTGAATGGATCGGCATCAGCTTGCACAAACGCGTGTACCGCACCTTATGTCGGTGACAACGGAATTCCCACTTCACTTAAAGTTGTGAGTAGTTGTGATTATTGTTTTGGAAGTGATGTAGTTATGAAAATTGTGATTCAAGAGAACTCTGTACAATGAATTTTCCAGACTGCAAACGGCAAATACTCAAATATCGATCAAGTAAAATTCAATGTAAACGGACGAAAATACAGTTTCGTACTCGACAAGGAGACTGTAACTGTTGAGTGCGCGAACGCAGGTGAGACAATCAAAATATAACATCGAATAAAACCGAATAATCCATTATTATATTTCAAAACTATTTGCTTTATTTGAAGGCGAGAAATTCTCGAACAATCCATCATCGAGTTCGATCACAATGATTTGCGATGCTGCAACTGGTCAATTCTCCGACTCTGTCTCTGGAAAAATTCTGTTCCCCACTAATCCACTCTCTGGCTGCGGATCGGTAATGGAAGATGGTTGGATAATGTGAATCAATGAAATGTCAGGCTCCTCCTCCTACTGGATGTCCATCCATCTCTGGAACTGCGGCATTCTCAGTGAGAAAGCAAGCGTGTGGAGACACCGTCGGAGATGAGAAGGCCGGATGCAAAGTATTCCTCGCTTGCGCTTCATGTGAGTTCAACTAACGCAGTCGATCTATCTCATGATAATAATTGCAGCAAATGCTGTCAAGTCGGGATACGAGTGTCTGGCCAGCAAGCAATGGAAGAATATGGACGATGGAGCACTCGTAGCAACTGTTCCCACTCCTAAGTGTTGATAAACCTATTGAATGACAACTTCCTTCGTACATGCAATAGTCAAGGTCACGCACAGTAGTTTTTAGTATGGTTTAACCTCAGTTCTGTAACCAATAAAAGTACTTAATCCTACCGGAACTGGCGGGTTTGCACTCATCTCTATTGCAAGGAAAGAGAAGTGAATAGGGACGGAGATTGAATAGAATCGTTCCCTTTCCATTGTCATCTGATCAGCTTAGTGCCATGATGCGAGACAACAAGAGAACATTTGAAGGAAGGAAGGGAGGAGTTAAGAACTCCAAGAGATTCTTCACTTCCTCCAGTCTATCCATTTCTAGTTCGCTGCACTGTGAAAGGGATGAATTTGGTCTCGTCGCTTCTTCTCTTCTACATAATTCTCGTCTCAACTCAGTCGTGGGTTCTGTACAGAAAGGCGCATAAACAACGATTGGTGTGCAGGGTAAGAACTATCGTTACTTCAAATTCTCCTTATTAATTAGGATCAATACGACTTAATTTTCTACGGTATAACGTGACAATAGAAGGGTTAAGTAATTCGATAATATCAGGAGGAAAAAGAACACGAGAACATGACAACTCCCCCCGATGAGATAATCAATGAGAGAAGGAGCAAGAGAGATATTATGATTGATCCCCTGCAAAAGGAACCTGTGATATTCGTCGGAGAGGTGCGTTCGAAGTTTAGATGTTATTGATTAGTACAGTTTAGATGTTATTGATCATTGATGTTATTGATTAGATGTTAGTACAAATATTGATACTTTGCGCGTACTTTGGCAGATACAAATGAGAGACAAATCAAAATCGAGGTTTTAGTTATGTTCCTTTTCAATAATATTAGGTGTATTCAGGGCAAATCTAACACAACTTGGTACGTGGACGATGGGGACTTCGATATGGTCTCAGATCAACTCTCACAAGAGGAAATTGCATCTGTGAAGAAGAAGATCATAGGAATGTGCATCAATTTGATCTCATCTGATCGATCGAAGAAGAAAAGAAACTGAGAGAGAGTCGATCCATCTATTGTCGAGAGTGAGAGGGATGGGATAAATGAATGCATTAGACACAGAGACGATTCGAAGTAGTGTGTGTCCCATGGGAGATTGGGGATGGAAGAGCCGATAGGTAGGAAGAAGGAGAAGAGAAGAAGGAGTCACTCACTCCAATTGTCTTTGATTCCACTACTTCTCTTTCTAGTCTTCGTCTCATCTCAATATGTCCATTGGGAATACTTTTCTCTCTCGAGTTCGCAATTCTTCTTCCTTCTCTCTCTTCTCTTCCCTCCGCTTTCTTTTCTCCTTACATCTATAAACATATCGTCGGCCCTCTCGAAAGGCTATGATCATCCCTCCTTTTCCCTCTCTCCCTCTCTATTTCCACTTACTTCGGCCCCTTCTTATTTCCATTCGGACTGCCCTCAATATCTCATAGTCGGCGTATTTGTTCGTCTGCTCGAGATTCCTAACCTTCGCTTTTCGATATTTGAGGAAACGAAAAAAGAAGAAGAGGAAAATCGTCGAGATGTCGAATACAACGACGAGATTACTCGGTAGGTCAATCAATTACTCACTTGATGATCACTTTCCTCTGAAGAGATTCCACTTAGGAACCAGACCCCAATCAGTTTAATCAACCCAGGAAATGGAAAGGAAATGGAACTGGGAGGGAAGAGGGGGAGGGAGGGTTAGAAGGAATGATTGGTGGGTAAATTCATTTGAAGTGGAGTAAGTGGTTATCGTCCCTACGCCATGGAAAAGCTTCGCTGTGAGGTGGGTTGGATAGTCTTTTTTCTTCTTCTTCGAAGAGATTCTCATTATATCCGTTTCTGCAATGGGAGCGGGAATTTATTCATTCAAACTCCAGACCAAAATTAGATCCTTCATTTATATTTTTCTACTCCTTGAAAATCGAACAGAATTTCATTCTGAAACGATTTCTTATATAATATTGTACGTATATTTTTTTTATTTATGGCATTTTTTGACGTTTTTTTATTTCTTTTAACATTTTTGTGCATTTTTTTTTGTATATTTCTTCAGCGTTTTTTTGAGAGATAATTTCAAACAATTACTCTTTTCTGGTAAAAAAAGAAGAGTTTTGTCTTTTTATAATGTTTTGTCTTTTTATAATGTCTACATAAACTGTGTGTTGTGGTTTAATTTATATATATATTATTTATAAATATATAACGTTTATCATCACATACCATTGCTCATAATAGTACACCCTTATGATTAATCCAGTCTGATAGGTTGAAGAAGGAACTCTTTCCAGTTTAATGAATAAACAACCACATATTATTATCAGTATTATCTTATGTCCTCGTACGAACGCGAAACATGCACATTTTCGTTGACATTCTTGTATTAATAATAATTAATCTTCGCCCCAGGCGCAACAGGATTTAAAATGTGAAAAAAACATAATAAAAATCTTTTTGGAATATTATTGTTTTTCGAGAGCTGTCCATTCTTTTTCAAACGTATGCTCTGAATATCGCTCGCTACGCTTTTCATATTCCCTTTAAAAAGTGAATCACCCATGCATTTATCTGCGTATTTACTGAGACTTTGGTCTGAGCTGTTCGGAATCCGGTGGATCATAGTCTATGAACGGAATCATGGATGAAAGATTAGACAAAACCCGTTGCGAATAGACCACCTACGCGAGCTTTAGTTCATTTCATTTCTGAATTCTCAATTGAATCGTAAATTTTCGCACACTAAGATTGGCCCTTTCCCTCCTTCAATCCCAATATTCCCTAGCCTCTTAGCAGTCCTCTCCTCTCCTCTTCTCTCTTCATTCTTCATCTTCATATTATTCCGATTACCATTCCTTCCTTCGCTTTTTCTTTCGCTTCTCTCGATTCATTTCAAAACGATATCCTCCCTTTCCATTTTCATCTCTATCGCCAATTTCAATTGTAATATGGGGGAGACAGACAGGGGGGGGGGGAGAGAGAGAGGCAGAACGATATACCCAAAAGAGGAAAATGAAGCGACTCCGTCGATTGACCGTTTATTGCTGCTCCATTTGGATCCCAACAAATTAAATCCATGCAAGTAATTCGCGACTCATTTGCACTAAAGCTTCCACTGGCCATATCATGCGGGGGGAGGGGGGGGAGATAGTGAGAGGCGTGGGAGGAGAGAGGAGACAGCGGAAGGGGAGGAGAGGAGGGAGAGAGAGAGAGAGGGATGGAAAAAAGAGAAGAATAGAAGGGATAGTGTGGGGTCGTCAGTAGCCCCGTCAACCATGATGCTCGATCCCCTTTCGGGGTCGCATCCTCATCATCCCGACCATAGTGAACGACGTCGATCTATTATGATGGTACCCCCGCAGAATAAGAAATCAGGTACGACACCCATGTTGAGACTCCGCCCAATTGAGGCTGAACTTGGGTTGTAAGAGGATATGAGTAGGTGGAGAAGTGTCAAGCATGCGTGAGAGAGACTAGGCGTTGGATGGTCTTACCGCGTCGGTCGACTAAAGGGAGGGAGGGGAAAAGTTTCGTTGTTGTGTCAATTCAATTTGTGTGTCTATCTCCGCCGTCCATTCATGGTTTGAACGGAGAGACTAAATCATCTTAGTCGAGAGAGAGAGAGAGAGAGAGAGAGGATAGACCAATTACCGTCGTGTTCCATTCCAGTTGCAAAAGCGGCCGTTCTCTCATCTGCGATGCTTAATTCGAGTAGAGGAGGCCCAACTCGTGAATCAGTCGCAGTGATCTCAGATATTCTATCCCATTCAACCAAGACTAAGAAGACCCTCAGTGAGTTTAGTGGGAGGTCCCCGTTCCAGTGGGGAGGAAAACATGAGGACCAAGTTGCACGGAGGGAGATAGAGAGAGAGAAGGTGAGAGGAAGGATGTTCATCCTCCTTCCTCCTTCCTCCCCTTCCTTCCTTCCTTCCTCCCCTCCTCTCTCTGCCCCTTCTCTATCTATTCATTCTTCCAGGTGCAATGCAATCCACAATGCTCACTCGATCACTTCAAATCTCGTGTGTCGCCTCTCTCATATCAGTGTGTCTCCATACTCCGGCAACTTTCGAATTCTTCCCTCCCCTCAGGTTCATCTTGTTCTCCCTCATCATCCATCACCCGATAGTTCAAATCTCTCCTCAATTCCAATGATCTTCTTTAGATATTTTGTTCTCTTTGTTGACATCTCAACTTTTCTCGTGTTTCTCATCGAAGTTCTTCTTATTCTTCTCAACAATTTGGATGTGAGTTCATACCACTCTCAACTTTATCTCCTCCCTTCGCCCTTCTTCTCCCCTATCTATCTCTCTCTCCACACAAGAATGGCTCCTCCATTTCTCCCAGTGAGAGAGATAGCTTCAATTTGAGGCGTCTCTTCACTGCTTAATGATGGTTGGGTCCGGAAGAGGAGGAGGAAGGGGAGGAGGAGGGGGAGGAAGGGGGAGGGGAGGAAGGAGGGGGGGTCGAAGGGGAGGAAGAGTGAATCCCCTCAGTCACGCCATCACAAAGGGAACAGTAGAGAGATGACAACAAACAAGATTTATATCGATATCCTCTCCACTTCTGCTTTACACTGCAGAGGAAGAACACACTCTTAGTAGAGAGAATGTCAATGGGGACAAAAAGGTCTGAGAGAAATCAATCGATTGAAGGAAAGAGAAGAATCGAATAAATCGAGATGGCTTCATTACGATCTCTTCATGTTAACAGTCCATGGTCTTTCTGTTCTTCTCGACATCTATTTCATCGGAGTCACTCTCTTGCCACACTGGCATCTACCATATCAGCACTGGTAGGAGAATTATTCAGACGAAAATTCAGAAAAGTCCTTAAGGTTCGGCGTAATTCGATCACTGCGACCGATAATCATAGTGAAGTTGATACGATTGAGTCTCAAAGTGAAGTTGGCCAAGAATCGAATAGACCAACTTCTGAGGTTTTTCCATCACTTTATTTTCTCTGTTAGCATCTTTTCCTTCCCAGACGTTCCTCACAACAAGTGCAGAATGTTACTCTCTTCTTCCTCTTTTTCATGACTCTTTATGCAATAATGGGAGTTCAATTGTTCGGAAAGATGGAGTATCGATGTGTGAGAGAAGGTCAGCCGATCACTATGTATATCCATTTTTTGTATTTTGTGTTTTTATAAATAAAATGAATTTGAATATTCAGGGACTGATCCGAACAACGTGACGATCGCTGATCTGGCCATTCCTGATACAATGTGTTCTGAGAAGGGAGGAGGAGGTTACGAGTGTCCCGAGCCTCTTTTGTGCAAGAGACTCAATATGAGCTCAAAGGCGCAGGGCTTCTACGGAATGTTCCAGGACTTTAGTGAGTGATTTGTGGTCTCTTCTTCTTCTTTCTCCGATTGATACACGTCCCTTTCATCTTCTTCCAGCAGCCTCTGTGTTCACTGTGTATCTTGCTGCATCAGAGGAGGGATGGGTGTACGTCCTCTACGATTGCATGGACACTCTACCCTCCCACTTTGCATTCTTCTACTTTCTCACACTCATTTTCTTCATGGCTTGGTTGGTGAAGGTGAGGAAAAACAGAACAAAGTGGGGAGGAGTACAGAAAAGGAAGAGGAGTGAACGAGGGACAGACAGGGACATTCAAAGTGTATGAAATTGCATTAATTTACAATTGAGAAAAGTGTATTACAAGTAATCATCGTTCAAACTGTAAAATATAGGTATGAATGTTTTTGAATGTATCGAACTCGAGGGAATCTAAATGGAAAAGTAAGAAATGATTGCAGAATGTCTTCATTGCTGTGATCACTGAGACTTTCGCTGAGATGCGAGTGCAATTCTCAGAAGTTTGGGCGAAGAAAGAAACGAGTGTGGAATATACAATCAAACAGGTGAAGAGGAGGAAGAGATCCACCAGATAAAGAGATGATTTAGAAACTGGAGAAGACCTCAGAGGGATGGAGATTAGTGAGAACTGATGATGAACTACATGTTGAAGGAAGGAAACAATACATGCAGAGGGTCAGTCTATTCCCTCCTTCCATTCAATTTCCTCTCTTCCTTTTCAGTTTCTCCGTTCAATTCCTTTCCAATGTTTTGTCATCGTTTTCGTTCTTCTCAATTCAATAATCAACGCTTCTTTCGTCTATCGACATGATGGAACAGACGCGCCAAGAAGAGTTTACTATTATTACATGGAGGTAAGTTTAAAGAAGATAGCTTTTATCTTTCTAATGATGAAAACGATCAACTTCATCAATTGCATGGATCCCGAAAAGGCATATTAAATGATTTCAAAGCTCCAGAATGTGGAGGTCCAGAAAGTAAAGAAGTGCCGGTATCCTCTATCTTTCTCTCTCTCTCTCTCTCTCTTTCTCCTCTGCTCCTTTAGTATTCTGGGGATCGCGTTACCACTCTTGGCTTCGGTGATATTTTGGATGAAGTCATAAACACGGCGAGGGAAGGACCGTCAAATAAGAAATGAGTTTTGTATTCGACGGAAATATAAATGGATTCCAGGTTGGGTTCACTGTTCTTTTCAATCTCGAATGTCTCGTCAAAATAATTTGCTATGGATGGAGAGGATACATAAGAAGGGGAATATTCAAATTCGAGTTTATTCTTGCTGTGGGAAGTAGTCTCAACTGCATTCATCCATTTTATGAGAAGAACTATTTCACGTCAGTTATATATCAATTATATCCACGTAGGAAACGAGTCGTTTTGAAGTGCGAACCCCATAAAATGAGATGAAATATGTATTTCAGTTATTTCCAAGCCTTTCGTCTTCTTCGTCTCATCAAAGCATCTCCAATTCTGGAAGATTTCGTCTGGAAGATCTTCAGTCCAGGGAAGAAATTGGGTGGCCTCGTCCTATTTACATTCACTTTCGTCATTATCGCATCTGCCATCTCACTACAATTGTTCAACTCTGTTCCCAATCTTCACTACTTCAGAACATTCCCGCAGGTATGACAAAATCAGATAAATCTTAACAAATAGAACGTAAAACTTTAGAAAATTGTGCAGTTGTATCAATTTTATTTAGTAAAATGATTGGATTATATTACAGGCGTTCATGGCGATGTTCCAAATTATAACACAAGAGGGTTGGACTGATTTCGTAGTGGAAGTTCTTCGTGCATCCGATGACAGAGTCGTCCCCTTCACAGCCATTTACTTCGTTGCTTACCATCTATTCGCAACTCTCGTGAGTCTTCCCATTTTCAATCGGCCATTAGCAAGGAATGAATGAAAAAGGCAATGAAACGTAGAAACTGCGCTCCAAGTACACTGCTGTATCTGCTTTCGAAAATGAAACACATATGAATCGATTGATCATGACTCGAGTATAAAATGATAATTGAGATCTTGTTGTCTCTCTTCGTCGCCGTTATTCTCGACAATTTGGAGATGGAAGAGGAACTGAAAAGAGTCAAACAATTGAAAGCGAGAGAAGCGGTGATTTTGCTTCTCTTTTATTTATTTTAATTTTAAAATATATTAAATTTTTCACTGTCATTATGCAGTGCATACTATTTTCACAATTTCATATTTTAAAAAAATCCTCTGCTAATCGGTCAAAAAACTTTGCAATTGAACAACCCACAAGAAGTTTGATTACAGACAACGTCAATGCGTACAACTCTTCCCCTTCGTCTTCGAGTATTCGATCAATTTCCCACTCGTCCTCAAATGGTCGCACTCAAGAAAGTGGACAGTGAATTTCCCCTTCCGAGAGTGAGACACTCATTCACGAGAACATTCGCCGTCGAGGCAGCCAGTGATAGTGAACAGACTGATACTGGTGAGTATTTTGAACCAATTTTGTTAATATAACATATTTGAATTTAAAGAAATCATATTTTCGCCAATCTATTGAGTATTGGAAAATAATTCACACATTTCTAGATTCTGAGCATTCCAAACTGCTCCTCAACGTCTGTCGATCTCGTAAAACTCGGAAAGAAACTCCGACAGTTCGTCAAATTGGAACTCTTTCAATGCGTAATTCAATAGCCAATCTCCTCGAGTGAGTTCAATCGATATTCTCTCTGCTTTCACGTGTCCAATTCGTCGTCTATCGATCCTCTCTCGTTCTTTCGTTTCTTTCCTCTCCTCAGTTCTCTCCTCCCTTTGCCGTTCCACATCATTCCACACAGTATTAAGGCCAATGCATTTCACGGCTTGTATCAATATTCATTCTCGCTTTCTCATTTCACTGAGATCGGTGGTTTTGAGTGGAATTGAACTTGCGATGTTCCGTTTTCTAGCAAAAGCTGTAACCAACTGAGCCATAATGGCAGATTTCATTAGTCAGAGAAAGCTCACTCAAGAGAACGAAGCCAAATCGATCGGTTGCACCTGTCCAAAATTACAGTACATTTTATTCCGCGCGGGAGTTTAGTTTGAATTTTTCACATTTTCAAATGGCCGCACCGGTAAATAGGCGAGAAATGAAATGCATTGGGGTCTGTTGTCCGCTTAATACTGTGTCCATAGGCTTTTCCAAAAAGGGGTTAGCCTGAGAGAGTGTGTGCCATCGAGAGGGACTCTCTCACTTTCACACACTCTCTCTCCCTACCCCTATCTGGAGTGTCCTCCTTCTATCTTCCTTCTCTCTCCAATTCCATCGTTGTTTTCAGTCTATCAGATCGATCTCGTGAGATTCTCTCGAGTTCGTTCAATGTCCTTCCCCGTTTCTCTCGTTCCTCACACACTCTCACCCACATCGCCTCTTCATCTCACCATCGAAAGGACGCCCTACCGTAAGCCCGCACCGTACTACCGTATACCATCGTGCTACCGTACTTCTGCTGTCATCTATCGTTTCGTATGGCTGTTTGTGGCTGTTGAATGGCTTCTTCTCCTTCCTCTTCCTTTGGCTGCCAACTTCTTCAACTGGCTTATGTGTCTATCTATTTTCTCTGTCAATTTCCACCGTTGAATGATTTCCTTCGTCCGATGGATCAATCATATCTAGTCGTAGATACTAACCCGTCCTTCTTTCTCTCCCCAATCTAATCTTCTTTTTCAGCTTCAGCAAAACGAGAGGACAAAGTGGGAAGGCGAGTGGATTGAGATCCAAGTTGTTGTATGGACAATTGGGAGGAGAGAATGGAGATGTGCGACCATCGGACTCCGCCCCGAAGAAGGACAACAAACAGGGAGAAATCGATATTAGAGCATTGCAACAAAAGAGACAATTGGCAGAGATTACGAGGTGAGGAGATCGATAAATCATAGTTCTAAATCTACAGTAACGGTCATGAAGATAGACTGTGTAAATGTGAAAGAATCGCTCTCGATTTTGCACGCTATCTCACTACGAATGCTTTTCTGTAGGTAGGGTGTGTTCTCCATCCTGTGGAAGGGCATTGTCATGAAGGGCATTGAAATAAGTTGAGATGTTTGCAGAACTCGAATCGAGGAAGAAATGCGTGAGAATCATCCATTCTTCGATCGACCTCTTTTTATCGTCGGTCGAGTATCGAGATTGAGAGATCTCTGTAAGAGAATCGTCCATGCAAAGTATGAGTGGCAAGAAGACTCGGCGAATGCAAATACTAAGACTCAGAGGAGATACAAACAATTGCAGTGAGTTACAGAATGAATTGATGATTGCATTTTGAGTAGGACAGAAATAGTCGAACTCTTTTCCTTTAGTTCCCTAATCGGTCTAATGCCGTATCTCGATTGGGCCATGGTCACAATCACCATCATGTCGTGTATTTCAATGCTCTTCGAGAGTCCGTGGCCGACCACAGGAGAAAATCTAATGTCGAACAACTTCTACTTGCAAGTAAGTATTTATACTTATCTTGCGTTGTTTTTAAATTACAGTGCAACATTTGGATGAGTTTCACCAACGATTCAAAATGTGCACAGAGTGAATTTTAGCGTTATATACATGGCAGCACCATGAATAATGAGCAAATATAAATCATTCAGATAATGGACTACATCTTCGTACTCGCTATGTCCTTCGAACTCTCCGTCAAGATAATTTCGAATGGTCTTTTCTTCACTCCAAAAGCAGTCGTCAGAGATGTCGGAGGAGTCATGAACATGTTCATTTACTTTGTGAGTTTGCTATTATAAGTTCACAAAAGTTCGTCCACAATATTAAAATGTTTCGTTCCTAAACATCTGATGTGGTCGCGAGAGAACATGACAAAGCTCGAAATACGCCGAAGTATAGAAACAGAGTGACCTGTAGGTAGACCATTTCATGAACTTTTCATTTTAAAATACAGTGTTGTAGCCCCGTTTATCCGATAACAAGCTGTGTAATGAATGAAGCATCTCAGACAAGTGTCGTCGTTCTTCTTTGGATGCCCAAGAAGGTCGAAATCAATTCTCTCGCTCAACTTTTTCTTCTCTTTCGTGCGATGCGACCATTGCGAGTTTACACTCTCGTTCCTCATATTAGAAGAGTCGTCGTTGAATTCTTCAGAGGACTCAAGGAAATTCTATTGGTGAGTATTCAGATTTTATTGTCCAAATAGAAAAACACAGCTAGAAAAATCAGGATTATTTTGAAATTTGTGTTCAGGTGACGATCCTCATGATCATCGTCATGTTTATCTTTGCTTCCTTCGGAGTTCAAATTGTTGGAGGCAAATTGGCGGCTTGCAACGATCCGCTGATTCAAACCAGAGTCACATTTTTGTTCTTACTTTCTTTGTTTCTTTGTTTCGTAAAAATGTGTACACCTTATTGGGAACATTTAACAGATATTCAACTAAAAGTCAACTGAAGGTGCGTATTTCAGGAGAATTGCACGGGTGTTTTCTGGCAGAAGATATTCGTAACTCGATTGGAA
Organism: Pristionchus fissidentatus; assembly: GCA_036245785.1. NCBI lineage: Eukaryota > Metazoa > Nematoda > Chromadorea > Rhabditida > Neodiplogasteridae > Pristionchus > Pristionchus fissidentatus. The sequence goes on from BTSY01000004.1 coordinate 19,162,849, forward strand.
GTAGAGGGAAAAGACGATGATGAACAACATCCAACCATTCTTGTACCAAGAGTTTGGTGAGAACAATTTCGATGCTCCGAATGGATAAAACACTGCCGTTTTCGTCATGTTTCCGAAAAATGAGTAAATTTCAGGACGAATCCCCGCAATTTCAACTTCGATCACGTCGGAAATGCGATGCTGGCGCTGTTCGAAACTCTATCTTACAAGGGATGGAATGTGATCAGAGACATTCTAGAGAAGAGACAGGGACCGGTATCATTTTTGTTATTGGTTGCTTTTTCATATCCACTCTGGAGGCATTCTACAGTTTAATAAGTGTTTTCATCAACTGTTCATTGAGTACTTTGAAACTTGCAATATGTGCACAGACTCCTCTTTCTGCAGTGGGCAGTAATCTTCATCCACATCTATGTCTTCATCGGTTGCATGATTGGATTGACTCTCTTCGTCGGTGTCGTCATTGCTAATTACACCGAGAACCGAGTGAGATAATTACCATATATTGATTACTAATTAAGCTAATCCCCCCCCCCCCTTCAGGGCACGGCTCTTCTCACAGTCGATCAACGTCGTTGGCACGATCTCAAAGCCCGTCTCAAAATGGCTCAGCCCCTTCACGTTCCTCCCAAACCATCGGAATCTGCGAGAATAAGAACTTATTTCTACGATGTGACGATGAGCAGCAAATTCAATCAGGTGAGTAATATTGCAGAGAAAGAGACTTCAAGGTGATGATTGGAAGCATATTAAAAGTGTTCAAGATGGAAAATATAAGAAAACATATTATTTAAGTTGTTCACTATTCTGGTCGTAATCAACTCCTTCACGTTGAAATATAAGAAAACATATTATTTAAGTTGTTCGCTATTCTGGTCGTAATCAACTCCTTCACGTTGATCGTTCCATGGAATCATGGAGAAGAGAAGGGATTATCTCAGATTCTTCCCATTGTAACGGCAATATCAGCAATCATCAATCTTTGCTTCGCCATTGAGGTACATGAATTTAGAACTGAATTTTTGATGAAGATTCAAATTTAAACGAAGTTCCAATAACGTTTATACGATCAAACAAGTAGAGAGCTCAATAAAAAGTTTATTCATCTTCAGATCGTTCTCAAAGTGACAGCCTTCACTTTCTCTGGCTTCTGGCAATCTCGTCGTAACCGTATCGATCTCGTCATAACTTGTCTCGGTCTCGCATGGAATCTCATTCATTTCCTTCCTTCGCCTCCTCTTATCGATCCAATTGCACTCAGAAAGTTTTCATTCTCTGTTGGATACATCATCGTCATTCTACGATTCTTCACCATTGCGAGTGAGTTACAGCATTATCCCATTTTCTGAAGTTATCCATGGGGTTTTGCCTATCAGATACTTCGAAAATTATCTTTGTCACCTATCCGCGACATCGTAAATATCATGTAGCTCCACAACATTACATTTTACTTTATTATATAGAACTTGCAACAAACACTACCTTTACCTTTACCTTTTACCTTTACTGTTCATTTCAGGTCGCAACAGTACTCTCAAAATGTTGATGCTAACAGTCGTAATGTCGATGTTTCGTTCTTTCTTCATTATCACTGCCATGTTTCTTCTAGTTCTTTTCTATGCATACACGGGTGTAATTCTGTTCGGAATGGTCAAGTACGGACAGGCAGTTAGCAAGTCAGTTTATAACAACTTTGAAATACAAAAATAATAATTCTTTTCTATGAATGACCTTCACCTTGTCAAAAAATATATAAACATTTTCGTTCATTGGCAGACACGTCAACTTCCGTACGGGATCCGAGGCGCTCGTAGTGTTGTTTCGATCGATAACAGGAGAAGATTGGAATGATATCATGCACGACTGCATGGTGATCTACATTCTACAAACAAATCAATAAATAGGTAATTCAGCGATCTCCGCCCTTCTGTTACTATGTGGAGGGAAGCAATTACTGGGAGACGGATTGCGGTAATTACTATGGATCGATAATTTACTTCTGCTCGTTCTATCTCATCATCACATACATCGTACGAAATCTTCTTGTCGGTGAGTAAATTTACTATAAAATCAGAATAGAGAGAACGCTGTGAGAACTGAACTAGACGTTCTCTATTTATAACAACCTCAAGAATTGCTAGTTCCTGGTAATGTTCCGATTGTTCCCTGGAACACTCGGAACATTACCAGGAACAGCAGTATGAACACCTCTAGAAAGAATCCGAGGAAAGACATGACAAGAAACAGTAGACACACAAGGAACATTACGAGGAACACCTTGAGATGGATACAATACAAAAATGGATTGCTACTAAAATTGCAGCCATCATCATGGAGAATTTCTCTCTCTTTTATTCCTCCGAGGAAGACGCTCTTCTCTCATACGCCGATATTCGAAACTTCCAACTTGTGTGGAATGTCGTCGATAGAGAACAAAAGAAGGCAATTCCAGTGAGAAGAGTCAAATTCCTGCTAAGATTGCTGAAGGGACGATTGGAGGTGAGGAAGGGAAACTCGAAAAGGAAAAAAATTGTTCCCGTTAGTTTGAAACTCTAATTTCGAGACACTCGCTCTCTCATTGGCGCACGCTCTCTAACATTAGAGGATCAAACTATCCTTCTCGACATATCAAGATTAGTGTTTTTCCTCTTGAGATAAGGGAAACGAATGGACATTAGATTAGTGACTCAACTGATCACTAATCACACCTCAGGTTGACCCTGACAAGGATCGAGTTCTCTTCAAACACATGTGTTATGAGATGGAGAAATTACACTACGGAGATGACGTTTCCTTCCACGATGTGCTCTAGTCAGTGTTATTTGGTTAGATAAACACATAAAGGATTGTGTAAACATTTTTCTGTCATTCTGTTTTTTTCATTCTGTTCCTTTTCAGCATGCTCTCCTATCGTTCAGTCGATATTCGGAAGAGTTTACAACTTGAAGATTTGGTTCAACGCGAGGAGTTGGAGTTTCTGATTGAAGTGGGTTATGCATCATTATCAATTCCCTGGGAATGAAAACAAAAAAAAAACTGATCGTTCTTATTGATCTTCCCTACGAAACTTGAATTTCAGGAGGAAGTAGCGAAACAAACAATTCGATCGTGGCTCGAATCTTGCCTTCGACGAATTCGAAATCCCGTGACACAAAAAACGTCGTTCATCGACATCCACAAATATCCCAACCCGCACTCTGCTGGTAAGGATCTTATTTCAATTGTCAAGTAAATAAATATGAAATCGACAGTTACGCAATTAACAATGAACTAATACGTTCGGCGAATATGCAATTTTGCAAAGGGAAAACGAATATTTGAATCTGCAGGTGTAAAATCCGATGGAATTCCTCAGTTTTGTTTTGGTGGCGATGAGATCGAAGAAGAGATTGAATCGAAGAGAAATGCAAGAAATCGAAGGAACAGCATTCCTGATGTACTTGTGAGTGATAACAAGCAATGCATTACTTCGATTATATCTGATGACGGGAAGGATTCATCCAAAATATCAATTTCTGTTCTACATTCATTCCTTTTTCCTTGTTCAGAACGCGGCAATCTCCGATGCCGCTCGCAAGTTTATCTCTTCTTCAAGTGAGCGAACTCCAACTCGTCCTCGCCCTCCAGAAAGTCTCCAGTTGATTCCAAGAACAAGGATGTCCAATGAAAGGAAAGGATCCAATGCCAAGAATCTTCATGTGAGTTGCGAATTAACGCAATTTAATCGCCGAAGTCATTTGCAGTTGAATGTTTTCGAAATGCCGGAGGAGGAAAAGACTGAAGAAGTTATTCACAATTCGACTAAGAGAATCGATCAGGCGGTGAGAAATGAAAGAAAATAAATCAATACCCACCCCTTATTCCAGTCTCCAATTGCCAATCGCGTCACTCCCGATCACTCTCCTCTTCTACCGAAGAAAGTGAATCACATTGAGAACACCAAAGATATCAACGAGTGGTGGATGGATTTAGTATCACAAACTGATTGTTGAAAAAGTGGTTATGAATGTGTTGATGCATTATTGTTGTTTCTAGATGTTTAGAGTAGTGTGTTTAGAGTATTGAAATATCGTTGTACAGGTTCATTTTTATTACAGATCTCGAAGCAAACGGCTTGTTTAAACGGTTCTTTATTATACCGATTGTGTATTATTGCAAAACACTGACTGAGAAGTAAACGGTCTTAGAATAGTGGAGAAAATATTTACAATTACAATTTGACAGAATTCCTCAGGCATCGATAGCTGATCTATTCTGGGAACGTTGTTCTTCCTTGATGTGCCTTGAACAATTACTCAGTTTTCACTTTCATTGAATGTAAACTGACCGATAGCAATCGTAGTTGACTTTAATCCACCAAATGACGAGAATGGAAAGGAGTGAACACATTAGAGACATTGAGACTGCGATTATTGCGTGTTCTGAAGAATGATTAGATTGAATGAATTCCTCCGCTCTTCTGTCCTCCAAATAAGGGACAAAAGCGGGAGTCTGTGATAGTCAGGAGTATTTAACATGATCTTTGTTCACACACTCATCACTTCCTGGAGGTATTGAATCAAGAACTAAGAGAAACGAACTGTGAGTGTCGAATTGATGATCAGCTGTAGGATCGACACCAATCTGCAAAGAAAACGGTAAACCAATTGCCTGCTATTTGGATAGTATCTATACTTACCGGCTCGGAGTTCATGTTTGTCAAATATTGCCCCGCATAAGAGGAAGGATCGAATGCGGCCCAGAGGAAGAGACAACTTCCAATTATGAGACTCATTGTTGTTACCATCTGAATACATTATCGATTAGTAAAAAAACAGAATGCAGTCAAATTTACCATTATAATCAAGTTAGGAATGAGTAGGGCTGAGATTCTCTGATTGATTCCAATTATGACGAGCATACTGAAGGAAATATGAAGGAGAATGGATAAGATCTGAAGATGAAACAGAGTTTGAGATTAGGATATGAACTTCTTACTACTGTGAAGAGAGACGAAAATGGGGTTGACGAATTGACTGTATGGAGAAGAGAAACGAGGTTGAACAGACAAAGGGCGATGTTGACTAAGGCGATCACCCGAGCTCCCGTCTACAAATATTCAATCGATAATAGATACTACATGGATTCAGATGACTGCTCACCACAACATGCATTCGTCCACAGCAACAATGATCCTCGATTTCATCTTTCTTTGACGATTTAGTGATCTAAGAAAAAAATACTAGATGCACATTTCGGAGGTTTCTCACCTCTCCCATAGCTTCAGACACAGAGTCGGAAGAGTAAATACGAGACATGGTAATACAGTGGGAGGGAACTACTAGTAACAATTACTGGAGTGTAACGAGTGATCGGCGTGTTCATCCAGATGGTCATTAAATAGCCCAAGATTGTTTTGCATCGTGTCAAGTTTGACTACGATAGACATCAACATGTGAGAGGAGAGATTTAATTGCTGGGAGGAATTGGAGGAAGTTGATAATACATCTCTCCCCACTCATGGAATCAACAGAAAGGACATGCAATCTCATTTGCCAACAGGAGAGATTTCTGCTGTGTAAGAACTGGGTGCACATGGCACGTTTTTTGTGATAAAACGAATCTGGGTGCGCATGACACGTGAAACTGTTCTAAATTTCAAAGTTGCCTTCAGTGAATTACGACGTCCGACGCTGGACAGAATGAGCGAAAATGGAGAGATCCCACGAGCTTACTAGAGAGAAGTGGGCAACAAGACGTTTCAATCTTTCCTCACAATCGAAATCGATTCAACCTCATGAAGCATTTTCTCATAATTTCTCCATGATTCCCCATCGTATATTATAGTGTTGATGTCACTTTCCTTTCAGCATTGCATCAAAACAAGGGTTACACTCTCTGGAAATGAAGAAAACATGTGGACTTTACTTTGTCCACCCTTATCTCATGTGTTTTTCTTTGCAATTATTACTGTCTCACGTGACAGGAAGAAAATGTTCCTCCCCGGTGTTTTTATTCTCATATTTCACTTTTACAGTAAGTGCAATGATTCGACATACATATTCATTATCATGCAAAATCCTCAGCTATTCGGTGCTCGCCGTGTGCGAAACGATTTTACCCACAATTCAGAGCGAATAACTTCGTCTGTGTTTGTAATTCGACGTACTGCGACGAATATGAGGTTGTATTCTATTTCTAGAGATGTTGAATTCATCAGATATGGCTCATTCGTTAGGATCAATTCAGGATACTCATTTATCTCCTGGATTCGCTGTTTTATTCTCCTCTTCCGAGAATGGAAATCGAATGAGAAAAAGTACATTTCAACTAAATGAGCGACGACATTCATTTGAAGGAAAGCACAATCTCTTTTTGCGTGAATATTTTGATATTCTTCAGATTCGGGAAGAATCAAGTTTGATCTTCGAGTGACCTACCAATCAATAATCGGATTCGGTGGAGCTTTTACTGACTCTGCAGGTTTGCTGCTGTTTGCTGCTTTGCTATTATTAAAATAATATATATTCCGGCATCAACATTATGGCGCTGAGTCAATCTGTACGTGAGAGATTATTGGAAACAGTATTCGGGCGAAACGGTGAGTGATTGTTGACGAGAGGCAAGCGTGTTTACTGCCAGATCAGCATGTGGTCTCGTGGTGTAGTGGTTATCACGTCTGCTTCACACGCAGAAGGTCGCCGGTTCGATCCCGGCCGAGACCTTTCTTTTTTTTTTGCTTTTTCTCTTTAATTTCATTTTATCAGGGGCACGCTATTTCATAGACCGTGTTCCAATTGCAAGCACCGATTTCTCGACCAGTCGGTAACTTGTTGTTCTTTATTATAATATTTCAAAGTTTGTGTATTATACAATCAATCACTGCATGTATTCGCACCAATCTCTTTTACAGGTACTCTTACAATGACAACTCTGGCAATTTGAATATGAGCAAGTTTGCATTGGCTGAAGAAGATACAAAGTTCAAGGTTTCGCCCGAATAATGATCCTTTCTGGAGCTAGAAATTTCTATCAATCATTAATATGGTCGAGAGATATGTGCACAAAAGTGTTTACTGCCATGGCTAGCATGTGGTCTCGTGGTGTAGTGGTTATCACGTCTGCTTTACACGCAGAAGGTCGCCGGTTCGATCCCGGCCGAGACCTTTCTTTTTGATTTTTGTCTTTATCAATTTAATTTTAGTGTGATTTATTTCAAATTCCTCTAATCCTTCGTGCTCTCAATTTGACTGCTGGTGAATTTCGTCTCTTTTCCTCTCCATGGTCGGCCCCTTCTTGGATGAAAGAGACGGGAAAGATGGAAGGTCCAGGAAGATTGAGAAAAGGAATGGAGAAAGCATGGGCACATTACTTTGTGAGGTTAGAAGCCAAGTGAAAAATGACTTAAAATCACTCGGTTCTAGATTCTTCGAAGAGTATTTCTCATATGGAATTTCATTCTGGGCAACGACCGTTCAGAATGAGCCAACTTCTGGTGCATTTCCATTCTACGGATGGCAGACAATGCATTGGGATGCGACTGGGGAACGGTCATTATCATGTTTATGATTAATGGGAGTATGAAAACTAGAGCTGGTTCGAATGTTTATGTTTTTCAGTTCATTTGTCTCTACTCATCTCGGTCCCTTACTCGCAGCTTCAAAAGCAGCCAAAGAAGTCAAAATAATTGGGCTCGACGACTATCGAATTTGGCTTCCAGCATGGGCCGATGAGGGAAGAACACAGAACTGTGCAAATTGTAGTTCTCCAATATTTCTGAAAAAAAAATACTTTCCTGTAGCAATACTGTCTCAGATTTACTCCGACCCTGCAGCCTCTAAGTTCATTGCTGGAATTGGCGTCCACTTGTACATGGACACTCTCGCTCCTCTCTCCACATTGACGACCACTCACGAAAAACATCCTGACAAATTCATACTGGCCACTGAGGTATGCCATTATTGTATCGGTATATTATACATCGGTATCTATATCTCAGGCATGTGCTGGATTCTGGCCCCTCGATCACGGTCCGAAATTGGGAGAGTGGAAGAGAGCGGAGGCCTATGCAAGAAATATCATCGAGGTTGACGCTTTCCCATTTTTTTCTTCGGTAAGTAAAGTACAGGATCTAAACCACTTCGTTATTGGATGGACAGATTGGAATATCGCTGTTGACACTCAGGCGAGAATGTTTCCATCTCCTTCTCTTCTAATTTTCCATTCATTGTCAGGGTGGTCCCTCGTGGGCTCGAAACTTCGTCGATGCTTCCATTATCGTAAATGAAACTGCTGACGAATTTCTGAAGCAGCCAATTCACTACGCGATGGCACACTTTAGGTTAATTGAAGATTGAAATTACATTGCATGTAGATGTTAAATTGGTACGAGAAATCATGATTACTTTAGCGATCGTTGTTTTTTTAATAATATCGCTCCCCACATTTTCTCTAATGATTGAGATATTGAGATACATTGTGGGAGGAAATAAACTCTGAATACAGTCGTTTTCTTCGTCCAAATTCAACTCGAATTCGTTCTCTCACAGAGGAAATGGACGAATCAACGGTGCTCCACACTGCATTTGTCTACGAAGGTAAACTTCCGCCGCTTCCATAAATTCAATCTCAATTGACCCCAATTCTCTTCCAGGGCAGAGAATATTGACCATTCTGAATACGTTGACAGTCGAACAAAAGATTACAATCGAAGAAGAAACAGAGATATCTATATGTGGTAATAGAACCGAGATCCATCACAACAGTGATCTGGAGGAATGGCGAATTTACTGACTGAGCAAACAAAATAAAAGTTTTATCGGCAATAATTTATCATGCTACTTACAGACTACATGGTGAAGTGAATTATTATGTATTCATTGGTAACAGCACAGTTGAAGAACGATCGATTATGGATGACTCTAGCAAGTGAAATAGTAAAGTTATTATTACTGTTCAACCAGTGAGAGGAGTAAAATAAGGCACAATCGGAGAGCTTTCCGGAATCTTCTAGTAGAATCTCAAGTGAAATACAGAAAAGGAGGAATGGGAGAAAGTGAAAAAGGGTAAAGCATTATTTCTCGTAAGTCTCAATGAAATTAATCCTTCTTCTCATCGTCTTCGTCTTCTTTGTCGTAATGCGCGTATTCATAGTAGTAAATGGCAAGAAGAATGAAGACTCCGATGGTGAGGAGCATAGCGAATGCAAATGCGAGCATCTCGGTTACCTGAAAAATATCATTAGTCTGGTAACCATGTGGTCTCGTGGTGTATCACGTCTGCTTCACACGCAGAAGGTCGCCGGTTCGATCCCGGCCGAGACCTTCCCTTTTGCTTTCTTTTCATTTTGATTTTGTCAGGGGCACACTGTTCAACAGGCAGTGCTCCAATTGCAAGCACCGATTTCTCCTCCAGTAAGTAAAGAGTCTGACCATGCTGTTGAAAAGATTGAGATGAGCGATGACGATAATGATTATGTCTCCAAATGCAACAGTTAGAAGATAGAGAGCAGAAACGACTGATTTGAGAGTGGGAGCAGCCTGAGGAGAGAAAATGAGAGAAATTCCACCTCCAAAGGAAAAGGTGTTCCATATCAAGCGATTTTACAGTAGAAAGCTATCCACTTGAATTGGTGAGAAACATGGGCAAAAGAAGCCACTCTCCACTTTGACTGATGAATTTTATACGGTTATTTCCATTGTATCTGTCAATTAATTCACCTCAGCATAGGCGAATTCGAGTCCAGTCACAGAGAAGAGAACTTCGGCAGCAGTGATCACAATGTACTGAGGAATCTGCCAGAAGATGGAGATTGTATTGGGAGGAACAGAGCGATGAAGGGCAGAGAGCTGCAATTTCAATGATAAAAATAATCGAAAAACCCAATTTTAATATTAACTTTTACCTAAAATTGATTAAACATAGACTCACTCCTTTCTCCGAGATGACGGCAGTGTACACACTTCCCATCTCATCGAATGGCAGAGAAACAGAAGGAACGGGCCAATCGTGCACTACTTTCCCATCGACTCTCTCGATAAGATGAACGGAGTAGCTGAATTAAGGGAGTTTCAGTATCTCTATCTATTTTCTCTCTCACGTTGCTGGTTTGACATCGATCTTGGGATATCGTACAATGGACCGAGTAGACTCCGATCCATCATAGGGAGTGATGGGAGATGTAGTTATTCCAGTGTCATTCGCATTCCAAATGTGGACAGCCCTGTAATGCATTCTTTCTTCGTGAAATTCTTATTCCCCCTATCTTCCCCATATTTCTTGTCAAATTTCAATTCCTGGTTCGCCTCGGGCGAAGATAAATTAAAAATATTCCATTCTCACCCATTTCCGGCCTCCCAATCGCATTTCTCTCCATCGCAAACAGCGATTGCTCCATTGTAGAATCCACCATCACAGCTGGCCCAAGACGCCTGCTCTTTCAAATAGGAACACGAGAGGTCAACCACGATACTGCAATCGATAATTGTCTTTAGGAATACCGTAACCTGAGACAAACCTGAGTCCGAATTCGCCGCCGCCCTTCTGTGGTTTGTCGACAGGAGCGGGAGAGGAGGAATAACCAGAGGGAGTGAGGAAGATTGAGTATGAATGAAGAGAGGAGATGTTGATATTGGTGAGAGGCACATTGACTGGACAATTTGCGCCCTGTCCACGGATGAAAATTGAAGGAGCTGAGGGTGCAGTGGGCAGAGAAAAGAGCTCAGTCTTTGTGTCGAATATCTCAAAGGAATTAATAAATTACGGTCGCAGCAGTTACTTTTAGTCTAACATCATTGCACTAATAATCGATAAGTAAGATATTATTATTACGATAAATAAAAGAAATGAAACCTGCTGAGTTCCAACTGATCTCTCAATCCAATTTTTACTCGTGGGAGTGAAGGCACAACCCAAGTCGGCATCCGAAGGATAAGTGTTCACAAATGTGAGATGGGCAGAGTTTGGCTCGATTTTGGGCACGAGAGTTCCCTGGAAAATCAATTTTCTTTTATAAGGATATGTAAACTATTTCACTAGGATATGTAACTGGTGAAATAAAGACTTCTCATAATCCTTCTTTCTTATATTTTTGAAAGATCATTGTTCTCTCATACTCTCATCTCTCATACAAGATTATGTGAACTTCTTAGAAAAGGCCGTTTTGCAATTCAATTGATGGTATTTGAGGCAAATAAATGTCGATTTCCTTGCCTGAATAGCCGTTTGAACGAGAGCGCAGAGAACGAAAGTGAGAGCAGCGAGAAGACCTCCAGCTGCCATCTTACGAAGCATCGTCACTTTGATGCCGAGCTTCTCCATCAGAGGATACACCACCGCCTGAATGGAAGGGAGTGCGGCTGCGGACGAATATGAATCCCCGCAATTGGGTATCTCTCCTACCATTTTCTCCCGCAACATCAAACAAATTTTGCAGATTATTCGCTGTTTTCGAAACCTGTCCTAGCGTCCAATTGCAGTGAATTTTAACTTCACACTTGTGCAATTTGCGGAGTACTAGAGGTTATAGTAGTGGAAGAGAATCGAGTGGAACAAACCACTCGACTTTGATTTTGACGAATTTTTCAACTTTCGTTGCAATTATCGACTTACTTGGAAGAAAGGAATGAAGATGAGAATGAGAATGGCGTTGAGAACTTGCATTTGATCGGGGAGCAGATGAATTCCACCCACGATTCGAGAATTCATTTGCATCGCTTGAATCGTCCAGCGAGATCCCTGAAATATTGATTGATTTTCGATAATTATCGATTTCTTACCTGCTGATCGTAGAGCGCCCAGAACATGGGGAAAGGAGTCATCATCACTACTACTCGCACGAGGGATTTGACGTCCGTAACGAATGATTCCTGCAATGACGTCATCAATCGATAATTTCTCCCCTCTTCTGATCTACCTGGGCACAAATGGAATCGTCAGCCATGCATTTCGTGTCGGTCACACAATCGTGATCGTCCAATGCATGATCCAACCAATGCTGACGCTGTTCGGAACTCCGACGCTTGTTCATTATCGCTCTCTGTTATTCGTTGAACATTATCGAGTGATTTACCAAACCCAATGAGTAAATAGCGCCTATTATCAATGCAAGAGCATTTCGAAACTGACCACGATAGTGGAGGCCACTTTCCAGATAACATTCTCAGTCGGTGGCATTCTCTTGTACCAGAACGAGCCGACCATGAAGAGCCCTGAGTTATCGATTGATAGAAAATGATTGCAGCTAAATTGTTAGTTATATTTAACAAGCAAGCAAGTATAAAACTACAAACATTTGTTGTGTGTATTGCATGAATCATCAATTGTTGTCAACTATTGAGTGAATCTCTCATGTCTCTCGCGTACTCACCAGTGGCTACTAGCATCAGCACTGCCGGCACTCCAAATGCAAGAGGGAAGCACGAATCCTGACCGAGACACGGAATATCTAAGGATTATCGATTGATTCTCTCAATAAGTTTGATCTCACGTCGGAAAATGGGAGTGATGAACATGGAAAGCGTTGAGCCGGCATTGATTGAGAAGTAGAAAAGGGAGAAAAAGATGGAGATCATTCGAGTGTGAGAAGGATGGAATTGATCTCCTCCGAATGATGACACACATGGTTTGATTCCACCGGTTCCAATTGCAATAATTACAAGACCGAGGAAATCGAGCCAACTACTTCTGAAATTGGGATTGTTAGAAAAACCGACCCACTTACGGTTGAATAAAATTAATAAACTTTTTTAAATTTGTCTTTTGGCGCGGGCAGTATTCTATAATCCAGGTTTGTAAAATAGGCACTCAATCAGATTAGGTCGCTTATCGGATATATGTAGAGGCCGGCTTCCAGGATCGACGGATAATCTCACACATTGTGATTGTTTTGTGATCAATCTCTTTTTGATCCTCTATAAGGATTGATCGAGAGATTGATCACTACGAGTGCATCACATTGTGATCTTTGAAAAGGCGTACTTACTTGTGCACGAAATGATTAGCGGGGAAATACGAAGCCGCTGCGAGGGTTACTTGACCGATTGCATACACAATCGATAGAAAGAAGATTGTCCTGAGAGAGTACTGTAGGGGATCATTTCTACTGTGGTTATACAAATAATTTCATGGCGAAAATATATTGCGGTAAATAGAAAACAATCAATATTTCACCAGTATTTTCCAATGTAACCATCGGCGAGCATCGATCCAAAGAGAGGTGTCGTATACGCGAGAACAGTGAATCCATGGAAGATTACGGTAGCATCATTATTACCGTATCCAAGGAAATTTATGAGATAGATGGTTAGGATTGCTGAAATTAAAGCATTATGATTTAGAATAGCGGTAGTTTAGTCTGGTGCTCCGAGCAGACAAAAGACACAACACTATACACAACCGATTATTTGGAAGGAAAGTGGATGAGAAAGTTGTCTGACCTCTCATTCCATAGTACGAGAATCTCTCGCAGAATTCATTTCCGATAATGAACAACGTCTTCTTAGGCCATCGTCGAACAATCTCACGAAAACCCTGCAATTTCTCCTTCTTTTTGCGGTGCACGAAACAGATTATAGTGTGAACTGATCCGTGTGATGCAACGTTCTCAATTATGCAGTTCCCCTTGCATCAACTCCAACTCTTCCGAACATAATCTTCGAAGGACACAATAACTGTGCCCCTAGTGGTCTCTCCCTATCCCTAAATAGGTATCTTCACTGCTCACCTCTGGTTGTCGATGTTCATCGTGGTCGTTCTTCTCCGTGTCATCTGATTCCGTCCGATCAGAATTCATTGGTCGAAGTGTCGATTGTGAGTGAAAGTGGACAGAGAGCGAGTACTATTCTTCCTTCTCTCTCTTGTCAGTCACCGATTTACCCTCTACGACCACTGAAATTGGAGCCATTTAGAGGGTGCAAACCAACGAGTGAAACACAGATCGACGAAGAGAAGAAGAAGAGTAGAAAGTAGATGGAATTGGATGGAAAAGAGAAACCAATTGGAGTATCGAGAAGAGTAAGAAATGAAAAGAGAAAGAGAGGAAGTGAACAATGAAATCACATGGGGAAATGGGAGGTGAAATGGCAGAGGAGACAAGATTGGTGAATAGTCAATGGCATTCTAAAGGTCACTCAGAATTTGATTCCATCTCGTGGGAAAGAGGAACTACCACATGTTTCCTACATGGAAATGATCGGAGTGAGCGCATTATTGTTGGGAGGGAGGGAATGATTTGCTTGATAGACCTTTCGATCCTCCGCCCATTCAATTCCCATAGTAGTAAACGGAGATGATTAAGTGAGAGAGTGACAACATTCTCTCATCTCTCTTCATTTTCTCTGCCATTTCCTCTTTCTCATTGTTTATTTCCGTTTTTCCTCAAACCACTCAAACTCAGATGTTCACTCTATGGCTTCGCCGTCATAAAATCTAAGCTGGGGGTGCTTAGAGGGGCCGAGATATTCATCCGAATCCATAGATATGATATTCACTCCTATCTTCTCACTTCCCTACTGGTCGACTACTCCTATCAGGTACCGATCATTCTCAGTTTACAATATGACGCATAGTTGAATCAGCGGTGGTTCCAATCAAAACAGTGAAATGGATTGGATATTCGAAAAGATAGTGGGGATAGAACGATAGAGACGATTGAGTGGATCTTCCCCTTGAGGGAAAAGAGAGAGAGAGCCATTTGTTTGAGATGAGGTGCAAGAGAGATAAGGAGGTGATAAAGAAGAGAGAGAGATGATAACTGAACAATCTACTTAATGACTTATCACGAGAAATGAACAACATTCACTAGGTGGTACAGCAATGTTGATACTCGAATTGAACAAACCAATCAAGTGATCGACATATGTGAGAGACGTCGTTAAAAGAATATGGGAGGGGAGGGGCGAGAATGTACTTAGAGTCGAATTCAAAACCGGTTATCAGTCTGAGTACTTCTCAATAATAATTTCAGATGATAACATCTATCGATGAGTTCTGCTAGAAGGGCACAATACAGAGTCAGTTGCAGACTATTCCAAACCTACAAACAGGGGTCAAGGCGAGAGAGTGTGCGAAAGTGAGAGAGTCCCTCTCAATTTCATACATTCTCTCACTCCAAAGCTCTTTCTGTAGGGTTGACCGGCGTATGGAATGATGCGTCGAACGACTTTTATAATTGTTCCAAATCGGAAATAGAGAGAGAGGGGAGATCAATGATTTCTCTACAGTGCAGACTGGCTATTCCACTTGGAATTGTGCAGCGAAATGGAACAATTCGCTGAATTTGATTGAATTTGAGTGTTTTCTTGGAGGTTCGACAGGCGAGTGAACAAGTGCAGATTATAAATGGAAAGATCAAGAAGAAACCCAGTAAGGAAATGAATTTGACTTTCCCTTAGAGAGATATTAACTCATCAGATTGCATTCTCTACATTCTCGCTGGAATTGCACTGAACTTCTTCGGGTTCGGACTACTTTATTACAAGGCACAAATGGACAAAGACGTGATCAGAAATGAAGTCGATAAGAAGCTATCTGAATACGGTAAGTGCATTGGTCAAAGTACGGTAAGTACACAGAATACATCGATCTATTCGACCACAATAGTCGTTTCACTATAGTTGAGAGAGAGGGTGACGACAAAATCCGGCAATGAGTGTTGATGTACAGAAGTAGTGCAGAGAAGAGAGAAGGGAAGTGAGAAAGAGAGAGAGAGAGAGAGAGAGAGAGAGAGGACAAAACATGTAGAATGAAAAGGGAAAGTTATCGGAAGCTATTGAATGGGAAAGAAAAAAGAGAGAGAGCAAATACAATTGGATGTGATCATATGGAATCAAATTATAGAGAAGAACAACATAGTCGCCCTTCCTACTTGTGTGTGATTGCAACATGTGTTACTTTCACTAACAAATTACTAATTGATGACGGAATAAAGTGAATGTCTTCTAACAATTCATCATTCAGGAATGGGAATCAACGGTTCCGCTCCTCTTTCGATTGAAGAAATCGAGGAAACCGAGCCATCTTCGATCATTCTCGTGGTTGTTACAATGGCTGGAAGAATGGCTAATGTTATTGGAACGATCAAGTTGTTTAAGGTGGAAAGCGATCTGAAATTGAAACGAGGTGGTAAATGAGTATTGCAGGGTCTGGAAATATTCTTGTCGGAGCGTAAAAAGAAGAAGTTGAGAGAAACAGCAGAGAGACTTCAAGGAGGAGAGACGGATACTGACTGGTCCGAGTTATTCGGAGAATGTTGTGCATTCTGAGGAGTACCTGTAACTGTACATGGTATTCACATAATCACAGTGCCGCTGTCGATTCAAACGCCTTTTCTGTAGAGTTGGCTGGTCCGTGGAATGATGTATTGTGTGCTGTATAAATGTGTTTCTCATTCTCCACTTCGTTGTATTCTTTCCTTTCATCTCATTCATCTCACACGAGTTCTCTCTTCCCTCCATTGACCCTCCCTTCTCCTCTGGCTGTCCCTTTTCTCTCTCACTATCTCGTCCAACTCCCCTCGCGTCTCTCTCTCTCTCTCCTTTTCTCCCCTCACTCGACAGCTCGATCAATACCATGGACACCTCCGCACCTCATCTCAATCCCATCGAGTCAGATTTCATCATAGAAACTATTCATCGATCATTCAAGCACTCAATTATCGATTTGGCTAATGAGAGAAGCAATCAGGTCAGTTTCCCCTCATTTTGACACGTAAAAGTGGAATTCCCCCTCTTCCTAGTCTATTTTCTCCTCCCTCGAAGCCTTTCTTTGCTAGATTTTCTCCTTCAGGCAAATAATTCTCGAATTGCCTCATGGGCGAAGATAAACCAACTCTTCACCGAGCAGTTTGACAAGGAAATTGGAGTAAAAACTCTCAAATCGAATTTGAGTTATCGACAGTCAAAATTGAAGAGAAATCCGGATAGATGCAAGAGGTGAAAGGAGTTTTTAGAACTATGAACACTTGGTTCTAGAACGGCGATCTTGGAGAGAAGAGACTACTCTAGGGAGGGGGAGAATGAGGGGGAGAGGGGAGTTTACCCTACACGCTCTCAAATGAGCGAGAGAGAAGGCAAAGTGGAGAGAGAGGAGAGAGACGAAAAAGCAAGCGAGAAGAGAGGAAAAAGAGTGCTTGTTGTGTGTGGGCTGTGTGGTTCCAGTCGACGTAAAGCCCTCTTGGTCCTGGCAGTATCCTTACCTTTACTTTGCCTATATGCAAAAAAAAGACTTTACCCAGAACGAAATGGTTCTGGCAGAATCTCACTTTTAATCGATTTTTTAATTGAGATTCCGGGAATGGATCGAGGATCCTTCATCAAAAACAGCGGAAGAAATGGAAGAAGAATTAGGAAGGGGCGATTTTCTGCTGCTGGGAATGATCTCAGAAGATCTCGTCAATGCGAAAACGACTAACAAGAGAAGTGAAGAATTTGATGTGAGTACTGGATGAACTCACTCATGCGATGTTAAAAATCGAGGAAAAGATCAGAGATGTGATCTTTTGTCTGTTAAAAATTCCAACCAAAAGATCGCAAAAGATCGAATATTTGAATTCCCGCACTTTCTGTTTTTATCGATTATCTCGGCTCCCAGAGAAGGTAGCGACTCAATTTTTGGATCATTCTTTTCCAAATAGGAATGTCGTTCGTCATCTAACGTTTCAACATTCTAGCACCACTGGGAATCGAGATATACGCAAAAATCGATAAATGCGGGAATTCAAATTTGAGATCTTTTCGATCTTTTGGTCGTGCATTTTTTAACAGGCAGATGTCAACATTTGAGATCTTTTCGAAGTTTTTTAACGCCACATTAAACTTTGAACTTTTTAAAAACCAAATTAAAATAAACAAACAAACTTTTAAAAAATTAGCAATTTTCGCAGTTGGATCTCAATTCGATGGATAGTGGAGAAGGGCCATCGACTGGGTATACTGATCATATATTTCTGAACGGAGTTCCCAAGATGGAATACGACACTGAGTCATTTCTTGTGGTGAGTTGCTCTATTCTCTTCCTTTTTTCCACGTACAATTGTAGATGAACGGACACAATTCATCGGACGAACCTCCACCAAACAAGAGAAGTCGATTGGACGAATCTCAGATTATTGCAAGACCACCAATGAACATCGAGAGTCAGTTTAACCATTGTTGACCGAGTAAGTTCTCTCTAATTCTAAAATTATGAATTCAGATGAAGAGGCTCATCTGAAACTGGAATTGCTCCGTGCTCAGATCGAATTGGCGAAGGTTTGTGAGTCAATGAGAATTGAAGTTCAATCATTTTTATTACAGACGCAACAGATCGCTGCTGAGAGCTCGATGCATTCACAGAGGGAACTCGTCAAGGTAATTAATTATCTATTAAATAAGATAAGTATTTAATCGTTAATTTGTTAATTAATTAACTCAGACGCAGCAAATGGCAGCAGAGAAGTCGATTCAAGCGAACACAGCAATGATTATGGTGATGGATCGATTGATGAGTAGACTTGAAGAGAAGAAAGACGAACAACCGGAACAGTCGGCAATGACTAATCTGATTACGATTATGAAGGAAATGGTTAAGAAATGAATTACTCATAACTCTATTTGACAGAATAAACCGGTATTTTATCACAAGTGAAATATTTCTCTTTGTTTTTTTTCAGTGGCGTTGTTTGCAAAGGAATTATCATTGTGCAAGCGCTATTTTATCTCGATGCATCAGATTTGTATGTATATATTCGTGGGAAAATCGCGACGCGCGACCTCACGCAATGCGGTTCTTTCCCTCACCTCGCCTTCTCTCCCCCCACTCTCCTCACTTTTCTCTCACTCGACAATCGATTCTTCCCTCACTCTCAATGGCAAAGTCGCGATATTCTCACCAACCTCAATATCACTCCAATTTGAAGAGAGAAGAATCGGATTTCATCGTTGAATGCGGCATTCAATTCAAGGAAATCATCGTTGATGCGGCGCTTGAACGAACACCAAACGTCACTGCTATTTATATTTATTAATCGTTTTAAGATAAGGACGCGAAATTTGCGAATCCAAATCTTTACTCGTTTCAGCTACTCGTAGTTACCACTCTCTTTTCTTCCTTCGCAAACTTTCTTCCTCAGGCAAACGAAGCTCGTGCGGGTGTTTGGAGAACTATCGCAGACAAGTTCAGAGCACGATTCAATAAGTCAATCAGCGACAAAAACGTGCAGACCAACTTTAAATATCGTCAGAAGGTACTGAAGGCTGACAAGCAGAAAGCAGACATGTGAGTGGGGAATGGGAATAACGCACTTCCTGCTCTAGTCAGCAGTGCGAATCTTTCTTTCTCTCGTCCTCTCCCCTCTAATACCCTCCTTTTCTTCCTCTCTTTTCCCTCTCTCACTCGCCTTTGTCTCTCGCTTGCACGCTTCCTTGTGCAAATGAGAGACAACACGAGAAGGAGAGGGGCGATAGATAGTGAGAGAGTGTTCCCTCCCCCAAGCTACCTGAGAAATATCAGGGCATTTAAGGTGGTTGGCAGAAAGCAACAAATATATGTGAACGGTAAAATGGTGTCTTGTAAGCTGTGACAGACATGTTTTGCACTTGCCCATCTGCACGGTACCTGCAGCGCGCACTCCTTTTGCCAACCGCTGGCTGCCTTTATGTTTATCTGATAATGCCCTGCTTTTAAAAAATTTAAAAAAATTAACCTGCGGCTGTCTACTTTTATGCAGTCGGCATATAACTTTTGGTTGGCCTAAATCGGTAGCATGAATGCCTCGAAATCTGAGATAAGAGACGATCATAGATATGCCGGGATACTGTAGTTTTCGCCTCTTTCTGTGTTGAGTGTGACCATGTACGGAGAGTCATCACTGAATATCCCTGTATTCTCCCTTCTTAGTGGTTCTTGATATTTCGCACGTAATTCAGAGACAACTGTACTTGAATCTGAAAAACGAGGAAGTGGAACTACTTAGACTTTAAGGACATCTATAAAGAGAAAGAATCCAAACCACCGGTATTTTAAAAAAAAAAGCAAAACAGAATACATTGCTCGCTTGAGGCATCCATGTTACAAAATTTCTGAGCAAAATAGAAACAGAGCGTTTTACACATTAGGTTATCCCTTTTTGCAGACTTCGTAGCTGGTTCGAACGATCTTCCACCAAAAGTGAATATGAAGTTGAGACAGAAGTCGGAAGGGCCGATTTCCTCCTCTTCAAAATGCACCCACAGAGCATTCTGACAATAAGAGAGGAATCGAACGAACTTAACGAGGTATTGCTGTGTAGTTTCTGTATTGCTTAGTTAGAACAATATTATTTACAAGTCTGTTCCTTTATCGTAAACTGACAGAAGTGGGGATGCGGATCCTGGGGCATGCAGATGAATCATTTTGAAGAGAACACTCCAAGAAATGCCGAAATAGAGAAAATTCAGATGTTCCCACTAATAAACGAAATGGGGGTACGGTAATACACTTTATTAGTCCTGAGACACCTTGCACAAGGGTTTAGATGCATGCCGCCATCTATGATTGGGGGAAGGAATGGATCTAAAGTGTATTGTTGTAGTTACAGTACTCGAACGAGCGGGAAGGTACATCGATCGACTACATCGATGAGTCTTTGGCTGAAGGAATAATCAAGGATGAATTCCCTGATGATCACGACAGTTATAATATGGTGAGAATATCTAAATTGATTTTATAGAGCGAACGCGAAAAGCGATTTAATTGTGTTCAAAATATTGAGAAGAAAAAGATGTGAGCTGAATGTGTCCATTTACAGTCAATGGAGAATGATCTGCCAATAAGAAATTCCCTCTTCTCCGATCAAATTCCTCGGAAGAGACGACGAATTCAAGAGGAACCACAGATGAATCAACCCAATCAAGGTGAGATTCTGTTCAATTTCTGTTCAACACATTCGCATCAATGGCCTCAGAACGGCGGAAGAGAGAAAGGCACTAGCAATGCCATATAAAATGCGATCACCAATCCATAATTTACTCAAACTCTCCGAATAAATTCTCCGAATAAGTCTTGCGCAAAGAAAACGGTGAAAGATTCCCCCAAGTGAATTTATAATATTGCAGCATTTTCACCACCTGCAAATGAAAAGGAATTCCTCGAATTGGAGCTACTTCGAGCAAAGATCGACCTTGCAAAGGTAAATGTGCACTCAATACAGTAAACATTGGTTACGGTACTCGGCCTTACACCAAGGGGCAACAGAATCAGTCACAAATACTCTCGACTCTAGTGTAATCTACGATCATTGCCTTCTTCTCTGACGTTTTCGTTTCACCGATCACAATTCCATTCATTTTCTCTGCTACGGAGTGTAGAGAGATAAAGAGAGGGTCTCACCCATTTCGATAGACTACAAATGATGAGAAGCACACACTAATATGATGGAATTGTTTCGTCTCGCAACGAACCACGCACACCATCAAATCTCGAACGATGTTGCGTGTTAAACTTGAGTCACGAGTCAAAGTGCAAATGGGGAAATAGACCATCACTGACAACATTGATTGATTCTCTTTGCAGACGAAGAAAATAGCAGAGGACAAGTCGATTCAAGCTAACACAGCGATGATTATGGTAATGGATCGATTAATGAGTCGAATTGAAGAGAAGAAAGACGAAGCAGACCAATCGGTGATGACAAACCTTATTGCTATTATGAAAGATATGGTGAAGAAATAGTTCCTTTCCATTATCATATGTTGTTTAGTTCGGTAATTCTTTATTGTTATGTCGATAAAAGATCTCTCTCATTGTGTGCTAATGGGAGTATACCGGAGGGGGGAGGAAGGGTGCAAGGTTGAGAGAGAGAGGGAGAGAGAGTGGGTGGGGTGAGAGGATGGTATGATGGTAGTGTGTGCCTGCTACACTACACGGAACAGCCAGTGCGAGATCGCCGCCTCTTATCTGGTGAGAGACAAGTCAACGAAAGAGTGTCTGTCGTTGCACACGAGATCAGACAATACAGAGATCTACCCGGTCAGTGAACTAATTGAGGAAAGATCGAGCAGATGATACAATGAAGATATTTCGTGGTAATTTCACTTTGTCGAGGGAAGTTATCCCCCTGCCCTGGATGAGACAACTCGATTCGTGTTCATGCACCGGTTCAGGCCACACTCGAATCGGAAGGGAACCTGCTCGTCGTGACGAGTTTTCACTCTGCTAATTGTCCTATGCTCCAAAAATGATGACTATTAGTTTAGCCAATATTTCAAACAGCTCCAAAAATCCTTTCACATTACCACTGACTCAATCGCTTCAAGGATGTGCTCGAGTAAGACTACACTAGAAGCAGCAGTGAAGAAGCAGCAGCTGCATCACCTCGCGTCCGGCTGATTCCAATTGACCCGTAGGCGGAGTCTTGCCCGTCTTCTTGCCTTTCTCAGGTAGGAGAGAGTCCGAGGGTCAGCGAAAGAGAGGAGATCGAACGATAGAATAGAGAAAAGGGGAGATCACCCGATTTTGGTTCATCATATAAATAGCAGGACGAGACCGCCCCAATCTGTGTACAACGAAAATTAGACGATACTTCTTGTAGAGAAAGAGCTTACTGAGATCAATCCGATTATGAAATCGACTTCTCATGAGCAATCTATTTATTTGCCTAACTCAATTCCAATGTTGATTGTCTCATATGTTTTCGCTTTCCGACGTTTCCATTTCATTAATTACCGTATTCACTCTTCAGATGTCGGTTACCGTAACCCAAACTCGTGTGATCGAGCGGAAAAATGTGGAGGATATGTTCCTCACAGCGGATTTGGATGTGATGGAGAAGATGGAAGACGAAGTCAAACTGGTTCGTTTTTTTATTTAAAAAAATTGTTTTTTTGTGCGTATTTTTGTTTCTTATGATCATCCTTTCCCTCCTCTTCACCTTATTTCTCCTTTAGGCTCGTCCTCCTCTCAAAATCGTCTGGCGTAACATCGTCATCTTCACTCTTCTCCATCTCGCAGCTTTCCTCGGAATGTACCAGTTCATCTTCGAGGCTAAATGGCTAACCTGCCTATGGGGTGAGTGATTGAGTTTTCATTAACTACAGATTCAATTTGTTTAAATGTTCTGCATTATTTTTGAAAATTATAGATTGCCATCCTTGATTTATCGATTTCTTCCAGCCTTTTCTCTGTACATCGGAGGCGGATTTGGAATCACCGCTGGTGCTCATCGAATGTGGTCTCACAAGTCATTCAAAGCTGCATTCGGTCTTCGAGTTTGGTTCATGCTGTGGAATACTGTCGCATTCCAGGTAAAGAACCGTCGTTCGGCACTCTGCTTTTATCGATTCTGTTCCACCCTTTTCTGAATTCTGAAAGTCGTCCAAACGTTAATATTTCAGAACGACGTAATTGAATGGGCACGTGATCATCGATGTCATCACAAATGGACTGATACTGAGGCTGATCCCCATAATTCAAAGAGAGGATTCTGGTTCTCCCACGTTGGTTGGCTCTGTGCCAAGAAGAGTGAAAAACTAAAGGAAATGGGAGCGAAGATCGATCTTTCTGATCTCTATGCTGATCCCGTTCTCACCTTCCAGAAGAGGTAAAGAGAATTCACATTTCCATTATTATATTCAAGACCACGAAATATAGTTTACCATCTTAGTACTCGTGGGGCATAGCTATTTCAGCTTGAAGATAAAAATAAGGTAGACGTAGCTCCGAAAAGCTGACCTAGCACTGCGTTTCAACTACTTTCTTGCATATTTCTTGGCTGATTTATGTTCTCTATCTGAATGATGCATTCCCCACGAGAACTGAGATGTTATACTTTCTAAAGAATTTTAGAGTCCTCATATTCCCCTTTCAGACATTATTATCCTCTCGTTGCTCTCTTCTGTTTCATCATTCCCACCGTCGTTCCCGTTTATTACTGGGGAGAATCTGCATTCATTGCTTTCTATGTCGCTGGAGTCTTCCGATACGTCTGGACCCTCAACTCCACCTGGTGAGTATATGTTTCACTTCTTTTCCGCCTGTACGAAATTATTTGTCACTATTTCATTGATATTTGAATCGCATGATGACGTAATGAATCAGTCACGCCATTTCTTCAGGCTGATCAATTCTGCTGCTCACATGTTTGGATACAAACCATATGATGCTACCATTTCTCCTGTTGAATCGGCCTGGACGAATGCTCTTGCAGTGGGAGAGGGAGGGCACAACTTCCACCACTCTTTCCCCCAGGTAAGAGACAGTTCTAACTAATATATTTTGAAAAAAAACATTGTGACTAGGTGACTTTCTCTATAATCTCCAACTAGTTGAACCGATACTTTTCTCGGTAGAAGTATCTTTGTGTGCAATGGTAATCATCGTTCTTTCAGGATTACCGTACCTCTGAATTGTCGTACTTCACCAACTGGACTCGTGCTGTCATTGACACCTTCGCTGCAATTGGCCTCGTCTACGACAGAAAGACGGCGTCGAATGCATCAATCAAAGCATTGAGTGAGAAGAAAGGAGACAAGACCGGACACTGGCATCACTAGACAATCTGTATCATACTTCCCTCTCTTCTCCCTTTCTCTCCTTCTTCTTCTCTCTATCTCTCACTGGTTTCGTTCTCAACGGGTTCCTCTCTCACGTAATAAACTCTTCTCATTTCTATTGAGTGCATCGCTACACTGCGGAGTGAGAAAACATTGTATGCAAAGCAAATTTCAGTGCGAGTCAATCAGAGAAATGGGACTTTGACCCAATGGAGTCTAGAGTCGAACAAAATAACAAACATACTTGTCCACTTGGGGGGTATTACGTGTTATTTCACAAATATGAAAAAAAATGCAAAGATTAATTTATTTTTCACTGGAAATTCAGCCAGCCAACGGACTGTTGAAGCTTCTTGTGCAATACTGGTTTAAAGAACGAACAAAAATGAAACTAATAAGTATTATTTGCAGGAATTGTCTATATACACATTATTATAACTATTCTATTCTTTCTCCCTACTTTGTAGGTACTATTGGGTCCCCGAAGAGAATAAAACCCCAGTCAAATTGACTGATCACGGAACGGAGACAATTGTTCCTTACCGGATGGCATTAATGACATACTCGATCGGCTGTGAGAGGATAAATGTCCTTGCAGATTTCCTTGTTAGATAGCTATCAAATGCTCATTAAAAAAATCCTTTTTTTGTGTAGGTCTTTGTGTTTTAACTAAAATTTAATAAAATAAGAAATACGAATATAAATTTTCTACAACATCATATCGGGTGATCTGAATTTTTTTCTAGTAGAAACGGGACTACTGAACAGCAGGGCTGGGATTTTTAGACTCAATTTTTTTGAATTTTTTTGTTTGAATTTTTGGCCATTTCAAAGAAATCAAAAACTCCAAAATTTATGAAAATAATAGGGTGTCCCGAAAGTTTTGTCCAAATTTTTCTTTTTTTTTTCTCCAGTTTATGTGGAGACTAAACCACACACAATGTTTTGTAGAAATTGGAGCTACAGCTGAACTATTTTTTCTCATATTAATATCCCGCGAATATTTCGTTGTGATGACGCAATATGCGAAAATGACTGATTTTTCACTTATGTCTAGAAATTTCCTTCTCGATTGAGGATGCTTGCTGCAACCACAGACTTAAACCACAATTGAGAGACACGATGTACTCTTTATTGAGCTATTGAAATTGTGTCTGAATTTAGTTCTTCCAGAGCTACATCCGAAAATGTCAAAATTTGGGGAGCAAAAAATCACCATTTTTCTACTTAACCCGTTTCTTGAAGGATTTACAAGACCTATATAGTGGTTCTAGTCTACAATAATTATTTAATAATTTTTGACATTATTGCTCAATTTCGAATTTCGCTAAAAAAATAAAATTTACGTGGAAAAAATAGTATTGCGTAGTGATGTTGTAATGCGTGGGCGGAAGTCGGGCTGGTTTTCAGTTACTTCTCGTGAAGAATTAACTCGATTGGCAATATATTCAGATTTTTCCCGGTGCTCAAATTCTCAAAAAAAATGTAGTGAAAACAGTTATACCGTCCGAACACTAAATTTAACCGGATGATGAAATCGGTTCAAATTAAATAATCAAAGTGTAAAGGTTGCTCTATAGTGTAGTTCACTTTATGGAGCCGCTCGATTTCTGTAAGCTGAAATATTTAATTTACAAACAAAATGGACAAAACTTTCGGGACACCCTAATATTTTCAAAAAAAAAATCAAAAAAAAACTTACACTATCTAGATATTATCGGCATTTTTCAGAGAAAAAGTTTGAACATCAACGATTTTAATAGATTTTTTTCGAAATTTTTGAAAATTTCAAAATTTTTGGAAATTATTATTTTGATTTTAGAATATTTTAGGTCAAAAATGTGTTGCATATTATTTAAACAATATAAACTTTTTTGCGGAAGGT
This sequence comes from Pristionchus fissidentatus, assembly GCA_036245785.1. Lineage (NCBI taxonomy): Eukaryota > Metazoa > Nematoda > Chromadorea > Rhabditida > Neodiplogasteridae > Pristionchus > Pristionchus fissidentatus. Next base: position 19,189,219 of record BTSY01000004.1, read on the forward strand.
TCCAAAACATATAAATTATGAATTTTGATTGGATAAATAATTTTATATGATCCAAATCGCTGTGAGAATGGCTTTCAAAAAGAATTTCAGCAGCTGACAAAACTTTTATACCTGTTTCCAGATTTTTTTGAATTTTTTGATCATACAAACTTTTTTGAAAATATTTTTTTTGAGTCCAGCCCTGCTGAACAGGCCCTTACCATCACGAGAAGTCAAGCTATCCAGACGACTTGTTGCGAGACTTTCTTTCCCTCACTCGCACATTCCATTCTAACTCCTTCTTCCAGAAGAAGTAGTAGATGGACTTGGGACTCTCCAGGAGAGAAGACTCGCACAGGACACGCAGAATGATGGCTAAACGTGACATCAAGGAACCCGAGTGCTACTTAGAGCAGCCGAATATGGGAAGCCACCGAAGGAGGGAAAAACGCTGAGCAAGAATCGCACACCGATGGACGTCGCCCTCGGTAGAACTGGAGATCCCATCACAAGCAGAATCGGAAGATCTTATGCTGGATTTCAATACGGATCTCTTCCGATCGGAGATTCCCGTGCCCCGACGCCCCTACCCAATAACCAACGACGCCCTCCCGCTCATTCCATCAGAGGTACGCCATGCCTTTGAGAAAACGAGGAAAGATGGTGCAGTTGGTCCCGACAAGATCTCTGGCCATCTGCTACGACACGGAGGACCCGCCATTTACTCCCTCCTTGCTGCACGATTTAGTCGACACCTCGCGGAGCAGAAGTACCCGGATCAGGGTAAAGGCCTCGTCGTCCATCCTCATCCACGAGAAGGGATATTGAGCAGATATCAACAACTATCGTCCCATCGCAATGTTCTCCATTACCTAAATGATTTTTACGAAGGCTCTGGTGAACAGGATGGAGAGGCAATTGGACGAATCAGTGGAGCAGGCTTTCGATGACGATTCTGGTGCTTCAACCACATCCACACACTCCCCACCCTGATCGAACACCACCGTGAATTCCACCTTCCTGTCTTCGTTGATTACAACAAGGCCTTCAAACCTGTCCACTGTTATCAACGCACTAACTCGGTCTGGAATCGACACGTCACATTTCGACTGCCTGGAGAAGCTCAAAACCGACTGCCACACTGAGGTGAAACCCTTTGAGAGGCCATTCCGCATCCCCATTGGAAAATGAGTCCGCCAAGGAGACACTATATCGTCAGAACTGTTCACCGCCAATCTTGAAGACTGAATGAAGTACTAGGACAACAGAGGAGTTCTCATCTCCGCTTCAACGACGATTTTCATCCGACACGACATCTTTGCACACCGAGCTAGCCGATGCCGGAAATCGAATCGTTCTGAGTGTCAACCGGAAGGAGGTTCATTTAATGAAGAACGCCTGGTGTACCGGGCCTGCGATCTGACTCGCGAAGAACTCGTGGAGACCGATGCGCACATCGTCGTGAACTACGATGTGACGGATGTATGCACTGGGAGATACTACGGAGAAAACGAGTTGCATGGGATGCCTTCTCCAACATTCGCGAGGTTAAATTCCAGCTGCAAGACGCAAAGCTCCGAGTATCTCTCTTCGACTCGCACGTTCTGCCGCCCTCTGAAACGCTGCTGAGACTTTCCACTTAGCCCTGGAACGCGCGCTAATTGGAACAACGCTCTTCGTGCAGCAGACGAAGAATAAATCGTGTGCAGATATCCGACATATCTTTCTTCTATCGGAACCTATCAATCACATCAAAAGAGCGAAGCACCGATAGGGAGGACGTGCTACGAAGAAAAGACGATAGATGGTCTACCCGTGTCACGCAGAAATTCCCCATCCAAACCAGACTCGTCCACGAAGACGACCACCCGTGAGATGGGGGGATTCGATCGAGGAGTACGCAAAGATGCCCTACAGTACAGGACGATCCACACGATCCTCTACTCCAGTTTTTTTTTAAAGAGGAAACAGTGATCTAGAAAGTAACTAAGTAAGTAGATTTGAATATAAATTATCAATTTCTCTGAATTCTTTCTAGAACAGCGATTTTGAAATAGATATGTTGACATTACTTCGTGCTTTCTTATTCTCCAAATTTTAATTCTCAATTTGGTCTTGCTCAAAAGGGGCCCCTACACCACATTGCACTTTGTGAGTGAATTACCAAAGTATGAGAAAACAAAGGGCAATCTCACGTTCCTTATTCAAAGAAGTAAATGGGGTGATCGACTGGGCGATGGTTGTTTTCAGCTACACTACACCTGAAAACTTCCCGAGTGAGGTTCTATTGTAGTGATCAGCGATACTTCCAACTTGCAACATTGATCATAAAACACGCTCACATCCTTCCAAGCATGAGCAAGGGGGGGGGGGGAAATTGATACTTTGACCGTCGAAGGCAATAAATGACTCACAGCGCACATTTCAGCCGAACCTTGACCTTCCTCTGGTACCAAGTGTGCACAACATTCAACGTAAACTCTCCAAGTTCTCCTGTTCCGCACACTTTATTTTCAGATGCGCACAGTGGTTAAACAAACATGTTCCTCTCCAGTTCCTTGTACTATCCATCTTCTGCAGTTCCATTCCTCTTCCCTCCGTTCGACTTTGCTTCCATCTGATTCAAGGGCGGAGTCTATCCATTGATGGTGAGGGGACAAGGTTCAGTCAGGTAGATCTCACGAGACAATTGGGAAAGAAGAAGATCACCCGATTCCATTCATTGTATAAATACCCAGTCCGCCCTCATTTATTCACAACGAACACTCCACTCCCTTCTCCCTCTCCGCCAGGTCGCTGGATCCTCTCATCTCTCAAACTTTTCTCACATATTTTTCCCCTGTTTTGCTCTTCCACCGTAATGAAGTGATTAAGCTATCATTTCTTCTTCAGATGTCAGTAACAATCACTCAAGTTGTTGAGAGAAAAAATGTGGAGGATATGTTCCTCACTGCAGAATTGGATGTAATGGAAAAGATGGAAGACGACGTTAAAGAGGTTCGTACTACCTTTCCAATTATAAAACAGATTTTTTGAACTTTTCCTTGCATTTGATTTCTAATACGACTCCTTTCTGAATCTTCATTCAGAATTGAAGTATCGTCTTCATAATTATATTTTCTCCCATTCGGTCTCGTCCTCCTCTCAAAATCGTGTGGCGTAATGTCGTAATCTTCTCTATTCTCCATCTCGCAGCTCTTCTTGGACTCTATCAATTCATCTTCGAAGCAAAATGGCAGACTTGTCTATGGAGTGAGTTACACTACCTTTGGAAGGGGATACGGTGTCTTGATTCATGATTATTAATTGATTGTAGCATTTCTTCTACATGTCGGAGGTGCTATGGGAATCACTGCGGGTGCTCACAGATTGTGGTCCCACAGATCATACAAAGCATTTCTACCAGTTCGCATCTACTTTATGCTCTGGTCAACAGTCGCCTTCCAGGTAAATTTACAAAACAATATTCTTTTTATATACTACATTGGTTATAAAATCGTAATTATTTCAGAATGACGTAATTGAATGGGCACGTGATCATCGATGTCATCACAAATGGACTGATACTGAGGCTGATCCCCATAATTCAAAGAGAGGATTCTGGTTCTCCCACGTTGGATGGCTCTGTGCCAAGAAGAGTGAGAAACTGAAGGAAATGGGAGCGAAGATCGATCTTTCTGATCTCTATGCTGATCCCGTTCTCACCTTCCAGAAGAGGTAAGAATACACTTTTATTTTCATGATTCTGAATACGTAAATATTCTAATGATATGTTTCTAAGCTTACTTTATTATGTTTTTCATTACTATGCTTATTCATATCTCCCCATTCAGACATTATTATCCTCTCGTTGCTCTCTTCTGTTTCATCATTCCTACCGTCGTTCCCGTTTATTACTGGGGAGAATCTGCATTCATTGCTTTCTACGTCGCTGGAGTATTCCGTTACGCATTCACTCTCAATTCAACTTGGTTAGCAATTAAATCTTCGTATTTAAAAAAAACAAGGATTTTTTTCAGGTTGATCAATTCTGCTGCTCACATGTTTGGATACAAGCCCTATGATGCCACCATTTCCCCTGTCGAGTCCGTATGGACAAATCTTCAAGCTGTAGGAGAGGGAGGACACAATTTCCACCATTCTTTCCCTCAGGTGATAGTGAAAATCACTCAATTTACTCGATTCCATGACATTTAGATCTCTATCAATTTCTAATTTCTCTTTTCAGGACTACACTGCCTCTGAACTTTCCTACTTTACAAATTGGACTCGAGCAGTTATTGATTCATTTGCTCTGTTTGGTCTCATCTACGATAGGAAAAGAGCATCAGAGTCTTCAATCAAATCGCTCAGTCAGAAGAAAGGAGATAATAGTGGACATTGGCACCATTAAATTATATTCTCCTTATCGCTTATATCTCGCGGGTTTATTCTTATCTCATGTATATAATAAATATTGACAATTATAATACGTGTTTATTTGAAACTATGTGCGAAATTGAGTGGACGTGAGAAATTGCCTTTCTGGAATCTATGTCGCTGACGCTCAATTTCATTTTTGATTCATCAATTCGAGAATACGATGATTTCATCGTGCCATCAACACATTCCCGAATCGTCATTTGTTTCTCTATTAATCTTAATTAAGAACAACTAGATATACTGAAAACTGATCGAATCGACTTTCCTTTCGCTTTTTCTTTCCTAATTGGCCCTCTCTACAAAAAGGACACATTAAAGATAGTCAGAGCAGACCTTGTTTCCTTTGTCCTCGAAAATATATTCGCAGTCACTCTCTAGCCGATTTCAATACAATAAAGCCTGCCAATCAAACCTAATTTTTATTGCATTTTACGCACACATAATTCATTTACATTATAGATACCGGGGGGAAAGTAAGGAGCGCTATTCCTCCACTTATAGGAAATGATTGTGTCTGTCTGTTTGTCTGTCTGTATGTTTTTTTGTTGCAGCGTGACGGACATTTTTTTCCCATTTTCCCCATAAATCGCTTCAAATTTGCGCTATCTTCTCAGAACCTTTTGCATATGATAACTGATCAGAAAACCTTTCAAAATTTTAATATAAAAATCCGCTAATTTCACGGCCAAGCGCCAGACTTTGAATCGGAGACCCCCAGGTTCAACCCCCCGCCGCGGGCGAACCTTTTGCCGCATTTTTCGAAAGTGCCAGAAGTGGTCCTAACATGTTTTTTGAACAACGTGAAACACGTTTCCACCTGTTTTGCCAAGTTTTAACGTGAAAAATCGAAAATTTCGAAAAGTGTCCAATTGATGCGCAGAGCGTAGGGGGTCACAGGAAAAGTGTTTTGCGATGTCAGAAACGTGTCTGAACGTGTTCTAACATGTTTTAACGTTAAAAATATAGAATTTCGAAAAGTTTCCAATTGATGCGCAGAGCGTAGGGGATCGCAGGAAAAGTGCTTTGCGATGCCAGAAACGTGTCTGAACGTGTTCTAACATGTTTTAACGTGAAAAATCGAAAATTTCAAAAAGTTCCCAAATGAACCGGGGAGCGTGGGGAATCGCGGGAAAAGTGTTTTGCGATGTCAGAAAGGTGTTCGAACACGCCAAGGAAATCAACATACGGCATCCTGCACGGAGCCACGAAGTGGCGTAGTGGCAACTTTTTTTCGATCGCTCTCACCCTCACGAGCCTTTTGCAACGGAAATAGCCAGTACTCTTTGTAGCGATTAACATTTCCCAACATCCTAAGCTCTCCCTGGACCGTACTTAGAACAGGCTACCGAGATCCCCTGGACTAAACCTGAAGCAATCTACCGAGCTCCCCCTGGACCGAACCTGGAGTGAGCTACCGAAATCCCCCTGGACCAAATCTGCACCCAGAACTACGCATAGAGCGTAGTGTACGCATAGAGCGTAGCGTATTTAACCTCAATACATCCCTGCTATTTTCTGTGTGTTTCCCAATTCCTTTTACGTAGGGCAGGATAATAGTTAAAAAATAATTTAAGCTGTGATTGGAATGATATTCTAATATTATCGCAATTTGCCGCGTACGTTGTTCCCCGCTATGCAGCCATCACCTTTATAGTCTCGAAAACAAGTAACTTGTCATTTCATTTCTTATTGACGCGTTGCTAGTGTCAACTGTACCAGTCAACAACGATTCAACTTTTTGACAAGCTATGAAATTGAAAAGTTGACAAGAAATCAACAAGTCGACCTCATTGCACTCCACGCCGATACCAGTGATCGGTGAAGGAAATGCGATGGGATGTTTTTGACCCCTTATTGACAAGTTGACTTGTTGAAAATGAGTGGGGTCGACCGTTGAAATGAAATCAACGCGTTGAAATGATTCCTTGTCAGCTTTTTGATTTCGATTAGTCAGTCAATATCGAGACTCTAGTTACATTTGGCCGCGTCGTTATCTACATATTTCGAAATATCGAGTCATTATTAGGGCGATAAACTAAATAATCGGTGAACAACAAAGGAAACAACAGTAAAATTAACGGTTCTTCCCACACTATCACTTTTTTAGCACGAATCAGAACGCTGCTCCGTGAGATCTGAACTGCATATCATTCGAATCCTCGCGATTTCAAAGAGTTTCCTGTCATTAAATCCATGTTGTGTTTGTCACTATAAATACCATATAATTCGCGCCATCAATAAAGAGAATGGGTCGTGAGGTTTGATAGAAGTGATGTATTGGTGCATTCCCTATTTCATCTGTTTCACACCGGGGTTCGATTCCCTGATGTGCGTACCGCCACCGCCTTACCAAGGCGCTCGAATGAGAAAAGATTGGTAGTAGCATAACCACGAAGGTAACTAGATCCTATTCTGCGCTGGCCTTAGTGTTAGCAGTGACACTCTCAAGACTTGGAACCATGATCAGGGGATGCCTTTACGTTTGCGCAGGGTCTCTGGATATTTGCACGTATCAAGGAGAAAAGTTTTCAAAGAAAAGTCGTTGAACAGTCGAAAAAGATTATGAATATTGATGGGCAGCACGTAGTACTAGAACATCGAAAAGGAAAAAAATGTGTGCCACGACAACTTCCACGTTTCTTAACTTGACCTATTAGGATACGAAAATCAGCCGCAAACAACGCAAATCAAAAATCGTCATTTGTGACAGATTAAACGATTCTGAGCGAAAACTCTGTAGAAATGCGTGATAATAGTCATATTTGCAACACTGATCAGAATCCTCTTCACTTTCTAATCGTTGAAAGAGGTTTCTTGGTCGTTTGTAAATGTAAATGACTCACAGTGCACAATACAGCCAAATGCTGTCACAACATTCAACATACACTCTGCAACTGTTTATTCCGCACTAATTATTATCAGATGTAAGCAATGGTCCATCAAAGATGTTCTCATGCACCCCCCCCCCCACAGTTCTTCTAATTCCTCTGCTAAAATTACCGCGCGTCTAAGTTCGATTCGATTCTCTTCCCATTTGATTCACAGATGGTATCTATCTCTCTCTCTCGTGCGCTCTCCCCCTCTCGCTCTATTGTTATTGTGAGAGGACAAGGTTTGGCACAGAAGAGCTCACGATAGAATTAGGAAAGGGAAAGATCAACCGATTATATTCATCGTATAAATACAGGATCCGCCTCCGATCAATCATAACACGCAGTTTTTAGTTCCTCACAATTTCCTTCTCCATTGTATTTCAATGCCAACTGTTCACATCTGTCCATTTGCAATTTAGCTCACTTAGCGTAACTATTTCAGATGTCAGTAACAATCACTCAAGTTGTTGAGAGAAAAAATGTGGAGGATATGTTCCTCACTGCAGAATTGGATGTAATGGAAAAGATGGAAGACGACGTTAAAGAGGTTCGTACTACCTTTCCAATTATAAAACAGATTTTTTGAACTTTTCCTTGCATTTGATTTCTAATACGACTCCTTTCTGAATCTTCATTCAGAATTGAAGTATCGTCTTCATAATTATATTTTCTCCCATTCAGTCTCGTCCTCCTCTCAAAATCGTGTGGCGTAATGTCGTAATCTTCTCTATTCTCCATCTCGCAGCTCTTCTTGGACTCTATCAATTCATCTTCGAAGCAAAATGGCAGACTTGTCTATGGAGTGAGTTACACTACCTTTGGAAGGGGATACGGTGTCTTGATTCATGATTATTAATTGATTGTAGCATTTCTTCTACATGTCGGAGGTGCTATGGGAATCACTGCGGGTGCTCACAGATTGTGGTCCCACAGATCATACAAAGCATTTCTACCAGTTCGCATCTACTTTATGCTCTGGTCAACTGTCGCCTTCCAGGTAGTGTTCCATCTTTTGAAATATATTTTTGAAATACAATTACAAATTACATATTGTAAACTTCTTCAGAACGACGTAATTGAATGGGCTCGTGATCATCGATGTCATCACAAATGGACTGATACTGAGGCTGATCCCCATAATTCAAAGAGAGGATTCTGGTTCTCCCACGTTGGTTGGCTCTGTGCCAAGAAGAGTGAGAAACTGAAAGAAATGGGAGCGAAGATCGATCTTTCTGATCTCTATGCTGATCCAGTTCTCACCTTCCAGAAGAGGTAAAACAAATCCTACTATTGTTGATTTCATTATCAAAACTACAAGATAGATAGTTTGCTACCTAACAAACACAGTTATTTTTTTCTTCAATGAACAAAGCTCGTTAGGTTCCTCATCTCTCCCCATTCAGACACTATTATCCTCTCGTTGCTCTCTTCTGTTTCATCTTTCCTACCGTCGTTCCCGTTTATTACTGGGGAGAATCTGCATTCATTGCTTTCTACGTCGCTGGAGTATTCCGTTACGCATTCACTCTCAATTCAACTTGGTTAGCAATTAAATCTTCGTATTTAAAAAAAAAGGATTTTTCAGGTTGATCAATTCTGCTGCTCACATGTTTGGATACAAGCCCTATGATGCCACCATTTCCCCTGTCGAGTCCGTATGGACAAATCTTCAAGCTGTAGGAGAGGGAGGACACAATTTCCACCATTCTTTCCCTCAGGTGATAGTGAAAATCACTCAATTTACTCGATTCCATGACATTTAGATCTCCATCAATTTCTAATTTCTCTTTTCAGGACTACACTGCCTCTGAACTTTCCTACTTTACAAATTGGACTCGAGCAGTTATTGATTCATTTGCTCTGTTTGGTCTCATCTACGATAGGAAAAGAGCATCAGAGGCTTCAATCAAATCACTCAGTGAGAGGAAAGGAGATAATAGTGGACATTGGCATCATTGATTTGTATCATGCCGATCCATTGTACCTCTCGGGTATTTACTTTACCAGTGATAAACTGTCGTTCATTGCCATCTAGTTTACATGCCTTTTCATGTTTTGCGTTTTCCCTAGTTCAATTTTGACTTTCACCTTTTGCATTGTTCTCTCACAACAACAAAACGTTTATTATTTAGCTTTAACGGAGCAAAATTATACAACAGATTTCAGCAACATCCGAAAGTCAAAAACATTCTTCACACGCATTTCTTCACCCTCATCACACGACAATGCACACTGAAAAGAAGTATAATTATTATCGATATTTCGAAATTAATATTATGATTGAAACAAGTCGGAATGCATTTATGTTGACATGAGGAGGAACAGTCGCGGGAACAACAGGAACATTGAAATATTTACTAGCACGAATCGTCGCGCTGCTGCCAAAATCGATATTTGCTGATTTCTTTTACATTTGAACTGAAGATACATTAGACCAAGGTCATACATGCCCTATCTAACTTTCTACACATTTGAAGTATAGCTTTTTGCAGCAGAGAAGGAGTTGAAAATGTCTGGGGGATTATCTTTTTTTGCAGTGTTCGAAGAAAAACGAAAAAAATTATATCGCAATTCCGTCGAAAAAGTCGGATAAGACATGGACGATTTTGAAAACGGTGCACACAGAATTCGATCATATACAAAACAAAGATACTTTTGACCATACCCTAACTACGTCGACAAAATTTTGATGTCAAAAAAAAGTTCCAGATTTTAAATTGTCCACACTTCGCAACTTCGCAAGCTCTCTTGTACCCCCAATGTACGCCAGAGGAACGTTATGCGGGGGGGGAGGTGGGGGGGGGGTCGCGGATTCATTGCATATAATAGCTAGGAGATGAAGTACAAGGCAAAATTAGTAGCCTCTCTATCCTATTCAAGTGCTGGTCTCCCTAATTATAAACAGTCTTTGCATTGCTAGACATTGTGGATTGTAACTAGAGTGTTGAAAGTAAATGACTTTTTGACAAAGTGTCTTATTAAAATGTCGCTTTCAATCAAGTGATTGATGACTTTTTGACAATGGGTGTTTCAACTTTTTGATTAGCATCAGACCGTCATTTTGAAATAAAAAAGTTGATTCACTTCGACCAGCGATAGCTATGGAGAGTGGTGCCATTAGGAATAGACCGATTCGAATAATTGAGTTTTTAACAAATAATGAATTTTTGAGAAGGGCCTGTACGACCGCTTGTTAAAAAGACTGTTTGAAATGAATTCTTTTTGATTTTGCTCAACATGTCATTTTCGACACTCTAATTGTCATTCTCGATTTTGTCAGTCGTCACGAGCTGTCGCCTCTCCATTTCGTCCGATGGAGAGGTGGACTTTCCCCTAGTTCAGCCCCAGGCTCCCTAATACCCCTCGTCTCTACTATCGACTACAGAAGACTTGAATCCCCATACAAGCCGGAGTGGTCGCCGTGTGATGGGTATGACCTACAAGTTGAATTGATCCTCAGTATCAGTATACTCGTTGATTCTCTCTAAGATCGATGACTCGAATTTGGAGGACTCTGGCTCAAGCTCCAATCCAAGATCCCTGTTTCGCACGAGATTCTAACGGATGGACCCTTCGCCATTGCCTATTCGACTATCGAGATCGTCTCTCATTTCCACTCATTCACCGACAAGAGACCGATCCTCACTTCGAAAACCATTCAAGATGACTCGCTCTTCAGATGAAAATCAACCGAATATACTGAGCCTTTTCAACGTCGTCAGAGCTCCCATTCGATTCCCCTTGAACCCGAATAGCCTCTTGATAAACGACTCATAAACTAAAAAAAAAAAACTAAACTAAACTAATTGTAACTAATTCTCGAGAAAGATTGACTAGGTGTGACAAAAGATGGGGAGTGTAATTTGTAATTATATAATAACGAAGAGTGAGAGTGAAATGTGCGGATGGTACTCCATAAAACTAATTCAATTAGAGAGCGATTGTTATTATTGTTACGAAAGAAGGAGATTCAAGGGCATTGTTCGACGAGTACAAGGACTCAATTCAGACTCATCTTCCCTTCTTCTCACTTTATTCCGCGTGTCGTCTCATGATTTCTCTTTCGGACTCTGTGCTTAGTGGATCGCCGATCGTTCATTTACTTCTTTCTTTCCCTTGATACAATTGGTCACAATGACAGACTCACCTCACATCAAATCACATCATTTTCCCAGGTCGAACAGTACTACAATAGGGTCTTACAAGAAAACACAAAGCAAAATGAGGGGTCAAAGTATTCGTATATTTCCGTTTGTAGTATTCTTCTTTCCACGCTAGGCGGGTACTGGATGTGCTGTCCTCGATCTCCATAAATCACGGTTGAGACTGTGCCTCTCCGTTAGTCGCTTCTTTTTCGAAATCCTTCCTTATCACCTTCTCCCAACTAGACGGGATGTATTGAGGTTAAATGCACTACGCTCTAAGCGCACCCTACGTTCTATGCATTGTTCCGGGTTCAGTTTCGGTCCGGGGGGGGGGCTCGGGAGCCGGCTCCAGGTTCGGTTCAGGGGGCACCGTAGTACCTCCATGTTCGGTCCAAGGGGAGCTCGGGAGCATAATAAGCATGAAAATATTCCTCCCTTGAACGGCCAATGTATTATACATTCTCATAAAAACTCAGTCTCCTCAGTCTCCAGCTGCTGCAAGTGCACTCTCACTAATAGTACAGTCAATCTAAGAAGTAGGTGGAGACCAGGACATTAGCAACGGGGCGCTGCTTTCAAGGAGAAACCCAGAGCCAGAGGCTTTCAAGGAGAAAGGCGGAGGAGAGGCCACCCTCTTGAAAAGCTTCGTATATTTTATGTTTGTCGTCTTCTTTCGTTTCGCCACGAAATTATTTATTCAATTTTGAAGGTTACACCTCCGCAAGGTTTCACGCATCTCTCTAACGAGTATCAAACTGCTTTCAAGGAGAAGGTTCAGTGGAAAGAAGTAAGCCATTGTATTACTCTAACATGGTGTCCTATTTTACTCAACGAACCCGGGGGGGGGTGATGCACAATGGAGTGCGAAATGTAAGACCATGACCTCTTCATATCGCGTAGAGGGCCTTTTTTATTGTGAGAGAAAGGTGATAGTGGTATCACAATTCGGACTAAAGTTCACAACAATAGACTGCGCTAGTTTTTTTAAAAAAAATTCAGCCCTCAATGCAATCCCTGAAGTGCCCTCAGCACAATGATGGTGCTCAACTTGTTTCTTTCGTATTCTATATGGCTGAGTCTAAAGTTTTGCACGATTTCGAAAAAGAAGTTTGAACTTTCGAGCTGCGAAAAGCGTGAATCCATATCACCCCTACTTATGGTATGTGATACGGTGATTAATGTCTAACATCAACGAGTAATCATCGTACATATCTGCCTCTATGCTCTAGGGAAAAAACAAAATAATTTTTCTGAAAATATCAGAAAAGTCGATAAAAAATATTTATATTCGTGTGTTGTCTGAACCTATTTGTTCATGCTCACAATATAATAGGAGATAGTAGTAGTAGTGCTCTTTCATAGAATTGCGAGAGGGAGCAACCGCGCTTCTATTCAAAAAGTTATGGCTCGTCGAACTGAAGCAATCAAGAAAAAATAAGGCGTAAACTATCTCAATCACCAACTGCAAAAGCGAGTGCATCGAGATCTAGTAAGGTGCGTGATAATCTATAGTAATTTAAGTTTTTACCATGCGGGTTTGTGGGAAAAGTCGTGTTCGAAAAGTTTTCAGAAATAGAAAAATCAAAAATGTTGGATTTTTCGAAATTCCTGGAAAATCACATTAACGAGTGTCTCCAAATATTGATTACCATTTGAAAAGCGACCAAAGTAGACATATGCCTTAATTATGGGCAATAGTAAGGGACATCATCTATAGAATGAGCGGAATACCGAATGGCTAACAACTTCTTCAAAGTCTGGACGGACCGTAAAACACCATTTTCGATCGCAAAATTAGAACCTAAAATGGTGGAAAGACAATTCCAGCGATGAGAGCATATGACTCAAAGTTAGATACTGCATCATGACCATTGCTAAGTGCTCTAAAGAATAGCAATGAAGGAGATTTCAATTCTCGTGGAGAGCGCCATAGGGTTAAATAGCCTCCAAGTGCAGATTATTAATTCACCAATTGCTTTTTCGAGACATTGCCCCTGACTAACCGAACGGAGTATATAAGCCCCATTACTTTTACTGAATAAATCACTGAACCACCTTCTCGTAAAACCTTTGCATTGTGCCCTATCTCAATCTACAATGAAGCTACATTAACTTTAAAAGGTTGAGCCGAAATGGACCCTATCGGGTTTACTCCCTTGTTTCAGCCTCCATTACGAATAGTCCACAATAAAGTAGTGAGCGATAAAACTAGGAAAAGTCCCTACATATACTGATAGTAAAAGGAATTTCATAGATTACTTGCAAAGAAAGTGGGAGAGATAATTAAAAAATCTGGAAATCGTGCAAAACTTAAAACTCAGCCTGATATTATTTCGAGTTATTTTGAACGCCATAAGGGAATAGGGAACAACCCGAAGGATCCTGAGAATGTGAAGAGTAATCTAAGAAGAGGTGTTCAGTCCACTAATGCGCCGACGCGGGACATATTACAGTAGTTATAGGAACAATGTGTACCGCTCATTCCATTCCGCAACCGACAGTACCTAAATATTATACAAGTACAGCTTAGCTTGTCAAAATCGATGATCTTCAATTCAAATCAAGCCCAATTACATAGAACCGAGATAATAGAAAAGTGCAACCGAATGTTAAACCGAACAAGTATCCGTACTATACTTTACATCTGGACAAAATGCGTGCGAATAGTCTACCAAGGACAAAAATTGCATAGGGAAATGCAAATATCAATCGGCGATTTTACCATGATTTTCAACCCGTGCATGAAATATCTAACCAAAAACATGATCTCCCGAAGGTGTGAAAATTGTTTTGGAGCTGGATAGTGTGCTTCTAAATGCACCAATCGACATATTGACTTCATATTCGATTAACTCGATGGCTTTAGTTGAAAACCAGATAAATTCACTTGTTATTCTTCTTGCGGGGGCGTTGCATGTGGCTCTTAGCAAATGCTTCGCAGTGCTTCCTTCCATTCGAAGGAAGTCTCATTTGCAGAGAATTTAACGAATGGATTGATGATCCGATTGTAAATCAAACAGATGGGAAATTCAAAACGGGGAACCAATACAGGTAAAAGTAAAAATAAATATGGCCCCGTCTTTTGCGTGTTTTACATACACGGAAATTTTCGCTTTTTAGTGCACACGCAATCTAGAGATATGCGACATATTAACTGCCAGCCGGTGTCCGCCGCCCCTTATTCCTGGTTTCGACTTGGATCAGTCTTGGTAGACCTGCTCTCATATTTTGCGGGAGTCGAACTCGGGACATAGCGCAACTCAGTCCTTACAGATTAGCAGGGAGAACCACATACTTGAAAAAAGGAAAAGACTTTCGGGAATCTGGCTCATTTTCTCGAAACAAACATATCGTGCAAATGAGAAACAAATTAATTGCAGTGGGCAAGAATTCTCCACAGTGGACGAATGTTCGAAGTTCGAAGAAGAGAGTTCAAGAATGTTCGAACAACGAAGCAGATGATAAGGAAGTCAAGGGAAAGTCAAAGTCAACGGAAGAATCGAATGTCGATCTCTCGAACAAGCAGAATCAAGAGGAAGAGGCGTTTCAAGGTCTTCAGAATATGGAAGCCCTCAAAACGGCTCTCACGCCTCAGTTTGCATCAGTCGGTACCTCCACTCAAGACAACTTCAACATCGAACAACTCGTTCCTGCAGAGGAGGATTATGTATTAACAATTAATCCTCTCAAGATCAACTCCACACTTCTTGAAGAACTCGTCAGCAAACTTTCAGAAATGAACTTACACGGGGACATTAGAAGAGGATACGTCAAGGTTAATAGTCGAGCATTCGTAGACCCAACCCCAACTGTACCATCGGAGCCTCAGACGACAAGCAACACTCAAGACCAAGGACTCCAAAATTCAAAAGAATCAAATCGATACAAAGTCAACCCCCAGATGGGATCGAACACGGTGACTCACTCTCGAAGCCGCAAACCTCAACGAGATTTCTCCCCTACTGAGAGTTTCGGACAGGAAGCATTCAACTTTGTTAGACCAATGAGAAGAGAGAGAGACGTATCAAGAGGAAGGGACGAGTACTGCAGATCTCCTCCCCGACGATACAGAAGATCTCCATCCCAGGATCGTCGTCCTGACGAGAAATGGCGAGCTGCCTCGAGAGGCAGACGATCAGAATCAAGAACGAGATTCTCTCCCTCAAGATCGCCCCCTAGAGGAAGAGAAGGAAGAGTACGAGATCAGTCAAGAGGACCCCAGGGACAAGGAAGCCAGTCGCGATCCTCCTCCAGGAGATGCATGTATTGTCAGTCAAACAATCACAGCTCGCCCGCATGCCCTCATACTCCCTCCTGGGAAAGGAGAAGACAAGCAAAGGAATCGGGCAGGTGCCTCACTTGTAATAACCTGCACTGGGCTCCCTGCAGATACAGCAATGTCTCATGCTATGGTTGCGGAGGGAGACACCATCACGTCTTCTGTGACCAGTTATGGCACAAAATGTTTCCCTCTCAGTG
Source organism: Pristionchus fissidentatus (assembly GCA_036245785.1). NCBI lineage: Eukaryota > Metazoa > Nematoda > Chromadorea > Rhabditida > Neodiplogasteridae > Pristionchus > Pristionchus fissidentatus. The sequence goes on from BTSY01000004.1 coordinate 19,205,117, forward strand.
AGTCAAAGGACAAGTCCTCAATCAAATTCAATCAATTGAATCCAAATTCAAAATCAATATACTATTCGAATGAATCGACACCACATAATTAACCAATGTTCACTTATTTCGTATGTATATTTTAATTCAAACTGTACATTCAATTGTCGAATACAATACTTAAATGTTCAAGCACCATCGCAGGGTAGATCATGAGCAAAAAGGTTCACAGACAAACGACTCTATCCAAATTGCATCGCACACACCAATAAGCGCTCATCCGTGTTTTTTTGTCTTTCTCTTCACCGTTATACTAATCTTCCTCCAAACAAAACAAGTCTGGGGACGGGACGGCTTGTTTAACATGCATCCATCGTCCAGTCATCTAAATAGAATATAGGATGTTCTCGGCCTGATCTTCCGCGAGTCGACATGAAATGGGCGAATTACCTGTCGTCGAACTAATTTACGGCATATACATTATCGCCGGAAAGTATTGGCACACTTTTATTTTCCCGTGTAATTATTGAACCATGTGAGCAATCGAGCTGAAAATTTCATTGAAGGTGTGAAATCTATCGGTGAATAACGAGCTTGCAAGGCCATATACAGGAAATTGAAACGTGTTGCGTAATAATGACGCAACTGACCACCACTTATTTGAAAAATTCTATCTCTCAATGTCAGGAACATTTTTCAACACCGGTCAAAATATTTGAGCGTTGCGACCTTAACAAGGACTGTTCAGAAAAAAAATTTCAAGTTGCTGCGATTTTTCTCCGTTCCAGCAGCCTTGCTGCAATAAATGGGCTGCAAAGTCATAACTCGACTCCCAGATAAGCTAGAGACTCGTTCTTGGGCTCAAAATGATTGTCGTTGAGAGCCCAGACATCTCTGAAAGTTTGGCGAAGATTGCACTTCATTTGCCTTCAGGGCACAAAAAAGTCGCTTTTTTACCTACCCCAAATTTGACCATGCACATCTCCAAGGGTTTTTTTTCTCAAAATATGGTTTCTGTGCAGGAACGACCCAAAACTATCAAAGAATCAATGCCTAACGTTTGGTAGCAGCACCATTTTTTCCTGCTTGCTGCGATCGCATCTCTGGCGCGCCCTGGTTTCGAAAGCGGGAGATTCTAGGGGGCGGGGCGACCATATGCAAAGGGAGATGCAAGACTTTCGAAACCACTGCGCGCCAGGGATGCGATCGCAGCAAGCAGGAAAAAAATGGTGCTGCTACCAAAAGTTAGGCATTGATTCTTTGATAGTTTTGGGTCGTTCCTGCACAGAAACCATATTTTTAGAAAATTCACCCTTGAAGATGTGCATGGTCAAATTTGGGGTAGGTAAAAAAGCGACTTTTTTGTGCCATGAAGGCAAATGAAGATCAATCTTCGCCAAACTTTCAGAGATGTCTGGGCTCATCATAACAATCATTTTGAGTACTAGAACGAGTCTCTAGCTTATCTGGGAGCCGAGTTATGACTTTGCAGCCCATTTATTGCAGCAAGGCTGCTGGAACGGAGAAAAATCGCAGCAACATAAAAAAAATTTTTCTGAACAGTCCTTTGTAAGGTCGCAACGCTCAAATATTTTGACCAGTGTGGAAAAACGTTCCTGAGAGATAGAATTTTTCAAATAAGTGGTGTTCAGTTGCGTTATTATTACGCAACACGTTTCAATTTCCTGGATATGGCCTTGCAAGCTCGTTATTCACCGATAGATTTCCCACCTTCAGTGAAATTTTCAGATCGATTGCTCACATGGTTCAATAATTACACGAGAAAATAAAAGTGTGCCAATACTTTCCGGCGATACTGTATACAATCTTCTTTTAAATAACGCTTTCCATTCTACATTTGTGTATTCATTGCTAATTCGTTGTGATAGTGTTTATCACGTTCATCTCCTTTTTTTCATCATTGCATTGTACAATTGGACCCAAATTATTTCTGTCAAAATAGAAAGGGCACTGGGCAATTCCTATTTTCCTTAAATACATCGATGATTTTTTTTAAAATTATTTTTTTTACATATTCAAATCGTAAAAAGCAAAATACCTTCTGATTGTCCCTCATTGATAATAATAGTTGAAGCCTTGTATTCTACTGCATTCCGAGAGTGTACATGAGACACACGAAGAGTTACAGCAACATTTTGAATACTCATTACTCCTGTCACCGTATGTAATCCCCTTGTCATATTAATTCTCTGTAATGCTGAAATACACTATAATATAATAGTTGTCGTCCCCAATTTGTCGATATTCTTGTTACAATTCATTGTGTGATGCTAGCCGTTGACTGGATCAAGACTGAGGCGTTTAATGGGGACGACGAAACCATTAATTTATTGTCTTTATCAATATGAGGCTGTTCGCGAGAGGATCAATAACTTTTGTGAAGGACATCGTACATCGATTTTCTGGAAATCTGTTGATGGACGTTATCGAAGGCGCTGATAATTATGGTGACATTCATGTTGCATTTCACTCATCGGTTGGGGCTGTAATTACCTTTTTTTGAGGCTCAAATGTCATATCTCATGAACCTCTCATCCGATTTCAATGATTTTTTGTACGGGTATTTTAAGACGCTGATAACAATTGCATACGTTTGAAATATAAGAGTGTCTATCTGAGAGGATCGACATAGTTGTTGAGAATATTGGCAGTTGACCAAACTTTCGATATCCAACTAACAACCCTATATCACGCCTCTCACGAGAGGATCGAGCTAAATCGATGTATTCTGGGAATGGGGCCGAAAAGTGAAATTGAGGTTTTCGTGGATTTGGGCCCTCCCAAGCCTGTCTGATAACCCCCCGAGGTATTGGAACACACTTTTCATTTTGTGGGTTGTGGCACCGGGTCGGCTCTCCTGGTAGCCAACTTTGACCCCGATTTTCTCGGTCGTGGGCCATCTGTGTGAAAAATCATGTCTGAACCACCCCGGCTCATTTTTCGAGCTCTATCGATCCATGCTATTCACTTATCCTGAAATTCACATTGAACAGTGCTACAATCCACCTTATGTATTTCAAAAGTGTAGGAAAAAAAGCAGCTGGATTTTTGATATGTTGTAGACGGCGTTGTCCTCTTTGAAATAAGTGGCTTATGCTCAAAATAGCAGAGGATTGGTGTGTGCTGTGACGTTTTTCAATTTCGAGATGATTTGAAGTCAATTTTACACAGTTCAGACCGCTGTGATTGAACGAAACATAGACAAAATGATGCATCATTTCATTCATTTCATTCACCGCGCTCGAAAATGAGCGGTCTGAACTGTGTAAAATTGACTTCAAATCATCTCGAAATTGAAAAACGTCACAGCACACACCAATCCTCTGCTATTTTGAGCATAAGCCACTTATTTCAAAGAGGACAACGCCGTCTACAACATATCAAAAATCCAGCTGCTTTTTTTCCTACACTTTTGAAATACATGAGGTGGATTGTAGCACTGTTCAATGTGAATTTCAGGATAAGTGAATAGCATGGATCGATAGAGTTCGAAAAATGAGCCGGGGTGGTTCAGACATGATTTTTCACACAGATGGCCCACAACGGAGAAAATCGGAGTCAAAGTTGGCTACCAGGAGAGCCGACCCGGTGCCACGACCCACAGAATGAAAAGTGGGTTCCAATACCTCGGGGGGTTATCAGACAGGCTTGGGAGGGCCCAAATCCACGAAAATCTCAATCTCACTTTTTGGCCCCATTCCCATCGCCAGCTCGATCCTCTCGTGAGAGGCGTGATATTGTAGTGCGTTGGGTGGTGGTTGCAATTATTATATTCCGGAAGTCGAAAAACGGTTCACCGCCTCAGGGGAAAACAATACATTTTTGTGAAGTGACAAATCATTTCCGCTAATTATTCTCATTCAATTGCGCAATCGATAGCCCATCAAAATATAAGTGTATTCTACTTTCAGAACTTTTTTGATTCGTGTTCATTATTTGCAAATTACTATTTTGCAAATGCCAATGTCGTGCCAGGCCCTGGAAATTTCATACTCTTCCTATTTAATCGAACCGTTCTTGACCAAATGCATTTAAAGAAGGCCTCCCACGAATATTTGGTGAATTAGGGGAAATTTCTAAACATTCCCTTACGAAAAGTAATATATTTTAGATGGAAACCTATATTATCCAGAGGGGGAAACATGATTATATCGTCGGCAGCTCCTTTTTCCTCCGTATATTTTCCTATCTTCTGGTCCTAGCACGCGTTGCCTGTCGATTCTTGGTACCTTTGCGGCCATTTGAGCGCCAATATATCGATTTATTGATTACGGTAGAATTTCGGATCCGTTTCAATGTGCTCGGGTGAGCGCCCCCAACAACACTACGTTGGCAGTCTATGTGACGAAATATTCGTGGGAGGCCTTCTTTAAATACGTACCGTTACTTTACTAATATTTGGCGATCGATAACTGATTTTGTCGACTTTCAGCCAGACTTTTCCTGAATTTACTTCCTTCGGGCAACTTTCAAATTTCCACTTTCTCACAGTCTGTGCACACCAGGTTAGCGATTAAATAGGAAGAGTAAGAAATTTCCAGGGCCTGGCACGGCATTGACATTTGCGTGCAAAATCGTAATTTGCGAATAATTAATTTGCATGAACACCAATCAAAAAACGCCTGGAAGTATAATATCCTTCTCTTTTGATGGGCTATCAATTGCACTATTGAATGAGAAGATTAGTTGCGAATTAGCGAAAATTATTTGTTACGTCACAAACACGCAGTGTTTTTCCCTGACAATGACGCGGTGAACCGTTTTTCGACTTCCGGAATATCATAGTTGCAACCACCACCCAACGCAATACAATATAGGGTTGTTAGTTGGATATCGAAAGTTCCGCCAAATGCCAAGCTTATGTCGACCCACTCAGATCTTCTCCTCTCATAAAGAATTTTTTTCAAGTTTCAAAAAATGTTCCGGAACACCAATGATAAGTGCTGCTAATTCCATATAACCGATTTTCTCAGCCGTTTTCTCAGCTTTCATATTCTTATGCGACATGTATACTTCAGACCTACCACAGATCGATCATGCCCTTTTTATTCCCAATTTCGTGGGGGAAATGACCATTAGCGCATCATTTATCATCATTTCGTGCTCTCCTGCACAGTCAGCGAAGCAGAGGTATACCACGCCTCTCACGAGAGGCTCGGCCCAAAATGGCGTTTCTTTGGCACAGGCATCATTTTTCGAAATGGAGTTATCAATGTTTCTGGGTTCCATTAGGTCCAACGAAGATCCCTTGAGGTATTATTCCATAATTATCATTCCTCACCGAGATGCTGCTACTGTAAGATACAGCGCGCGAACTTTGAGGCTCTTTTTCAATGGTTGAACGATGTTTCTGTGAAAACTTTTGGCTTGGAGCTAGGGCTGAATTTCGATTTCCTATACAACTGTGTTATTGGTTTTCCGAACCTTCATAATAATGGATTTTTAATAATACTAAAAAATCTGCCCCAAAAACAAAAAAAATCCCGCTCCATGAGGGTCTGCGCATGACCACAAGGATTCGAATGATATGTTTATGCTCTCCCAACTCGGGAGTTGAGGGGATGTTTTAATGGAAAGCGTGGAAAAATGAGGTAAAATGATCGTGGAATGAGAAAATGGCGACTCATTCGCCGTGAGTGGTGCGGATGAATCGGTAATGAACAAAGGAAATCAATTGTGAAATGGTCAATTGACAGTTTTTTCAACTGATATTCATGGCGGCACTACCTCAACTCCCGAGTTGGGAGAGCAACATATCATTCGAATCCTTGTGATCATGCGCAGACCCTCATGGAGCGGGATTTTTGATTTTTGGGGCAGATTTTTTAGTATTATTAGAAATCCATTATTATGAAAATTAAGGGTACAATCGGAAAACCAATAACACAGTTGTATAGGATATCAAAATTCATCCCTAGCCCTAAGCCAAAAGTTTTCGCAGAAACATTGTTCAACCATCGAAAAAGAACCTCAATGTTCGCGGGCTGCACCTTACAGTAGCAGCATCTCGGTGAGGAATGATAATTATGGAATAATACTTCCAAGGGATCTTCGTTGGACCTAATAGAATCCGAAACACAGTAAAATAGAATTCGAAATTTGGCTGTGTGCCAAGTCTATGTCGAGTCTCTCGTGAGGGGCGTGATACGTAGCGCATAAGAATATGGCACCTGAGAAAACAGTGCATCTTCTGTTATATGAAATTTGCGGCACTTATTAATGATGTTCCGGAAATTTTTTTTCAAACTTGAGAAAATATTTGCATATCAAAAAAATAAGAAAATATTAGTATGAAATTGTTATCAGCATCTAAAAGTACCCGCAGAAATTTTTTGTCATGAAAATCGGTTGAGAGGTTCATGAGATATGTCATTTCAGCCTCAAAAACGGTAGCTACAGTACTCCCCAACCGATGAGTGGAATGAAAAATCATTGTCACCATGATGATCAATAACAATAATCAATAACCTAAATGCGCAGATTTTGGTAAAACTTTTAAATTTCACTGTACGTCCATTTCATTGATCCTTTTGCGAACAGCCGCATATGGGTAATTATTGAGCAATTAATTAAATAATACATTAAATAATACAGCAGATGGTGGTACTCCGTTTGATGATTTATTCAATTGTTATATTTCACGTAAGGGGGTGTCTCCCAATGAGACCATCGGACAATATAGGTCTGCCGATGATGCCATCAGACAACACTACGGGTATGACAATTCCCCTCTCTTACATTATATTTTATGTTTGTGTAATTTATGAGAGGAATCGCGAGAAAATCTACCATTTGAGGGGGGTATGTGGAACTCGAAAATTTTTCTCTTCGATTTCCCTGTAAACAGAGTTCAAGGTACTTTCAATCATGCTCTATTTGATAGCGTTTCCCGTTTTTTGATATAGGCCTTATTTTTGAGTACGGCAGTATCAAAGAGCCGGTCTTATGGATTTTGCACCCGAGTGTGCTTACGTAGAAATTTAATAACTCGCTTTTTAAAGTTATTAAAGTTTTTTTTAAAAAAACGCTTTCTCTGTAAGATCGCAGGACTGGGCGGCACAACTCCTTCAAAGTGAACGGTTTGGGCTCAAACTTTTTTCACAAACAGTTCGAGGTGGAAATGAAATTTTAAAAGTGAGAAATACAGAAAATGTCAACTTTTGAAAATATCTTAATTTTATCTTAATTTTAAAGCGAGTTATTAAATTTCTACGTAAGCATACTCGGGTGCAAAATCCATAAGACCGGCACTTTGATACTGTCGTACTCAAAAAATCTATATCAAAAAACGGGAAATGCTATCAAATAGAGCATGATCGAAAGTACCTTGAACTCTGTTTACAGGGAAATCGAAGAGAAAAATTTTCTAGTTCCGCGCCCTGGTCGATTCTCTCGCGATTCGTCTCTTATACTAATTTGTGTTATTTTAAAATTATTTTCAGCGATGTGCACTATCACTCAAGAATGTGATAAAGAAGACGAAGAGATCTGTGAAACAGCTTACATCGACAATGGGACAGCGAAATGCACCACACGAGATGGAGCGCCTAGCTGCGAGATGATATTCGAAGGTGTCGAGACACACGATAAATTAACTTGTCTACATGGAAAGTGGTTCAAGAATGGAATTCCTTTAGGATTGAGTAACATTCTTATCGGTTGCTACTGCTCATTAAATTAAAAACTTCCGCATGTGATAAACTTTTCTTAAGATCGTGTTATTTTAAGCAATTACGTCAGGGTTTCCATAAAATACAAAAGGTCAAAATACAAAATGAATAGAAATTATGGGCACTCGAACTTTTACTAGTTACTGATATTTTCACGTCGAACGAGATTTGAGCAAACAGTTTCATATGAGAGGAATCGGGAGAAAGTCGAGGACGAAGTGTCACTTCGAAAAATCATGATTTTTAAATTTCCTGGAAATTTTAGGCAAAGTACTACAAAGTCTCCTCTATCGAATAGTGTTGCCAGAATTTTTTTTACAAATTTAAGTATTGAAGTGAAACACAAACAAACCTGGTATGTTGGGCATTTTTTCCAAACTTACAAAGTTTGAAAAATTTTACCAACTTTCCCTGAAAGTAGCTACCGGTATACCCAAATACCATTTCCAATCAATATTTCATCACCATTACCCTATTCTACTTGAGTCTATCCAGCTCCACTTCTCACATTTCCATACCAAATTAGCATGGCAATTGCATCAGACTGTCTGTCTACGTGCCCGTGACCAGTCAAATGCATGCTAATTGCCCCATTCTCCGGCTATAAAAATACCGTTACTTCACAAAAAAGCGCGCGCGGAGTCATAAATTATGATAATTTGTGATAAAAAGTCATAAATTGCTGCAGCTCGGATAATTGGACACCAATTATCCCAATATTGTGTCATTTGATAACTGTCATTGAGTCCTCGAAAGCTGTGTCTTTAAAAAAATAATTGTAATTACAAAATTATGAGGGAATGCGATAATTAGAAGCAGAATTCTACAGTTTCTCTTGGTGCAGGCAACATGGCCCGTAGTTTGGTCAGCGGTGAACGATAATCCAAGAGCATCTGGAGGAGGATTGCGACCTTATTATCGTATTCCTTCATAATTTTGTAATTAAAATAATTTTTTTAAAGACAGCTTTCGAGGACTCAATGACAGTTATCAAATGACACAATATTGGGATAATTGGTGTCGAATTAGCCGGGCTGCAGCAATTTATAACTTTTTATCACAAATTATCATAATTTATGACTCCGCGTGCGCTTTTTTTTGAAGTAACGGTACGTCTCTCCCTCTTCAGCGGCGTCGTTAACTCATCGTCTCTGATCAATATCATCTGTCTTTGGCTCTGTCCTTGGCAGTATGATCGCTCATCCGCTCAACCGATAAGAATGTTACTCAATCCTAAAGGACTTCCATTCTTGAATCACTTTTCATGTAGACAAGTTAATTTGTCGTCTGTCTCGACACTTTCGAATATCATCCTATTTTTTAAGGTCGTCAAGATGGCAGAGGATACGATCATCAGTGCCAATGGTTTTCTTTTCATTTTAGGAGTCTCCCGTAGGTGTAGTGACAGACGACAGTTGATAGTCGTTCCCCATCATCTGAGACGCTTGTTTTTCGATTCTCACCATTCGTCTCATCTTTCTGGTGGTCATATCAGTGCGTTCGCCTAAGGACCGCCACCCCTGTTGTACAACAAAAAGTGACTCGATGTATATTTCAAATATCACGCGTGTCACGTAACAATAAGGATCGAATCAACTTTGGTGTAAAAGACTACTCGGGGGTAGTCTCTCAGATGAAATGCAACGAAGGAGTTGGAGGAGTTTTGCTTTGAGCACCTTTTATCGGAGAACGCAACAAGTCAACACGCGGCTGAGACAAAGAATAACGGGCAAATAGCAATAACTCCTCGAAACTGCGTCACTCCTAAACGCCTCAGATCGTGTCTCGGCAGGGACTGAACAGTCCGGTGCAGAGCACAATCAGAGGCAAAGGAGTGAAGCAGTGGGTTTTGAGGTACGTACTGAGCAAGCGGCCAACGGGGCCTTGGCTAGAGAAGATGCGGGGCGAGAGAATTAGGGGGGTTAGCGTGAGAACAGGAGGAGAAATCGGGTGAAATGAAGAGGAAACAGAGAATCATACAAATGTACCAGGAATAACTAGAGATTGCAGCTAAGATAGAGATGAAATGACGGAATCTTCTAGAAACAAGAAAAGAGGGAAGAATCGATAATGAAAAGGGATTTCCTTCAAAGCTAGTCTTTGACACTGGCGGGCGGGCGAAGATCTCCGATCTTATTGAATCTTCGTATTGAAATCCATTCTATCAACAAAGATGCAATTCTCCTTGAATAATCCTCTTCTCTTATTCGTTACAATAGGACGAATGGATAAATAGAGCAGTAGAAATAGAAACGGGGTTGAGTAATCGAACTCTCCCTTACGATTCATATGACTTTGGAGGGTGACTTCTTCTTGGGTGAGTGACGCCACGAAGGGACTGGCCACCATACACTAGAATATCCTCCGATAATCAAGAAGAGAGTGACTCCCACAGCCATGAGAATGCAGATTACGACGAGTGACGCTGCTTTCCAATAGTTGATCAGAAAGGTGATCAGGGGCGATAAATCCGGAAGGAACTCTCCACTCGGAATCTCTCCACCCTTAACCGTTCTCATTGTCTCCGAGAGAAGAAGATGAGGGGGAGTGGAGAGTTTTCCCGCCAGCTTGATCTCTCTTCCGCTGCAACTGGACTGACACTCAGTTCTCACATCTGACTCCGAGAATTCCGAGAAGAGAAGAGAAGTTTCCTCTCACTCTTCATTCTTGGGGACTTGCATGGGATGCTCAAGACATTCCCTTTACATGAAAGGAGTGCGTCCGTCTCTTGCGGGGAAGTACAAAGGAACTGAACTTTGGCACTAGTCACAGCTGTAACAGCCTTCCATTGAGAGCATAGTGATTGTACATACATCTTCCTCTTCTTGCACTTCGGCAGTCTGAATCTCTTCTGAGAGGACGAGATAGATCTTAACGTTTCCTCTTCTCCTGATTATCAAAGGAGTTCCTCTCTTTGTGTCCATTACCAGTCTAATGGGAAGGGTGTTTACTAGAGTGAACATTTCTTCGAGGGTTGTGTCGACGCAATCACATTTAGCTTCAACGGTTGCTAGCTGACACACACATCTCTCAGTTGCTCTACATTTGAAGTCTCTGGCTGACTCTTTATCGGGACAACGATTATTGTCCCAGAAATCACGGGTGAGCGCCATTCTTATTCCGTCCGTTAGGAAAGTCTGCTGGGGGATGTCGGAGATATCTGGCTTCTCCATCTCATCCATTCTTATGAGCTTTACTCCTTGACTCTCTAGTTGCAATACTATTGCCTGACATGATAAATACATAATTGAAATAGATAGTGCGCCAAAGTGAAAGAGGCAAACTGGTGGGGGGAGGGGGGTTGGAGGTTGATAGGGACCGTCGACATGATGCCAAGTTGGGGAATTTCTATTTCGTTATCATTGCACTAATTTGAGACACACACACACTCTCTCTCATTGTTCCCCAAGATGCCCCAGGCTTGATAGCAATTCGATAGCTTGGAATATACACAGGCGTAATGGAAATATACATTATTATAAATTGAATTATTTTTATCTGTTGTTTACGAAATTTATATTTTCTTGGCGCCAATGATTTTACACGAATATTCAACTTTGTTATAGGATTCTGAGAAACCGTCTCGCCATCCAGAATCACCGAAGCAGACCAGCCGAGTCTTGCGAACAGGTGCAGAACCGATACAATAGACCTGAAATTGCGAGATCGGGAAGATGGATATTTCCTGTTCAAGAGTTTATGAGGTTAAAATATGAGTGTGTGCGACTTTAGGGAAATTGTGTGCGCGTTAAAATATTACTTTTCACGAAATGGACTGCTAGAACGGCCGGATGGCACTTCGAGAAAGCGGCCTTTCCAGGTAATGGTAAGGCCCGTAAAAAGGAAGCGAAGCAAGAGAAAAATGAGAAAAAGAATGGGAAGAGAGCGAGACAGCTAGGGAAGGGGGTAGGGTTGGCCATTCGGCCTTAGCGCCCTCGCAATTTTTCCCCTCCCCCACGCGCGGCTTTGCGAGGTTGTAATAACCACAATTGCAAGGGCGCAATTTTAAGGTGAGGCTATGCGAGGGCGCAATTAATTACGACCTCGCAATTTTTCCTGATCGCCGATTGGCTCTGAAAGTCGATTTTGTCGTGTATTTCATTTTTAGAAGTAACATTCCCAATTCGCAGAAGTGGATAATAGATAGTAAGAAATGTTTTTTTTTCACTATTGCCAACCACTATTGTTGAGTTGTGATGATGCACCTTACTTCTTACTACCTATTTTCACTTTCAAGAATTGGGAATGTAAATACTAAGATTAAAATAAACGAAGAATTCGCATTAGGGTGCTAATCGGCGCCCATAATCGCCCTCGCATAGCATTTTCCCCTGAATCAATTATAAAAAATTGGCTCTGATCCCCCTTTCCAATACCCTTGCTGCCAAAGCAAAACCACCGATTCGACGACGTCGACGGACATCCATCTCTTGCCCCCATTCACAGTTATAATTCTTGATTCTGACGGAATAAACAATGAATGAATGAATGAATCCTCTCCCCTTCCCCCCGAATTGCGCCCTCGCAATTGTGGGCTGAGCTTATTACAACCTCGCAAAGCCGCAATCGTTTAGCCAACCCTAGAAGGGGGTACATCCCTCAGGTCAGTCTATGTTGCCTCTCTCGAATCGCTGTACTCCCCGGTCAAATTGCCCTTTGTCGTCTAACTAATCAATTTTGTGAAATATGAAATCCCATTTCTCCTAGGGTTGGCTTCACAAGGAATAGATAAGGGGGGACAACATTGTTTTTCCTTGCAAAGGAATTTCAATTCGGTGTAGACATATTAAATTTCATGTATGGAACACATTTCAAGCAGATACATCAACTTTTGAAAAAAATATTTTTTTGAAAATTCCATGAACACTGGTCTGACACTGGTTCATGGTCTGAAAAAATTTTGAAATTTTTTTCCGGTTGGTGATGAAATAATTATGTCAATCTTGTTCACGGCATCGTAGACAAATAATCTATCACTTGAAACACGAAATATTTCGCAATCGGGATCATAAATATCACCAGACGCGCGCCAACGTCCGCTGATATCTGAACGTTTAGTCAACATTTACGAATATCGGCCGTGTAGTCCGGATTGAAACAAATAGTTTCGTTGATGCAGTTTTTGATGAGGATTCTAAAAATCGCAAAATCGTTGTCAATAGATGGGCAATTTTTTTCCAGAACGGTCAAAAAAACAGAGAAAAATTGAAATTTCGACCCTTTATAGTTGTCAGATCACTTTCAAAGTGGTTTTATTCGTATTTGTTTCGCAAAATACACCTAGAAACACTATAAAAACATACTTTTTAAAATAGTAAAAAAATCGATATCCCCGGTATACCCGATATACCCGGGGTTACTGTAACTTTTCGGGGAGGGACCCAAAACCTTAGTTACTTGGCCAAATATCAGCACTCGTGATGCTGACTTCACCACCAAGTTATTAGCACAGGTTGCAAAAAAGCGCCCCGGCCTCTCGTGGATGGTCTCTTAACCACACCTATAGGCGTAATTATTGCAATTTTCACAACCTACTGGAATCACGAACTACTGGAAGTGGAAAAAGGTGTTCCACTGTGGAACGCAATGGAACACTTTAGTGGAGAGTGGACTCCTTGTATGTGCGATAAGGACACGCTAATTTTTTGATAATTTTTTCAAGAATTATAAATACTGAGTTGCTGATGTTGTAGGGCTAGTTGGCTGAGTTGCTGATGTTGTAGGGCTAGTTGACTGAGTTGCTGATGTTGTAGGGCTAGTTGGCTGAGTTGGTGATGTTGTAGGGCTAGTTGGCTGAGTTGCTGATGTTGTAGGGCTAGTTGGCTGAGTTGCTGATGTTGTAGGGCTAGTTGACTGAGTTGGTGATGTTGTAGGGCTAGTTGGCTGAGTTGCTGATGTTGTAGGGCTAGTTGGCTGAGTTGCTGATGTTGTAGGGCTAGTTGACTGAGTTGCTAATGTTGTAGGGCTAGTTGGCTGAGTTGGTGATGTTGTAGGGCTAGTTGGCTGAGTTGCTGATGTTGTAGGGCTAGTTGGCTGAGTTGGTGATGTTGTAGGGCTAGTTGGCTGAGTTGCTGATGTTGTAGGGCTAGTTGGCTGAGTTGCTGATGTTGTAGGGCTAGTTGGCTGAGTTGCTGATGTTGTAGGGCTAGTTGACTGAGTTGGTGATGTTGTAGGGCTAGTTGGCTGAGTTGCTGATGTTGTAGAGCTAGTTGGCTGAGTTGCTGATGTTGTAGGGCTAGTTGGCTGAGTTGCTGATGTTGTAGGGCTAGTTGGCTGAGTTGCTGATGTTGTAGGGCTAGTTGGCTGAGTTGCTGATGTTGTAGGGCTAGTTGGCTGAGTTGCTGATGTTGTAGGGCTAGTTGGCTGAGTTGCTGATGTTGTAGGGCTAGTTGGCTGAGTTGCTGATGTTGTAGGGCTAGTCGATTGATCTTCTGAAGTCTTTTGACTATTTGATTGAATTGTTGAAGTGGCCGCATTGGTGTTCTGCACGCCTCTCTCCCCTGACAATGAGAGTGGATTATAATCAAATACCAATAAAATAGATATTCCAACACAATTACAGTTATGAATTTTCGAAGCATGTTTTTTTGAGTTTTTAAAAAAAAAGTCTTCATAAAATACGAGAATGTATTATTATTATAAAAATCTACGAAAAATTGTTTACAAATTTAAGCTTCTGACCTTGTGACGGCTGGGGTCAAGCTAGAGAAATAAAGATAGGAGGGATAAGGGAGTGAGATCATCAGTCAACTCGTAGCGACTGTTTATAGGAGGGTCGTGGGTCTTTATGAGGCTTCGGCAACTTTGCGTCTGACTATATTGGTTCAGTGTAGAGGACTGTACCAGACAGACTGATAGGAAGAGAGCTATGATAATCAATGGAATAACGCGTCTGACCCGATAAAATCTGATCCAACCCTTCATGTACTCGTATGGCTATGATTCAGCATTCTAACTAGTTGATTCCCTCATGAAGATAACACAGTTTTCCCTCTTCAATTCACTGAGAATTAATTACCCGTAATAAGCGTTTGCACGTAATTTTAGACTGTGATTTCACGTTGTTTGCGCGAGCAGTTAATTTTCGATTGTAAATCGAATATGGGCGACTCCGCCGGAAACCAGAGCCAGAACAGGCAGCAGAACGGCCCTTCAGACTGTCCGGAGTAGACGAACAAGCGGACTCGACTGTAGCAAATCAAGAAGGACCCGAGCCTGACTTGCGGTCTCATCGAATCGATCAAGGAGCGAAACACCGCCCTTGTTATGGCTGACAAAATCCCTAAGCTACTAGAGGTAATGGAGGCAGCGCGTGACTTCGAAGGCTCCTCAAGTTCGGCTTCCCCACTGATGCAGGCAATGCGTGTAGCCCATTCCCTGTCAAACAAGAACGAGACGAAAGGGCGCCCGTCCAAACAGGCGCCGAGCTCGCAAGAGTGCCCTCGCTCTTTTCCCACTCAGCCATAGATGGTTTCGCAAAAAAACCTCTCTTCATTTCGCATACTCTCTGATCGGTCTGACAGGCGAGATAGTGTGCAGAATGATGAGGGCATTTCTTGCAAAGCCAGAGCCGAAGAGCCAGAGCCAGACCGACTCCAACGTCAATACGGTCATCTCAAATCCCAGTGCCCGTACCCAACAAGAAGGTGACGAGATATCCGTACCTGTGATGTCAGTTCGAAACAAATTGGAGTTCTGGAGAGGTAATGGGGCCACTTCGTTTGTTCTTGAGGTCTTCGAGAATGGGTATCGGTCAAATTTCAAATGTAACGCAAAGTTAATCAATACTCGATGGCAGATAATCGAGTAAATGCGCAGCGGGAGGAAGACTTTATTCTAGGCGAAGTCGCTCGTCTGCTGTCGAGTGGTGCCATAGAGAGATGGTTCTCCCTCGTGCTGTCTCTCCTTTGGCGGCCGTCCTATTTTCGGCTCATGCATGACTTGAATGACCTGCACGTTTTCCTGCATAAGACAAAGTTTCGAGTAGAAGACCTCTCAACGGTGTGGTTTTCCCTTCATTCGAACCACTACGTTCTGCCAAAAATAATTTTAAAACCCCGCCAGAAAAAGCTCGTTGCAAGACCATTGAAATTTAAATCTTGGCACTTTGCCAACTTGACCAGTGTGATTTGGCCAGGGTGATTTTTCTGTTTTATTTTTCATCATTTATCGATTTGTTGGTTCTTTACTCGATGAATGTGTTGTTTATATTGCTCAAAGTGAAGTGCAGGCCAGTTCTCGCGATTATGACGTGTACAATAGGGGCAGTTCGTGTTTTGTTATCGCCTAATTCCCTTTTGTCATTGTTGTTTAAATTCCTTAAGTTTTCGTTCAGTTTTGGAGGGATCGAGGCAAAGACGAGGCCTCCGAGTCGGCTCGTACCATCGCGTTCATGGGATTAAAGGCTGGCGCGAACTACATCGTCCATCAGGTAAGTATTTCACGGACTCGACGATTATATTTCCGTCTTTTTGACGTTGCCAAACGACATTTATTCTTTTCATTTTTCAGCAGAAGCTCCTCAAGCACCGCAACAAGAAGGCCCACGTCATGGATGGCCAGTTTAGCTGATGCGCCATCGCCGACAACGTCGAATGTGCTCCAGAGCGCCTTGAGAAGCAGGTAAAGACAGGATCCTGTGTTTTTAGTTCACTTTGGCGATTATCGAATGACTGGTTGCTTGTCCGATATGATTTTCCACGCTGCCATCTTTTTGAGCCACATTAAATAGTTGCCATGTTAATATTAAGTATCGACCAACCTACCCAACAAACCTACAAAGAATTGAAGCTTTACTTTTTCGGGTCCTCATTGACCACGCCTTCGCCCAGGATAAGATGGTCGACACCATCGGTGTTACCAAGAAGCTCCCTCGCAAGACCCACAAGGATCTCCGCAAGGTAATTGCTGTATTTAAATGTGATAATAATATCGAAGCTGTAATATTTAAGCAACTGAAAATTGCCAAAATAATGCTATATTATTCTAAATAAACACAGTTTGTTGACGTATAATATTTATAAAATTATGACGTTGCTATTGGGTCAGAGTCCCCGTGAATTTATGGGAGCTCTGACCGAGCATAACAATGTGATTGATTGAGCAGTGAAGTATAATGCTGCCGGTTGATAGAATAACCGGTGCTCAGCTCACGCGGGTAAATGCTGATAAAGCTTATACTTATATGTAGTTTTCCTTTTATAGGTCGCATCTATCGGAGCTTGGCATTCGCCTCGCTCCCAGTTCGATTGCCTGTGCTGGTCAGAAGGGATACCACCACCATACCGAGATGAACAAGAAGATCTACCGTATCCGCAGAGCTGCCTTCTCCAGTGACGGCAAGGCTAATGAAGCCACGGATTTTAATCTTTCGGATAGTTCAATGTTGCCCACAAATAGTTATTAAACGCCAAATCACTGTTATAAAAATCGATAAATATCTTGTTCTCGCAGAGTTATGTGACAGGGAAAATGGAATCAGGGGAATCTGTGCTAAAATTTTCAAAAAAATTGGCAAAATGCCAGGATTACGGTACTTGCAGTTCTCTCTCTTTCTCTGTACCCTCTTTTTCTTGCATACCCCCCTGTAGAACGTAGTGCGAACGGTTTCTTGGCTACCTTTGATCTCCGCAGTTGTTACCACTACCTGCGTGTGAACCATGAGGAGGAACTCGAGAAAGCAGTGAGAATTGTGAAAAAGGACTTGGAGAGCGCGGGTGTCCATACAGCCGATGAAAAGTGTCATTGGGCGCCGTCTCAACAGGGAACATTGTTGGGATTCGAAGTCGATTTGAGAGAAGGAACAGTCAGAGTGTCAGAGGACAAAATATCCAAAGCCTTAGAGAGGCTCGTACTCCTTAGAGAGGAGGATTCCCCTTCGGTTAGAGACCGAAACCGTGCAGTCGGTTTCCTTATGTCAGCCTCCCTCCTTCTAGGTGTCTTGGCCACTCTCCTCTCCCGCTCCCTACTCCACTGCATAGCCGAATCCCAGCAACAAACACCTGCACCCCAACACCCGGCTTCCCCTCTCCCACCACGAGAAAAGTGAGATAGAACAATGGATGAGAGAGCTAACAATAAGAGACAGGGCAACCAGAAAGTTTGTGGATTCCCTATGACAGATTGATAAGGGAGGGGAAACAGATACTTCGGCGACTGGACCCCCTCAAATATTTTAAGCCCCCTCAAATATGTTAATCCCCCTCAAATATTTTAGACCCCCTCAACTTTTAAAAACCCCCTCAACTGGTACAGAGCCGAATTTCCTATCAAAATTCCTGCGTTTAGCAGTCATATGTACTGCCTTTACCGGCTGCAAAAAGGGGGAACCGTGCTTGTGTGCGCTGCAAATTTCGTTCACTGGACAAGCTGAACATTGTGAGGTCGAAGGGTGCGATTTTAGCATTTCGTGCAATAGCAGTGCACTCTGTACTGCTAGTACACGAGAGAGCGCGTGCTGCAGTGCACTGTGCGTTTCCGTACATCATTCTCGCTTTTTCTCGTGTATCGAAACATTTGCTTTCTTCCAAATCAAGTACTGCAGTACACATGAGACTCAAGTGCACTGCAGTAGTGCACTGCTATTAGCCACCCTAAAACAAGTCCTCATACTGAATACTGAAATACTGAGCTCGACTGGGAAGGGCCTAGAGGCTCTTCCGTGACCTATTTAGAAATTGGCATTTCCGTGGAGATGGGCCTTCTTTGGGGAAGGGTGATTCTAATTTCGTGTAATCGGAGCGGTGGCTTAAGTTAGTTTAGTTTTAAGAGACCGATTATTGATATATGACGCTGTCCGCGATAGCTTCAACAAAGGATCGGCACAGGCAAAATGATGTTCTTCAAATTTCTTGAAAAATCGGTTTTAGGGGTTGTTTTTGATTCTGCACAACGTGACGTCGTTAGTTTTTCAAGATTTTGCCTCCAGGCGCCAAAATGGCGCCGCGCCACTTTAGGGCGCGGCACGTTTTCCTTTCATAACTTGTGTCAACCAGCTCGAATCAGCCCAAAACACACGTACCCGAACAGAATTTTATGGCGAATTCAATGGTATATTTGGTTATACGTGAATCGTCCAAAGAAGCGAGATAAAACAACTTTTTGACCCCTTATAGTGTGAACCAGGAGACATAGTTTATTCGACGTGCCTTTCGATTCTGATTCTAATAATATAGCATTGTGTAGGGGAAAAAGAGGTGGAAATATGTTTCCCTAGCGATTTTCCGATTTTCAACGCGCGAACTGTTGTCCGTCCGTCCGATCTGCCTAGTTAGGCAGCGGTGAGCACAGTGAGTCCGTCCGATCTGCCTAGTTAGGCAGCGGTGAGCGCAGTGAGTCCGTCCAATCGGCCTAGTCAGGCAGCGGTGGGGATAGTGAGTGCCAAGAAAGTATTAGGGAACCCAGGATTACGGTACCTGGAACCAATAGAGTCTCTCAGAAGTCCCTTGGCACAGGTTAACACTCCCCGGGTCCTTGAGGTACTCTATTGGTTCCAGGTACCGTAATCCTGTGTTCCCTAATACTTTCTTGGTACTCACTATCCCCACCGCTGCCTGACTAGGCAGATTGGACGGAATCACTGTGCTCACCGCTGCCTAACTGGGCAGATCAGGCGGACTCATTGCGCTCACCGCTGCCTAACTGGGCAGATCGGACGGACTCACTGTGCTCACCGCTGCCTAACTAGGCAGATCGGACGGACGGACAACAGTTCGCGCGTTGAAAATCGGAAAATCGCTAGGGAAACATATTTCCACCTCTTTTTCCCCTACACAATGTTATATTATTAGAATCAGAATCGGCGCCATTTTGCGCGGCGCCATTTTGGCGCCTGGAGGCAAAATCTTGAAAAACTAACGACGCCACGTTGTGCAGAATCAAAAACAACCCCTAAAATCGATTTTTCAAGAAATTTGAAGAACATCATTTAGCCTGTGCCGACCCTTGAACAAGGTTTGTTGATTCTATCGCGGACAGCGTCATATCTATTACCAATATGGGGAGAATTATGTTGTTATTTTAATAAAGAGTTGTTAATTGTACATTAAAAATATTGATAATATTTTGTTGTAGTGGCTCAATTAGTGTAGAGGTTGACCTGCTAGACGGTGGTGGGCACAATGTCAAGTAATATTCCATAAAATTCCCTTGATGAATGAGACTTTCCTCACACCAAACAATTTCAATTCAAAAACCATTTCATATACAATTTACATTTGCATATTAGCAAGACGATAAATGCTCTTTTGCAACAATAGGTTTTTCTTATATATTTATCGCGATATGTCATCATCGATGTTTGGATTTCTGATAAGCTACACTCATTTTCTACAAATTTTGAGAATAATTATAGCATGAGCGATAGTGGAATTCGAGGTGAAAGATTCTCTTGGGTAAAAGATGAACCTTGTGCTGTCACTTTTGATTTCGCTTTCATAGAGCAATGGTATGGCGAACGATATACGATTTTCCAGCTTATTGTCTGTCCTTGCTTCCACAATTGATTGATATGATAAATTGAGAAGGTCGTGGATCTTGCTCACAATAGCCTTCACAATAGTGATGGAATATATGACTAATTGTGTTCTAATAAGGGTGATGACAGTAGATGGAAGGAGTTATAGGAGCTGATATGTTTTTTTTTGTATTTGAGATCCGCAAGAGAAATATACAGATGTGTAATAAGCAGGCGTTTTCAACCGGCATTTGGTGCTGTCCGCAATTATAGGGTTTTTTTGTTAAATACTTTTCTTCTTAGACACTTGGAAGAGCCATTTCCATCGGCCGTTTTAGCGTTTATTCAATTCCATCGCATTCGTTCGTAGTCTAATGACGGTAGGGCTGTCGCTTACGATCGGATGATACGGCCGATGAAGATGGATCTTCTAACTGTAGTGCATTTTCGCGTATTCCACTATCAAATCCCACCATCTCACTGGCGGATTTCCTAATGATCTACGGAGATCGGGAGGGGGATCATTCATTGACTGAGGTTGACCATCTGAAGTCGCCTGTCCACGCAAGAATTCTTCGCCCGTTTGATGCAGCGTTGGAGTCTGTGATAGGCAGCCGACGGACGTCCGAGATGCAGATCTTCGTGCAAAGATTCGTGTCCACCAATCTCTTTTTCGCATGCCATTATGTTTGGCCAATATGGGCATACGGCGTGTATGGATGTATCCTTCCGCTGGTATTTTATGAGTATGAAAGATTTGTGATAGAATTGTTCCCATGAAGAAAATAGAAACCGAGAGCGACCAACGGCAAGCGAAAGAAGGAGCTGGCCAGATTTTCTCAGTGAAGCAAGGAGCAGCAAGTGGAATGATATGAATTTCAGAACCCTCAACTGAATTTCCCTACCGAGGATCAGGACATAATTGAACTCTAGATAAATGTGTCCACCCTAAAACTAACTGTTGCTTTCCAGGAATTGTCGGTGAACGCTACTGAGTGAAAAAGACAAATAACCCCCAAAAGATTCCCTCGCAACAATGACCTTCACAGTAGGGACACACCATAAATGTTTCCTCATTTCGCACATTACTGCGATCGTTCAATGAAAGAGGGTGCCCAATGATAGTCAAATACTCGAATAAAAAAACTAGCAGGGTGTGTTGAGGTTAAACTACGTTATGGTAGGTGCGCACTACGTTTTCAAAGTATGGTTCAGGGGGGCGTTCAGTTGCAGGGCACAGTTCGGTCCAGGGGGAGCTTTGCAGCCGACTCCAGGCTCGGTCCAGGGGGGAGCTCTGTAGCCGGCTCCAAATTCGGTCCAGGGGGAGCTCGGTAGCCGGCTCCAAGATCGGTCCAGGGGGAGCTTTGCAGCCGACTCCAGGCTCGGTCCAGGGGGGAGCTCTGTAGCCGGCTCCAAATTCGGTCCAGGGGGAGCTCGGTAGCCGGCTCCAAGATCGGTCCAGGGGGAGCTTTGCAGCCGGCCGAAGGTTCGGTCCAGGGGAAGCTCGGTAGCAGGCTCCAAGTTCGGTCCAGAGGTTTTTAGCAGGCTCCAAGTTCGGTCCAGGGGAAGCTCGATAGCCGGCTCCAAGTTCGGTCCAGCGGGAGCTCGATAGCCGGCCCCAGGTGACATTGAAGCTCTACTTGTTGGGGAATGTGAATCTCTACAAAGAGTACTGGCTTATTCCGTTGCAAAAGGCTCGTGAGGCTGAGAGCGATCGAAAAAAGTTGCCACTACGCCACTTCGTGGCTCCGTGGCAACTTTTTTCGATCGCTCTCAGCCTCACGAGCCTTTCACAACGGAAACGCAGGATACAGTGCGTTCAGAACTTTTAGAGCAATTTCGGAAACGTTTTCTATGATCCCCTACGCTCTCTGAATCATTTTGGAACTTTTTGAAATTTTCGATTTTTCACGTTAGAACGTGTTAGAACACGTTCACACACGTTTCTGACATCGCAAAACACTTTTCCTGTGATCCCCTACGCTCTCTGAATCATTTTGTAACTTTTTGAAATTTTCGATTTTTCACGTTAGAACGTGTTAGAACACGTTCAAACACGTTTCTGACATAGCAAAATACTTTTCCTATGATCCCCGACACTCCCTTCACCATTTGGGAAAATATCGAAAATTTCGATTTTTCACGTTAAAACTCGGCAAAACAGGTGAAAACGTGTTTCACGGTACTCAAAACCGTGTTAGAGCAGTTTCTGGCACTTGCGAAAAATGCGGCAAAAGGTTTGCCCGCGGCGGGGATCGAACCTGGGGGTCTCGGATTCAAAGTTTGGCTCGTAACCCACTTGGCTATGGATTTCGTTAATTAAATTTTGTAAAACTTGAAAAGTATTCTGGTCGGGAATCATATGCAAAAGGAATTGGGAAGATAGCGCGATTTTGAAACGAAATATAAGGAAAATGCGAAAAACGTGACCGCCGGACACACAGACACACAGACACACAGACAGACAGACAGACAGACGTTCTGAAATAATAGTCTTTAGTAATGCGGGAGTACGTTAGATGTCGAACAATTATTTATTTTGGTTACAAGTCTTAGAACCGACTTAAAGAAATTCATATGTCTCTTGGGCCGGAATCGTCATACATAATACATGTTGTGTACTATAGTATATGACACGTCTTCTGAGAGATTGCAGGAATCCGACCCCCCTCGCGCACAGCCGCCCCAAGTTTGTCCGTTTCGGATGAAATATTTATGGTGGATGTTGTTGGGGACTCTAAGAATTATCAATGTGGTTATTTGGACCAGAGCCGGCTTTTGGGGAAAACCCGGCTCCAGAACCGGTTTTGGACTATCTCAGCTCAGAAAAGTGCTACAATGCTGGGATTCGGCTTAAAAAATGCAGAAAAACATTTTGAACAACTTTCATGTTGAGCATGTTACGGTATGACTTTGACATCAGGTCGAAAAAAATCAAAAAGTACGAAAAAATTGAAGAAAAATCGGAAAATATTTTTTCCTGGATCGGTATGCCCCCCTTTCAGGGTCTCATATTTCTAGTGTAGACTCCACAGCACAATGTTGTGTTAGAAAAAAATAGACCAAGCAGGTGTCGGGGTGATAAGCAAAGTTGTGATCCAAAAAATAGGCGAAAATCGTGATTTTTCGGAAACAAATTTTTCGGAAAACATGGTTTCGCGCTTCTATTCATTCGAAAACTTCTTATAATATATTCATTGATCATAAAATGTTATTTTGCATTGAATTACGTCTATACGAGGAGAGAAAATCGTCAAGTCACTAACCCATTTTTTCAGATTAATCATTTCTGTTATTTCTGCATTCACAGCCAAAATTTGCCATATCCACATTCTAAAAGCGAAGTAGAGATGTGGTGTTGTTAAATATTCTTCTGCTCGTTCTGCAGTGTTCGCGTTTTCAAGTTAAAAAAAATAGTGTCCAAATTATGATAGCGATTGTTGGCAAAATCACGAAGTCGCAGCTATAATGTTAACACATATAATATGTAGTGATGACAATTATATTTACCAATTATTATATTTTCCCGCTGCTATCTTATGTTTAAAACGCGTTCTCTGTAAGAGTGCAGTGAATGACGGGCTAATCGGCTCAACTCATTCAAAGTGGTCGACCCGGACTAAAACTTTTTTCACAGATGGTCTAGGGTGCAAAGTAAATTTCAAACGTGAAAAATTCGTGAAATTTCAAATTTTGAAAAATCGATAATTTTTTTAAGAAAAAAAAATTTTTTTCTCAATTTTTTTATTTTGCATTCGTGTTATATATCATTCGAAAGAGCATCAAATGTTATGCTTATATCCTAAATTTCATGACATTTGAGTCACATGGAGCGAAAATCGATAATCGCATATCAAGAAATTTGCCGATTGCGTTAAACTTTATTTTGGATAAAATTGTTCCTATGATTTGCTCATCATGAATCCGACATATAATAGGTATTTTTCATTGTAGAATCGAATGGGAGTCTGATAATGCCACATTTCCATTGTGAAAGTGTGTCTACATTCAATAGACCATTACCACTCTGAGGTCAGAGTCAACCTAAAAGTGTGTAGAAAACCTTTTTACAGGCCTTGAAACTAAATCGTATGTATGCCATTTGAAAGAGCATCAAAAGTTATGTCTAACTCTATGATTTCAGGACGATTGAACAATTAGGAACGAAAATCGATAATCTCAGCTCCAGAAATTGATAATTTAAGTGAAGCTCAATATTCGCATATATTTTCATTCGAAATGATCGGACAGGTCTTAAACTTTTTTTACAAGTGTCTTGAGGCGCAAAGTAAATTTTAAAATCAAGAAAGTCATGAAAAGTAAAAATTTGAAAAAATCGATAAATTTATTTTTCGAAAAAAAATTTTAAAATTTTTTTTTATTTTCATATCGTGTTATATATCATTCGAAAGAGCATCAAAAGTTATGTATAAATCCACACTTTCATGAAGATTGGGGTACTAGCAGTATCGAGATGGCGAATACATCCCCACAAATTGATCGATGTTCGCAATCTCATATTTTCGCTCACAATAACTCAATTTTCATGAAAGTGTGGATTTATACATAACTTTTGATGCTATTTCGAATGATATATAACACGTTATGAAAATAAAAAAAATTAAAATATTTTTTCTTGTAAAAAAAAAAAAAAACACTTGTAAAAAAAGTTTAAGACCTGTCCGATCATTTCGAATGAAAATATATGCGAATATTGAGCTTCACTTAAATTATCAATTTCCGGGGCTGAGATTATCGATTTTCGCTCCTAGTTTTTCAATCGTCCTGAAATCATAGAGTTAGTCATAACTTTTGATGCTCTTTCAAATGGCATACATACGATTTAGTTTCAAGCCCTGTAAAAAGTTTTCTACACACGTTTAGGTTGACTCTGACCTCAGAGTGGTAATGGTCTATTGAATGTAGACACACTTTCACAATGGAAATATGGCATTATCAGACTCCCATTCGATTCTACAATTAAAAATACCTTTTATATGTCGGATTCATGATGAGCAAATCATAGGAACAATTTTATCCAAAATAAAGTTTAACGCAATCGGCAAATTTCTTGATATGCGATTATCGATTTTCGCTCCATGTGACTCAAATGTCATGAAATTTGGGATATAAGCACAACTTTTTATGCTCTTTCGAATGATATATAACACGATTGCAAAATAAAAAAATTGAGAAAAAAAAATGTTTTTCGTAAAAAAATTATCGATTTTTCAAAATTTGAAATTTCACGAATTTTTAACATTTGAAATTTACTTTGCACCCTAGACCATCTGTGAAAAAAGTTTTAGCCCGGGCCGACTACTTTGAATGAGTTGTTCCACCCTATCCGACGGTCTTACAGAAAACGTGTTTTAAATGAGCTTATAAAATGTATCTCAAAAATATCTGAGTAAATAATGATCTGTTGCCGGAAATTATATATTTGAGGTGTTTTGTGCGAGAGTGAGCGACGTAGCTTGTTGAAATAATTTTTTTTTTAAATACTGACCATGTCTCATGAAATGTTTGTATTGCTATTGGAGCTAGAAATTAACTACAAATATCAGAGATTATATGAGAGGATCGAGATACGGCCGTACAAGGAAGCTTAACCTATGCTGGAAAAATTACCCTAGGGCATACTTCACGCGTAGAAACCGAAAATCGACCTTAGAAGTTCTGATTCTCAAACCCGGCTGAGATATGCCACTGGGTATGAGAAAACGGCAAAAAAATATTTCGAGAAAGACGCGTCAAACACCCCTATATATCTATATATTATGAAAGCTCATCTGAAAAGAAGCATTTTCGCTGTTGAACATGTCTTTCTAACTATTATTTGAAAAAAGTTAGAAATTTTTTAAAGTTTGAAAAAAATTTAAAATATTTTTATTGGTTGCCAGTGGGTTTCTTTTGTAGCTCATTCGATTCTACGTGAAAAGATACGTTTGTGTAATTTTTTTAGTTGGATTTGACTTACAGGTACTATTTTTAAAAATTCGTCGAATGAGCCGCATATGCGTATTTTTAGTAAACGCGAATAACCAAACCAAAGCATTTCTCATCGTATCGATGCCATTCGTGCTTATATACTATTATTTATTAATGCGAATATTTGTCCATTAGATAATTTATGTTCACAACGTTCTATAGGCATCTGAAAAAAATAAAACGCAATAAATTCTCCGAAAATGACTATTTCGTATATATCAATTTCCATCGCTGATCTACACCGTCAGATTGGTCACAAAACGTGTATCAGTCTTTTAAATGATTTTTGAAGTGTGCCGCTCAATTATTGACTAAAAATCGGTAAGGCAAATAACGAGAAAGAAAAACAAAATTTTTGACATTTCAGAAATTTTCAATTTTATGACTTCTTTTATTCGATAGCCCCAAATTAAGCCCCAAAATTACTATAAACGCGGGTCACCCTGATCTTCAATATTGATTAGTACTATGTACTGTGGTAGCTCAAAAATTTTGCTTTCTTTTTTTTCTGCGATTTCACGGTACAAGATTTTTCAAATCGACATTAAGGCAATTGTAGCTGCATCCTGCAGTTGATTGCATGCAAGAAATTTCAGTTCAAATAGCAAAAATATGAACTAACTTGAAAAAACAAGAAAAATGAGTTACAAATTCACATCTTTACAGTATACTTTTTAAAAATATTTTCTCTTTTGGGCATGCGAATGATGTGAATTTTATTTAAAGGGGCCAGGCATCGGATGATAAAATATTTTTAATTTTCATATTTTTTCAGCTTTTTTCACTATAGTCTAATGGAAAATGAGATACGGCTGGCCCTGCTCTACTGTGTTTAGTCGCTAATTCGTCGTCGTTAGTCAACAAAAAAATTTAAAAATATGCTGTTGTTAGTATTAAATCCGAAAAAATATTTTCTTTCATTTGAAAATATTTTTTTTTGCAGTGAAAAATAAGTTATTTTCAAATTAAAGAAAGTCCTCTTTCCGGAAGAATGCTAAAAACTGCAACTTATTAAAGATTTAATTTTTTTTCTCCAATTTTTACCTTTTCTACAGCAGCGGGTTACTGTAGCGACTACACCACAATTCAAATTCATAAAATTCGGTTGAGTGCGTTGAATCTGGGTGCGGTCAAAATACCAACACTCTTCTTTTTGTATCGAAATTTGATCCTCCGATCAAAATAAATAGCTTTCTGTCTTTTCAGAAATTGGCGATTCACCGTTCCTGAGGCGAATTTCTAATTAAAATAACTATTTATAAATAAATGATAAAAATTTAGTTTTTTCTTCATTTTCCATTAGAATATAGTGAGAAAAGCTGAGTAAAAAATTATCGAAATTAAAAATCTGTTATTATCCGATGTCTGGCACTTTAATATAAAATTCACTTCATTCGCATGCCCATGACCCTTAAATTAATTCTGCACTAACCTCGAATATCTATTGTTGAATAAATTACTTGTTCTCGATTTGAATTTGTTTGCTCATTTCGCAGTTTTAGAGGCAAAAGAAGTCATAAAATTGAAAATTTCTGAAATGTTAAAAAAAAATTTTTTTTCTCATTATTTTCATTACCGATTTTTAGTCAATAATTGAGCGGCACACTACAAAAATCATTTAAAAGACTGATACACGATTTGTGACCAATCTGACGGTGTAGATCAGCGATGGAAATTGATATATACGAAATAGTCATTTTCGGAGAATTTATTGCGTTTTATTTTTTTCAGAAGCCTATAGAACGTTGTGAACATAAATTATCTAATGGACAAATATTCGCATTAATAAATAATAGTATATAAGCACGAATGGCATCGATACGATGAGAAATGCTTTGGTTTGGTTATTCGCGTTTACTAAAAATACGCATATGCGGCTCATTCGACGAATTTTTAAAAATAGTACCTGTAAGTCAAATCCAACTAAAAAAATTACACAAACGTATCTTTTCACGTAGAATCGAATGAGCTACAAAAGAAACCCACTGGCAACCAATAAAAATATTTTAAATTTTTTTCAAACTTTAAAAAATTTCTAACTTTTTTCAAATAATAGTTAGAAAGACATGTTCAACAGCGAAAATGCTTCTTTTCAGATGAGCTTTCATAATATATAGATATATAGGGGTGTTTGACGCGTCTTTCTCGAAATATTTTTTTGCCGTTTTCTCATACCCAGTGGCATATCTCAGCCGGGTTTGAGAATCAGAACTTCTAAGGTCGATTTTCGGTTTCTACGCGTGAAGTATGCCCTAGGGTAATTTTTCCAGCATAGGTTAAGCTTCCTTGTACGGCCGTATCTCGATCCTCTCAGATAATCTCTGATATTTGTAGTTAATTTCTAGCTCCAATAGCAATACAAACATTTCATGAGACATGGTCAGTATTTAAAAAAAAAATTATTTCAACAAGCTACGTCGCTCACTCTCGCACAAAACACCTCAAATATATAATTTCCGGCAACAGATCATTATTTACTCAGATATTTTTGAGATACATTTTATAAGCTCATTTAAAACACGTTCTCTGTAAGACCGTCGGATAGGGTGGAACAACTCATTCAAAGTAGTCGGCCCGGGCTAAAACTTTTTTCACAGATGGTCTAGGGTGCAAAGTAAATTTCAAATGTTAAAAATTCGTGAAATTTCAAATTTTGAAAAATCGATAATTTTTTTACGAAAAACATTTTTTTTTCTCAATTTTTTTATTTTGCAATCGTGTTATATATCATTCGAAAGAGCATAAAAAGTTGTGCTTATATCCCAAATTTCATGACATTTGAGTCACATGGAGCGAAAATCGATAATCGCATATCAAGAAATTTGCCGATTGCGTTAAACTTTATTTTGGATAAAATTGTTCCTATGATTTGCTCATCATGAATCCGACATATAAAAGGTATTTTTAGAAAATAATGAACTAAAAGTTTAAAGTTCAAAAAAATTGAAATAAAATATCCATAGCTAACTCAGACATCAAGATCCAAACAAATCACGTTCCTATTTTGCCTGTAGAATTTGGATGTGGCAAATTGTGGCAGTGATTGCAAAAATTACAGAAATAATTAATCTGAAAAAATGGGTCAGTGACTTGACGATTTTCTCTCCTCGTATAGACGTAATTCAATGCAAAATAATATTTTATGATCAATGAATATATTATAAGAAGTTTTGGAATGAATAGAAGCGCGAAACCATGTTTTCCGAAAAATTTGTTTCCGAAAAATCACGATTTTCGCCTATTTTTTGGATCACAACTTTGCTTATCACCCCGACACCTGCCTGGTCTATTTTTTTCTAACACAACATTGTGCTGTGGAGTCTACACTAGAAATATGAGACCCTGAAAGGGGGGCATACCGATCCAGGAAAAAATATTTTCCGATTTTTCGTCAATTTTTTTCGTACTTTTTGATTTTTTTCGACCTGATGTCAAAGTCATACCGTAACATGTTCAACATGAAAGTTGTTCAGAATATTTTTCTGCATTTTTTAAGCCGAATCCCAGCATTGTAGCACTTTTCTGAGCTAAGATAGTCCAAAACCGGTTCTGGAGCCGGGTTTTCCCCAAAAGCCGGCTCTGGTCCAAATAACCACATTGATAATTCTTAGAGTCCCCAACAACATCCACCATAAATATTTCATCCGAAACGGACAAACTTGGGGCGGCTGTTTGCAGGGGTCCTGCAGTCTTTCAGAAGACTTGTCATATATGAGAGGAATCGGGAGAAACTCGAGGACGAAGTGTCACTTCGAAAAATAATGATTTTTAAATTTCCTGAAAAATTAATGCTAAGTACTACAAAGTCTCCTCTATCGAATAGCGTTGCCAGAATTTTTTTTTAAATTTTTGTTTTGGAGTGAAACACAAATGTAGCAGGTGAGTATGGGATTTTATTTCGAAATTTCAAAGTTTGAAAAATCATAACTTGCTTTAGAATGAAGATACAGACTAGCGGTTTGTATTGTTAGATAGAGACAACACTTGGCTACTAACTACAACCAATGTTTTCATTCCCTCCTCATGAAGCGATGCGGGGCTGTCGCTTTTGTAAATGTTGTTTTTATTTTCTTAAAAGTAAAAACTAAGAACCCCCTCCTAGTACGCCATTGTGGTATGTGTGGGCACTTATTCTAGCCAGAATATGAAATGCCGGAGAGGGTGTATTGTGAAGTAGGCAAATTAAATGTGAAATCTGGTTAAAGGTTCTCATCGAAAAGTCCGTGAGTCTCATTTGGGGTTTAATCCTATGAAAACGATCTAAAAATAATATTTAAGTTGATAAAAATACAGTTCATCGTGTCGTTTTTCGATTAAAATTTTTTGAAAAATTTAAAAGCTGAATTTTGATTATATATAATTTTCCTTGGTTCAAAGTGCTAGTTACCTGCGAGTATCTTAGTATTGTCCAATATGAATTTTAAAATGCGTATTTGTCGATATTATACTCTGTGATCAATTTTACCGAATTTTTTCATTCGAAATAATTAAAAATGTTATTCATAAATTCAAATGCTACAATATGCCTCGACACTTCATCAACGGTATCTTCAGGAGATATGCAACATTCGTCCTTTTGAAAGTGAGTTGCTATCTATTCGTAGAAAGAAGTTATACCGTCACTTCTTATGAATCGAATTTGCATGATTCCGTTGAGGCGAGGCTCTGGCAAAAGATTCATGCCCAGCTCGGGGACCGAACCTGGGCCGAAGTGTGCTGAAGTGAGAGAGTGTTAGAGAAGGCAGATCGCGCGTCGTTCGTCAAACGCACTGTTTTCTTGACGGTATAACTTCTTTCTACGAATAGATAGCAACTCACTTTCAAAAGGACGAATGTTGCATATCTCCTGAAGATACCGTTGATGAAGTGTCGAGGCATATTGTAGCATTTGAATTTATGAATAACATTTTTAATTATTTCGAATGAAAAAATTCGGTAAAATTGATCACAGAGTATAATATCGACAAATACGCATTTTAAAATTCATATTGGACAATACTAAGATACTCGCAGGTAACTAGCACTTTGAACCAGGGAAAATTATATATAATCAAAATTCAGCTTTTAAATTTTTCAAAAAATTTTACTCGAAAAACGACATGATGAAATGTATTTTTATCAACTTAAATATTATTTTTAGATCGTTTTCATAGGATTAAACCCCAAATGAGACTCACTGACTCCACTTTTCGATGAGAACCTTTAACCAGATTTCACATTTTATTCGCCTACTTTACAATACACCCTCTCTGGCATTTCATATTTTGGCTGAAATGAGTGCCCCCACATACCACAATGACGTACTAGGAGGGGGTTCTTAGTTTTTACTTTTAAGAAAATAAAAACAACATTTACAAAAGCGACCGCCCCGCATCGCTGCATTAAGCGGGAATGAAAACATTGGTTGTAGTTTGTAGCCAAGTGTTGTCTCCATCTAACAATACAAACCGCTAGTCTATATCTTCATTCTAAAGCAAGTTATGATTTTTCAAACTTTGAAATTTCGAAACAAAATCCCATACTCACCTGGTACATTCGTGTTTCACTCCAAAACAAAAATTTTTAAAAAAATTCTGGCAACGCTATTCGATAGAGGAGACTTTGTAGTACTTTGCATTAATTTTTCAGGAAATTTAAAAATCATGATTTTTCGAAGTGACCTGGAATCTCAAAAATGCTCGATTCTCTCCCGATTCCTCTCATATGAGAGGAATCGCGAGAGACTCGAGCATGGCCGGGACATAGAAATTTATGATTTTTAATTTGGCTGAAAACATAGCACAAGGTACTACAAACATCCCTCTATCGAATAGCGTTTTCGGAATTTTTTTTTTAAAATTCGTTTTTGCGTGAAACACAAATGAACCTGGTGAGTCAGACACTTTTTCGAGAAACATTAGTTTGAAAAGCTTGAAAAATCATAAATATCTTCACAGTGAAGATAAAAATCTTCCGTTTAATGTGTTAGATAGATAAATCACTCGACTTGTTTACCAACCGCTCCATGTCATTCCTGGATGATGCACCGATGCGGGGTGGTTGCTTTTGCAAAAGTTGTGCTAATTTTCTTAAAAGTCAAAAGAACTGGTTCCCTCTATGGGTGCTCTGGTGAGTATTATTGGTGCTCACTCCATTATAAATATAGGCCAAATCGGTCCATGCGTTGTAAAGATGGGATGAATTATGTGAAGTCCTCCAAGTGTAACTATTATTCGTGAATAACAATTCTTGATATTTTTAGGTGAAAACAACATAAAATTAGCAGAAAACAATATTCAGGTTGTTTTTGAATTTTTTTATTTACAAGTTTTTCGAGGAAAAAATTGAAAAATTTTCAACTTCGATTTTTGGATTTGCTGAATGGCTGAAATTTCGAAGTCGATATAACTCTTGAACATCTTCATATTATTAGATATACTCGCTGGATGAAGATCTGTCTGTAATTTGTAGAGTATTAAACTTTTCCTCACAGAAATCACAACATGCGGGCGAAATTTTTCTATTTATAGTAGACGCAGTCCAATTCATTCCTTACTGCGTCATGGGGTTCAGCATTATATGTAGACCAATTTCCTGTTTGGAAGTGAATGTCTATCTATTCGTGGAGAAGAGTTACAGAGCCTAGAAAATCGATTATAACGCGAAAAGCGCGTGCTCTAGCTTCTCTAGCACTCTCTCAATTCCCCACGCTCTCTCGCCTGGGTTCGGACCCCGAGCTGGGCAGAAATCTTTTGCAAAGCTTCTGTGTTATCGAAATCACGTGAATTCAGCCCACAAACATTGCTGGTGAATCAGAGGAGTCATTGCAAAAGATTTCTGCCCAGCTCGGGGTCCGAACCCAGGCGAGAGAGCGTGGGGAATTGAGAGAGTGCTAGAGAAGCTAGAGCACGCGCTTTTCGCGTTATAATCGATTTTCTAGGCTCTGTAACTCTTCTCCACGAATAGATAGACATTCACTTCCAAAAAGGAAATTGGTCTACCTATAGTGATGAGTTTCAGGATGAAGTATGGAAAGAATTGGACTGCTTCTACTATACATAGAAAAATTTCGCCCGCAAGTTGTGATTTCCGTGCAGTAAAGTTTAACACTCTATAAATTAGAGACAAATTTTCCTCCAGGGAGTATATCTAATCATATGGAGATGTTTAATATTCATTTCAACATCGAAATATAAAACATTCTGCAAATACAAAAATCGAAGCTGAAAATTTTAATTTTTTTTCCTCGCAAAACTTGTAAATAAAAAATTTCAAAAACAACTTGAATATTGTTTTCTGCTAATTTTATGTTGTTTTCACCTAAAAAGATTAAGAATTATTATTCACGAATAATAGTTACACTTGGAGGACTTCACATAATTCATCCCATTTTTACAACGCATGGACCGATTTGGCCCATATTTATAATGGAGTGAGCACCAATAATACTCACCAGAGCACCCATAGAGAAAACCAGCACTTTTGACTTTTAAGAAAATTAGCTCAACTTTTGCAAAAGCAACCACCCCGCATCGGCGCATCATCTAGGAATGACATGGAGCGGTTGGTAAACGCTATTCGATAGAGGGATGTTTGTGTCCCGGCCATGGCCGATGAGCTCGAGTCTCTCGCGATTCCTCTCATATAATGTTGTAGCTATGAGTGGAATGAAATGAATGAAACTTACAATAAATGAAGAGATGGAGAATGGTGACGAGGGTAGACCGCTGCTGTGTCGATGACAATGTGTTCAAGCAGTTCAGGACCGAAAAGTACTTCAGATCTAGATTTTGACGAGATTATCGGAGCGATGCGGGACTTATTTGGAGACAAAATGTCTGTTTTCGAGAAGAGAATCGATGTTTGTTGTTCTGAAAATGTCGCAGTTGAAATGCAACTATATCAAGCAGTTCTCTGGCATTTTAAATCGAGTAATCGAGTTTCTCGAGAATTCGAGAAGGCGTGCCTGAAGGGCATGGCACTGGAACAGTTCAAGGCGGTGGTGATGCTGGCTGGTATCGATCAACCGGAACACTGCAACGATGTTCCATGCGATGAACGAGATTCGTTCGAATGAGAATCCCACTATTGATCCCATTCTTAGAGTTGTCGACGTGTACAAGGAATTGTACGTTGATTCGCATGCTGTGACAAATAGCAATGAGCCTGAAGTAAATCATATCACGGGGCAAGAATACGAGAAATCATTCAGATACAAGAAGTACACGTTGGGACAGCCCGAGGAGAGACCTCGAGGTGCGGGTTCTCGTCGTAGATGTGGACGATAAGGACGATGATCGTAGTGTGCAACAAACCGAAGAAGGTGAATCAGAAATCAGAATTCTCTAGACACAAGATAGTCAATATCATCTCCAATGGTCTACCCGAGGATCTCGAGAGATTCGAGACAGATATACAGTAGCACTCCCGAGAGAAAAGAACAGTATGCATTCCCAAGATGCGCGACTAATTCCGAGGGAGATGAAAGTAAACATGTTGAAGAGCGATGACTCTCTTGATAGGAATCGCGAAAAACTCGAGCATGGCTGGGACGTAGACATTTATGATTTTCAATTCGGCTGAAAATATGTTATAGGGTATTTAAAATCTCCTCTATCGAACGGTGTTGTCAGAATTCAGATAAAAGTTTCGCAATCATCATGAAACACAAACAAACCTGATGACTCAGCGAAAAAAATAGTGAGAGGTATGTTGGAAAGAGAACATGCTTCAATATGAAGATGTCGACTAGGGTTGCCTATACGGAATTTCTGCCGCAATTGTAGCAATGCCGCATCGATTTCACCATCTCATTCCTCATTCTGAAATTTGGAATGCCCGGTCCCTTTTGATTCGGTTTTCCGAATGATTGCGGAATGCCGCAATTGAAATAGTTGTTTTTCGGATCGTTGAGAGTAAATTTACGAAATAACTGTATATTACATCAATAGGCGTTGCAAGTTAACACTACGGTCAAGTGAAGTTGGTTCATCTTGCTCACAACATTATAACAGTATGGATATCAGTCTTCTACATCAGTCTCATCCCCACGTTCGTCCGATTCAATCTTGTGGTCTTTTCCAGGCCCGGCCGTTTCATGGTTGGCAATGTGAATTATATTCATCTCAAATTCAACTTTTAATGTTAAAGCTATGTAATTGTCTTCAAACCAGAAGGAATGGAGACGGCTCATTCTTATTGTTAACTGATCTTCGCAGTGTTCTGCCGTGAGACGAAATTTTAGATGAGATCGGTAGAGGATCCCTGAGTTTGTTTACACTACATATATTAGATTTTGCTATTTTTTCAATGTTTAATAGAATAACAAATCTGCACGCGAGAATAGCCTCTCTGCAGACACTGAGGTCGGAGTGGTCGCCAATCGAATTCTTGCTTCTTTCGACAGTCTTAATTATGTGGAAATAATTAATATTTTTTGCAAGTAAAACTGACATGGGGAATTGACTTGCTTCCTTCCACCACGCCAATGCTTCCAGATCTTCCCCTTCCTTATTCTTGATAGCCTCCAAGTAATACTCTATCGCCTTTCCGCAGCAGAAGCTCGAGTGGTTGGTGATACTGTGCGTTTCTTCGCGAGTCCCGGGTAAAGCTTCTCGATCGGTTTTTTTAGTTAGATAAGGAATCACCCCCGACTACAAACTACAATTATTGAATCATTCCTGGCTCATGCGCCGGTGCGGAACGGTCGCATTTTAAAAAAAGAATTATTTTTTCTTAAAACTAAACATGGAATGGGTTTTGTTGCTTTATATTATCTATAGTCACTGTGTGTACTGCTTAGAACTAGCGGGGTTGTATTGAGGTTAAATGCACTACGCTCTATGCATAGTTCTGGGTGCGGGTTCGGTCTAGGGGGAGCTCGATAGGTGGCTTCAGGTACGGTCCAGGGGCGCCCTGTAGCCGGCTCCAGGTACGGTCCAGGGGGCGCCCTGTAGCCGGCTCCAGGTTCGGTCCAGGGGGAGCTCGGAAGCCGGCTCCGGGCTACATTAAAGCTCGCAGTATGCTAGGGAATGTTAATCGCTACCAAGAGTACTGGCTTATTCCGTTGTGAAAGGCTCGTGAGGCAGAGAGCGATCGAAAAAAGTTGCCACTACGTGGCTCCGTGGCAACTTTTTTTCGATCGCTCTCTACCTCACGAGCCTTTCAAACGGAAACGCAGGATACAGTGCGTTCAGAACTTTTAGAACACTTTCAGAGATGTTTCCTGTGTTTCCCTACGCTCTCTGAATCATTTTGAAACTTTTCGAAATTTTCGATTTCTCACGTTAAAACGGGTTAGAACACGTTCAGACACGTTTCCGACATCGCAAAACACTTTTGTAGTGATCCCCTACGCTTTCTGAATCATTTTGGAACTTTTCGAAATTTTCGATTTTTCACGTTAAAACGCGTTCTCTGTAAGAGCGCAGTGAAATATAAGGTATCGGGCACAACTCCGTCAAAGTGATCCATTCGGGCTCAAACTTTTTTCACAATGCGTCTTAGGTATAAAGTAAATTTTGATTGTGAGAAATTCACGAAATGTCAACTTTTGAAAAATCGATAATTTTTTTCCGAAAAAAAAAATTTTTTTCAATTTTTTTATTTTGCGGTCGTGTTATATATCATTCGAAAGAACATCAAAAGTTATATATAATTCCATACTTTCAGAAGAATTGAACCACTAGGAGCGAAAATCGATGGGCGTATCAACCCAACTTTGCCATTTTCATGAAACTTACTTTTGGCGAAAATTGTTCCCATGATTTGTAGGTCGTGGTTCCCACGTATGTTATGTATTTTTCATTGTAGAATCGAATTATCAACCTCTAATAAGAAATTTCGTGCGTGAAAGTACTCCAGTCTTTACCAGACCGACACCACTCTAAGGTAAGATCCAACAAATAATTGTGTGGGAAACTTTTTTTAGGTGTTAAACCTAAATCAATTGTATACCATTCGAAAGAGCATCAAAAGTTATGCATAAGTATATATTTTCAGAACGATTAGACCACTAGGAGCGAAAATCGATAATCGCACCCTCAGCATCTGATATTATTAGTAAGACGAGATATTCAGCTCTAGTATCTTTCAAAGTGATCGACCGGGGCTTAACCTTTTTTTACTTGCAGTCTTGTGTCCATAGTAAACTTTGATGATGAAAAAGTCATGAAAAAATAACTTTTGAAAAATCGATAAAAAAAATATTTTCAAAAAATATCAAAAAATTTTTTTTTAATTTTAATGTCTTGTCATATATCATTCAAAAGAGCACAAAAAGTTATGCCGAAATTATTTTTTTCATGAAGAATGAGCCTCTAGAAATGAAAATCGATGATTGCTAAATAAATATCAAATTTGAGGATTAACTCACAGAATTTGGGTACTAGTTGCTCAATCTTCCTGGAAAAAATATTTTCTGCATAACTTTTGATTCTCTTTCGAATGAGATATAACACGACAAGAAAAGTTGAAAAAAATTTTCAACATTTTTTTTTCAAAAAAAAATTATTGATTTCTCGAAAGTTATTTTTTCATGACTTTTTCAAGATCAAAATTTACTATGGACATAAGGCTGTAAGTAAAAAAAATTTAAGCCCTGGTCGATGACTTTGAAAGATAATAGAGCTGAATGTCTAGCCATACTAAAAATATCAGATTCTGAGGGTGCGATTATCGATTTTCGCTCCTAGTGGTCCAACCCTTCTGAAAATATAGATTTATACATAACTTTTGACGCTCTTTCGAATGGTATACAAGTGATCTAGGTTTAACGCCTGAAAAAAGTTTCCCACACACTTATTAGTTGAAACTTACCTTAGAGTGGTGTCGGTCTGGTAAAGACTGGAGTACTTTCACGAACGAAATTTCTAATTAGAGATTGATAATTCGATTCTACAATGAAAAATACATAACATACGTCGGAACCACGACCTACAAATCATGGGAACAATTTTAGCCAAAAGTAAGTTTCATTAAAAGGGCAAGTTCGGTGGATACGCCCATCGATTTTCGCTCCTAGTGGTTCAATTCTTCTGAATATATGGAATTATATATAACTTTTGATGCTCTTTCAAATGATATATAACACAACAGCAAAATAAAAAAATTGAGAAAAAATTTTTTTTTTCGTAAAAAATTATCGATTTTTGAAAAATTTACATTTAGTGTATTTCTCACTTTTAAAATATACTTTGGACCCTAGACCATCTGTGAAAAAAGTTTGGGCCCAGGGCGACCACTTTGAAGGAGTTGTGCTGCCCTCTCCTACGGTCTTACAGAGAACGCGTTTTAAAACGCGTTAGAACACGTTCAGACACGTTTCCGACATCGCAAAACACTTTTGTAGTGATCCCCTACGCTTTCTGAATCATTTTGGAACTTTTCGAAATTTTCGATTTTTCACGTTAAAACGAGTTAGAACACGTTCAAACACGTCTCTGACATCGCAAAACACTTTTCCTGTGATCCCCCACACTCCCTTCATCATTTGGGAAAATATCGAAAATTTCGATTTTTCAAGTTAAAACTCGGCAAAACAGGTGAAAACGTGTTTCACGGAACTCAAAAACGTGTTATAAAGGTTTCTGACACTCGCGAAAAATGCGGCAAAAGGTTTGCCCGCGGCGGGGGTCGAACCTGCGTCGGTCGGATTTGAATGTCGCGCGCTTTAACCACTTGGCCATGGATTTGGTGATTTAAATTTTGTAAAATTTTAAAGCAATTCTGGTCAGTTATCATATGCAAAAGGTTCTGAGAAGATAGCGCAATTTTGAAGCGAAATATAAGGAAAATGAGAAAAAAGTGTGACCGGACGGAAGGAAAAAAAACGAACAGACAGACAGACAGACATTAACATTTTCTAATATATAGTAACAAAGAAATGGGCAAAGTTCGTACAGAACTATCAAAGACGCCCGCGATTTCGTATGACAGGCCAATTACATCTCATGGCCAAATTGTTCGAATAATCAAAATAATCGTAAATAAGCCATAAACAATATTCCAAATTGGTATGAGACGATTCTTTTCTAGGCTTTTTAAATAATAAAAAAAAATCAAAAAAATGCGATTCAATTAAAGATCACGAATTTTTTGGTTACATAGACTGCCAACGTAGTGTTGTTGGGGGCACTCAAGCGAGCACATTGCAACGCTTCCGAAATTCCACCGTAATCTATAAATCGATATATTGGCGCTCAAATGGCCGCAAAGGTACCAAGAATCGACAGGCAACGCGTGCTAGGACTCGAAGAAAGGAAAATATACGGAGGAAAAAGGAGCTGCCGACGATATAATCATGTTTCCCCCTCTGGATAATATAGGTTTCCATCTAAAATATATTACTTTTCGTAAGGGAATGTTTAGAAATTTCCCCTAATTCTAGTTTGCGCACTCCATTAATTTTTCGATAAGCCAAATACCGTACACCTGAAAAATGCGACCAAAAATGGAGCGCACACACAAGTATTCTTGACAATTTCTAAACGTTTCCTTACGAAAATTATTATATATTAGATGATACCCTATATTATCCACTAATATATAATATATAATAATATATAATAATTTTCGTAAGGAAACGTTTAGAAATTGTCAAGAATACTTGTGTGTGCGCTCCATAGTCGACAGCTTCACTTCATTTTCCTCCGTTTATTTTCCTATCTTCGCGTCCTAGCACGCGTTGCCTGTCGATTCTTGGTACCTTTGCGGCCTTTTGAGCGCCATTATATCGATTTATAGATTGCGGTGGAATTTCGGAAGCGTTGCAATGTGCACGGGTGAGCGCCCTAACAACACTACGTTGGCAGTCTATGTGACCAAAAATACGTGAGAGGCCTTCTTTAAGCGCTAGTGTGTCACATCTATGTATAAGGGTGTCCGGAAAGTTTTTTCACTTTTCGTTTTTCGAAAATTTTAGAAAATTTGCACCTCCTGGTCACTATTTTTCATTAGTTATATCAATAGAAAACATAGGCAAAAATTCTTATGCTGTTGTCCTATCCAAATATTACCTAGTAGTGATGCAATACGAAATTAATCGATTTCAAAAGCTCAATTTTCAAATCAGTATCTAGATGAATATTCAAGCAAATAAAATGCAACTTTATTAGTATGAATAGAGTGAATTTTACTTTTATTCCAAATGCTAAAATCGAGAGCAGCTCGTTGTCAAAAGTGAAAACTGGAATATCGCCAAAAAAAAATTTTTTTCGACATTTTCAAAATTCCTACTCCTTCAGCCCCAGTTCCACTCAAACATGGATTATAAACATTTTAAAGTGAATATTAATTCATAGCCACCGATTTTACGTAGAAAATCTCAGCGGTCCAAAAATTCAAAAAGACACCCTTATACACACACAAAGTTTTGATAGGTCGACATTGATCTACTCCTCTTTTTTTGTTTTTTCCTGTTTTTTTTCCTTTTTTTGTTTTTTACTTTAAATGGGTCTTTAAACCGCTGAGATTTTCTCTCGACTGGAAGGATGCACAATTTTCATCCAAATTGATGTAAATGATGTGTATCTCCAAATTCCAATGGATGAGGAATGAAAGAATCTGCTCGGAGTTAGCACACACTGAGAACTGTTCATGCTCAAGAGGCTTCCATTTGGAGTAAGTGTTGCTCCCGTAATAATCGAAAAGGCGATGGATACGCTGAGTGGACGCGAGAATGATCTGGACGATGTTGTGATTTGGTAGCCAGACAAAGGAAATCCACGACAGGAATTTTAATACAGTTCTTCATCGGATCAAGGATTATGGGTTCAGAATCCTCCCGGAGAAATGCTCATTTGGAATGAGCAACTTCAAGTTCCTCCGATTCATTATCGATCAGGCGGGTCGTAAACCAGATCCAATGAAAGTGAAGGCTGTGAGAGCCTCAGCCACAGGACCAACCCTCGTTCCGGAGTTTCTTGGGAATGGTATCATATTATCCACCGTTCATTGAGGGAATGTACAAGTGAGAGTGTCTCCCGACAATGACATGAAATCTGAATCGCGTGCAGTACGATCCACAGAAGTAGTTGGTCTTGGCGGCAGACGCGAGAGCGAGAAGGGAGCTGTGATTGCTCATCGAGTCAACTGAAGGCTCATGTCGATTGCTAATGCACCTAGTGCACTCAAGAGTGCAGAGATCAAGTAATCCAAGATTGGGGAGGAAAGTCGCGGATTGAGGAGGAAAGTCCTTGATCTTCAGTGTTATCACGGTTCTCTCTTCGGACGGATATTCGTGATGCACACCGATCACAACCGCTACTCTCGGTATTCGGATCGAATATACAGTACGGATAGTACTTACTGTACCACTGGAGTCCGCCATGATTGACGAATTTCTCTCTAATTTTCACACGAATATCCGTCATCGACAAAGTCGGTAAGTCGGTAAGTCTTTCTGCTTTTCCTCCTATAAAACTTTTGGTAGCTATAATATTTAGTTGTAATATTCGTTGCTATTCGGAAGTCATCTCAAGAGGAAATAAAGGAGCATATTAAGAGTGGTCATCGATTCGGCGAAAGCCGAAAGAAGGGATCATAAAAGCATGATTAAGCCTTTGTGCCAGCAATAGCTTAATCCACAAGGAAGTTACAAAGTCTAACCACACCACTAGCCAAGCAGAAGCAATTACGATAACTATCACCGCTAACACCAAAATGAGAAAAAAAAACTACTCTATCCAATGCAGACTATCAATAAAAAATAGGGATAATACATATTACATATATGGGTTATATTACATATATGGGTTATTAATCGTTTTTCAATGGGCAATATACATCTTCCTCTGACATATTCCCTTTCGCTTCTTCAACATCGTTGTCTTCAACTTCTCTCATTCCATCGATGAGAAGAGCCAGCTGATTGACCTGAAAAATGCAAGTGTTTACAAATTAGTTCAACTATAGCGCAAACGATCTCGCTATTTTGTTCGATGTAAATCATTAACGAAGTCACCTGATGTTCCAGGACCTTAACAGCATCGCATTGCTCGAGATAATTGGGGAACGACGTGTTGGGATTGTCACTTCGTTCGTAGAGACCCACGGCTTGCAGCAGCTGAAAAAATTCCGTCATCTTCTCAATCAACATTATTATTTATTCACCTTGCTCGAAACGTGCTGCACAACTTCGTATTCGTTCGTCTGATTATCCTTATCGTTTCTCACACACTCGAACTCGTACATAACGATCATAACGAACCTAAAATTGAAGTTCCTAATATGTCCACGGAGGAGAACATTTGAAACACTTACATGTTCAACAGCACG
Source organism: Pristionchus fissidentatus (assembly GCA_036245785.1). Taxonomy (NCBI): domain Eukaryota; kingdom Metazoa; phylum Nematoda; class Chromadorea; order Rhabditida; family Neodiplogasteridae; genus Pristionchus; species Pristionchus fissidentatus. The sequence goes on from BTSY01000004.1 coordinate 19,247,486, forward strand.
ATCGTTCCAGTTATCATGAACACCATGAAGATCACCGAACCTACAAGAATATTTATAAGTCGGGATTAGTTATCGAGGTGGTTTCATACCGAGTGTCGATGCTGCTAGAATGTCCATCACTGCGAATCTTCCCAGAAGAGAAGCCGTCGTCGCCTTAGTAACACCTAGGAAATTACTGAAAAAAGAGTGTTAATAATTTATTAATTGCGAGTAGATTCTTGACTGCTTACATTTTCGTATTATGTTATATGACGCTGTCCACCAGGGCTGTGCGAAAAATCATTTTCGAAAAAAATTCGAAAAAGAAAATTTTTCCAATTTTTTAGTCGAAAAATTCGAAAAAATAGAAAAATTTGAAAAAAAATCTGAAAATGCATATTGCGCTTGCGAAATATCAATTTTATGCTATTTCTATATCAAAATATATGTATTTTATATACATCGGATCAATTATAACAAAAATGCTTACTCCTCTCTGCCGCTCGATGCGTCGTAGCTTCCTTAGTCGATGAGCTTCGTCCGCGCTCTTGACACGACGGAAAATGAGTGGAAGGAGGAGAGTAAAGGGAAGGAGGAGAACGGAGTAGATGATACCAAAGACAAGATCACGAATACTGAAGTGGAGACCGAAGATGTTCTTCTCGAATGAAGGAAGATGAGTGTAGTCTTCGCCACGAGCGATACACGCATTCAAGAATGTGATCATGAACTGAAATAGGAATTATGACACTTAGTTGTTCATGGAAGTCCTACCAGTGCGATGTAGACAGAGACGCAGTAGAAAGTTCGGGTAACACGCAGTCTCCACATTGTTCCTCCTCCTGAAAATGAACTATTCAATATCACGAGATTATTATATTTATTACCAGTGTACATAGCGATGTAACTAATGTTCTCGGAGATCTTCTGACCGTGCATTGCTTCTTTGATGAGACAAGGCTTCTTCGATGCACGAACTGTTCTCTCGGTCTGAAAAGGGAGAAATAGGTCAAATTACTATTAACCATCTCACTTTTCCATCTCCATTCGCAGTTCCAAGCCAGTTGTCAACGAAGTGAAACTCTGCATTCGTCTGAAGGTCGTAGACGATCACTCGATCACAGAACCACGATTCTCTGAAGAAAACGTTTCAAGTGATACGAAACAAGTTTTTTTTTCAGATTATTTCAAACTCTTTAACATCTTTAACATACCCATTCCATTTAACCATACCTGTGCTGAAGTCCGTCAGTACCAATCCAGATGGAGAGATGTTCCAGTTCTCCTAATGAGAACTGAGTTGTCATTAGGAATCTCTCGCTCGTTCCCCATTTGAATGAACTTCCATATGAATCATCTCCCTCAAGGATTCGATCGAGAGCTTGCCACTCATTTCCGATTATGTTCACGTGGATCTAAATGAGGGAATGAGATTTCTTGCGATAAAATCTAGTCACCTCCGAGTCTGTAGAAGCAAACATCTTGAATCCAGTGTCAACCAGAACGACGTACTTGTATGTATCGAGAGGGTGATTATCAGCCATGATATGGAGTTGACCCTGCAGTTCAGCATTAATGAATATCTTACAAGAATCACAATACCTTTGACATATCCTTAGTGTCGTGTCTCGTTGCCATCCAAGAGACGAAACCTTGATGACAAGTGATGAGAAGAACCGCCAGAAGGACCAGATATGATTTCTGAAATGTTGTGGTTTCTGTTATAACAAAACGCTAGGGGAGCTAATAAATTGGTGCAAATGAAATTTATGATATAAGAAGCTCTGCTATTACATACATAAAATGATACGATCACATAAAAAAAGTCAAATGACGGACTTCCGTTGTTTACCACACAGGCACGTACGCGACCCTCTCACTTTTGCCCGCTCTCTCGCTTTGGTAAACACAGGAAGTACCATTTTGACTTTTTGTGTGTTCGTATCATTTTATAAATGTAATACTCACGGGGTAGATCTGCTCAACGTATTTGTAATTGAAGTCACTGGGAACTTCGGGTGTGTAGATTCCACCAGCGATGAATGCAAGCCGGGAAGTGAGACAATGCAAAGTTGTGTCTCCAACATCAATTTCCGTCTGAAAGATATTACAATTTTCGGTTGGAGGGGCATATTTTATACCCTGAGTCCAGTAGAATCCCATCGTTCTTCATCCGTAACGAAGAAGAAACATCCTTTAGTGATTGCCCTCATTCGATAGTCGTAGTGGAGAGAGCGAAGGAAGTTCCATGATCCGTTCACTCCTATGTTAACAAGTCCCAAAAACCAAAAAAAAATTGCACAAGCTAACCACTCGGAGTTGGGTACTTGACTATGTTCTTGTCCTCGGAATCCGATAATGATCGAACGCCAAATCCAACATAGAAGAGACCAGTCCGATTGAAGAGATCCATCGAAGAGATTAACAGAGACGATTTGTCTGCGAATGAGTGAATGAAATAGGTATGGCTTGCGAAAGTGGAGAATGATCTTGCTTATTCTTGGATAGAGAGGGAGATGACTTGTGAGTATTCTTGAAACTGGCAAAAATCTTGCTCGAAAAAAGAAACACGTTTTGTGTCCAAAGAAATTTCTTTCAAGTCAAAATCGAATTATCTGTGTCTACACTAACTACATGGAGTAGGTTTGATATAATCAATCGCTCAGTTCGGCCGCTAAATTGAAAATGACTGAAAAGCAAGATTCTTGACAAGATTGGGAATCTTGCTTCACCAACAAAGTTCTTAGGAAATGATTTAAATGAGCAATTTCCCAACAAGATATTGATATATTACTTGACTAGCCATACCTAGATTGAAGACATAAGAAGACCAACTTGGAAACAATGTGGAAACTTACGTGACTCATCGATCTTAAAGCGAAAATCGTGAACGGCTTCATATGGACCGGGAAGGCGCTGGAATCCAACGAAGACCCAAAACTGAAAGGGTCAAAGGTTATACATCATGCACAGTTTCTTCATATTGTTCAAGCTAAACACGCCGTCACATTTATTTAAAAATCATGAATAATGACATTAGAATTCAATTAATTCCCAAATGATGGATCATTAACCTCTGAATCCGTATTGTTCTCTCTCGTGATCGCACCAGGATGAATCTCAATAACGACGGATGAATTCCACTGAACCGTATGGAAAGTATGCACATCGAGGATCTGAAAGAATATGTTTTGTAACTCATTAATTAATAGTTCAGAGAGTAGACCTGGTAGGAAACGTATTCCGAAGAGAGGAGCAAGATGCTTCCACCTGGAGATCCGCCGCCCCTACCAGTGATAGAGATAGGATCCGTAGTCTGATTCACACTAAAATAACAGTATTATAAGGAAGGTGTACCTGAAAAGACTTTAAGACAGGGTCAGTTATGCATCAAGATGTTTGCTTGTAATTCTAAATGAAGGAAAGTAAATAATGTATAAAAATCTTACTCGATGACAATTCCCTCCAAAGTCTTGAGAGAAGAAGAAAGAGCACCGGAGCTCACGAGAACTTTTGCATTATCGACGTATCCATAGGGATTTATTTCATAACAGATAAGGGAAACACGAATGATAGTATCGTTCTCAATGGAATTAGTGTTGAGATACTCCACCTTCGCGGGAAATACAATCTGCAATTTTTTTCCATCTATTGTTACGAAAACAATTGTCTTTCAATGAAATTGCAAAACGGGACATTAGAATGTTTATTACGAATGTTCTGTTTATCTTATTATATTCGCTCACCTTCCAATCAGTGCATTCATGGGGCTTCTTCAGAACTTCTGCAGCCCGTCCGACAGTCACGACCATCGAATTGCCATCGACTTCATATTTTTCAAAACCAGGCAGAGTTGTCATTCGAACAACTAGAGTGTCCTCCAGAATTCCCATTAGTCGTTCCATCTGAGCCGCCATTTGACGAGCCTGAATATGTTCGGAGAAATGATTACACTTTTGGACGTTTTTTAAAACGTCAGAAATCTGTTCACGACACTCATGAAATGTAAGAGATATTATTTTCATTGAACTCACAATTTGTTGTTGCACAAGCCTTGTCGCCTCGTCTGCCCATTCCTCTTCTCTATACTCCTCTATGTAACGAATCCGCGATGAATCGGCAGGCAACCAATTGAAGATGTCGTCATAATTCGCCTTCTCATTGGCCAGATTCTTTGCCAGATCAGAGTTGAGAGGATTGGCTAGAGCATCGGCGATTGCTTTGTTAAGAGATCCAAAGATGGACAGAAGTTGGTTGGCGACCTGGAAACAATTACGTTTTTCGAAGAAAATTCAAATAACATACAGTATCGATCTCGGCTTTACTCATGTTCTTTCCATTGGCAAGTAGGAAATCCGCTGTGTTGTCGAGAATCTCGATGATTTTCTTCTGAGCTTCTTGATTCATCAAAGATTGTGGAGTGATTTCTAAATATTCACGGGTTCATGGCTGTGGAATGAAGTTTTTCATACTCAGATCTCCATCCACATCGCCAATCTTCGTAATTTGTCCATTCATAATCACATATCCATCGGATCCATTGCGAAGAATTGTTCCTCCATCGATAATGATTCGATTCGTTTCCGAAAGCTGAGAAGTTTGAATGAGCGAAATTATGAAATGTAAATAATCACCTCGAGAATAGTCTGTGTGTGATCCAGTCCACTTGCCATCAAATATCCGCTAGTTATTTCTATTTGAGCGAAGCCGACAATCGTTGTCTGAATTCAAAAGGTAAACAACCCCTCTCAATTATAAAGGTAACCTTCCACTTCGCATCTTCAATTATGAAACTCTCATCCTCTGTATCCACAATAATTCGTTGTCCATCGTAAGTAAGAGAAGCATTTTTATAATGGTTTTTTTCCAGTTTGAGCTGTTGTAATCTGAAAACAGAAACTTCGTATGATACTAGTCCAAGGGACAGCGAACCTCCCCTGTCACAGCCATAGCTCTCCCAGCCAAGAAAGTATCCTCAAGAGTGATCTTGGTTAGACTTGTGTCTACTGCACGGAATGAAGCATTAAGAACGGAATCCATTGCATTCTCTTCGATCGGCAAAGGAGGCACGTCTAATAATCAATAATGTGAAGGTACGTTAACCAAACACATAATACCGCTAAATCCGGTAACCATCATCATAGAATATCCTTTGGCCGCAGTGAGATCAATTGTAGCTTCTGCCTTGGAAGATTGAGAATACATGGAGAAAAGAATCGAAGTAGAGATTCCTAAGATATTTTTGAGCAATTACCACGGTCCTTCCGAAATCTCCTTAGTAACCTCACCTTCTATTCTCAATGGGTCTAAGATCACTTTCTTGATCATCACATCGGGTTCGGGATTGTATTGACCACCCGTCACAGCAAATGAAACGTAGTTTGTATTTATGGCCATAAGCTGCAAACTTCCGCCTCTGCAATGACTCGTTCCTTTGCATAAGCTAAAATTCTCCTTACATGTAGGTGAGATCGTATGAGGTCGATCCGAATTTGGCCTTGATTGTGAGAGAGATTGATGGAATGCGATGGCCGAGACGAAGGGAAGTAAGAGTAGCAGATGATGATTGATCCAACTGAGATAAGCATCGTATCAAATTAACGACTGAAAAAATACTCACAACGAGTGTTGCCGTGGCTACAGTTGCCCATGAAGTGAAGGTCATGTTGTGGAGTCTTTGTGACTGGTCTCCGAATGGGTCAAATGTACAATTCCATAGACAAAGTCCAGATTGAGGCTCGACCTTTCCATTTCCAATCTCCATCTGAAAGAGTTTAGTTTACATTTACAAAAGTGCAGCCTAATTTCGACCATTAACGTAGTTTAAGCATGCCGGGCTCTCTCCGATTATCTTGTGCAACTGTCTTACTCTAGCAATTGTGTAATTCTCGAATGGACTCGAAGAATAAGAGACAGAGAATCCAATTGCACGCAGACTCGAAGACATACGACGAACTTCATTCGTGATCTGGAAAGAAATCGATAATGAAAGCTCATTCGTCAGACCCACTTTAATGGACGTGGTATCGTCTTGGTACTTGGCCGATCGAATATCTCCCTTCACGTGGATGAACTTTCCGTCCACCTGGGCCTACAATTTCGGAATATTTTTGGAGTTTTACTTTTGATAATTTACCGTGCATTTCGCGCTCATCAATGACACTTTTGGACCCTTGATCGTACCGAAGATCACACCATAGAGGTTGGCCAGCTATAAACGACACATAAACGACGACGCATTCCTGATACTCCTGAAGACGGAAGAGGGCCTACCGATTTTCCATCTCCGACCAGTGAATACGATAAAGATCCTTTCAATGCGGCATCGAGAATTGTTAGTACAGAATATATAGTAGTTGAGTCAGTGATAGAAACGTTGGCGAGCTGGCTTATGAAAATAGCCATTGCCTGAAGGTGTTTCGTCGGACACTTCAATCGTTATTAGCAACAGACCTTAGCCACGTCATCATTTGCGCTGTTGATGTACTGCTTCATCAGATTGATAACCTCGTCCGTACTCAGTCCTCCATTCGTCAGATCCAACTGGCCACTCAAAACTTGCTTCAAAGTTTCCATAAATTCTTCTGGTGTCTGAAAAAACAAGCAGATATTCTGGAAATGTAAGTTATTCATTTACCTTAGTATTTGTCATTTCTTCAATCAAATTTGTCCCGTTTGTTCCATTGACTCCCTTCGTTTCGTTGTTGCATCGATTCTTTACCAGTTCAGTGATTCCCTTGTATGTCGATAATAAAGCGGGATCCATGGTGGGTGTGATGTAGGGAGTCGATGATGTAGTCGTCGTTTCTGTTGTTGTTGTATTGGTCGTCATCTCTTCATCAGTCGTTGGGCGCATCGTAGACGTAGTTAATGATATCATAGTAGTATCATCGGGGAAAGCACCTTAAAAGGTTAGAATATTTGGATATTGAATGCACCATTTACATCCGAATGTAGTTGACTGATAGGTGCTGAAGTTAACGCCGTCGAGTCTCATCGATTCTTTGCTCCCTCTCAATGGTTTCATTGTCCCTGAAATCATCATCATTTCTATTATCATATGCCTCCCAGTGATAGGAAACAACAAAAGTCAACATGAGGGACAGGGCGACTACGAAAACACACCTATATCTAGGGCCCACAACTTCCGCTCACTTTTTGCGCATCCAAAATCGCCGTTACAATGGGAATATTAAGTCCGGAACGTCCACCTTGTGCCACACCTATTTACCTGAGTGATCTAGTCAAGACTACCAATTCCCCGTCCCCGATGGGTGGGCGCCTTGGCGAGGCGGTGGCGGTGTCACGACCGGGAATCGAACCCGGGTGAGATGCAATGGGAGGGCGCCTTAGTGTTAGACCCTTACTACAACCCTTCGCCACTTTTCAAAATGAGTACCGTAACCCAATGTAATAGCGAGTAACACCGTACTCTAAATACCGTACTCAAAAGAGGATACCGAAAACCGGGGGGGGGGGTGCCCGTTTCTGTTTTGAAATTCATAGTTTGTCTTGAACCGACCATGGTTGTTCCATTCAGCTCCTCTCATTTCCATTCTTCCATAGATCGAATCGATGACTTCCGTTACTCGTTCACCCTGAAATCAGATCTTGATTGCCTATAAAATATTATCTTCCCATCTTTTCTCAACATGCACACTGAGCCCGAAGTTACTTAAGAAAGAATATACTCACTGATATACTTAAGAAAGAATATACTCATCCACTTGAATATACTCAATATTGAGTATATTCGAGACGGGGAGGGGCAATATGCTTAAGCGAGTCAATATACTCAATATTGAGTATATTGGGGGGGGGCGGGGAGGGGCAGGAAGGAAGGGGTACACATAGCGCGAAGTCTCCAGGAGATATTGTCTCCAGCCTACATCTCCTGGAGACATTGTATCCTATGGAGGGCAAGTCTCCAGATAGTAGTGCACTGAGAGAAAACATACTTAGAAGTGCGCCTACTAACTTGTAAGTAGGCACGCCTGCTTATATCCGGACGTCCTCCCGCTTTGAGCGCGCTGAGGTTGTCAGAATGTTGTCTATGTTTAAGAGACCGTCCACGAGAGAGTGGAAAGGGGTCCCGGATGAGAATTCGACAACCTACCCTCAAACTTTTTTCATGGAATGAGCATCACGAATGCTGATCGACGTCGCATATATTTAAGCTTGAAAAAAATTTTCGAGGTCAAAAATTTCTTTCAAAATTTTCAGAATTTTTTTGGACGAAAAATAAAGTTTCGAAATATTTAGCGAATAGAATTTTATTATACGTATATTTACACGCTGATTCCGAATTTGATAGTTAGAATTGCTAAAACACAAGTATGAAAAAGTTATGGTCGAAAAATCAGATTTTTTTGCACAAAATCGAGAATATCATTTTTCGCACCCCCCTTTGACAACTTCTTACTAGTATTTTTGGAATCTACATCAAAAAGTAGGTTTGGAGCCTTCGATTCAGATTTTTAAAAATAGCGCGTTTTTTGCTATAAGACGGCAAAGTTGCTTACTTTTGGATTTTCGTCTCTAATGGTGTCTAATAACTTGGGAACCCGTTCATTGTTGTTTCGAGTTAGGTTTCAAAAAATCATTACTATTCAAACGAAAAATATTACAGTACATTTCGAGTGAATACATCGACTTTACGTCTCCATTTTGACGATAAACCGATTTTTTGACCTAAAAATGTAAATTTCATAAATGCGATGATATCAATCTAATTTGAGGTTGAAAATAAGAGAAACGTTTAACTAGATAGAGTCTGGCTAAACAAGATCAAAAGCAGTCCCACTTTTTTGAACTATGCATTTTCTCCATTTTTGAAAAAAATCGATTTTTTTGTATTTTTTAGACGTCAAAAAATTATGTGTTAAAATGCAATTTCAGACAGTATACATTATTTTGATTGAAAATAAACACAATTGCATCGATTTGAGGTTTATTCAAAGGTCTCTGGGAACTTTTGATGCAACTGGTGGATCAACTTTTTGGCTTTTTCGAATAATTATATAACATGACAGGGAAGACGACCCTTATATTTAATTTTTTCCTGGAAGATATGTCAGTACTGATTAATATTTGTTAGATAAAATTTTGATTAAATGCAAAATTGAATTTTTAAAATTTCGGAATTTTTTGAAAAATTTTTTTTTTAAAGTAACTACTACGATCACCATTTTTCCTGGACATTACGTCTACAAAATGACTTTCTATCGTTCACTCATCACTAAAATACCATTGCCCATTTACAATTCGAGAGTACTTAGAGTGTTCTCTTTTTTGTGGTTTTCATTAGTTTCGAAAAAAAGCCATTCGAAAGGTTTCGAAATTAAAATACAATATTCACACAGTTGGCGAGATTTAATGGACTCACGTTGAAAATTCATTAGTATGCGTGAAATTATATTTTCACAGTTATTATGCAGATATCAAACGTGAGTAAATCATACATTCCTTAATATACCTCAAATCACAATTTTAAATTTTTATTGTAGCAGCTACAAATAATATTTGATATATCTACGGTTATGTAAAGCTTACTATTGACTCAGTTTTAAAATATTTTTACTCCCTGTTATAAATTTTCTCTAATATCTTTTGGTTCAAATACTTATCGAAATGTGTACTACATCTAACTCCTTACGAATGGCAACTAATGAATTTCATGAAAATCACAAAAAAGGAACACTCTAAGTACTCTCGAATTGCTAATGGGCAATGGCATTTTAGATTGAACGACAGAAAGTCATTTTGTAGACGTAATGTCCAGGAAAAATGGTGATCGTAGTAGTTACTTTAAAAAAAATTTTTTTCAAAAAATTCCGAAATTTTAAAAATTCAATTTTGCATTTAATCAAAATTTTATCTAACAAATATTAATCAGTACTGACATATCTTCCAGGAAAAAAATAAATATAAGGGTCGTCTTCCCAGTCATGTTATATAATTATTGCAGTATTATGCTATGTAATGCACAGCCTTTCACACCTGTTGCTTTCTGGACTTTTGCTTTTGAATTTCTTTGATGTGCATGTCAAGGGAGGTGTCGAAATTGAGAGCGAAGCGGACGCGTTGCGTGCGCTTCGGACAGGCCATGCAAAACTCGAGAGATGAGATGTGTGAAAAAACCATGGAAATCAGAGACGTTGGCGCTAATGTGCTCGCGCAGCATATATAGCATAGCTAGAGTGCGCGATCTACGCGAGACGGGTTTGGGAGCAGGCCGAGAGAGGAGAGAAAGGGGCGGAGAGTGCCTCTGCCGGCTCTACTCTCTCGCCCGCAATGTCTGCTCGTGAAACGCTGTGTAATGAAGTGTGTGTTTATCGTTATTATTGCTTGTGTTGTAATTGTATTCACTTTTAGTTGTTTCTTGGCTTATTTCCCTTATTTTGTGTTATTTTAAAAAGGTTCAATCATTTTGAAATTAAAATAAATAAGTTCTTAAATAATAATTTATAATAAATATAAATCAATGTTTCGTAACTACGGTACCGAAATATGAAAATTCATTACCTCCCACCACGACTTCCCTGTCTAACTACAGTATTCCCAATTTACGTCATTTTTGAAATTGCCGCTCTTTTATTCTCCGTTTTATCGATTTCCTTCCGTTTCTTTGTTGATTTTACTTTCATTTCCTTACTTAGTGTCATGCCGGCCGGCATCGGAGAGGGCCGCACAAGCCAAAGAAGGCTGACAAGAAGGAGAAGAAGACCTTCCAAGGTACGAAAGTATTTCGAATTTAATTTGAATTGAATAATTTCTCTGATTACTGATCTATTTTGCGCCACCGTGTCTAGTTAGTGCTTTAATTTGCGTTAAAGCACATGCTCGAAAGTTGTGACGAGGTTTGAGTTTGCGCTTTGCCTATAATTACGCCTGTTCAAAGTTAGCTGTGTTTCACAGCAGTGGCCAAACCATGGCTTAGATGAGCAATTTAAGGGGCTTCGAGTTTTGGACGATGACTGGGCATAATTTTGAGCAATTAAACTAAATTCACAATCCCAATGGCATGCAGCATTCTCCCGAAAGGCGTTGACCGAAAAATAAGAAAATAAGGCACCCGTGCACTGAAGTTGTAAATTCTGCTCGTGTTTGTGGCACACATATTATTTTCAAATTATCAGGTCAAACATGAGCCAGGACGAGACGTATCTTGCTCAGCTTAAGAAAAAGAGAACTTTCCGCAAGTTCTCTTACCGTGGAGTTGATCTCGACCAGCTCCTCGACATGGACAGGTACTTTCATTGACATTGGCTTGTATTGTCCTTAGAATTTAAAACTGTTCATGCATTACACAGCAGTTTTCAGATAGAAGCTCGTCGAGCTCTTCAAGTCTCGCCCCCGCAGACGTCTGTCCCGCTGACTCAAGGGCTCGCTCTTCTTCCCCGCCTCCAGTAGGCCAAGAAGGTGAACTTTTTAAAACTCATTATGAGCGTTTGCTCGACTGAAAATTAATTTACTTTTTTAAACAAATTGCGTGACTAACGTCACAGTTTTTTTCTAATATTCCACTTTTTACTATAACATGTTAAACCCAGTGTTCTCTGTGTATGTACATTCTTCTGTCTGCGACGCTACCGAACTTCTCCAAAACGGGAAAAGATTCATTTCAAAAGAGAGGGGCTTACTTAAACGAAACTATATTAATGTGCATTCAGGAACGCGATCTGTTCGAGAAGGAACACCTCAAGAATAACTGGTTCAACTTCGACTTCTCGCTCTACCTCGTGAGAGCAGCCAGGTCGGTATCCCTCCATAATTGCTTAAAATCATCCACCCGAATTTGCCATAAGGACTCAAAGATTCTTATGTTAGTTTTAAATTTTCACGCCATTCGAAACATTCTGTATCTGGATGCGCAGGGGAATGGGTTACTGTAGGTGAAGGGGTGCGGTAGGGCACACATATTATTTAGTAATCAATACATTCGTTTCAGAGTCGAGCTTCTGCTCAACGAGAAGATGCTTGTGGAGAACCAGCAGTGATTGACGATCCGCAAGGGAACGACGACCATTGGAACGGTCGTGTTCACGGAGATGCGCCCCGTGCAGACAGGGGCAGAGAAGCTATGGCAGTCGATTATTTATTGGTTGGGCCAAGAAGGTACGGTAGTGTAATATTGATTGATTAAGCCCAGAAGGTACGGTAGTTGTGTTACCGATTGATTAGTTGGTTACGGTAGATATCGAATAAATTAGTTTACAAATAACCACGTCTCCTTCTACAATGGTTTATGTCGGGGGATGATCCATGATCAGCCATGACAATTGAGGCACTATAACTTTTTATGTCATAAAAGTGTTAGGGTGAGGTTCTTTTTAAATTCCGTGAGTGAAAAATAAAATATTTGTATTAGTTCCGGTAGATGGGATACGGTAATCTGTCGTCGTTGTAGGACTCGAAGAACAAGAAGAAGCTGATGAAAGCGGAGATGGAGCAACTCGTCTTCAACCCCCCCCCCACGGAGAGCTGGCCGAGAAGCGACTCAAGCCCGGGAACTCAAAGTCGCCGCCAAGGCGTTTGACGGTAGCTTAGATTGGTCTTTGATCTTTGCCCTCCCCATTGATTGATAGCTCGAGCCAGGGCTGTGCATTTTACGTTTTACGATTTTACGAATTTGACGATTTTACGACTTTTTTCGTAAAAAAATTACGTCGTAAAATTCGTAAAAGTTTCCTGAGAAAAAAAGGTTACTTTATTGGCGAATAGCGCACTTCACTTGGTATTTTCTCAAAAAAAAATTTCAATCTTTAAAATCTCAGAAAAAAAAGTGCAGGTTTTATTGTTTTTTTCCTAATTACTATTTTTTACCGCAACAACACAGGCTGCGAATATGTGATTAGGAATTGCGTATCATTTCAAATAATCGAATTTCGAATCCCAGCGTTCGATCTAGTTATAACTTTGTTCAAAAAGCAAAATCAAGACGTGGTTTGAGCAATTTTCTGTAAATTATTTGATTTAGAACAATTTTCAAAATTTTACGATTTTTACGAAAATTTTTTCGTGAAATTTACGTTTTACGAAAGCGCGCGTCCCGTTCTCAATATACTCACTATTGAGTATATGAATATACTCAATATTGAGTATATCATATACTCGGTGTCACATCCTAGTATATCATATACTCAATACTGAGTATATTCGCGCTCAGTGTGTGAAATTGGGTTGACATCCATTCGTCTATGGTAGAATCACTCATTTGTTTGCTGTTCGATTCTCCTGAACCTATTGGAGGAGCATAATTCTCTTCACTCTCACCTTGTTCACTATCACACTCATTTGGTCGTCGAGTTCCCTCGATTGGTCGTTCACACTCACATACCATTTCGACATGCTTGTCTCTGAAATCATCATTTACCCTATCAACTTTCATTGTAAATTTTATCGAGAGGAAACAACGAAACGCTAAAAATACATCTCCATGCCACGCTAAAATAATCTCCATGCCGTAATAGCAAATAGCTAACTGTTTACGAAGCAAGCCATCGGGGATAGATTGAATTTGTCAAAGGGAGAAGTGTTAATGAGATTCCCGATGTTTTCCATTTCCGATCCACAATGTTCCGCAACTTCGATGGACGGAAATTGAATCCACGGGCCTGAAAGGGAGCATTTATCGATTGGAACTTTCGAATATCATACATACCGGCCTTGTCATCCTCGTATTCATGGACGATCTCGATGGTGATTCTGTCAGCTGTCATACTCTCTTCTTCACGTTCGATTATCGACGCAGATGATCTTTTCAGTGCACGTCGATTCTGTAATAAAGATTCTCTTCTATTTTCATCCCTCAATTGACATACCGTTTCGTTAATGGTCTGTTTGAACTCTGTTCCATTATCCAGTCTCACTTTCGCTTCAATCGATTCCATTCCACATGAAAAATATAAAATTATCCATGTTCTCCTATTCACAATATATTCCGATTTCTCTTCCACCATCTACAATAGCAACATATGTGGCATTCGTTGAATCAGAATGCTACCATTTTTGATTCCTAGTTCATTGATGTTTTTATTACAATATTACTCTCTTCGCCTATTGGTGTGAAGAAAATGAAACTATTAAGTCATCGGCTATTACGTCATCGGAACAAATATTCTTCAAACGCGGGCAAAGAATCGATGCCGTTTCCTTTCTCTTCTTCGATTATCGTCCTTAGTAACGGAAACGGGTCCGTGGTCTAATTTTACCAAACAAACTTACTAGCATATCTACTAAAAATCTAACTATGCAGTTATGACTTTATTTCAGACCTAATCACGAAAAAAACAAAAGCCGTACTTATCGTTATGAAGAAGCTGAATCGTTTTGTGAAGGTGGAGGTAAAAAAGGCAAAGGTGCTAGGTCTTCAATACACTCGAGGCACTCTCGACCATCTGCGTGTTTGGTTAGCAAGAGACTCTGCCCTGATATAATCAGCGGTCTGGGCCGTGATTGTGTGTGTCTGAACCCCTTTGGATATGTGATTGGATCGTCATTTATCAAACACTGAACATTTCTGCGCTGGGTCGAACAGTGAATTCTAGCCCACAACCACTGCGCTAACCGTGATTGAAGGAACTTTACTATGGGCGGGGTTTGGCGCGGATGTAGTAAAGTTTCAACACTCCGCACAATCCTAGTGAGCACATCTAGTTCTCAATGGTGAACCAAGGTGAGCAATACTAAAGACACACTTTCCATCGAACCCTTAGAAAATGGTTTTCACCATTGTTCATCATTAATTTTCAGTTTTATTTTTTAGCCAATTTCCAGTCATGTTCCGATATCCTCCGCTTCTCTCTCCTGTTTGACCCGATCGAACATAGCACAAGCTCTAATAGTAAGAGCTTAATTCAAATTGACAGCAGCGAGGAGAGAATTGAGTATACCACACAGAACTACAGTCTAGGTTTCATTACAGTTATCTTTCACCGGAGGGGGAGGTTCCTTCCCATTCTAGAAATTATTCCATGGATAGGAAAAGGGATCCGGGAACTCCCTCCTCTTCAAACACGAAATTAAAGAAATCACACTGTACACAGGAGTGGGGTATTTAGAGCACAACTGCCCATAATCAAACAAACTCCAGTATCCAATGAATAACACAATGACTCCATCCCCCTCCCCCCAGAAAGGAGTCAGCAGTGAGAGAGCGTGAAAATGAGAGAGCCTCTTTTACTTTAACACACTGCAACCCCTTTCTGGAGGTACCATCGAGATGTGGAATGATACGAAAACGTTAGTTCATCGTGGAAATGAGCAGTTGCGCATTACCTAATGTAAATCGATAAGGCGAAGACTGGAAAAACGGTTTTACCGTACTCAAGACCCGTCTACAGTAATGTGAGTCGTCTTACTAACCTCTCTAGGGACCACCGCGTGAAATTGAAAATTGTTCCTAAAATTTCAAATTTCGTGCTTTCCGGGTAATGAGGGATGCAGAATCACGATAGCGTTTCCAGATTTATCAAATACAACCAGTTCAACGAGAATCAGGCAAGTTTCAAATCTCCGCCCGCCGTGGTGTAGTCGGTCCACCGAATTCGTGCGGCATCGTTGCGCCATGAGTTCGGTGGGGCAACGACTGTTAGTTAGGTCAGACATTTTCGTTTTGACAGTTTTCTTGCTGTATTCTAGATTAAAATTATATTTGCAGCAAGTATTCACTTCTAGCTGCTACTAGGAAGCAATGAATAAATAAAATAAGATTTAATTTTCGGTTTGTAAATAATAACTAGTTCATAATCAATAGCTACAGTGTTCAACTCGTAAAATTTGAAGCTGAAATAAATAAGGTTCGCTAGTATGGATTTTCTTTATTTTTCGTTCAAAGCTGCCCTGGATATCATAGTATGAAAAAGTAATCAAATCTCAGAGCCGCACCCCCTGAAACAATAGTTATTAAAGATAATATAAAATCAATGAAGTTCGTGCGCGAATTAAAAGACATTCGCTAGTACCGATTTTTCTTATTTTCTCTCTGTCACTTGTCTGTCATCTCAACTTTATATTGAGCAAGAAAACTGAGAGCCGCACTCCTTAGAAACACAATTACAGCAAAAACAGCCTTTTCTGTGCAAATAGTCGTTTCTGTCTTTTCATACTTTTCCCCGGCTCTAATTTTGGAATTTCCGGTTCGGTGGGCCCTATAACCTCTCATCAAAAAAATAAATGTGTCGAAATTACTGTACTACCAAAGTTACTGTAACGCGATTATCTACGCCCGGCTACGCTTGCACGAGCATGTTTGCCCTACTGTCTTAATTCGATTAGTTGAGCCCTGCTACCGTAGTCCGATGTTCCTCGACCGGCTACAGTAGAATCAATATTTTGCCCGGCTACAGTAATCCTAAAGTTTATTTTTCTTTGATTAGACCGGTAGCGCGATTATCGTCTATGTACATTAACTCGCTGTATTCGCAAGCTACTGTGTTTTCTCACATCCACAGTAAACCTCAGTAAGTTTTCTCGAATACTGTAGTATAGTCATTATGGATCCAAATTGCTATAATTCAAAAACAATAGCCCATCTTCCGAAATAAAAGTACCGTAACCCAAGAATATTAATCTATATTCCAAAATTCAAGAACCGTAGCATGTACACCGTTCTCTGAATACCGTGCTCAAATGAGGATACCGAAAAACCGTAGCTTCCGACCTTTCCGACCCAATCGCGAAAACACGAAAACCTTACTTTTCGTCATGAAAAAGCTGAATCGTTTTGTGAAGGTGGAGGTAAAAAAGGCAAAGGTGCTAGGTCTTCAATACACTCAAGGCACTCTCGACCATCTGCATGCTTGGGTAGCAAAGAGAAGCCCTGATATAATAAGCGGTCTGTTCCGTGATTGTGCGAGTATGAATGTCCAATCACGTCTCTAAAGGGGTCCCCAATTCATACTCCTACAATCACGGAACAGACCGCTTATTATAACAGCGAATTCTAGCCCACAACTACTGCGCTAATCGTGATTGAAGGAACTTTACTATGGGCGGGGCTTTTCGCGGATGTAGTAAAGTTTCAAAACTCCGCACAATCCTAGCGGGCATATCTAGTACTTTTTTTCCAAATTCCAAAAAAATACTCCAAATTCTAAAATCCAAGAACCGTAGCATGAACACCGTACCGTAAAACTGCAAGACATATGCCCTAATTTGCGATTATCTTGCAGGAAGTAAAGATGTAAAATAACTAACTAGAGTTGTTCTCCTTTCCCGCTTCCCCCCCTCCTTTGAAGAGATCATATCCATGCTGAGAATAGTCCAAATGTTCTGAGGCACCGGAACTACGGTAGGATCTTACACTTTGATAAAGGAGTAGAGCGTATAAGATGGTCCGCATCTCTGGCTGGTGAGGATTGAGAATGGAGGAGATCGGAAGGAGGACAAGGGGTAGGGCAGATGGAGAGAGAGAGATGCGAGGGGAGAGAATCATGCCCCTCTACGTCCGTTGTCCGTTGAGATATAATCCGCATCAGAAATGGTTCGTTGCATCGTTTCCCTTCGAAAGAAAAAGGGAAAGAGGAGAAAAGTCAGCCAAGCAGTAAAACCGAATCAATAATTTCGCCATTTTGAAAAATAGTGATACTGCACGTACAGTGGATAGGCAGAATTGAAAAGATAATATTCTATTGCATGAGTCAGCGCTACATTTTCAGTGTAGACACAATTCTTCCTTTTCTTCACTTCTTCACGGCATTCAGGCGAGTCTGTGTAAATTGAGACAGGAATTGAGAAAGTGCGAAACTACATGTAAATGAGTCAGACCGTATTTATTTTTCACATTTTTCCTTGCACTCCGTTTATCTTTGATCCTACGAACTCGCTCTAACATTAAGTCAATATCGATTTTTTGCCATCTTGGGGATATATTAATTAAATGCTTGTCAGAACAAATCAGACAACTAGAGAAAGGGGAGAGAAGCAGGACGACAGGATCTGACAACGAGAGACTTGTTGGATGATGTGACCATCTCCATTCGTAGAAACACCCCTTTCCATTGGCAGTCGATCCATCCCTTAGGCCCGAAACTACTGAATTCCATATTCAAAATGGGTCTGTTCCCCCTCTCATCCAATTCCCAATCTCCGAAATGCATGCAAATTGGCGATGGTCCTACGACTAATTTGAATTTTCCCCAGAAAAAAATGAATGGCAAAGAGAAAAGCCACAAAGCCGATCTGCAAAACTTGAACATCGGCTTGGTAGAAAGTGTTTATCGACTCAAAAATATTGCTTAATCGTGGTGTATTTCTGTTTGTAAATGGCGAATAGTGAGTTCACGGCATTTTACTGGGGTGTAGGAGAGAAGTAGATCAAATGAGAGCTATGAGTAGGGTTAGCGAGGGAGAAGACGAAAAAGCTTGTGCAGTCGAAAAATGTCGAAACATTATGAATCGGAATATAATTAATATTGATTTTCACGTTATCATTTTTATAACATTTTTGGAAGTAAAAAAATTTAGTTCGTAATACTCCCGAACTACGGTAATACATTTTCACCATTATTCATCATAAATGTTCAGTGTTATTTTTAGTCAATTTCAAGTAATGGTCCGACATCCTCCACTTCTCTCTCCTGTTTGACCCGATCGAACATAGCACAAGAGCGAAACACCGATGGGCAGATCACGTGCTGTGTAGAGAGAGCGACAAATGATCTACCCGTCTCACGCAGCAATTCCCCCCTCCAAACCTGACTCGTCCACGAGGAATACCACTCGCTAAATATCGATTTGATATCAAAGATATTTTGGGTGGCGAAGGCATAGCTGACTTCTCTAACCACAAAACAGTATAGCGATTCTGAGATGGGAATAAGACTTGACCTCGATCTAACAATAGGATGAAATGCAGAGAGCATAGAAAATTGAATGATAAGATCGTGGCACAGAGTAATATCCCTTCCCCCCAACAGATCTTTCCATTTTTCGAATAATTCTATAAAAAAAAGTGGTGCGGGTAGAATTTACGGAATCGACCGGTGTCAAATCAATCATTACATATTATCGAAAAAAATTAGTGAGCTCTAGCCCTCTCCTAATTTACTAAATAAAAAGCTGAGAGCTCGGGATTCAGTCTAGCTCTCTTTCATCTGAGCCCCCACGCCCTCTCTTGAAAGTAGCAAAAAAAAATGGATAAGAAAGGGGGAAATCGAGAATTCCCTACTCTTCAAACACGAAATTAAAGAAATCACCTTCAACCTCGATCGATCTCAAGATCGGGGTGTATTTAGAGCACAATTAACCATAATTCAACTACTGTATCCAATAAATAACAATGACTCCACCCCCCCCGGAAGAAAGAAGTCAGTCCATTTTACTTGCATACACTACGACCACTTTCTGGAGGTTTCATTGAGATGTGGAATGATACGAAAATGTTAGTTCGCCGTGGAAAAGAACAGTTGCATTGCCTGATGTAAATCGATAAGGAGAAGACTGGACGAACGGTTGTTCCGTACTCAAGACCCGTCTACAATAATGTGAGTCGTCTTAATAACCTCCCATCAAAAAAAAATGTGTCGAAATTACTGTACTACCAAAGTTACTGCAACGCGATTATCTACGCCCGGCTACGCTTGCACAAGCTTGTTTGTCCTACTTTCTTAATTCGATTAGTTGAGCCCTGCTACCGTAGTCCGATGTTCCTCGACCGGCTACAGTAGAATCAATATTTTGCCCGGCTACAGTAATCCTAAAGTTTATTTTTGTTTGATTAGACCGGTAGCGCGATTATCGTATATGTACATTAACCCGCTGTATTCGCAAGCTACTGTGTTTTCTCATATCCACAGTAAACCTCAGTATGTTTAGCTCGAATAGCGTAATTCATTCTCATTGAGATTATCATTGAGAGAGTTTCTCGTCTGATCTAATCGATCGAGTGAGAAACGGGAGGGAATGAGAGAGTTTGCATGTTGGCATTCTACCACATGTGGCAGGGTCAACACGGGTTCCCTTCACGGAAATATTCAAAACAAATCCCAAAACGACGTGGGAGAACACTGCTAGGCAGAATCAGTCCGGAGTGCCCACCTTGCGCCAGACCTATTTACCTTCGTGATCTAATCACGACTACAAATTCCCCGCCCCCCTCCCCCACTCCGGGATCGCAACGCACGATTTGCGCGCGAGTCCAGTCCCAAATAGTGGGCTCAAATTGAGCTCTCCAAAAAGAGCTCAATTCATATTGACGGCCGCGAGTAGAAGAGAATTAAGGAGATATAGCATAACCACAAAAAGTATAGTGATTCTCAGGAGGGAGTAAGACGTCCTCAATCTAACAATAGGGTGAAATGCAGAGAGAAAATTGATGATAAGATCGTGGCACAGATCAATAGCCCTTTTCCCCAACAGACCTTTTCATCTATCGAATAATTCTGGAATAATAGTGGTGCGGGTAGAATTTAAGGAATCGAGCGGTGTCAAATCAATCATTACCTCTCATCGAAAATTTATCGTGAGCTCTAGTCTCGTCTCAGGAGTGGGGTATTTAGAACACAACTGCCCATAATCAAACAAACTCCAGTATCCAATGAATGTCTAATAATGACTCCACCCCCCCCCCCCCCGCAGAAAGAAGTCAGTCCATTTTACTTGCACACACTACGAAAACATCACTCTAATCTGCGAGGATCATGCATGAGGTAAAGGTGTTAAAATAACTAACTCTTTGTGTTGGTCTCCGGCCTTCTCTCGTGTCCTTCTCCCGCATCGAACGCATTAATGAAGACGTACTGAATATATTCAAATTGTTCTAAGATACTTTATAAGCGGTAGGATCTTACCGTTTCATATATCAGGAGGAGAAGGAGGATCGTCTTCATCCTGGTCCTACGATACTGAAATGGAGGATCTCGGGAGGATAACAAGGAGAGAGAGAGAGAGGGGGGGGGGGGAGAGAGAGAGAGAGAGAGGGAGAGAGAGAGAGGGAGAGAGGGAGAGAGAGAGGGGGAGAGAGAGAGAGAGAGAGATAGAGAGAGAGAGAGAGAAAGGGATAGAGGGAGAGAATCGTCCCCTCCACGTCCGTTGTCCGTTCAGCTCTCGTAATCGGCATCAGAAATGCGTTCGTTTCCTTCGAGCGATTAGGAGAAAGTTATCCAAGCAGCAAAATTCAACTTCAAGAAAAGCTAAAAGAAACAAAAAGTAAATTCACCATTTATCGATCTGGAAAATAGTTCTCCCACAATTCTCCCTTCTCTTGACGGCAGTCAGGCGAGTCTGTGTAAATTGAGGAGTCTGTAGATGTTCTGACCACGAATTTACTTTTCGCATTTTTCCTTGAACTCCGTGGAACTTTGATGCTAAAAATTCGCTCTAAATGAATATCGATTTTTGGCATTCCCGCATTTTTTGATTTATGCGCGATAAGACATTTCTTGCAAATTACTACAACACCTCTTGAATGTTTTAATAAGACGGATCTTCTGAGAGATTGCAGGAATCCGACCCCCCACGGGAACAGCTGCCAAAAGTTTGCACGATATCGATGAAATAATTATGGTAGAGGTTGTTGAGGACGCTGATTATTATGGTATGGTTCATTTGGCCCAGAACCGGCTTTTAGGGAGAAGCCGGCTCTTGATACGGCTCTGACGTATCTCGGCTCAAAATGTAGCTACAGTGTTGCGGTTGGCTTTAAAAAATGTAAAATAATATTCTAAACAACTTTCCTGTTGAACACAACATTAACGGACAACTTGTTCGAGTCGAAAAAATCGCCGACTACGTCAAAAATGCATTTTTTCGAAAGAAAAATCGGACTGAAATTTTTTCCTATAATTTTGCAGAAATAAACGACGGATAATGAATCTACGGGTCCAGTAATACTTAGAAAAAATTAGAGTACCAACAAAGGGTACCCTTTGGAAAAAGTTATAAGCTGAAATATCACATGTTGTATGAAAATCAACTTTTGAAAACTTTATTTTTTTGCATCTACATTTCTTTCTATACCTAAATAAATGTCCCATCACTTCGAATTTAATGTTTTCTTTCTCGAAACACAAAAGAAACGTGTGAAAACAACGTTTTTGTACCCTCTGACCGATTTTGACAGAAAATCACATCTATTCGAGATATTTCACGGCTATTTGCGTTAGTATTAAGCTAGAACAGGTCAAAAATTGAAATTGATCAAAACTTCGATCTAGAGATAACTTTTTAACAGGCTGGTGCCATCGGTTTTGTAATCGGATCCCTCTGGGCTCCAAGATGGCGCAGTGCCACTTTAGCGGGAAACGAAATTTCGAGATAAACTCGTTTCGAAGTGCCCGTAGAGGCACGAAATCTTGCATTATAAAAATTTTATGTTCATTCTGATGATGTCAGTTATTTGGAAATCGTATTTTTAGTGTTTGAGGAAATGTAATTTATTGGTACAGGGAGTAAGAAGTGAATTTTTTAAACTTGATCTTGAAGAGCAACTCCTGTTTCGATATATAATAAAATGCGCAAAATATTTTTATACTCTTTTAAATGTTTTGTGCGCGGAAGGCGTATAACAACGCAGTATCTGTATTATCGAAGCTGTGGCGGTCCAGGATTTCACTCCAAAAGGCAATGATTCGATGCAACATTTTTGGCGCAATTTTTCTTGTCGAAAATTCACCCTCTACCATAACTTTTCAAAAATCATGAAAAAATGAATTTTACGAAGAAATAAAGAAAATATATTCAACAGAAAACAATAGGCATAGAAACAAGGGCTTTCGGATTGATTTTCTGGGCCAATATATCTTCGACGATCGATGACCTGTTTGTGTACACTAGATTTAGCATCAAATTCGGTTTGACAACGCGAAAACTTCATAGCGAGCACAAGTTTAATTCGTCTAAGAAAATAAAAAAAAAATTATTCGAAAATCTCGTTTCCCGCTAAGATGGCACGGCGCCATCTTGGAGCCCAGAGGGATCCGATTACGAAACCGATGGCACCAGCCTGTTAAAAAGTTATCTCTAGATCGAAGTTTTGTGCAATTTCAATTTTTGACCTGTTCTAGCTTAATACTAACGCAAATAGCCGTGAAATATCTCGAATAGATGTAATTTTCTGTCAAAATCGGTCAGAGGGTACAAAAACGTTGTTTTCACACGTTTCTTTTGTGTTTCGAGAAAGAAAACATTAAATTCGAAGTGATGGGACATTTATTTATAGAAAGAAATGTAGATGCAAAAAAATAAAGTTTTCAAAAGTTTGATTTTTGGATTTTCATACAACATGTCACATTTCAGCTTATAACTTTTTCCAAAGGGTACCCTTTGTTGGTACTCTAATTTTTTCTAAGTATTACTGGACCCGTAGATTCATTATCAGTCGTTTATTTCTGCAAAATTATAGGAACCATTTTCAGTCCGATTTTTCTTTCGAAAAAAAAATGCATTTTTGACCTAGTCGGCGATTTTTTCGACTCGAACAAGTTGTCCGTTAATGTTGTGTTCAACAGGAAAGTTGTTTAGAATATTATTTTACATTTTTTAAAGCCAACCGCAACACTGTAGCTACATTTTGAGCCGAGATACGTCAGAGCCGTATCAAGAGCCGGCTTTTCCCTAAAAGCCGGTTCTGGGCCAAATGAACCATACCATAATAATCAGCGTCCTCAACAACCTCTACCATAATTATTTCATCGATATCTGGCAAACTTTTGGCAGCTGTTCCTGGGCATCTGCAATCTCTCGGAAAACCTGTCATAAGGTCTTCACGAGAACAGATTAGAGAACCAGATAAAAGGGGAGAGAGAAGCGGGATGAGAGGATCTGACAATAGAGTGCGAAATGCGAGGCCACGGTCTCTTCATTTCGCACACTCTCTTCACCGGTCGGTGGACGAGAGAGCGTGTGAAATGAAGAGACCGCGCACAAGATTCGAAACAGAGTCGGCGAGAACGAGTTAGAGAAAGAGAGGGATGGCGAGAGAGCGAGCCAAACGAGATGGTCAGACAACGAGAGTCATTCTTGGCATGAACTGGATGCTGTGCCGTGGCCTCACATTTCGCACTCTATCTGACAGCGAGAGACCAATTGGACATTTTGACCATCTCCATTCGTAGAAACACCCCAGTGCATTGGCAGCCGGTCCATCCCTTGGGAAACTGCAAAAAAGAAATTCCGTATTCAAATGGCAAAAGAACACGGGCTGAACAGATATTCATTTTTCCCTCTTTCAATCTCCGAAATGATCACATTATGACATGTCTATACGAATTTAGGCAGACAGTTGGAGAGTGAGATAATGACACGCCAATTGGAGAAGGCCTCAGGAGTAATTGGTATTAAGGACGAATAGTGATTTCACGGCACTCTACAGGGGGAGTAGGGAGAGGAAGATCAAATGAGAGCTATGGGTAGGATCAGCGAGGGAGATTGTGTACTGGCTTTTTGTCAATCCACTGAATTCGATCTCGAAGGGAGTTTACGAGAGCCGTTCAATATTGTTAAGAGAAAATACAATCTTTAAAAAAAATTTCAAAAAGTAAAAAAATAGTTCGTGATACTTCCAAACTACGGTAATACAGTTCACCTTTTTCTGTGTTTAGTAGTCAATTTCGGCATGTTTTAATTTCCGTAGTTATCTTTTTTTCCCTTGGGAAAATATTATATTTTAACAGTTACAAAGGCGTTTTATTTGTTGTTTTATCTTTCTATTTATCGCGCCTATCCACCACCTCCCGCCCACTCAGAGTTGCATCCTTTTTCGAAGGGAAGTACTCTACAAACGGCGTTGACAATGTCTCAGAAATGTGTCCTTTCTTTCTTCGCTGTTAGATCGAAAGGCCTGCCATTTGTTCAATGGCGCTTGGCTCTCTTGGTCCTCTTTAACGTGGTTCTTTAGTCTCACACACTCTCACACTCGATGTAATAGCGAGTTCATCGGGGGGAAACCCCGTCATACGCCAATGTTAGCCCTTTCCCTCTCATTTTAATGTGATCCCTTTTCCTCGCCTGTTGTTCCTCTTTCACACCATCTCATCAAGCGCAATTAAGATCTTCTAGAAGGATTAATTTTGAAAGAGTGTGGTCCGTACGAAAGGCGCGGGAATTAGTTAGGTCATACTCCATTCTCTTCTGCACCCACTCGTTTCACACTTCAGCATCATCTAATCCTTTGTAAATGGAGAAAGTGGGAGTAATCGTTGCCTAGAGACGAAAATGGAGAAGGAAGCATCAGGAATGGCGAAAAGAGGTGGTTGTTTCACTCCAACCTTGACTCTGCCATTCCCTTCTCTCTTTCCACTGCGAAGTCGCTTCCTCCGACTAGACTCCCCCTCTCTTTCGCACTCTCTCACCTCCCTTCTCATTGAGAGACTAGAGGGAAGCGAGAGGGTTCCATTCGGTCATCTCATTTTCTGCACCCTTTTCCTCTCTCCCTCTCTCTGTCCTCTCACTACCCACTTTCTCTCTCCCTCTTCTCTTCTCCCCCTTTCCCCTCGGTTCTCCCCTCTTTCTCCTCTCGTTCGTGCAAGATGCAAAAAGGCTCCAATGAGTGGGAGCAACTGGGGTCGTCCCTCCTCTCAATTGTGTGTAGTTTAACCGCCATTTGCATGCTCCCTCTTTTTCTCTTTGCATGGCATTTTCGCACGGAACCTCATTTGACTCTCCCTCCGCTAGTGAAATTCTCATTCCCTCGATCAATTTCCCGCCCTTTTTCGTTGTTCTCCGTGTGAAACAGTGAGAGAGTCACAGACTTGGCTCTTCCTTTAGCCCTCCTCGCCCATGTTTCCGCTCCCGCTCCGTCTCTGATAGGAAATGTCTCCTCGTGAATGTTTAGACGACTCATCTGTCCCCTTCTCTCCCCTCTCTCATCCCCCATTGAATCATTTCTTCTTCATTTTCATCTGATGGTTCGACCCAATCACTCCATCCCATCCCATCGAGATTTGTTCTCTACCCGCCCTTATCTGTCCTTCCGATAGGGCGACAACTTAACACGTGTTCCGTCTATTCGTAGATAGTTTCAGACAGAATCGTCCCTTCCATCTTCCCCATGTCCCTATGATTCACTGTGCACCTCCATTTCAATGTTTTCCTTGTCTCTCCCTCATGTCTCCATTATTATTCCTTCCTTTCAGATCTCAGAATGGGAGGTTCAACTCAGACGGAGCCACTCAAATTGACCGATGTGCCGGGAATGTTCCTGGCTGCAGATTTGGAGACAATGGCAGAGCTGGAAGAGGAAGTCAAAGAGGTCAGTTGCCACCTCTCCTCCCCCTCCCCTTCTCTCCCTTCCCCTCTCGCTCCCCTCTCTGTTTCTAGCACTTTCAAAGAGCCGATACATGAATTAAAGTGAACGAGAGCGTTGTTTCGTTGGTCGGGGGGGGACGGTACCGGCGTATGTCAATTGGGGTTATCGCAGGTGCATGTTGTAGAAAAAAACACTATTTTCGATTCATTTATCGAGAACATTTCGAAATACATGCACACAACTCAAACTATCCGTATGCCGAAATTGCGCGGACGGCGTGCAAAAGTGCTTTTCCCGCGAGCGAGAACCAATTTGGCCTATGAGTAGGTGGAATAGAGAATAGCTACCCTTCCTTTCCTCTTCTCCCTTCCCTTCTTCTCCTCATTTCAGTCTCGTCCTCCTCTTCGCATCGTCTGGCGTAACATCTTCACTTTCTCCTTTGCTCATCTTCTCGCTCTCATCGGCGCCTATCAATTCTTCTTCGTCGCCAAATGGCAGACTTGTGTTTGGGGTCAGTCGATATTTCAATAATTAATTGATTGAAGTAATTAGTGTTTCCAAGACAACTCCCCTTGACGTATATTTTTTTCTAAATGTAATTTGCTATAAATAATGTGGATGCCGAATCATAAGCGCTAGGTGGATACTCCAAGAGTTTCGTCGTAGTCTGTTTCCCTGATTTCGTGTTAACACGTACGAAAATATTGGAGCCGGAAGAGCACATGATCTACTCTCCAATGTGCAGGAGCTGAATAACTCTTCATCCGTGATATACATATTATTATTATAATTAGGTGTGAACATTGGTTGTTTCAGCCGTTCTCCTTCATCAGATTGCAATCATGGGAGTGACATCGGGAGCTCATCGACTGTGGAGTCATAGATCATTCAAGGTGAGAGAAGGAAGAAGAACGAGAACTTGGGACCAATCTATCTATTTTTTGCGACACCATATTTTTGTTGCGAAAATAGTATTTTTATCGTATAGTAACCAATTAATCAAGTACTCTATGCGCAGACAAACTTCATTCTGAGGGATCTAGATATATAAATTCAGGGGACCCCTTTCTTTGGTATCCTTCTTTCTTGTCGCGGTTTGAAGAAACGGCTCGAGAGGGGAGAGAGAAATTAGGAGATCCATTGACGAGAATACCCGTCTGTCTAGACAGTGCCGTCTCCTAGCGAATGTTTGCATATGTCTACTGTAGGAGCCAAGTTCCGCCCCTAAAATTTCTTGAGAGAAGAATATTTCATTTGAAAGAGTCTGTCCTGTGCTCGGTTCATTCATAGCAATTTGGGGCATCATCACTTGTTATTCAATGCCCGTCTGTTACAATTTTTGAATTCCTTGATAATTCCTATACATATGGTTATTTCTATGATTTCTATTTAGTTTTCGAAACTGCAATAGTTGTATTAATTTGTATGTCTTTTTATGCCTAATTACAGGCAACGACAACTGCTCGTGTTATCTTCATGCTAGCATGCACTCTCGCCCATCAGGTAAACGAAGAATCCCTTATCGATGTTTTTTTTATATTTCCAAGCGTATACAAAGATTAAATACCTATCCCCAAGAGGTGCTGTAACACATAGGGTTATAATTTCGATTGAAAATCGTGGCTCGCTTCTTTTTGCCTTTTATTAAACCAAAATACATGGTAGGCCTCTTTTTCACCCTCGAATACACAAGATAGGGGACTTTGGACCGTCAGTTGACGGTACTTTTTAATCTGTGATCGTAAATATGGGTCATTGGTGTGCCATAAATGCCTGGTGATGTATACAGTAACCGGGCATCAGTCGTGCTTTAAATGGATTCCATTTCAGAATGACGTAATTGAATGGGCTCGTGATCATCGATGTCATCACAAATGGACTGATACTGAGGCTGATCCCCATAATTCAAAGAGAGGATTCTTCTACTCTCATGTTGGATGGCTTCTGACGAAGAAGAGTGACAAACTCAAGGTAACTGAATTAGTATGATAATGTATATAGTTGGGTTTATGTGTACTACAAATAATAATGTTCTATGCTATAGCATGACTGTAAGGGTTCAACTTTCTATTACATCAGTAAATTTTGCGGATAAACACACAGTCTTTGCAAAGTAAATGCTTGACACTGCAATTGAAGCGGCTTTTATATGAAAGAAATGCCAATTCAGAATTTAATGAAAAAAATCGAGTAGTCTATCGATTTTTGTTATGAATTTAAAAAAAATTAAAATTTCGGTGTTTCCTCTTTATGCTACTGTGTTTAAGCGCTGTTCCATTGGTGGGCAGAACTTATCCCTTTTGCACATTGCCCTCGAACCAGGATAGCCCATTGCGGGGGTCCCCGAAGTATTGTATCGAAGGGGAAGTATTGTGAGCTTTCGAATAGTCATTTTGTGCGCGATTGCACATCATGCTGACATACTCCATCACCCGTCATTTTGAAGTTTCAATTTGCGTTGACAAAGCGCTATCCACGGCCGAAAAAAAATATTGAGAGGTCAAGTAATTGAGAGAGGTCTACTATCCTCTCAAAATAGGGGATGATGGACTTTGAAGGCAGCATAATAGAGCTTCTCCACTTTCGATATAAATCCCCTCAATCATACGTGGGCAGCACTTATCCTAGGCCTTTTGCAGCTAGCCCTAGATCGCCTCCTCCGTTTGCACACAGCTCCCGAGTCGTTTTTTTAAATCTGTGAAATGAGCTCTAAATTTTTCACTATTTGACTTTTGCACAGAGCCCCGAAAAATCCCAGCCCCATTCGCACAGTGCCCCTGCCCCCTGCTGCCCATGTATGCCCTCAATTGAAAACTGTGTTTATCGGGTCGTAAACGTTCGTTGTCCGGAAATTCCGGTGTCTGTGGTTTAAAAAAGAAGTTGTGAGCCTCGTATCAAATTTAGAAATGTGCAGAATGTTCAGGTTAGTAAGAGTAAACTCCTATCTGCCCAGTTTTTTCACATGTAAATATGGTTATTTCCGGTTGAATGAAAATGTGTGATCCAATCATTCTCGATATATTTCGTCCTCTAATCAGTGAAAATTTCCAACTAGATTTCATTCTCCCTAGCATAGGTCGAAAGGTACGTAAAAACAACGAAGGCAACCCGCTTTTTTAAAATATTTTTTGAGTAAAAAAAATGAAAACCCAACCCGCATGTTGGTTTTTTCATGACGATTTTTTGATAAACCCTACCCGCACTTCCTGTTTTTCATGCCCATTTTTTGGTGGGGAAATCCCATTTTCGACTTGCCGCAACGCATCGTTTCGACCTATGCTCCCTAGTGTCCATCTCCGGCTACCCATTGTAGGCTGAATATGCAACGGTTGTGCAGAAATAAAAGAAAATCGATTAATCAACCATGATGTTTCTGAAACTAAATTAAAAGTTGACCCGCGATGCGTTCGTACCCTAATTTTACCACTAATTGATAAAACAATGCTCCCGGTTGACACTTTCGAGCCTAGGACATTACACCACTCGAGCTCTGCCTAATATTTCGCGCGTATGCATGTGAGAACATTCAAATATTACATCACAGAGAGATATTACCCTGGCCCACCGAACCAACAAATCACGATTATGGGCTCTGAACTCTTGTGCCTCCTTCACTTGCACGTTCCAATTTTGTATTCGCATTATTCTTTCTCCTCGATTTTTACCATTTTGACTTTGGCGCAGTGCCCACAAAGACCCCAACTTCCATTCGCACGGTGCCCAGCACCCTCGTCACCTCCTATGCGCTAAATACAGTAGCATGGGAGATATTTGGTATTCGATTCTGTCTCTCTTCAAGTGTAAATATTGCTTCGTTTGCTTTGCCAGACCCTTTTAATTGATGGATACCGAGGTACTGTACTCTATTCTTTTCAGAAGATGGGTTCGAAGATCGATATATCTGATCTTCACAACGATCCCGTACTCGCATTCCAGAGAAGGTACGAATAATCTCTGTTATACCGTGTTAAAAATTGCGAAAAGGATCTAAGAAGTTATCACCTGCCTGTTAAAATTCCATTTGAAATATTCAATATGTGTGTTCCCGCACTTTCTGTTTTTCTTTTCTTTATTCTTTCGGCTCTTAGTGAATGTAGAGCCTAATATATATGGATCATTTGTTCCAAATCGGAGTGCGTCAAACCAACGTTTGAGAAGTATACTTTCATTGGGAGCCGAGATAATTTCAAAAAAAAATCGATAAATGCAGGAATTCAAATTTGAAATATTTGCAATCTTTTGGTCGAGATTTTTTATCAGGCAGTTGCTATACTAATTTATGCTTTCAATTTGGCGAAGAAAAAACTGGCCTTCATGACAATGAAATATCTACTCTTTGGCTATTAAAATCTGCAGTAACGTCTCGCATTGCAGACACTACCATCCTCTCGTGATCAACATCTGTTTCCTTCTCCCTGCAGCGATTCCTGTCTATTTCTGGGGAGAGAATCCTCTGGTTGGATTCTACGTCGCTTCCATGTTCAGATACATCTTCACTCTCAACTCAACCTTGTGAGTGCTTCACTTATTCACTCCTCCGTTTTTCTCTCCTTTTCTAATTGGTTGCTGGGGAAACTGAAAGAAGAGAAGAGGCCGTGACAAACTTGACCATAGGAAATCTTCCACAAATGGGTGCAACTTGGGTTCGCGAGATATATAGATGTAGCTAACGAATTATAGGGATACATATTAAAAAGGGACTATGTTCCGTTTGTAAGTTTTTTTAAGGATGCCGTCTTGTCACTAAAACCTATCTAGAAACACACTGGAGGATGAGATTAGTAAGAGTCAACTGAGATATGACTAGTTTTATGGGACTTGCTCTATAGTTCTGACCAGTTTTATGCCAAATCTTACTAGTTTACACATTTCGTGATAAGCCGTATTGGGACGCAGTGACGCAGTGAGATTGGACGTATGGTTAAGGAGAGGGGGTGGCCAGACTAGGGTCAATCTGTGAGGCTATGGTATAAGGAAGCTAATCTGTAGAGCCGAATCTGACGCGTTGGCTTTCTACGGACCTCATCTAGTATTGATTGCATTAGTTATTCATGACTTTCCATGATTGAGTTTCCGTAGGAAATTTTATGGAGCAAAACCGACTGAAAGCGGATTGATGAGTCTTTCGGAAAAATCGGTGTATAAACCAGCAGAGAGACGCAATGACCTAGTTCTGAGGGTTGTTTGAATAATGCGCGGATTGTCTATTAAAGATATTGTATCACATCGAGAATCGGTCGAAGATCAATTCTTTACCACTATGAAAATGGCCCAAAGGCATACGTGTCCAAAGCCGCCGGCTTGCGCACGCCCACCAAGAATCTTGGTGGGCAGTGCGCAACCATGGGTAAAAACAACCATCCAAAATGGGTTTTGGGTTGGTCCCACCAAAGTCAAAGTGGTATACTGTAACTTCACCGCCGGGGTCCCACAACGAAAACCGACTACCGTAACCCAGCTACCGTAATCCGGAACTACGAAATTGAGAATCTTGACTCGGTATTTCTTGCATTAGGTAGGCCTCGAGTAGAAATTAATCGGACGGCATACGGTGATCTCGGCACGACATCGCCGATACCGTAATCAAGTCTACAGTATGCTGAAATTTCAAATTGATCAAATCGAATCAGAATTTTTATGGGAGGTAGGGCTTGAGTAATAATTAATCGGACGACATAAGGTGGTCCCGACACGACATCGCCGGTACCGTAACCCATGCTACCGTACCAGGAAAAACTGAAATGGAGAAATTGGACTCGGTATTTGATGCATGAGCTAGGCCTCGAGTAGAAATAAATCGGACGGCATACGGCGGTCCCGGCACGATATTGCCGATACCGTAACCGTCTACAGTACGCTGAAATTTCAAATTGAGCCAATTCGCTCGGTATTTGTTGCATGAGCTAGGCCTCGAGTAGTAATTAATCGGACGGCATACGGCGGTCCCGGCACGACATTGCCGATACCGTAAAGGACAGAAATTGTGGGACACCCTGATACTATGGTTACCTAATTTCAGTTTGTATGACAGTTAGCTGTAATTACTATATATTAGAAAATGCTAACGTCTGTCTGTCTGTCTGTCTGTTTGTTTGTTTGTTTGTCCGTTTTTTTTCCTTCCGTCCGGTCACACTTTTTTCTCATTTTCCTTATATTTCGCTTCAAAATCGCTCTATTTTCTCAGAACCTTTTTCATATGATAACTGACCAGAATTGCTCTAAAATTTTACAAAATTTAAATCACCAAATCCATGGCCAAGTGGTTAAAGGGCGCGACATTCAAATCCGACCGACGCAGGTTCGACCCCCGCCGCGGGCAAACCTTTTGCCGCATTTTTCGCAGGGGCCGCAAGTGCTCCTGGCACGTTTCTAAGTACCGTGAAACACGTTTTCACCTGTTTTGCCGAGTTTTAACCGCGTGACGGAAGTTTTCGTGTTTTCGCTATAAATCGCTTCAAACTCAATCAATCTTCCCAGATCCTTTTGCATATGATAACCGACCAGAATACATTTCAAATTTTACAAAATATAATTAACCAAATCCATAGCCAAGTGGGTTACGAGCCAAACTTTCAATCCGAGGCCCCCAGGTTCGACCCCCGCCGCGGGCAAACCTTTTGCCGCATTTTTCGCAAGTGCCAGAAACCGTCCAAACCCGTTTTTGAGTACCGTGAAACACGTTTTCACCTGTTTTGCCGAGTTTTAACTTGAAAAATCGAAATTTTCGATATTTTCCCAAATGATGAAGGGAGTGTGGGGGATCACAGGAAAAGTGTTTTGCGATGTCAGAGACGTGTTTGAACGTGTTCTAACTCGTTTTAACGTGAAAAATCGAAAATTTCGAAAAGTTCCAAAATGATTCAGAAAGCGTAGGGGATCACTACAAAAGTGTTTTGCGATGTCGGAAACGTGTCTGAACGTGTTCTAACATGTTTTAACGTGAAAAATCGAAAATTTTGAAAAGTTCCAAAAAGATTCAGAGGGCGTAGGGAATCACGGGAAACATCTCTGAAAGTGTTCTAAAAGTTCTGAACGCACTGTATCCTGCGTTTCCGTTGTGAAAGGCTCGTGAGGCTGAGAGCGATCGAAAAAAGTTGCCACGGAGCCGCTCCGTGGCAACTTTTTTCGATCGCTCTCAGCCTCACGAGCCTTTTGCAACGGAATAAGCCAGTACTCTTTGTAGATTAACATTCTCTAGCATACTGCGATAGATTAACATTCCCTAGCATACTGCGAGCTTTAATGTAGCCCGGAGCCGGCTTCCGAGCTCCCCTTGGACCGAACCTGGAGCCGGCTACAGGGCACCCCCTGGACCGTACCTGGAGCCACCTATCGAGCTCCCCCTGGACCGAACCCGCACCCAGAACTATGCATAGAGCGTAGTGTACGCATAGAGCGTAGTGCATTTAACATCAATACAACCCCGCTAGTTGTTAAATATAATCAATACCTAATTGCAGCCTAATCAACTCGGCTGCTCACATGTTTGGATACAAGCCCTACGATGCATCGATCACTCCTGTTGAATCTGTGTGGACGAATATTCAAGCAGCTGGAGAGGGAGGACACAATTTCCATCACACTTTCCCCCAGGTTAGAAGACGATTGAGGGATTGGAGGGCGAGGGGCTTGTATTGGAGTCACACTAATTTGGGTTCGATCGAGTGTCTAGAGAGAATCCAGTATCGTAAAACGATAAATAACGTTCGAAGTGGTTCATTCTTTCGTCGCTGTAGAACTATCGCGTGATGGTACCATTTGGAACTGCGACCCCCCCCCCAGGTTAGAAGACGATTGAGGGATTGGAGGGCAAGGGGTTGTATTGGAGTCACACTAATTTGGGTTCGATCGAGTGTCTAGAGAGAATCCTTTATCGTAAAACGATAAATAACGTTCGAAGTGGTTCATTCTTTCGTCGCTGTAGAACTATCGCGTGATGGTACCATTTGGAACTGCCGTTGATTCCAATTCAAGGGTCGAAGTGGACTAGTTAATAAGGGGTCAGCATGTGGTCAATGGGGATTGCTGTGTCGAATAAGTGGGGATGAAACACATTCCGTCTCGTTTCCTTCTCTCGTGTTTCGATATGGCATTAAATGACGTCGACTTGTCGATTTCTTGCCAATTTTGAATAAGCATTCGTTGTGAAAAAGATGAACCGTTGTTTGCTGGACACGAGCAGTGGGTTGATAGGAAATAATAAATGACTCAACAAGCCATATGTTTTCGAGACTATTCGAAATCTATCTACTTCTCGGAATACGCGAGATGATGAGAGTAGTGAGAGTCGATTGCGATCCGACCTGTATTGTACAGGGTGGTCAAAAAGTACGGGTCCATAGATTCTTGTGTATAATTTCTTTCAAATCTAACGAAGGCTCATGAAACTAGGTGTGCTATTTACCTGGGCTCATACGGTCATAACAATATGTAGTTCGTTATATCTGATCGTTATCGGTCTTGATGACGTCAACGATTCGACCTTGGACTCAATGAGTGAAGCGCCGTTTGTATTTTGGGTATATCTTATCTCGTGGTTTTACCTTTTCTTGAGCGAGTCCTTATTTTGAGATGTGGTAGAGTATACCTCCTTCTACAATATTGACCACACGGACAAGTTGTGCGAACTGAGGTCCAACCATTTAGAGGGAAATTCCGAAGTTGGGTTGAACTCGCAAAATTGGGATAAAAACCGATGATGGGCGATTTTTGAATGCTGAATCTTGCTGGAGCGTAGCTGCTTGACTTTTGAAATTAAAATATGATCAGAGAAGAAGTGTGTTCTCTACAATCACTTTGATTAGTGTTTGATTACTGTTTCTCACTTCAGGGTTTGCAAAGAAAAGAGGGATATTGGTGGGTACGGACCCCGGAACAAATAATGAGACACAGCGAGCGGGAAACGAGGCATAGGGTAGCTACCATGGTTATCGCTTACTGATGTTAGTGAGTGTCGATTCTCAAATTGTGGGAGAGATACCTCCTATACAGAGAACTAAGCATCATCGAAATGTACAGTAGCCGTATTTCAGCCACAAACGGCGCTCATTAAACCCATCATGAATTTTTCGAGGCGTTTTTGTATATGCGCTGCCGTAAGAACATGGCTTTCACGCATCTTGTAGAGGTATGAAGTGAGTCCTGAATGCACTATGACAAGCATCGATCCCATATGGATACCGAGTTAGCAATCCATTTATCTCACAAATCGCTGTAGATTGCGTTTTTCATCTATCTCTCTAATTTTTTGTTCTGTTGGATGACAACAGCTCGGAGTCCAATAAATCTGGGATAGCCCTTGGTATTACCCAACTTCTTACATAGAGAGACGGTACAGAGATCTGCCCGGTTGGAGATATGCCATTTAGTTCTGATAGAAGTTCTGCCCTCTCCGAGATTCCAAACATCAATTTTCGATTGACGAATACTATGTGGGCCAACCAGGATGGTAATGACCAAGCTAACTAGCCTCGCGTGGAGAACAAATAACCTACTATAACGTAGCTTAACCACTTTTATCAGACCGTGTTTTTGCAGGAGTTTTGAATGTTCCAATATCTGACCCGTACTTTTTGACCACCCTGTATTTGTATTGGACGTGCATTTTAGTTCTGGCCAGTTTTAAACAAAATCTGACTAGTTAATATACATATTTCGCAATAAGTCGCATTGTCCGTGGGACGAAAATGTATGCCTCAAGTTCCTAAACATTCGGTCACGCTTTACCTTTATCAATCTATTTTCTATTCAGGACTACCGTACATCCGAGTTCTCTCGTCTCACCAATTCGACTCGTCTTCTCCTCGATTGCATGGCCTACTTCGGAATGGTGTACGACAGGAAGACCGTGTCAGACGAAGCAATTAGAAGACAGATGGAGAGAAAGGGCGAAGGGGCTCATTCCCATTCCCATTAGATAGAGAGAGAGATAGACGATGTCAACCATGACACGGGTATAGTTACTCCTTGCTATTAATTATATTTCCGTTGATAAACGAGTTAATTTTTAGACATTGTCATCTGCAAGCACACTTAAAGATGTAATGTTATCTTCGAACTATTTGTCACTGATAAGGGCTATCAGTGCAGGGCAGACTGCTGATAGCAAACGGGGAAATGGGATGATTCCGAGAGAGAACGAAAGTGCGCATCGTTCTCCAGTAGAATATCAAGTTCAGTACGTTTTACATTTTTATATATATGTAAAAATATATTTAATCAATTTATCAGCTGGATGAGGGTGTTAATTCAGCTGGGTTGCCACGATCGTTATGTTTTGCGTGTGACCGTGGCTTGCGAGTTGCATGAACTGAGGACCGGCAGCGTTGACGAAGTCTCTCCATCGCTTTCTAGTATAGTTCAGAACACTGAGAGTTCAAACCTCAATTTCCCTTCAAACTTCGAGAATGGAATCCCTGTTATCGAATCCTTCCAGTTGTGAAATCCCTCATTTGTACAAAGAAATGATTCATCGGGTGACGAGTGTTTACAATAGTGTGACACGAAAAGTGGATGGAGGGGGGATGGGAGAGTCATGAGTGGACATAGAATAGAGGGAGACGGTCGATGGGGGAGTCAGAGAGGAGGGACTAGGAGGGGGAATCTATGGGGAGATTGGAGTATCGACTCCCACTCGACTGTTTCCCTTATTCTTGTTAATGAGCACACGAGGACGATGGGAGGAACCGGCACGACTCACGCGTTTCACTCGGACTGCAATGAGTTTGAGTCAGTCAGAGTGGTGACACACCGAACCAAGAGGGAGGATTACTGTAGCCGATTAGGATGAGAAAACTACCAACTGTCTCTACGGGGCGAGTCTTCTTGGGTCCATGCCCTGCTCCTCCACTCTTCTTCTTCGGTTCTGGCTCGGGACTTCTCTTCCTCCTTCCATGGTGATCCTCGTGGTGTTCGGCCGATGATCGTTTGTGTCGTTCATCTGTGATCTACCATTCACATTCAATCGATAATCTCTCCTCACCAGAATGGGAAGATGCACTTCTCTTTCCATGTTTGTGATCTCCTTCGTGATGCTCTGCTTCTCTCTTCACATTCACCTTCTCCTTCTCCTTCTCTTTCTCACTGTGCTCGGTTGATTTCACTTCCGTCTCCTGAACATTTAATGTCGATCGAATTGGTAAAAAGGGGGATAATATAAGTAAACTGGTGATACGGTGGTCAAGAAATGGATACGGAGACGGATAGAGAGATCTAAAGACGGATAGAGAACAGATACGGAAAGTCTAGAGGGGAGTACGGTAGGCCTCGAGAATAGATACGGTAAGTATCAAGGGGGAAACGGTAGGTCTAGATGAGAATAAAGTAGGTTTGCAGGGGGATATGGTAGGTCTAGAGGGTGAATGCGGTAGGTCTACAGGGGGATACGGTAGGTCTGAAGGGTAACACGGTATGTCTAAAGGGGGATTACGGTAAGTTTAGATGAGGATACGGTAGGTCTAGAGGGAGATACGGTAGGTCTGGAGGGGGGAATACTGTAGGTCTGAAGGGGGAAACCGTAGGTCTAGAGGGAGATACGATATGTCTTGAGGGGAATACTGTAGGTCTGCAGGGGATACGGTCGGTCTGGAGGAGGAATACGGTAGACCTTCAGGGGGGATACGGTAGGTCTGGAGGGGGATACTGTAGGTCTGGTGGGGCAATACTGTAGGTCTGCAGGGGGATGCGGTAGGTTGAGAGGGGGATACGGTAGGTCTGGTGGGGGGATACTGTAGGTCTGGAGGGGCAATACTGTAGGTCTGCAGGGGGTACCGTAGGGCTAGAGAGGGAATACAGTAGGTTTGCAAGGGATACGGTAGATCTGGAGGGGGATTACGGTAAGTTTAGAGGGGTATACGGTAGGTCTAGAGGGGGATACGGTAGGTCTGGTGGGGGAATACTGTAGGTCTGCAGAGAGAGTACTGTAGGTCTGCAGGGAGATACGGTAGGACGAGAGGGGGATACGGTATGTGTAATGGGGGATACGGTACCTCACAGTCGGTGGCGTGGTAGTCATCAGTCTCCTCCTCTTCTACTTCGTTATCGTGCTGATGGTCCGTGTGAATTTCCTGCAGATAGAGAATTATCAGAGATAATAATGATAGGGAAATGAGTAATGATAACCCAATGAGTTCACTCACATGTTCCTCATGCACCTCGGGTGCTTCCTCTTCAGATTCTTCCTCCTTGTGATGTTCTTCTTTGTGTTCCTTCTCTGTTGTCTCAATACTTCTCTTCTCCACTTCGTGGCCGGGATGGTCATCTAAGTGAGAGGAATG
Organism: Pristionchus fissidentatus; assembly: GCA_036245785.1. Taxonomy (NCBI): domain Eukaryota; kingdom Metazoa; phylum Nematoda; class Chromadorea; order Rhabditida; family Neodiplogasteridae; genus Pristionchus; species Pristionchus fissidentatus. Next base: position 19,285,928 of record BTSY01000004.1, read on the forward strand.
ACATGGAAACGAACTAGCTCCACAAGAGAAACGGACCAAATCTCAGTCACAAGTGCAACGTGAGCGTTCCAATGACAGGGAACATGACAAAATTGTCCTCTTACCTTCATGATGATCAAGTGGCATTGAAGATATCAGTAGAAGAACGGTAGTCAATAAGAGTAAGATGAGTCTCATGATGGGAAGAATTGTTACTCGATTGAGGAGAAATCCGCAATCTCGATACCTTTTATAGAAGTGAATTGGGACGCGGAGAGAGAGCGGCGAACGATTATCTCGGGTCAGCAGTAATTGTATTTTCATCTCTCTCCAGTCACATATCGATGATTGCCTCGTTCTCTGACCGGATCCATAACCGATCTTCTCTCTCTCTCTCTTTATCGCACTTTGTCATTTCGAAAATGAGGCGAATCGAGAGGCAAACTTGCCACCTCATAATTTCTCGATCGATAGAGAGAAGGAGACGTGGAATGGGGAGGAACATGGATGGGAAAAGGGGACGGGACCTTGGATACATGGCTATCTCCATAGGGATTAAAGAAGGGAGTGGTTGGAAGGAAGACTGAAGAGCCCTCAGTCCTCATTCCAACCATAGAGATGGTACGACGACTCTTCTTGTGTCTTCTCTTACTGTATCAAAACGTAAGATTTTATCGATTTTTTTGGTGAATTTGGACGTGAGATAATAGGAGGAAATTTCAGGATGCGTTGCGCGTCCTCGAAGATTCGGGTGGAAGAGAGAAGATTATCCAATTGGACAAAACGAGTGAGTTATTTTATTGACTAGCGGCTGTTGGCCGCCGTAGAATGATCTACTTTGATCCCCGTTTGTACCCGAGTCGAATGGCCTACATCTTAGTTAGCTCTCCCCGAAAATTTTACCCAAACCTACCGTAATCCAGAAGCTCCCAGGATCCCCGCAGATCTATCTCTTTGTTCGCCTTCCCCTCGCTTGGCTACTTCTCATTCCCCGTCCCCGTGACCGGTCTACCGTATCCCCAGACTCCCCCTACAGTATCCCTCAGTTTTTTTACTACAGAAGTCCTAAACCACCGCTACAGTATCCTACCGTATCCCACACTTTTTCCTAAACTCAGCATAAAGAACCCCTAATCAACGCTACAGTAATTCCCATCTAATCTCGAGTCGAATGACCTACCTCACTTTTCTACCATAACTTTTCTCCAAATCTACAGTAATCCCGAAGTTCCGTCTGGGATCCCCAGCGACCTAATCTCTTTGTTCATCCTCCGCCATACCCTTTGTTCCCCACTCATTCCACGCACGCGCCCAAACACCGTGCTGTTTGTGGCCCCCAAAATGAAATTTAGTCGACCGACCTGCTAATTCAATGACATTTTAATGATTTTGACCACGAGTAAATATGGAAACAGGATATCAAATGAGATAAGCAGTTCTCTTTTTATTTACCGGCATTTCCCTATATCAACAAATTATATCTATATTTATTGTTGTTTCAGATAGTGAAAACGGGATTTCAATCAACGGTGAATGGTCGTCCTCAGTTGAGGAAATTTTGTGGCATTTTCCTTGTGGAATGGAATCGATTGAAGCGAAAGTGAGATTGGATAATGGAACAGAGTTCAAACAGATAATCAACGAACCGGTTAGGTCAATTGACGGATTAGAAGAGAAGAGAATCTCTATTACAGAATCGATGTGCATTGAAAGAATTTTCTGCATCGATAATCGAACGTGAGGAAGTGGATACGGTAACCGACAGAATCACCATCAAGATCGTCCATGAATACAAGGAGGATAAGGCCGGTACGTAGACCATCCGAAAGTTCCAATCGATGAAGACTTCATTTCAGGTCCCTAGATTCAATTTCCGTCCATCGCAATTGCGGAACATTGTGGATCGGGAATGAAAAACATCGAGAATCTCATTCACACTTCTCCCTTTGACAAATTCAATCTATCGCCGATGGCTTGCTTCGTAAACAGTTAGTTATTTTGGATTACACAGGGAATGCCGATGACTTTTAACGTATCGTTGTTTCCTCTCAATTAATTAGTAGATCATAGGGTAAATAATGATTTCAGGGACAAGCATGTCGAAATGGTATGTGATTGTGAACGACCAATCGATGGAACTCGACGATAAGATGAGTGTGATAGTGAACAAGGTAAGATTGAAGCGAATTCTGCTCCCCCAATAGGTTCCAGAAAAGGAAAACTGAGCAAAATAAAGATTTTATTATATTAGGATAATGGCGGTCAACCAAACACGGTGTGACAAAACCCCAAAAATGGCCGGTCAGTATTTGGTGTAATAAAAAATAAACATACCGTAAAATCACAAACCCTGAAAAGAAATCCTGAGAAAACATTGCAATTCCGCTTGAATTCATCAAAAATTTGAATTTTTTCAAAAATATACTGTATTATCGAGAAACACCACGACCACGACCGGAGAAGAGTCCGAAAAGCAGCGATCAATATTGAAAAGGTCTCATATGGAAAGCCCTGAATACCGTACTTGGGCGCATTTTTGGCACACGCAACTTTTTCATATACTGTGGGCGCTACTTTGAATCTCCCGCATTTTTCGGCTTTCTGTCTTTTCCCTTACGCATGAAACGTGCGGCGGCGCGGAGGTCACACCGTGCCAAAGTTGAAGGAGTTGAGAAAAGAAGGGGGTAATATTGGACAGATAATCGAGATCTGATTTCAGGGTGAACGAGTAACGGAAGTCCTCGATTCTATCTATGGAAGAATGGAAATCAGAGGAGAAGAATGGAATAACCATAGCAGATTCAAGAGAGAAGACAATGATGGGGATGTACACTCAAGAATGAAGAGATCGACGACCGAGAACTGTGACTACCTCAATCCTAATTACCAGACTACCACAGTGGCGCCTACCACAACCACTGAAGCGCCTACCACAAGTCGTGTAACGGTCTCCTGTAATTACCACTTGACATCGACTACTGTGGAACCCACTACACCTACTACGACGGAACCCACTACACCTACTCCGACGGAACCCACTACCACAATGGAACCCACCACCACAACGGAACCCACTACCACTATGGAACCAACTACCACTATGGAACCAACTACCACAATGGAACCAACCTCAACAATGGAACCCACAACCACATTGGAACCCACTACCACAATGAAACCCACAACCACAATGGAGCCCACTACCACGATGGAATCCACTACACATACCCCGACGGAACTCACGACCACTACAACTTCGGTACCCCCAACCACATCTACTGCATCAGAAACCACTACGACTGTCTCATCGCCCCCATTGGCCACAACTCTCACGACGGAGCACTGTGACTATTTCGTCTCTACTACAACTCTGGCGACTACAATTGCGTCAACAACTGAGACCACGACTGTGACCACGACGGTTCCAACGACTACCACAGAACCGACGACAACGATGGTGACTTCAACGTCAACGGAGACTACCGGTACCACGACCACTCAGACGCCCACAACTACAACAACTACAATGGAACCGACTACTTCTACCACCGTGCCAGAGACAAGCGCAAGTGCTATGATGACAACAACTACGACTCCCGTGACGACAACTTCATCCACTACGGTGACACCCAGCACTACGGTAGTCATTCCCTCGACGGAGATGTCCACCCCCAGTAGCACCATGACGACGACTCTGATAACCGAACGGGAAACTGAGACCACCACCGTGACTGAACTGCCGACGATGCCTTCGATGACATCGACGACTACTGCAAGCACTTCAACCAGTGCATCGACGAAGACTTCAACGACAACGAGAACCAGCACAACGACGACAAGTGAACCAACGCCTTCGACGATGTCGACGAGTACGGAGACAACGACAGAGAGGAGAAACACAACAAGAGCAGTGTCGACGACGATGCAAGCAGATCTGACGTTTACTACAGAGATCGTAATTTGTAAGTTGATCCGATCATTTATGAATTGAGAAAGATACTTTGCAGGTGATCTCTCCGATGATACTACTGTGATGACTACGTCTACGGTGCGCCCAACGACTACTGAAGAGAGAACAACCAACACGACGACGTCAGCTACTGAGAAGACGACTCCATCGACATCGACGACAGAAAAGAGCTGCATTCCTGCTATGTTTGTCATGAACATATCAGCAAATGTGAACAAGCCAACGATCGTAGAGGAAAGTAATACCGTGATTGGATCAAATCTACCGGTAAGATTACATCCCTTTTCTTTTTTTTGTATTTCCCTTCTCAGATCTCTTGCCCAATCAATTCATTCGAATGGAAAAATCAAGACATCGTTGTCTCAAACGATTCCCCCTACACGATGAGTCTCAGTCTTTCAGCCGGAGTCACCACTAAAGTCTGCCTCCGTAAGTACTCTTTACATCAATTAAAAATATACCTTTTTGCAATTGCAGAAGTTGATTCCGAGACGACATGTGGATATGTACTAATGAGCGATCCGACCACTACTCCGTCGACTCCTTCAACAGCAACAACAGAAACGACGACTACAGCATCGACTCCCTACATCACACCCACCATGGATCCCGCTTTGTTATCGATATACAAGGGAATCTCTGAACTGGTAAAGAATCGATGCAACAACGAAACGAAGGGAGTCAATGGAACAAACGAGACGAATTTGATTGAAGAAATGACAAATAGTAAGGTGAATGAATAACTTACATTTCCAGAATATATGTTTGTTTTTTTCAGACACCAGAAGAATTTATGGAAACTTTGAAGCAAGTTTTGAGCGGCCAGTTGGATCTGACGAATGGAGGACTGCGTACGGACGAAGTTATCAATCTGATGAAGCAGTACATCAACAGCGCAAATGATGAAGTGGCTAAGGTCTGTTGCAGTCCCTAATAACGATTGAAGTGGCCAACGAAACACCTTCAGGCAATGGCTATTTTCATCAGCCAGCTCGCCAACGTCTCTATCACAGACTCAACTACTCTTAATTCTGTGCTAACAACTCTCGATGCCGCATTGAAAGGATCTTTATCGTATTCACTGGTCGGAGATGGAAAATCGGTAGGCCCTCTTCCGTCTTCAGGAGTATCAGGAATGCGTCGTTTATAGCTGGCCAACCTCTATGGTGTGATCTTCGGTACGATCAAGGGTCCTAAAGTGTCATTGATGAGCGCGAAATGCACGGTAAATTACCAAAGGTAAAACTCCGAAAAAATATTCCGAAATTGTAGGCCCAGGTGGAAGGAAAGTTCATTTACGTGAAGGGAGATATTCGATCGGCCAAGTACCAAGACGATACCACATCCATTAAAGTGGGTCTGACGAGTGAGCGTTCATTATCGATTTCTTTCCAGATCACGAATGAAGTTCGTCGTATGTCATCGAGTCTGCGCGCAATTGGATTCTCTGTCTCTTATTCTTCGAGTCCATTCGAGAATTACACAATTGCTAGAGTAAGACAGTTGTACAAGATAATCGGAGAGAGCCCGGTATGCTTAAACTACGTTAATGGTCGAAATTCGGCGGCCCTTTTATAAATGTAAATTAAACTCTTTCAGATGGAGATTGGAAGTGGAAAGGTCGAGCCTCAATCTGGACTTTGTCTATGGAATTGTACATTTGACCCATTCGGAGACCAGTCACAAAGACTCCACAACATGACTTTCACTTCATGGGCAACTTTAACCACGGCAACACTCGTTGTGAGTAATTCATAGGAAACTTGATACAGTGCTTCTCTCAGCTAGATCAATCATCATCTGCTACTCTTACTTCCCTTCGTCTCGGCCATCGCATTCCATCAATCTCTCTCACAATCAAGGCCAAATTCGGATCGACCTCATACGACATCACCTACATGTAAGTAGAATTTTAGTTTATGCAAAGGAATGAGTCATTGCAGAGGCGGGAGTTTGCAGCTTATGGCCATGAATACAAACTACGTTTCATTTGCTGTGACGGGCGGTCAATACAAACCCGAACCCGATGTGATGATTAAGAAAGTGATCTTAGACCCATTGAGAATAGAAGGTGAGATTACTACAGGAGATTTCGGAAGGACCGTGGTAATTGCACAAAAATATCTTAGGAATCTCTACTTCGATGCTTTATTCTTTGGATTCTCAATCTTCTAAGCCAGAGGCGACAGTTGATCTCACAGCGGCCAAAGGATATTCTATGATGATGGTTACCGGATTTAGCGGTATTATGTGTTTAGTTAACGTACCTTCACATTTTTGATTATTAGACGTGCCTCCTATGCCGATCGAAGAGAATGCAATAGATTCCGTTCTTAATGCTTCATTCCGTGCAGTAGACACAAGTCTAACCAAGATCACTCTTGAGGATACTTTCTTGGCTGGGAGAGCTATGTCTGTGACAGGGGAGGTTCGCTGTCCCTTGGACGAGTATCATACGAAGTTTCTGTTTTCAAATTACAACAGCTCAAACTGGAAAAAAGCACTACAAGAATGCTTCTCTTACTTACGATGGACAACGAATTATTGTGGATACAGAGGATGAGAGTTTCATAATTGAAGATGCGAAGTGGAAGGTTACCTTTATAATTGAGAGGGGTTGTTTACCTTTTGAATTCAGACAACGATTGTCGGCTTCGCTCAAATAGAAATAACTAGCGGATATTTGATGGCAAGTGGACTGGATCACACACAGACTATTCTCGAGGTGATTATTTACATTTCATAATTTCGCTCATTCAAACTTCTCAGCTTTCGGAAACGAATCGAATCATTATCGATGGAGGAACAATTCTTCGCAATGGATCCGATGGATATGTGATTATGAATGGACAAATTACGAAGATTGGCGATGTGGATGGAGATCTGAGTATGAAAAACTTCATTCCACAGCCATGAACCCGTGAATATTTAGAAATCACTCCACAATCTTTGATGAATCAAGAAGCTCAGAAGAAAATCATCGAGATTCTCGACAACACAGCGGATTTCCTACTTGCCAATGGAAAGAACATGAGTAAAGCCGAGATCGATACTGTATGTTATTTGAATTTTCTTCGAAAAACGTAATTGTTTCCAGGTCGCCAACCAACTTCTGTCCATCTTTGGATCTCTTAACAAAGCAATCGCCGATGCTCTAGCCAATCCTCAACTCTGATCTAGCAAAAAATCTGGCTAATGAGAAGGCGAATTATGACGATATCTTCAATTCGCTGCCCGCCGATTCATCGCAGATTCGATACGTGGAGGAGTATAGCGAAGAGGAATGGGCAGAAGAGGCAACCAGACTTGTACAACAACAAATTGTGAGTTTTTTTGCAATCAAGGCAATGAGCTCTTAGATTTCACAATATTTCCAATGTTCAAAGACTATACAAAATCCGTCCCAATTCAGGCTCGTCAAATGGCGGCTCAGATGGAACGACTAATGGGAATTCTGGAGGACACTCTAGTTGCTCGAATGACAACTCTGCCTGGTTTTGAAAAGTATAAAGTTGACGGCAATTCGATGGTCGTGACTGTGGGACGGGCTGCAGAAGTTCTGAAGAAGCCCCATGAATGCACTGATTGGAAGGTCAGTCAGTATAATAAGATAAACAGAAATTCGTAATAAACATTCTCACATCCCGTTTTACAATTTCAAAAATAATAGATGGAAAAAAATTGCAGATTGTATTTCCCGCGAAGGTGGAGTATCTCAACACTAATTCCATCGAGAACGATACTATCATTCGTGTTTCCCTTATCTGTTATGAAATAAATCCCTATGGATACGTCGATAATGCAAAAGTTCTCGTGAGCTCCGGTGCTCTTTCTTCTTCTCTCAAGACTTTGGAAGGAATTGTCATCGAGTAAGATTTTTATACGTTATACATTTTTACAAACTCCTCTAATACCCTTATTAAGGCCTATAAGATTCACATCCGGCCACTCCTCGAGTCAAGTACCGTAATCTGGAATCCTACCGCAATCGGCCTAGTTAATCGATTAGAGAATGTACAGCGAGAGTTCACTAGAAGAGTTCTCAAGCGTAGTCAACACCCCCCCACTTTCCTATCCCAACCGCCTCAAATTATTCGAAATAGAGACCCTTGAGTATCGCAGGGCTTTGCGTGACCTACAGTTCTTGCATGATTCCATCCATAGACACGCGTTGATGGACACCACCAATCTATACACGCTGGCTCCTTTAGCACGTTCTCTCAGGTTTTCTCATGGCTTACGCATCTCGATTCCTTACAGAACAGGCTCTATTTCCACTTGTGCAAGTCGATCCATAACGTTCTGGAATAACCTCCCCTCCCGCATAGTAACTGCCCCCAAAATCCCATTCTCCGTAGGTCTTCGAAAGACCCCAAAATTAGTCATGACCACCTCACGAATCCGTAAGTTGTGATTGTGACACGAAAACTGCCTGATTCCGCCACCACAAAAAGTGCTCGATCCAGAGCCGAAGAATCCATCATAACGTCAAGATAAATCCAAATCCCTCCCAAAATTGCCCCTTGGAGAATAAAGATTAAAGATTAAAGATTAAAGATTCCTATTTAGAGTTAGATCAAATTATCTTGGAGTATATCTGACCCTGTCTTATAGTCTTTTCAGGTACACCTTCCTTATAATACTGTTATTTTAGTGTGAATCAGACTACGGATCCTATCTCTATCATTGGAAGGGGCGGCGGATCTCCAGGTGGAAGCATCTTGCTCCTCTCTTCGGAATACGTTTCCTACCAGGTCTACTCTCTGAACTATTAATTAATGAGTTACAAAACATATTCGTTCAGATCCTCGATGTGCATACTTTCCATACGGTTCAGTGGAATTCATCCGTCGTTATTGAGATTCATCCTGGTACGATCACGAGAGAGAACAATACGGATTCAGAGGTCAGCATTTTAGGTTTCAATTGCTTCAAATTAAAAAAAAACAAACACTTCGTTCCAACCGATTATAGGCTTCAAGCTCGTTCGTATGAACATTTAATTTGTTAAAACATTAATGAGGTTTAGTCTAATGAGTTTCATAATGATATTTCACTGTCTGCGAAAATTTTGAAAAATCGTATTTTATCTGTAATAAAAAGTTTGAAAATTTTAAAAATTCCTATATTTGATAATAATCATTCAGAAAATGTCAAACATACAATTCCCTACAGGATAAATATAATTCAAGGATAAAAATGTTCACAAAATGACGAGCAAAAATTAATTTGTTTAAAATTCTTGCATAAAACAAACATAAAGAGATGCATAAAAGATATTTCAAAAATGCACATTTTAGACGTCTTGAAAATTAACTGTGATTATGAATAATGATTCTCCTGAACAATGTTGGCATTTTCTGAATGATTATTATCAAATATAGGAAATTTTAAAATTCTCAAACTTTTTATGAGAGGAATCGCGAGAAAATCGACCAGAGCGCGGAACTAGAAAATTTTTGTCTTCGATTTCTCTGTAAAAAGAGCTCAAGGTACTTTCAACCGTGCTATATTTGATAGCGTTTCCCGTTTTTCGAGATAGGCCTTATTTTTCGAGTACGCGAGTAACCAAGTGACGGTCCTTCGGATTTTGCACCCGAGTGTGCTTCCGTAGAAATTTCATAACTCGCTTTAAAATTGAGATGTGGAGTTCTATTTTTTTCATTAAATAGAGAAATGGATTTTCCACAATTCCTATATTTTCACGTGACATTTTAATATTTTTCGATTTTGCAGTATTTTATAGGGTGAAAAGTGCCGTAAAAAGTGCAATCGGAAAAACTTCAATTTCCCTCCATGCACATTTTGTAGAGACCATTTTTATATATTTTTAAAAACAACTTTCAGCCAAATCGGTAGGTGCAAACAAAATCGGCCTCAGGTGAAGATTTTTTCAAAAAAATCGATTTTTTGAAACATTTGTTTGTGATGCTTTAAAATGGCACTTTTGCGGTCGAAACTGACTAATACCATCGGAAAACATTTTAGAAACTCTAAGTTAGAGAATACTAATTGATTTGACTCGAGGAAATAGATTTTCCGGATTATGGAGCGACAATATTTCGATCGATAAAACTAACGTTCCGGAAGTGTGGCATGTGCCATATCGACTTGAATCATGGACATATGTCGGTAGGAGACAACTCATGTAGTTATACAAAAACGGCGCCAGCAGAAATTGAGTTATTTAATTTTTAAGGTTTTTGAAAATTTTACAGAATATCACATGTCCGTTCGTTGGGTGGATACGATCTGACGTGCCAGGAGTATTCTGCCAACTATGCTGAACAACTTTGCTTTTTAGAGCTGGTTGATATCTTTTCATAGAAAGACGCTAGAGCCTCAGGAAAAGTGGCTCTAGCGTCTTTTTGACGGACGAGACTGAAAAGAGCGCGCGCTCTAACACCCCTCGCACTCTCTCATTTCCACGCGCTCTCTCGTCTGGTTCAATACCATTATTGTTCAAAATGGCGTAATATCCGTAAACTCTACTTTTCCAGTCGTATGTAAGCTAAATTCTCTAGGAAATATCATGGCGAAAGAAAATTTGATCAAAAGGAGTCGAACAAAGCGAAAGAGTGTGTGAAAATGAGAGGGTGCGAGGGGTGTTAGAGCACGCGCTCCCGCCAGTCTCGTCCGTCAGAAAGACGCTAGAGCCACTTTTCCTGAGGCTCTAGCGTCTTTCTATGAAAACATATCAACCAGCTCTAAAAAGCAAAGTTGTTCAGCATAGTTGGCACAATACTCCTGGCACGTCAGATCGTGTCCACCAAACGAACGGACATGTGATATTCTGTAAAATTTTCAAAAACCTTAAAAATTAAATAACTCAATTTCTGCTGGCGCCGTTTTTGTATAACTACATGAGTTGTCTCCTACCGACATATGTCCATGATTCAAGTCGATATGGCACATGCCACACTTCCGGAACGTTAGTTTTATCGATCGAAATATTGTCGCTCCATAATCCGGAAAATCGATTTCCTCGAGTCAAATCAATTAGTATTCTCTAACTTAGAGTTTCTAAAATGTTTTCCGATGGTATTAGTCAGTTTCGACCGCGAAAGTGCCATTTTAAGGTATCACAAACAAATGTTTCAAAAAATCGATTTTTTTGAAAAAATCTTCACCTGAGGCCGATTTTGTTTGCACCTACCGATTTGGCTGAAAGTTGTTTTTAAAAATATATAAAAATGGTCTCTACAAAATGTGCATGGAGGGAAATTGAAGTTTTTCCGATTGCACTTTTTACGGCACTTTTCACCCTATAAAATACTGCAAAATCGAAAAATATTAAAATGTCACGTGAAAATATAGGAATTGTGGAAAATCCATTTCTCTATTTAATGAAAAAAATTAGAACTCCACATCTCAATTTTAAAGCGAGTTATGAAATTTCTACGGAAGCACACTCGGGTGCAAAATCCGAAGGACCGTCACTTGGTTACTCGCGTACTCGAAAAATAAGGCCTATCTCGAAAAACGGGAAACGCTATCAAATAGAGCACGGTTGAAAGTACCTTGAGCTCTTTTTACAGAGAAATCGAAGACAAAAATTTTCTAGTTCCGCAACCCCCCTCAAATGGTCGATTTTCTCGCGATTCATCTCTTATAGCAGATAAAATACGATTTTCAACTTTTTCGCAGACAGTGAAATATCATTATGAAACTCATTAGACTAAACCTCATTAACGTTTTAACAAATTAAATGTTCATACGAATGAGCTTGAAGCCTATAATCGGTTGGAACGAAGTGTTTGTTTCGAAAAATCGTCGATTTCTGAGTTTCAATGCGATTTTTCGGATCTTAGGGCTCCCCTTTTTCATCGTTTTTATATTTTTATATAACTAATGTCGACTTTCTCTTTCATTTTCCGTTTTCAAATTCTGCGACAAATCAAGAGAAAAATATGATTTATTTAAATTTTCACTATTTTTTTTTGTTTTTTCGCCCAGATCTTTTTCATTTAGCTTTTGCAATGAAAGTCGCCAACAGAAAAATTATTAGGCATATTTTGCGATCATTTTGAGACCTAAAACGGCTTTCGAGCTACATTTTGAACAAAGTTACGTCGATTCCGGCATTGGAGCCGGAAAGTCGCTAAAAGCCGGTTCTGCGATTTGGGACCCAGATTGATGGAATTCTCATCCCCAGGGTACTTCCACAAAAAAGTTTGATCGAAATCAGAAATATGTTTTTGAAAGTTGTTCCCCAAGGGGGTCGTTTTCATGCAATCTCTCGTGATTTCTGTCATAATATAAAGAAACAGTGCATAAAGTACAACCTTTGGCCCTTTCAGTTGTGGGTATTCGTTGGATTCCAGCGCCTTCCCGGTCCATATGAAGCCGATCACGATTTTCGTTTTCAGATCGATAAGTCACGTAAGTTTCCATCTCAACAAGTAATGGATATTTTAAGAAAATAGTGTGTTCTCAATACTTTCGATATTATTTGGTCTGCTAATGTCTTCAATGGCTCTTTTACAGACAAATCGTCTCTGTTCATCTCCTCAATGGATCTCTTCAATCGGACTGGTCTCTTCTATGTTGGATTGGGCGTTCGATCATTATCGGATTCCGTGGACAAGAACATAATCGAGTACCCAACTCCGAATGGTTAGCTTGTGTTATTTTTGTGTAAAGGTGGGACTGGTTGACAGGAGTGGACGGATCGTGGAACTTCATTCGCTCTCTCAACTACGACTATCGAATGAGGACAATCACTAAAGGGTGTTTCTTCTTCGTTATGGATGAAGAACGATGGGATTCATCTGGGATCAGAGTATGGATCGATACTTTATCGTCACACACCGTTTTTCTTTCAGACCGGAGTTTACGTTGGAGACACAACTGTACAATGTCTCACGTTCCACATGACATTCTACGCGGGCGGTATCTACACACCCGAAGTTCCCAGTGACTTCAATTACAAATACGTTGAGCAGAGCTACCCCGTGAGTAGCAGAGCTTCTTTTATCGTAGATCTCATTGGCATCTATCTATTCGCTTCCATAACGTATTTGTCAACAGAAACACAATATTTTAGAAATCATGCCTGGTCCTCCTGGCGGTTCTTCTCATCACTTGTCATCAAGGTTTCGTCTCTTGGATGGCAACGAGACACGACACTAAGGATATGTCAAAGGTATTGTGATTCTTGTAAGATATTCATTAATGCTGAACTGCAGGGTCAACTCCATATCATGGCTGATAATCACCCTCTCGATACATACAAGTACGTCGTTCTGGTTGACACTGGATTCAAGATGTTTGCTTCTACAGACTCGGAGGTGACTAGATTTTATCGCAAGAAATCTCATTCCCTCATTTAGATCCACGTGAACATAATCGGAAATGAGTGGCAAGCTCTCGATCGAATCCTTGAGGGAGATGATTCATATGGAAGTTCATTAAAATGGGGAACGAGCGAACGATTTCTAATGACAACTCAATTCCCCTTAGGAGAACTGAAACATCTCTCGATCTGGATTGGCCCTGCCGGGCTTCAGCACAGGTACGAATTATTTAGTTTGGAAGTACATTTGTGCGCATATTAACGTTTAGAACATGAATCAATTTAGTTTTATTTTCTTGGAAGTTCGATCTACTCTTATATATATTTAATTCTCTTCAGAGAATCGTTGTTCTGTGATCGAGTGATCGTCTACGACCTTCAGACGAACGAAGAGTTTCACTTTAACATTGACAACTGGCTTGGAACTGCGAATGGAGATGGAAAGGTAAGATTCTATACAGAAATGAGCAAAAATCAGTTTCTTTTTTTAGACTGAGCGAACAGTACAAGCATCGAAGAAGCCTTGTGCAATCAAAGAAGCTATGCACGGCCAGAAGATCTCCGAGAACATTAGTTACATCGCTATGTACACTGGTAATAAATATAATAATCTCGTGATATTGAATAGTTCATTTTCAGGAGGAGGAACAATGTGGAGACTGCGTGTTACCCGAACTTTCTACTGCGTCTCTGTCTACATTGCACTGGTAGGCTTTCCATAAACAACTAAGTACCATAATTCCTATTTCAGTTCATGATCACATTGTTGAATGCGTGTATCGCTCGTGGCGAAGACTACACTCATCTTCCTTCATTCGAGAAGAACATCTTCGGTCTCCACTTCAGTATTCGTGATCTTGTCTTTGGTATCATCTACTCCGTTCTCCTCCTTCCCTTTACTCTCCTCCTTCCACTCATTTTCCGTCGTGTCAAGAGCGCGGACGAAGCTCATCGACTAAGGAAGCTACGACGCATCGAGCGGCAGAGAGGAGTAAGCATTTTTGTTATAATTGATCCGATGTATATAAAATACATAAATGCGACCTTGCTTATGTTAAGTGGGGGATTGTCCTTATGCACTCTCATTTCAGTTTGAGGAGGCTCGTGGTCAACTTCCCTTTCCTATGAAGGCTGTTACAATGACACTATTGACTTTCATCGGCCTTGGTTTTACGGTATTCACCATACATGTAAGCATAATTTCTCTTATAAATTATAAATGCTTGAGATTCGGGAAATCAAAGCTTGTTTCCTTTCAATGATCAGTTAGCATTGTTCAGGTCGGTTTTGCTATGAACGAGGACATGCAAAATGCGTTCGCCCGTCGATTCTTCGTAATGCTCTTCTTCTGGATTTTCGTCGCTGAGCCTCTGAAGGTGAGCTGACGAACACTCTTCCGCTGAGTATAATCTTTCAGAGTCTGATCGTGACTTCCACCTACTGCTCATGCTTTCGAGAGCACTATTTCATCAATCGATATGAGAAGGCATTCATGAAGATTCTGTCGAAGGAGGCGTATAACAGTGAGCGGATTTAGTCTTTATTTGTCCCTCAATATAGCACATTACAGGCGCTCCCTCCGCATTTTTCGACTCGGATGCGGCAAACCTTGCAGCGATTAAAAGTGAAAGAACGAAGGATCAAAGGATGAGAGACGAACAATTGTGTGTCATTGTTAATCGATCGTATTATCATTCTCCCAGCACTTCAACTCAGCATCTCATTTAGGTTCAACACTGCCCGTCAAGTGATCACATTCTTCGCTTCGATTTTCGTTCTCCTCGGCCTCACTTACTTCTGCAGGGACAGATTCGGATTCTACTACCAGCAACAGGTGATATTATTATTTCGCAATTTCTAATGTGATCTGCAGGTCAATTCTCTTTTTGCTATCAATGGCAAACCCTACGACGGAAAGTCGTTCCAAGGCATAGCAGATGTCCCTCAGTTCTACAACTGGACCGTCACATCCCTAATTCCAGGTAGATGAATAACTCCCGGGTAATAACATTCTATGGTGCAGACGAATGACGCGGTATTGGCGATAAAAATAAATGGTGTACTACATCATAACATCACAGCTCTTCGCGTTTCGTGGTACGACTCACATCCTGCATGGAATATGAGAGGCTTCATGAACGACAAGGCATGTGATCATTCAGAAGCTCAAAGCCAATCAATATGCAGGCTTCCCGCGCAATGGGATATGGTATCATCCGTCAAGTTCGTTCCAAACCAGGAAACAATTGCAAACTCGTTGCCAGATTTGCGTCGTATTTCGATTCCTGCCAAGCCTACACCCAACTTCGGTAGTAATTGGCTGGGTTGTAGTAGTCAGAGAACGATTGTAGGGACGAGGACACCACAGAGGCGTATACTGTGGGATGGGGAGAATCAGCTACCAAGAACAGTAACTTCACACGGACGGAATACACTTATCGATCAGCCGAGGAATTACAAGGTTTGTAGAGGAACAATTCAGGCTCATATTTATCTATAATCGGTTGAAGGAAAGATGATCATCGGGAATATGGATTATTACACTGGTGGTGGATACGCCTGGGACATAATTGGAACGGCTTCGGATCTCACGAAACAGATTAATAATCTACAGAAGGAAGGTTTGTTACTCTCAAGGGATCATTTTTATCCTGCCCGCACTTTGTGAAACTCGGATAAACTTAAACTCGGATTAGGATACCAGATCAAATTTGATTGTATCAGGTTGGGTTGACGAGAATACTCGTGCGATCATCATCGAGTTCGCAATGTACAATGCTCAAGTCAACTACTTCGCCGTCATCCAACTCGTTCTCGAGAATCCACCCGATGGTACTTGTTGCCCTTGTTTCAGATGCAATAGAAAGTCTAGTGAAAGTAGTGCAGTTCAACTATTGCAATGTCTATTAGTTTTGTGTGAAAGTTTAAAATGTTTTTCTACTACTAGTGTTACCGTCCGTTATAATAGATAATTAATGCACCGCCTTCAGGAGCACTCTATCCCTCTGCATGGATCGAGACTGTCCGTCTGATGAAGTACGTTGGGGAGGACGGAAAGTATGTCATGATGTTCGAGGTATGCACTCAATTTCGTTTCTTTCCGTCTCTCTTCTTATTCTCAAGTTAACAACTATATTCAGGCCCTCTATGTCATCTTCACGATTGCCAATGCTCTGGGAGAACTCTACGAATTATCAAGAGTCGGAATCAGGTTTGTTGCAATGTTACTTCATTCCTCCTCGGCGACTTAAACTTACTACTGTTTCGGAATCAGGTATTTTTCAATGTTATTTCATTACTGCAAAGGTGAAGTACATCTAAGATTCTCCTCATTTCAGAATCTACTTCTCGACCTTCTGGCATCTTCTCGGACTCCTCGTTGTAATCTCCTCTGCTGGAAGTCTCTTGGCATACGGACTGCGTTATGTCGCAATGCAGGAGGTTCGTGCCGTAATTTGAAGCAGAACTCGTCAAGCAAATGTCTATTCATTCCAATTTCAGGCAGCGGATCGTTTCATGGCCACCAATGGCAACACTTACATCAGATTGGATTCTCAAAGGGATCTCGAGTTGTATTTCACGTGGTTGATGGGATTCGTCGTTTTTGCTGTGTCCATCCAGATGATTCGAATTCTGAGGTATGATTAGTATCCGATTGCAACCCCTTTTTGTCGCCAAATCAAACCACCTCCTAGATTCAACCGTCGTATCTCCGTCCTCGCCTTGACACTCGAGAGATCCGCATCGTCCATGGCTGGATTCGCCATTGTTTACGTCATCATCAATGTGGCCTTCGACTCCTCCCTCTATCTCCTGCTGTACAGCAAGCTGCTCAACTACCGGTGAGGTTTCATTAAGAGTGAAGAGGTGGTTTATCTTTGAGATAACAGTCTCCTCCATTTTTAGTAATTTCCTCGCTGTTACTGAGGCGACGACGGCTTCGCTTCTGGGCAAATTTTCAGTGACCGACGTTCTAGCAGCATCGACACTCGGTATGAATCAAGTTCCTTAACAAAAAAGAATTATATTATTGTAGGTTCGGTGATCTTCATGGTGTTCATGATGACGGGAACGATCGTGCTGGTGAACATGTGAGTGCTTCAGATGTTTCTCTAGAATGCCGTGGACATATTAGGAACTTATATTTTAGGTTCGTGATGATCGTTATGTACGAGTTTGAGAGTGTGAGAAACGATAAGGATAATCAGACGAACGAATACGAAGTTGTGCAGCACGTTTCGAGCAAGGTAAACAAATGAATTATTTTGAATAAAAAAAGAGCGGAATCTTTTCAGCTGCTACAAACCGTGGGTCTCTTCGAGCGAAGTGACAATCCCAACACGTCGTTCCCCAATTATCTCGAGCAATGCGATGCTGTTAAGGTCCTGGAACACCAGGTGAAACGTTAAGGACATCGAACAAAATAGCACAGGCCAGCCAAAATTAAAGCGAGATCGTTGGGGGGATAGTTGAACTAATTTGTACACACTTGCACTTTTTCAGGTCAATCAGCTGGCTCTTCTCATCGATGGAATGAGAGAAGTTGAAGACAAAGATGTTGAAGAAGCGAAGAAAGGAATTTGTCAGAGGAAGATGTATATTGCCCATTGAATAACGATTAATAACCCATATATGTAATATGTATTATCCCTATTTTTTTTATACCTATGAGTAGTTTTTTTTTCATTTTGGTGTTAGCGGTGATAGTTATCGTAGTTGCTTTGGCTATGCTACCACTAGACTTTTTAACTTCCTTGTGGATAAAGCTGGCACAAAGGCATACACCGAATCGTTGATCACTCTTTTATGCTCCTTCCTTTCGGCTTCTGCGGAATCGTAGATCACTTCTAATATGCTCCTTTATTTCCTCTTTGAGATGACTTCCGACTAGCAACGGTCCTTTCGGTTGCTATCTTTCTTCTTCTTCATTCCGCTTCTAACTTCATTCCACTTGACATCGAGCAATGAGGAGTGTGATCTTCCTTCTTCTCTTTGCTATTGTTCATGTTTCTTCGACTGAATTGGCACAACAAGACTGCGTTTTAGCCTACGGCAATGAAGGTTATTCTACTATCATCAACGAACAATCAACAATGATAAACCTTTGACTGGCGTGATATTGAATGAGATTGCATACATTCAGTCATTCCATGAGGACCCAGTCTCCAAGTACAAAGCTACCGGCTCCCAAACTTCAAATGACACTTCCACTTCAACCTCGACATCGACCATTCCTCCCACAACTGAGAGGATAGCTATTAATACGACTACAACATCTGAACATGGTACAACTTCAGCTATAATTGGATCTACGACTAAACTAGAATCGTCTACTATAATCTCTACAAGTGTAGACACGACGACTACTTCGATTGTAAAACCGACAATGGGTACTACGGAACAGAAAACGATATCGTCGACTTCTACATACGCTTCGACAATGTTTCCCAAGAATTCTGCTACTTCCTCTCGAACACCCGAAATATCAACTCCCAATCCAACAACCACGTCACCCTCGATTATTTCTGAATCAACGAGAACTGCGCCAGCGACTTCGGTTATTCCTACTACAGATCCAACCCCGACTAATGGTCGAACGACTGTGAATGTTCCAATGAGCAGAGGGCAAACAGTAGATATGGATGAGATGCCACTGTCTACCCTCTCCTCTACGACTATTGTTAATCCGTCCTCTTCATCAGCCATCACAAAGTATCTAACGGCGGACAAATCGAGTGTTCAAGTGAGCAACCGCCATATTATTGTGAACTAACAAACACGTTTAAGGTTTCCACAAACAAGGAATCGATGACAAATGAAGTCACAACGACAACCGGCTTCACTGTATCGTCTGATCTCACAAGCACATTGTCGATTCTTGTAAACCGAAGCACGTTCGGAACGACATCAATCAGTATGGCAACCCCATCAACGACTACTTCTGAAAGGACGACGACTGAGAAGAAGGAGATGGAAGTGGAGACTGAAAGAACTGTTGAGAGTATTACTTCGACGAGTATCCAGTATGCGACCGAGATAACGAGTACATCAATGTCTGTGTCTCTCAACGAAGAGTCATCTACTACGAGTTCTCCTCCTTCGACACTTTCAAAGTTCTCCTCCAGCCCTCAATCATCGACTGTAATGCCAACAGGAACTTCTCAAATTCCAAAAACATCGACCAATTCGAATTTTACCACTAGTAATATCGATCCGTCTACGTCGAGTACCGATTCTAAGAGAACACCAATAACAACAAAACCAATGACTTCGGCCACTAGCAAAGCAACGACAGAAGCACCAATCACAATGTTCACAATGGTGAGGAAGTGAGAAGGAAGGGCGGGGATGAATGTGTTAGCACTTACAGGAGTCAACAACACAACGTCTTCAACTAGAAAAGATAGAGAACAAGATCAATGATATGATGCAGATCATGCAGAATTCAACGATTTCGAATGGTGGAGGAATGAACGGATCGATAGTCATCAAGGTACTGTGTCTAGGTTGGTTCGATGTACGGTTCGATGTAGGACCCCGACGTTCTCAAAGACAACGTCAAGAATATTCTCAACGGAAAGATTATCGGTGGATTGAAGGGCATGACTTCTGAGAAGATGATCGACGTTATTAAAGAGAACATCAAGCAGGGTTCGGAGAAGGCTGCATCGGTTTGATATTATTCCTTTTCTTGATCATTGAAAGATTATAGGAAATGACTGACATAGTGAAGATGATCGGAAAACTTCCTATCGATGATCCGAAGACGCTGGGAACAGTTTTGAACGGGTTGAATTCGGTATTAGGAGGATCAAAAGGATACACACTGAATGGAGCAGGAACGAAGGTAGGAGTATGTTGAATATGGAAGCTATGATTGTTTATTCAGTTAAAAGACAACTCGGGACTCAGCATTGGGAGGATTGTAGGAGAAGGAATTTCTCTGGTTGTTGGAAACGGAGAGGTGCAGGTTTTAGACGGGATACGATACTAACGATAATCCTTGAAGATGACTCAAACTGGTAATCTTATCTACATCACTGGAGATATCAGAGAATGTCGACTGCAAGGAACTGCGAATATTCAAGTAAAGAAGCACCACAATCAGCCCAACACGCAAACTCATTACAGGTCAATAACGATGTTCGGAAAGTAGGAACGAAATTCAGTCTCGTTGATGGATTCAACGTCGAAATCCCCATGAGTTCCTTCGAGAATTACCGAATATCAGACAACAATAAAAGAACCACTCTCAAGCTTCTCAATACGTCGAAGGTGAAACATTTTAAAATAATATCTAGGAACAAAATTTCTTTTCAGATGATCTACCCGAATGGGAACTCAGTTGCTGTTAGTGGACTTCAATTGTGGAACACCACCTTCGACCCAATAGGAGCACAATCTCAATCACTTCATGGACTTCTTCTTACACCCTGGACTATTGTTACTTCTGGCAGCATAGAGGTAGATACTGAATCGCCCTTGTGACCTCCTCTTACGTTTATAGATCGACGGAACAACTAATTCGATCTCCTCGTTCGAATAGGGAAAGGAAATTCGATTCAAATCTATGTCATTTAATGCTGTCTTCGGCGATGAAGATACACTATTTGAGCTGACGTGAGTTTTATATTATCTTCTTGGGACTCATACAAATTAAATCCTTCCACAGAAGCGGAAACGGCCGTGTGGAAAAGCAAACTTCGACTGCGTTTGTGATCTCTGTAGAGAATTTCGCCATTGCAAGCACAACTCCAGATCTAATTTCGCGGAACTTGCCGAACCCCATACGGATAGAAGGTGATTAAGATAGGAAATCATCCAAAAACTGCAATTACAGGGATATCGATTGAATCTCTCAATCAATTGAAGTCAGCTGATTCGTCTGGACAGTTGAAACTGACGAGATGTGATTCATCGTCGATGTTTCTCACTACTCGTTTCACAGATAGAAAAGAACTGAAAATTGAGACCGACTTCAACAAATGGGCAGAGAAAGGAATCAGACATCAACACACGATTCTAGAGGTTGTCACTCTTACTATTAGTATCCAGTACATCCTTCTTTTTGAAAATAAGATAAACAAAGAATTTTTTTGAAGATGAATAACAACAGAACGGTGGTTATCAGTGGAGGGACTATAGTGAGGAATGGATCAAGTGGATACGTCATTGTTAATGGAGACGTAACTACGACAGGAACTGGAACCGATGAAGGATTGGGTATGTAAAGATAATAATAAAATGGAAAATCAATTTGTAGAAATCACCCCTCAAAGTCTGGTGAATTAGGAGTCACAGAAAGAGATTCTGAACATTATCAATTCTGCGAACGATTTTCTGCTTAAAGCCGGGAAGAACATGTCACAAGAGGAACTGGATAATGTAGGAGGATTGCCCATTTTAAATAATATATTGTTTAATTTAGGTAGCGAATTCAATCATCGGCCTCTTCTCTTCAATGGGAGAAACGATGAAGGAGAGTATTAAGAATCCGCTGCCAACGGATTTGATCAACAATCTCAAAGAAGAGAAGACCAACTACAACTCGATATTCAACTCGTTGCCTTCCGATCGATGTAGGGCCCCATTATCATGTCGCTTTACATCCGTCTAACGTTTCAGCCAAAATTCGTTACGTGGAGGAGTTTACTGCACAGGAATGGGCAGAAGAGGCAACCAGACTTGCACAACAACAAATTGTAATATTCTTACAATTTAAAGCAGATATGCAATACCAAATATCTTTTAGGCGAAGGACCTGGCTATCCAAATGATGCGAACGATGTCCACTCTGGAAGACACTCTCGTATCTCGAATGACCAAGTTTCCCGATCGAGCGAGCTACGAAAATGGAGGAAATTCATTAGTTGTCGCTATTGGGAACGCATCGGACTTGCTCAAAGATGAGTACAAATGCAACTCGTGGAAGGTAGAGCAAACAATCACGAGAATATTGAACGATTTGCACTTGAGGTGGTCTTCCCTCGTAATGTCTCTTCTCTGAATAGTCCACTCATTGACGAAGACACTCCAATCCGAGTTTCAATTGTATGCTATCAGACAAATCCTTATGGATGGGTCGACAATGGAGATGGAATACTAGTAACAAGTGGTGGAATTGACGTGCAACTGAAGACTCTGAAGGGAATTCTCATTAGGTATGATCTGATCTCTTAACTTTCTTCAGAATTTCCATATTAGAATCGAGCACACGAAAGAGCCGATCGTTATATCTGGGAAAGGCGGGTCTCCAGTCACCCAAGTTGAAACTCACACGTCTCGCCTCTGAATATCAGGTAAAATAAATATTTTGAAATGGTTTAAATCCTTACTCAGATCCTCGACATCACAACCTTCTTCACTTCTCAATGGAACAGTTCGATAACGATCGAGATTCAACCGCAGAATATGGGAGAAAAGGAGATGGACGATGAAGAAGTGAGACAGTCTTTCTCCCTCACAGTCATATACCTGCGGTAATTTCAGTTATGGGCCTTCATCGCCTATCAACGATTGCCTGGACCTCACTCGTCCGACCACGATCACCGATTCAAACTCAGTTCCAAAAGTAAGACATCTCGTAGTAGTCCCGAATCGTCTTCCTTCCGTTTTTTTCCTCCTTCCTTTAAGAAATGTTTTAAGAAATGAGCAGACACTTCATCTCCGCCTCTCAACTTCTCAATCGAACCGGTCTCTTCTATGTCGGAATTGGCATGAGAACACTCAATCCTGATGTGAACTCTAAAGTTGTCGTATCCTATCCAGTGCCATCAGGTGTGTTTACTCCTTATTTGATTGATGGACTCTGCTTCTTCAGATCACACGGATTCATGGGCGTTCAGACGAGAGATACTCGACTATGAAATAAGGATAATGACAAAGGCAGGATTCAGTTATGATCCCACTATCGAACAGTTCACTACGAGAGGAATCGAGGTATGGCAATATGAATTTCTCAAAGGAGTATCGGGCCCTTCAGACATTACACGTACTCGGGGAAGAGATGGTTGAGATGAGATCGGATCACTTGACTTTATTCTCCTCGGGTACTTTCACTCCGGATGTTAATGATTCCTTCGAGTACGATTACGTCAACGCCGTCTATTCGGTCAGTTGATATACAATTTAGCACCTTTGCAGGAAAGTCAAATCTGTGTTATGGAAAAATTTCAGAGGAATCATGCTGTCTTTTTTGTTCTCATCTGCATTATCATCCATCAATCGTTAATTGGTTCATTCATTCATTCATTCATTATTTATTCCGTCAGAGTATCGCATACAAGAAAAATAACTGTGAATAGGGGCAAGAAACGGATGTCCGTCGACGTAGTCGAATCGGTTTTGTGCATGGCAGCAAGGGTATGGGGAAGAAGGGTTAGAGCCAATTCTTAACAATTGATTCAGGGAAAAAGGAGTTGGGCTGGGAGCGGATGAATTTCCGGAAGGAATCTCGGGATAAATCAACCGAGGGGGAAGGGAAGGAATTCCAAATTGATATGGTTCTGGAGGCAAGGGTGGTGTGGGAATTGGGAGGGAAGAAAGGCAGAGAGATACGGAAGTGATGTGAATTACGGACAAATCTAGTAAGAGGAGAACGAGTGAGGAGGGAAGAGTGATCAAGTTCATAATTCCTATGAAGAATGGAATGGAGAAAGACAATATCGGTGACAAATCTACGGCGTTCTAAAGTTGTTAGATTTAGGGAGCGTAAACGATTACAGTAGCTTACTGAAGGCAGAGAACAACGGAAATAGAGCTTCCTAGTGAAGTCGCGTTGGACACGTTCAATATTTTTGGTAGTTTCAACGGAATTGATGGGGTTCCAGATAATGGAACAGGTCTCTAGACTAGGAAGAATAAATGTTGTGAACGATTTCACATAAATATCGATACAATTACTACGGAAAGCTTTGAAAAGGAAGTGCATTTTAGAATTTGATTTCTTAATAATTTCTTTGATATGTTCAGAGAAACAAAGAGAAGGGGTGAAAACGACTCCTAAGTCCTTAACAGTCTTTTTGGGTGTAAGGGCGACATTATTGATATGGAACTGTCTACAAGGGTTGTGAAGGCCATAGTGCATAATAGAGCATTTGGTCTCGGATAAGCCGAGATTCCATTGTACTGACCAGGTAGAGATAACATTGAGGGCACATTGTAAGTCATCAGAATAGAGGGGAGCTTCCGCATAAAGCTTTAAATCGTCAGCATAAACGGAATAGCGAATAGATGGCGGGAATTGTGATGAAATGTCAGTGATAAATAGGATGAACAAAAGTGGACCTAAGCAAGAGCCCTGTGGCACACCGGATCTAACTACAGTTGAAGGCGAGAATGAGTCATCGATGAAAACAGATTGGGTGCGATCGGATAAATATGCTTCGAACCAGGATACTAAATGAGAGGATATTCCTAATTGCGACATTTTAAAGAGCAAGAGTCGGTGATCGATACTATCAAATGCCTTACGGAAATCAATATATACAGTATCGAAAGGGGAATGCTTATGCAAAATTCTAAGATAATGGGCATGCGTTGCAGCCAGGTTAGTGGAAGTGGATCTAGAAGACCTAAACCCTGTTTGATGAGGGTCGAAAAGATTATTTTGGTCGAGGAAAGTCGTGATTTCACTAATAAGAATCTTCTCAAAGACTTTGCAAACAGAAGAGGTCAAAGAGATGGGGCGGAAATCGGATATATAGTTACTAGTTTTCTTAGGGATGGGCTTAACAAGTGCATGTCTCCACAATGAAGGAACTGTGCAAGTGAGCAAAGACTTATTGTAGATTATAAGAAGTGGGGCGATAATCGATAATTTAAAATTAGTGAGAACAATACTGGGAATATTGTCAGGAGTAATATTGATCTTAGGTGAGAGATTACTGAGAGCACTTATAATATGTAAATGAGAGATTGTGGGGAGATCAAAGATTATTGAAGGAGAAGGGGGAGGGAGAGGGGAATGCATGGGATTGGTAAACACGGATGAAAAGAAGTCAGAGAATGCCCTACATTTATCGTCATTGGATAGAAGCAAATTACCGTTAGGATCGATAATTCCAGAAGGCGTGGATTTGGGGGCATTAAGTCTACTACTACAGAGCTTATAGAATGCTTTGGAATCGGATGAGGCAACAACTCTGCTCTCTAAGAGACAGTGAAATCGATGAAGGGCAGAATTAAATCGTTTGGTCATAACAATACAGGCATTACTATTAGGTGCAATCCTGGTTAGAGTCCTACTCTTACCATAAAGTATTCTAACATTACGGGGATATCTAGAGAACGGTGATGGCTTGGATAGCGGGACAAACATTTCAAGCAAGCTATTAATACATTTGAGAAAGTAATCGTAAGACTGATCTACATCAAGATGGGATAAAGCAATTGTCCAATTGTGGTGAAAAATAGAATCATTAATCGATTGCCAGTTGGCCAATCTGTACATTCTAGACGGGGTATGTTTACGAGAGGGAGGGGAAGGAATGCGGAGATCAAAGACCACACTGAGATGATCACTGAGTGGGGGAGAAGGAGAAATGTTGTGAATGATATCCTTATTACTGAATACAAGATCTAGATAATTCTGGAGGCGGGTCGGAAAAGAGACAAACTGGGAGAAATGGTGGTCAGATATGAAATCAAGAAGATCGGAAGGAGTTGGAGAAGATAGGGTTTTCCAGTCGATATCAGGGTAGTTATAGTCGCCAATAAGGATACATGGAAAAATATCAGAGATAAGAGGGGTAATGAAAGAAAGGAAGTCGATAAATGCATTGGGTGGGGAGGAAGGGGATCGATAAACATTAACTAATCTGATCTTATGGTACGGTAGATCCTTAGTGTACGTGAAATGTACATCAATCACAATCGAATCAAGGAGAGTTGATGCAAATGAGGATACAAATACGGGACTAAGAGAGTGATGAACAATGCAAGCGACTCCGCCGCCTCTACCTACGTCATCTGATATTGCGCGATCACTACGAAATGCAATGTAGTCGGAATGACCAGAGATCAAAAAAGCGTCGCTATCGGTAGAGTCTAACCAAGTCTCAGTGAGACAGACGATATGGAAATCAAGAGATGAGAGAAGAAAGGACAATTGGGGGAGCTTGCATCGAATAGAGCGGCAATTAGCATAGAATACTGAGACGCGCGATATCGATTGTCTACGTGCGCTAGAGGGATTGCATTGGTATGATGTAATCAGAGATGAGGAAGATAGAGAGGAGGAAACAGGAGAGGAAATGGAAAGAGACAAAAGTGAAGGCATACCCTTACTGCCGGGATCCTACTTGCGAGTGACTCTGCGGGTGACATTGGGGTCGATGACGTCAGTGAACGATCCGGAGCGGGCGGTGAACGTAGAGCACAGAGACGACGAGGACGAGGCAGCGAGATCTGCAGTGAGAGAATCGGCCATTTCCATTGGGTGATTGGAGTGAGAAAGACCGGCAGGGACGAATCCAAGGCAAGCGAACAGTCGCATCACGAGAAAGAGATGTCATTCCAGGGTCAGATTCATTTTCTGGCTGACAATCATCCAAATGATAAGTACAAGTATATGGTTCTTGTTGAAACGGGACTGAGAATGTTCGCTACCACTGACTCAAAGGTTATGAAATAACGATGATTATTCTTGGTTTAATATTTTCGATTTAGGTGATAATCAATATTGTCGGAACAGAATACGAAACTCTCCATCGAGAATTGACTGGAGGCAATGAAAAAGAAGCGAAATTCCGGTGTGGAGAGACCGATCGATTCCTTCTCAATGTGCCATTTCCATTGGGAGAAATCGAACATATCCGAGTTTGGATCGACTCTTCTGGATTACTTCACAGGTGGATTAAGTACCTGGCAATGGGCCACATGATGTTCAGGGAGTCATGGTTCTGCCAGAAGATCACTGTAGTCGATCTTCAGAAGTGTGAGGAGACTCATTTCGACATTAATAACTGGTTGGGAAGAGTAAATGGAGATGAAGAGGTTATGAATATATGGACTCTCGTGGGAAGACTCACTGTTTCAGACAGAACGTGTGTGCACTCCATCAATGCATCCATCCATCTTCAATCAAATCTTCTCTGTCCGTGGATTCATCTCTAATCTTTCTTTTGTTGCGATGCACACCGGTATAATCCCCTTTCTAATCGATAACTTCCTTATCCAAATAGGAGGAGAATCAGTGTGGAGGTTGCGAGTGACGAGACCAGACCATGCAATGCCAATTTCAATCGCATTTGTGAGGATTAATTTCCATAGGTCTTTTCCATAGATTTTCTAACCCATCAACTTTAGCTCGTGATGACAGTGATAAATACCTTGAATGTCCACCGACTCGAATGGAATCCAGAAGATGAAATCGACATTTTCGGACGACGAGTTCAGACTGTAGATGTGAGTTACACGTAATGATTAGATAGGAAAAAGAGCTTAGATCCGCGCCGGTCTTCTTTCCACTATTCCCATCGTATTAATCACATCGATTTTCACTTTCATCTCATCGAGAATAGAATCAGTGGAAGAAGAACATAGAAGAATAATGATAAGAGGAGAGAAAACTGTAAGTGACAACTGTTCAATATTACATCATATTTCCCCCTTTCCAACAGGTTCGAGATGAGATTTCGGCTTTGCTCACATGGTGGCCCTTCTATGGCTTACTTTCATTCCAAGCTTTAATCGTAATGTACGGTATTCATGTGAGTACCAATGCAACATCCGAACATCGCAAAGACTGTCTCTTCCAGATTGGATTCACCATCTCTGAGGACCAGGCCAACTCGTTTCTGTCGCGTTTCTTCATTATGACTGTTGCATGGATTGTAATAGTCGAGCCTCTCAAGGTAAACTCAATCTGCTCTTCTTTCCTCATTCACTTATTATACAACTATATTTTTAGTTAGAAAAGAGATGTGTTTTCCGATTCAAATCACTCTGCTCTGGGGAGTGAAATGCCACATTTTGAGGCCCTCATGTTTACAATGTTCACTGTTATATTCCGTCGTTCCTCTCGATATCTCACATTCTATGAAAGACGACTTCTTCCCATTTATCCTCCAGAGAAATATCCAAGTTTGATCCAGAGATATTATGAATCTAACGGAAACTAAATTAAGAGTGTGAAACTCGTATTTCGGATGAAGAATTGGACTTTGCCGTTCCTCAGATTTCTAAGAAAATGAATGATAACAATAACAAATTCTCGGATGATATACTGTTCGTTTCCCATATCTTTCACACCGTAAACGTTAAATTCAGATTCGAATCTCTTCGTGAGTTTCTCTCATTCGTCATTTCAATCTTCGTTTTGCTCGGTTTGATCTACTTCAGCAGAGATCAATACGGATTCTTATACCAGCAACAGGTAAAGTCTAGAATATTGTCGAACCTTCTCATAATTATAATCACAGGTGCGAAATCTATTCGCTATTGATCCCTCTTCCAAAGTGGATAACGCTTTTCTCAATATTCACTCAACTCCACAATTCTACTCGTGGGCAAAAGAAAAGTTTGTGAGAGGTCTGAGAGTCTCGTGGTATGACGATGAATCTGCCTGGAGCATGAGAGGGTTTATCAATGATAAGGTAAGCCAGTGGTAAGCCGCATTTCAATTATCGATCAATAATCAGGTCTCACGAGCGATGGGATACGGTACGATCAGACAAATTCGATCGAAAACGAATATTAATTTCAAAATGGTTGACAAGTTTATGAAGCTATTCTCTGGTTGTGAAGGGTACAGTAACGTGAAGTGAGTTAATTTAAAATACAAAAGAAGTAATCAAAATGTTGAAGCCACGAAGACAAAACTGAAGCTTACTCGGTCGGGTGGAGAAAAGCTGTGAGAAGAGACAGTAATCTGACTAGTGAGGAGTACATTTATCGTGTCGAGGAGATGGCAGGAGGTATGGTATCTTCTGATTAAGTATTGATTGAGAGGTCACAGACCGTACTGTACTCGGAAATATGGACTCGTATTCATCCGGTGGATATGTTGTGAATCTTGATGGAACCATTGATGATCTAGTGCAGAAGATTGAGAAGTTGGAGACGGAAGGTGAGATGAGATGGACATCATTCCACTTTTCATTCTACTCTTCAGAAAGGGGTTAGGGAAGAGATCGAGAAGGACTATCGCTTTCACACACTCTATAGAGTCAGACTTCTTTCTTGAGGTATGAGACCACGCGCATAGAGTCAACATTATAGGTTGGATCGATGAGAACACTCGTGCCATCATCATCGAATTCTCCATGTACAATGCCCAGATCAACTACTTCGCAGTTAATCAATTGGTATTGGAGAGTCCTCTGCATGGTAAGATATCTTATCCCATTCGATCATCTCACTGCCTCAGATGCACTCTACCCCTACGTCTGGATTGAATCTCTTCGTCTCATCAAGTATATCGGTGAAGAAGGACAATTCGTATTAGCCTTCGAGGTTCTTTTGTCTTTGATTCATAAAACAGAAGATGGACTCAGATTCTCTACGTCATCATGACTGTCCTTTACTCCCTCAATGAATTATACCAACTTGCAAAGTGTGGAATCAGGGAAATTATAATTGGAAGTATACACTACATGCTTGATTACAGGACGTATTTCACTTCATTCTGGAATCTCGTCGGTCTTTTCATCGTTGTCACTTCTTTTCTTTCTCTCTACGCTTACAATAGGAGATCGGCAGCTATGATGGAGGGGAATTATCTCTAGTTATGATTGAATAATCGATCATAATACCACTATCTGTATCTGCAAAGACTCTCCACTCTGAAAGTTTGTACCACTGGCAGAAACATCAAAGATGCCTATGGATTCATCCCACTGGCGACTTCAATCGAAGTCAATGAGCCAGTAGGTGAAACCGGCGGCACCTTTCATATTTCTGCCAGTGGGAGAGGAGATGAACTGTGATACGAGTGGGAGAAGATATCAGTGACTCCAGGAAGAAAATAATATTCCGAGAAAAGGAGATATATTTCAGGCGATGGCTTCATTCTCTGCCTCCAATGGCAACACTCCAATTCGCTTGGATGCACAACGAGATCTCGAACTTCTTTTCACTTGGACTCTCGCTGCAGTCACTTTTGCAGTGACGATCAATATGATCAGAATATTGAGGTGAGTGAATTGAGGGAGGAAAAATAATGAGGATTGATTCAGATTCAATCGTCGTATCTTCGTTCTCTCAGCGACACTCGAGAGATCGGCATCGAGTATTCGAGGATTCTTCGTTATATTTGGTAGGTCACTCTTGAGAATCCCAACTGTCAATGAAGTTTACTGCGCTTTCAATTCACTAGCAATCTCATTGATTAGTGTCAAATGTGAAACTACGGTTTCTCCATTTCACAAATTCACTCATCCCCTGGTCGGTGAAAGGGAATGTGCGAAATGAGGAGCCGTAGTCTCACAATTCGAATTCTGTATTAGATTCCATTAATTCTTCTCTTTTTATGTCTCTTTTTGGCCGCTTTCATTACTCCTCTTCATTGTCTTCTATTCACTCAAATGGAGAACTATCGGTGAGATTGAACTTCACTCTCGATCAATTCATCGTTCTTATTTCAGTTCCATCCTTTCCGTTACTATAATTTCCTTCGCTTCCATAATGGGAAAGTTGTCAATTGTCGACGTAATGAAGATCTCGACTCTCGGTCAGTAGAACAACTATTTATATATTTATTCGATACTATCGCCATGGGCGCGACAACAATTAAAGGAAAAAATTGGAATAATTATTAATCTAAATTTGGGATAACTAGAAAAGATGAATTTTAAATTCAGGCTCGTACTTCCTCATGATTATGACTCTCTTCTTCAAAGTTTTCCTTCTCAATTTGTGAGTTTCGAGAAGGATTTTAAAAATGCAAAGAAATTATGTACTACAGCTTCGTAATGATTGTGATGGGAGAGTTCAAGAGAGTTCGAGAAGATCGAAAACTGCAGAGAAATGAATGGGAAGCTGTGGATCATGTCAAGATAAGGGTCAGATAATTACTTCGCAACACTCCAGAAAAATGAAAAACATATTTCCAAACTATACTGGGAAACTGGAAAATCCCCTTCCTTTCCGCTTTAAAAAGTGAACAACCGAAAATTACGAATCAGCGGCAGACGATATGAGACAACAGAATAACTAATTTCGTTGCTAGATTCTCCAATCTCTCAATTGCTTCGAACGAAGTCACTGGATGAATACAATTTTCGGTGATTCGAACAAGACAATTCGTAATCTGGAGGAATTGAAGAGACAGGTAGGTCATAATGAAGCGATTTTAAATCGATAATACCATCAGTTGACACTTCTCGAATTGGAATTGCAAAGAGTGGAGAGAACGGAAATGAAAAGAGAAGATGCGATAGAAAACAAGAGACTGAGGAGTACACTCGAACCTCATTGATAACCAAGTTTTATGTACGAAATCATCAATATTCTGTAGTTTGGGAGTAGATAAATATTGGGATAAATCGGTGTTGTTTATTAGCATTTGTATAACACTCGATTGACGATTGATTGTACAATAAAATGTGATTGGATCGGAAAATTGCTAATAGATTTACAGATACAAACTTATTAACGGCTGGCGCCAAACTAAGTGTTGATAAAGTCACTAAGTGAAATACGATTGTTGGGGAAAAGAAAAGTGTAATACACGCGAGACCTGTTAGTCGAATGAAAAGAGTAAAGCTAGTGGAATAATTAAATGAACACACAAACACATTATGCAGAGAAACAATGAACACGGAGGTGAATTCGTTAGGAACTAATGTCAAACTATCGCAAACTGGCCAGTCTTCTTCTCACTTACAGTAATTCCTTTCTCTGATGACTGAACACGTTTGGCATCGAACTTCGCAGCACCAGTGGAAAACACAATGACAATGCTCGTCAACCTGTCGACAGGATAATCAGTATTTGAGAAGTACACCAACCACTAGATCAATCTGAGACAAACTGCGCAAATAGTAAAGTTCACTACTCACCACTCTCCGAATGGTTCTCCATCCTCGGCCACAGCACATTTCCCTGCACTTTTCGCCGCATTCACGACCGGACATCTGCAATATCGATTTATTGATCTACTGTACCACAACATCTACCGTAACCTCCAACCACCGTATTCCGTACCTCTTCAGATTTGGCGCACATATCGGGAGAAGCATCGAGATAGACGAGAGCGTGTCGAGCCACTCGGGACACGTCTTCCTGCTGAGATTCACATTAGAAACATCCAATTATCAAGACACTCTCTCCATTTCCCACACACTCTCATATTGTCATTCCTCTTTCCATGCCTATCGACTCACTTCCGTCCTCAGATATCGACCACTCCTTCCGTTCGACGGAGAATTCGTAGTTTGTAGTTGAATGCCGGCCCCGACACGAGCGGCACTCACCTAAGAGAAGAGTACGGTAAGTAATCGATAGTCTAATCATTACAGTACTCGACGACAAGACGAACCTGCATCGCATTGTGGAACTTCTTTTTGAGAGTCGCTGAGAAGTCGCTCATCTTGGGAACCACCTGGAATAGCATGACGTCATAGGCGACTTTTTTTAAATTATCGATTGGTCAGTATCAATTAGGGTGGCGAAAACGGTACACGTGTACCGACGGTACACGAGTGTACCGTCGGTACATTGACGCTTTACAGTTAAGGTAGAGTGAGATGATACTGCGAAAACGACAGAAAACACAATCTAAGGTACAATTATTCCATTTTTGAAATAATTAAGATAATTATGTGTTTTCAAAATGAAAATAGAATTTCACTACTCGTGTACCGCGGTACACGTACCGGTACGCGTACCGCCATTAACCACCCTAGTATCAATCGATAATTGATCCCATTCGATTCCCTCTCTCCTCACCTTCCAGCATGTCTTTGTGACGCAACTTCCACTCACTCCATGGCATTTACACGATTTCTCCATTGCAGAATTGAGAAGACGACGACCCACTCGATTGTTGTGAAGATTCATTAGAGATCTGATGGGGAATAAGAATTACGGATTAGAGAGAACACTCTAGAACACTTTCAGATCATTCACGAGTTACCGTCTATCGACTTATTGATCAGCCGTTTCAAGGATGTCATCGTCGAAAAACTCGTGAAATGTCCACTATCCCTATTCCATTTCTCACCTCGCATCTCCCTTGTTCTTCTCCTCTCCATCGATGAATTTGCGTGTGAAAGTATTGCCGAACTTGACGTTGTCACTGCATCCACTCCATAGGAAAGAACGAGAAGGAGAAGAGGGAAGGGGACCACAACTACACTCTTCCATCTCACCCTGAGAAGAGAGAGAAGTTGTTGATGAAAGGGAAGAGAAAGGACGAAAAGGAACGAAAACAAGACTAATT
This sequence comes from Pristionchus fissidentatus, assembly GCA_036245785.1. Lineage (NCBI taxonomy): Eukaryota > Metazoa > Nematoda > Chromadorea > Rhabditida > Neodiplogasteridae > Pristionchus > Pristionchus fissidentatus. The sequence goes on from BTSY01000004.1 coordinate 19,319,555, forward strand.
TTGTCCCTGTCCAATTTCTGACATGAATAACTTCGAATCCTTCGAAGGCTGCTATCTGTGACCTACCTTTGCACAAGCCTTGGCAATCGATTGAGTGACTCCTGCTGATGTGAGGGCATAGATGTACGCTGTCTCCTTTGAGGCAACTGAGAAAGATTATCTATTAATCGTGAATCAGGCCAGGACCAGACAACTAATCGATAATCACTCACCTTTAGCGGGCATTCCCATGGAAGATCGGGCGGAAGAGGTGCAATTCCACACTTCTCCTCTGAATGTTTCTTCGCATTGGGACAGAGACTCCTACAATAGGGATACGGTAACTTGCGAGACTTGTGAGACTGTAAGTGCAAGGCTGCATAAGGTTCACAGATGATAAGTTCGAATTTGAATACCGAATCGGCATTCCTACTGGGAGGATACCCGAAAACGGGTATCCTCCCAGTAGGAATGCCGATTCGGTATTTGCCACACCCTCTGGCAGTCTTTTTTCACTTTATCTTATCAGCCGTACTGCAGATCTCTCACGCAAAAGGAAAAAGTAATACTACTACCGAACTTGCATTTCTACATCCCAGTGAAGAATTTCATGGGGACGTACATCTGTTTATCCCGCCTCAATGCCATTGAGAGCCGACAATTGCAGGAATTCAAATTGCACTGAACTTCCATCTCCTCCCTCCCTCTGTCCTACCTGCACTCCTTTCACGACGACTCCCATAACTCTCGAGTGTCGAATGCACAAATCTCTTTGTCGCCGAGACAATCCCGGTAGTCGAGAACACGTCGATGGATCCAATCGACCCATCGATCCATCCAGATCCTCCAGCATCCTACAATTATCGATTGGTGATACGGAATCTCCCCAGACAAATGATCGATTGGTGATACGGAATCTCTCAAGACTAAGGTATCTGCTCCTAGATGCGGTATTCTCAACTCTTCTTCTCGATCCGAGAAAGAGACGCTCATTTGTTGTATCTCCCTTCTCTCTCAGTTATGACTACCGGCAATAAAGGGATCAAAGGATTCGCAGAGGCCCGAGAATTTTATTACCGCCGCACCCTTTACAGTCCTAGAGATGGGAGAGAGGATTAGGGAGCAAGGTGAGACAGAAGAAGACCATATGGAGAAGAGAGGGGGAAGGATACCGTAGTAAGGGAAGAGGGGAGGGGTACGGTACTCGCAGTTCGATCTGTGACCTACCCAACTCAGACTGCACACCTGGGATGACTTTGACTCTAGACTCGACTGTCAAAAAGAGGGAATGAATAGGGAGCAGAGTCATCACGCCTTTGACTATGAATGGAACTTGAAAGAGAAGAGGAAAATGGAATGGGCAACTGCCATACTCGGAAACAAACACCATAACTCGAAAGTAAGATTGTGATTTGAACACGGAGATTCATAAGAGATTCATCAGAAATTGCGTGTAAATACAAACAGATCCGAGGGAGATAAATTAGCATAGAGATGAGATATGACATACCACCAAGAGTGGACGAGTGACGTAGTGATGATGAAATTGAGAAGAAGTTGAGAGGGGAATCTCATACTGATTAGGGAGAGGGCAAGTTGACTGATTGGGATTGTAGCGAATGAGGGGCAAGGAGGGAGTGAGAGAGAGGGATGGGAAGAGGGAGAGAGAGAGTGTGGAGAAGACAGAGAGACCAGAGAAGAGAGAGAGAGAGAGAGAGAGAGAGAGAGAGAGAGACAGTCTCTCTCCCTCTCTCACTTTCGAGATTTACAACCACCCATGCCCTTGTTTTCACACGCACAAGAGATACAACGCGGTCATGGGGATACTGTAATTGCGGGGGAATACGGTAGCAAGAGATCCATTATTGATTGGTTGATGGAAGGGTGGAGACGGCATTTGTTTGGCTGACACAACCAGAGTCCTTCCTGTCGTCCTTCAGTCGTTGTAGGGGCTTTTGTGCCTGAGGAAATGATCTTTGATCTTTGATCTTCCCTGACTCCTCCTTACCTTACTGGCTGCCAACTTGTCCATAACATTTCGCAGGTCGAGTTTCACTCTGAGTGAAGAGGGACGAGTTTGAGGTCGATGAGACCAGCAATCAGTTGTGATTTGAGTGAGAGAAGAGAGACCCGTCTGATGAGACAGAGATCAAAGATCAAATGGATCAGGGGTTTACAGTATTCTATCGAAAATTTTGAAATGTAACTCTGGATACCTTTCAAATATGCAATGGTGCTTCTACTCATAAAATGATCTACCTATCCTCATGCGCCCAAACTTCAAAATAGGGGTCAGAAGCGAGATATCATGTGATAGTTTGAGCATTTGTATCACTATATTTGTGTACTCTTTCACTCTTGCCCCCCCCCTCTGGATGGATGTTTCTCCGTATTCTCTAATGATGTCTACCATCCCCTTTCACTCACAGTCTTAGATGCCGTCCACTCCTTCAGAATGGGCGGTCTCTTCTTTCCATCACACACAACTCTTATCATATCATCGAAGGAAGCATCGTCAGTCACCATTCCATCGAAGGGAGAACGAGAAGACTGAAATGAGAAGGGAGTTAGGGGAGACTCTAGAGGACTAGCCATCTCACTGTCTTCAACCATCACATAACATAGTTATAAACCACCAGAAAGGGGCTACAGCTAGAGAATACGTGAGAGTGAGACAATTCATTTACACTCTCGAAACCCCTTTCTGGAGGCCTGATCCGGCGAAAGACAGTTGTAACACTATACAGGCTGTGTCATTCAAATGCTAACTTACACTGTCAGGCCACAGCATCTTATATCCCGTGCTTCCTTCTTTACTACTCGATATCGATTCTCCCAATCCCGATGAGACCGAATGCTCGTTCTCATTCGATGGAAGAGGAGATTCCGCATGGGGAGACAACTGTATTATCGGTTTTTGCTTCAAATATGAATCGATCGATAAATACCTGTACTCGAGTGAGAATTTCCCATAGAACGAGTGCGAGTGAATACATATCGGCCATGAGGAAGTTGTTGAAGATTGCGGGATTCAACGAGTTGTCCAACACCTGAAATTAGAGACAAATGGGATAAAAGTAAATATAAGATATGTTTTTGTGTATATTTTTTGTACCGCAAAGATAGAAGTAAGAGACTAGGAGAGTTCCTAATTGGTTCTCTTGGATGTTTCGATCCTCGAGATATGACTATTGTCTATCAAGAATAGTCATATTTTCGACATTATGTAAATCGGCAAAATTCATAAATGATTCTTCAATAATTAATCGATATTCTGTTTACCTCAGGTGCCATCCATCTCTTCGTTCCCACTTGAACCTTGGGATTCTCCGGAATCATCGGGGGACCACTCAATTTATTATCGATTGATATATTTATATATATATATATATATATATATATATATATATTTCACATCGACCAGACATCATTCCACGGCCAGCCAACCTTGCACAAAGGGGTTTGAAGTGAGAGAGCGTGTAAAATCGAGAGGGGCTCTCTCACTTTTGCACACTCTCTCTCGCACTGCTCGCTTCTGTTTGGAATCATATGTAGATTGAACTCACAATCGAACAGCCAGTCCAAAGTCAGCGATGCAACAGACTCCCGGCCTCTTCACAATTATATTTCTGCTCTTGAGATCTCTATGGGCGATTTGTGGTTTCTTCTTTCCTCCCGTGCCATGAACAGAGGAATGGACATGTTCGAGACCACACACAACACTGAAAGAATAGCACTCAGATTAGGTAGGACTCATGAAATTCTCTCGTCATTCTACACACTATCACGTCACTCAGACCGGTGCGAGAGAAATGAATAAAGTGATCTCTTGCGAAACCACCTCTAATTAAGATATTAGAGATAAAGCAAGCTCAAAGGCGTCTTCTGTCTGGGAACCTACTCTAATTAGTCCAGATCTTATCTCGATTGGATGATAAAGATCATTTTAATGACTCCCTACCTGAATGCGAGTTCAACAGCTTCTTCACTCGTTATTCCTGTTGTTTCTTTCTTCTGAAGATATTCTGAGAGACTTCCAAAGACGTGATAATCAGTGATGAGAAGCATCTGAGTTATCGATTCCACACTGCAGATATCGGCTGCCACGAATTCTGAGAGATCAAAGACTAATTATGAGAATGAGGATAAAGCAGGACATAGAAAACTTTGGGATGCACGTAAGGCTATTTATCTTTTTTGTTAGAAATTAGTAAACCAAAGGGCAACGATCAATGGTGAGACTGTGGATGAGGTAGGTCAAAGAACACTTGTAAGTAGCTATTGGATTATTGAGAAATTAGTATCTAAACTAAAGATCAAAGATCACTCACGCAGCACATTCTTGTGAGTGAACATTTCCGAGTGATAAATCTCCCTCTCGTTCTGCCATGAATCCTCATCGGTCGTGTAGAAAGTCTGCAAGTTCTCTTATTCAATGTTTTGCAAAAAATTGAGGTTTGTCACCCAACAAAGCGTAGACGCTAGTTTATTGAGCGTAATTGAATTTGCATCACTGATAGCCTTTATTAATTTATTAATTGAAACATTCGTAACCTTTATTATTCAGTAATTGCATCATCCATAACCAACCTTGACGGCTACGTAGCTTCCTCTATAGGCAGCCTTCCTCACTTGTCCATATCGTCCTCTTCCAATCACATCCAACATCTGGAGATCTTGTGCAACCGTACGTTGATTCATCGCACTCCCACGGGATCCCGATCCACTTCTGCAGATCAATTTATAGTTAGTCAATCAACGAAGAAGAAATGGAGATGAATTACTACGTTTCGTATGGCCATTAGAGGATCAGAAGCTAGGCAAAATGTGCGTATGCTTTCGTGTTTTTGTAAAAGCATACGCATCTCTCTAGAATTTAAACGCTCTCCTCATCTGCCTACAAGGTGTGTTCATTTCTACGATTAAAAGAAATTTTAATCCACAGAAAAGATAACCGTTTTCTTCGCATCACCCATTGATTTCCCCCCTTGTGGTACATGTTGTCGCACCCTTGTGGTGTACGATAAATAAAAAAATAAAAAATAATTTTTTGGTTGAGTGACAAATTGAAAGATAATCTCACGAGTCAATCATGCACTCCTCCTCTCCGCAGTCTTCTGCCATCATCATCGATTTCTTCTTCAGGTCCGATCCTGGATCAATCAATAACCTCATGTTGTAGTTATTTTTCTACAGTAATCTCAAATCAATCTATCTATAACTGACTCTTTTTGATCCGCCATAGTACGATAGCGGGAATGGATAGAAGTGCAATGGAGAGAACGATACAGATGACAATGAGAGGAGAGAATGAACGAGAAGTGACGGGACCTCCTCCCTCGTATTCCGCAATTACGTCATTCATAACCAACTTTTATCGATCCATTGAAATAGAGTGCTAGTTCAGAATGGTCAATGTGTCAGTTGTCCTACTATATTTATCAAATAACAGCTTAACCAAAACAACAAAGTTGTCTTACAAAACGAAAATGCACATTTTACCGTTTTAGACGAATCGTATAATTTTCAGAAATGCAATAGAATAATTTGTAAACAACATACCAAACTCTTTTATGTGTCCATATGCGGGAGGAGTAATGTTGAGATTGCACAATCCACCCTCGTAACAGCAAGCTATCGATTTGGGAGACGAGAAGGCAATCAGATTGGAGTGACACTGAGGATTACATTATGGCTATGTTATTATTGATGTCATCATCAATACGAAACATACAGCTTCAAGTTGGCACCATGCCAACAACGTCTTTCGTTGTCTGACTCTCTCGTTTCGTGCACTCTCTCACTGGTTCTCACTTTCTCTAATTTTATCTCGCCGATATTTTTTTCGGATGCTGTGCAATAGGAACTCACGATGAAATGGGAGGCTCCACTGCCCTTCTCAAGAGTCGTACATCCATACTTGTGCAGAGTTTCCATTTCATTTGTGTCCTCATTAAAAACCTGGAAGATCAAAGATTAATCGAGATATTTTTTCGTGAAAAATTGCAACGTACTAAGAGTACAAGTGAATGTTTATATCTTATAAAGTACATTTCCTCATAATCTAAGGACAACAAAATACCAATAAAAATGGTTCAAACCTCTTCCATCTCATGGAAACACGCTGCTCCATTATCTTTGATGCAAGTTTCATTCTCCAAACAAATTCCATCTTCTACTCCATACGAACAGAAACACTCGTTGTTAGAAGGATGAGCCTCTGATCCACCCTGAATAATCGATAACTACGGTAGATCAAATGGTAAGTCATTCTTGCCTGAAGTGGGAGTGGAGGGTGTTTGGGTCGTCCGAGGACTTCATCAGGTATTGATAATCCCCCATCATCATCGATATCATTGGAGAAAGGAATTGGTTGGAGATCGGACGATATTCGAATTGAGAGGGAAGAATGAGCGAAGAGAAGAAGAAGTAGAGGGAAGATTCCCATCTGGAATATGGGAGGAAAGAGGGAGGGGAAAGAGAGAGAGAGAGAGAGAGAGAGAGAGAGAGAGAGAGAAAAGGAGTACTCAGTCACTCACACTAGACAATCAATTGGCGCCAATGAGGAAAGAGGATCAAGGATGAATTGAATGAAAAAGGAAACGAGGTATTCGGACGGTTTGGAGACGGAAATCGGTAGAAAAGTTGTGAAAGTGAGAGTGATAAGAGAGAGAGAGAGAGAGAGAGAGAGAGAGAGAGAATGAGAGGTACCAACAGAGTGTTTGCCATTCTTTCTCTCTCCCATTAGAAAGAGCGTCTTGTGATAGGCAGAGCACACTTCACTCGATATATTCACGCTTCATTGGCAGAAAAATGCTTGACAATTCTGTGCAGTGACTACGGTAATAATACGGTAGACACATCTTAACCATGGATACTGTAGGACCATGGTAGATCAAATCAAAACGCAGATCGTGAAAAGTCGTTTTTTCAAGTATTTAATTCACTTGCTTTCTATCTTCACGTTTTGAGCTTCCTTACATTAAGCAGATTCAGCGAAAAATAATCAGTTCAAGTGGCAAATAGAGAGGAACAAAATAACGAGGGTAAATCATTTACCCGGTAAATGAGAGAGGTAGTGTAGATCTGGTGTGCATTTTCCCACTCAACTTGAAGCTATTCTACGGTCGGAAAATAACGGCTCTGTCTCTCTGCATCTCTGCGAATTTCTAAGTAGATACGTGTTCTAATCGAGAGGTGAAGAGTAATGTTGAAATATACATCAGTGTTTCACATGTGAATTTGATTCCATGAAGAATGCATGGGCAAACAAACGCTTGTATCTATACTGGAGTGTTCTTTATTACGATTTGTAGATACTACCGTATTCCTACAGTATTCATTTTCTCTTTCCACAACTTCCATCAGATGGTCCATATCTCCATCGTTCCATTACTTTGGAGCAATCGAATTCGTTCTTTCCCAACTTCTCGTTGACCTTCAATCAATCAATCAATCAATTAATCAATTGCAAATAAACGAAAATATTATTGATAGCTACACTCAAAAAAAATGTTTGTAGAAAAAATTCTGAAGTAACCAACTTGTTTGTTATACGGCGCATTTGTTTGTTATGTTTAACAAACATGTAAGTAGAAAACTACAAACATTTTTCTCTGTGTAGATTTGTTGATCTACACTATTAATTAGCCAATGACCTAAAAATCTACGTTTCGTTTTTTTTCATTGATAAATCAGCGTTTCGTTTGAACGAAACTTCGTTTTGACTGACCAAAATCTAAATGAGACGGTCTAAAGTTCCGCAAAATCAAATACTCACTCTGTTGTGCAGTAGACACATCCAGCCTGCAAATTCTTCCCTCGATTCGACTTTGGGGGGAATTTCCTTCAGATCCTCACGCATTCCAATTGCACAATGCTCACATGGATACAACTGATAATATCGATTTTGGGAGAATATCAATAATCGGGGATTTTCTATGCCCAAGGAGTGTGGGGGAATCCAACGTTATAGATCAAAGATCAACTGACATTGGAGAAGTTGTACACAAACTGCTTGGCGGTTTCCTTCTGTTCCTTGGTTGGTTTCTCAGGGAAGAATGCAGTGGCCGCATGAAGAAAAGACCAAGAGGCACGACCGAGTTGTTCACGATTGGAGGGACATTCACTGGACACAAAATTACGCATTTCTAGTTTATTTAGTCAATGGTATCCCAATTCACCGCCCAATGGGAGAAATATCAAAGGTGCCACTGGTATCCCAGTGTGTCAAAAAACAGAGATGTTGAGTTATCATTCATAATTGGAAGGCGATACAGAAGTCAGACATAAAAAATAATCTAATCTCACGTGGAATGATTCTGAGAGTCCATATCAGATTCCCTTCACGAAATGATTTCCACCGATATCGGGAGATAGAGTCGAATGCAAATGAGATGTAGAGTACTGCGAGGAAGGAGCAACTGGGAGGAATCGCTCTTTATAGAGGCTCCAGAGGTCTACGTGTGTCTCTTTGACTAAATCCCATTTGACTACAAACTACAACAGCCTAGGGGGAGGAGAGAAGACAAACATTAAATTTGTCGCAGGCTGAAAAGGAGAAGAAGACTCAAAGAGTGCACAAAAGTTGGTGAGAAAGTGTGCGCAGCTACGAAATTCACATAGATTCATCTCAGTTTTCTGTTAGAGTGTGCTGAATCCATGAGGGAATGAGAGAGAGACGCCGTTTGTGCGTCACACACAATCCTTGACTATACTCATTTGCATAATTTGTCCATGTGTATGAAATTGAGCCGAGTTCACCAGGAAAATTTCATTCGAAACAGAAGGTAATGAGGTGATTACGTGCACTGTGTACGAAAATCACGGGAAGAATGTACAAGAATGAAGTGAAAAACATGGATGAATTAAAACAACAAGAAAAGCATCTAGAAAAGAGGGAAAGGGTTACGGGAAAGTAGGGAAGGATCGAAAGAAAGTACAATCTAAGAAAGCAACTACAATCTAACGACAATTGTTGGATCTTCTATACAAGCACCAACAGTTAAATTGAGGCAATGTATTATTTTTCCTAAGCAGCAGACAACCTTGAATAACCTACACAAAGTGTACAAGTTCTTAAATTTAGGAGGTAGAAACTTCTAGAAAAGCAAAATTTGGCGCTTAGCAAATGTTTACATATAAACAATCAAATCTGCTTAGCAAATGTTTACATATAAACAATCAAATCTGAATCAATATTGCTAGATTATATAGCTGAATTTACATAACAAAATGGAACAATCTTTGTAAAACTTATCAACAATCGAGAAAAAAAACCTACAAATTAGTAAATAACTAGTAACAACGCGATAGATATCTTATATCTTACTTAAATAAGTCGGTCTTTAGGGGAGAGTGGGAGATGGGATTGGTCAAATGAGCAAACGGGGGAAGTGAGGGGAAAATTATGAGTATCTTGATTCCTCCTAAACTCCATCCATAATCTGCCTATTGACAAGAGAGTTATACAATCCATTCGTGTCTTCCATCAACTCTGGGTGACTTCCGATCTGAAATATCAATCAATAAATCCAAATCAATGCTACCGTATTCCCCTTACTGTTGTGAGCACAGTACCTGGACGACTTCTCCCTTATCGATCACAGCAATTCGATCGGCTTTCTCGATGGTACTCAGACGATGAGCGATAATGAGAACAGTGAGACCGAGACCAACGGAACATCTGAAGGCAATTGCATCATCACTACTCAATCATTTTTCATCTCACTCACTTATTAATTGCTTCTTGAACGAGACTTTCACTCTCATTATCCAATGCACTCGTTGCTTCGTCCAAAATCAGAATGGACGGTTTTCTAATGAGAGCTCGGGCGATTGCAATTCTCTGCTTCTGACCACCTGTAAAGTGAGGGGAAAATCAATAGATTGATTTTCCGAGGATCGAAACATCCAACCGCGATACTTTAGGAAGCCTTCGAGTATCATAGTATCAGCTTACTATTCGAGAAAATCAAGTCCGATACGGTGCTGAGCGACCCCCTCGGATCCGAGGGGGTACCCCGAATACAGAAAAATAAAGTGCCCGTAGCTGCGCAAATTTGATTAAATTGAAAATTTCGCGGTCCCGCAATTCCTTTTCTCGTCAAACACTACAGTATACACGAAAAGATGGTCGAAAAATATAATGAATGAAGCTCGTAGGAAATGAACATTAGCATATTTCGTAATAGCGGCACCCCGAACTGAGGAGGAGCGCTCATCACTGGTCCGATAGTAAATCTAATCTCAGCTACAAAAAAAACACTTCGTTGGTTGCTACAGTCCCAATTTACTTCAACAAATAAGTAATGAAATATTTTCGAAATAAAAGTATTTCAACTTACCACTCATTTGTACTCCTCGCTCTCCACATTTCGTATCGTATCTTTTCTCCATTTCCATCACGAAATTATGAGCATTCGATGCTTTCGCCGCCTGATAGAAATGTATAGCTTAAACGACAAGAAACAGTATAAAAACGGCACACCAACAGTAATCCACTCGACGGTGCCTCATTTACAGTACTTCAACTCCTAATTTACACTCACTTCTTCTATCATTTCCTTCGTTGCTCCATCGAATCCATATGCAATATTGTCGCTGACCGTTCCATCGTAGAGAACTGGCTCTTGAGCAACCAGAGCCACTTTCTAGAATTAATTATGGTGGGATTTAATAAAATAAACCTTCATTGGAGTAGCTACATGATTCATATAATTACAAGTCCAAAACAAACTACATAACTTGTCATTTAAAAAAAAACGGAACTACAACTGAATTAACATCCATCCTAACCTGATGGTAATGTTTGTGATCGTAATCTCTAATGTCCACTCCATCCACAGTAATTTCTCCCTCATCGGGTTCATAGAAATGTTCAACCAATTGAACGATCGATGATTTTCCTCCTCCCGATGGACCAACCAATGCAATTGTTTCACCAGATTTGATATCCAGTGAGAGTCCCTGAGATATCATACTGAAGGAGAAGCACTTCTGCCAATTGATCATTGCCTGACATACGCGGAGGTATGCATAACGTTCAATCGACCGAATTTGTACAAAGTATTTGCAGTAGAGGAAATTTAAAAAATATATAATATAGTGCCCATTCACCTTGAGAACTGTCGTATTGGGCCTGCTTGGGTAGACAAATGAAATATTATCGATCTTGATGTCACCCTTAAAGCATAAAAAAACCAATTAAAATTCGTAGCGAGATAAGTGTCCGGCGAGTACCCTATTTAGCGTATGTTTCGAATTAAAATCAATAAGTAAGTACATATTATTCATAAATATTACAAATTCACAAACACTTGTCCAAAATAGTAAAAGGTTCCGCTCCTAAACAACAGACACGGCTGCGAGAGAGCATGAGAAAGCGAGAGACACGCCGAGATATAGAAAGAGAGTACACACAACAGAAGTCCATTTCATGAACGTATCATTTTAAAATTGTAATACTATGCTTCACAACCTCATCACCTCTACTTACCTTCACATTAGTATTGCACTCTCCATCATTGGGAATCTTGGGTGATCGATCGATATATTCAAATACTTTCCTCGATGCCCCAACTGATGTCATAATACCAGAAATGACCCAACTGATGTACTGAAACAAATATCCTCATAAAATATAAATATTTATACGTGTGAAATCTAGAGCAGCCATCATAGATCAAAAGGCACGTAAAAAACGACGAAGCCAACCCACATTTTGACATTTTCAAAGCCAATTTTTGAAAAACCCTGCCCACAATTTTTTTGAGAAAAGAGAAAGATTTTGAGAAAAAAAATGAAAAGCTAACCCACATTTTCAGTTTTTCATGCCCGTACTTGAAAAACCAAACCCACATTTTCGACTTTCCCCAACGCACCCTTTTGACCTATGGCAGCCATGAAACTCGCAGCATTCAACTAGTTCAGATAAAATATAATTATTCACCATCAAGTTCTCTCCGAGCTGAATTTGATAGAAGATAAAGGAGATGAAACTCTCAGAAGATAAAATTTTAAACCACAAAATAAGTGTCTAAGTCAATATTTAAATGAGCAATCGTACGTGTCAATACTAGATGTCCACCGTATCCCAGTACTGCCACAAGAACCGCACTCGTAGAGAACTCAGCCATACAAGTGTTACCGACGTTGGCGATTGCTCTAAAATGAACGAATTGAATGATAATTAAACATGGCTCAAGAGTACTTCTTCTTTCCGATGTTCAATGTTTCATTGAGCATTGAATCAAATCTCGCTGCCTCTTCATTCTCACATGCGAAAGAACGAACAGTTCGCATTGTGGAGAGAACCTGCGAAATAGATGAGGCAAGTATAGATATTTTTTTAACGTTATTTTTAAATTATAAATTCACCTCCTCTGCCGTTTGATTCGCATTAGCAATCGTCGTCTGCATAGTTTCGCCAAGTTTCTGCAATTAATTCGTTCACAAATATACTAATTTTGAAAGTATTCTATCCAGAATTGCGGTTATTACTAATGCATGAACTTACATCGAAGAGTGCTCCGAAGACCTTGCTGAAATACGAGATGACTGGAATAGCGATGAAAGTAACAAGAGCAAGTCTCCACGAGATAGAAAACATGAAGAATAGAGCACCCATCTGACAGAAGAACAGTAACTACGAGTGTAATATATTCTTGCAATTATAGGAGGCCAATTTGCACAAAATAACGAACGAGCATGACTGCATTGCGAGAGAAGACATTTATGTTGAGGGCGATGCTGTCAGAGATGGAGGAACAATCGGCAGTGAGACGAGATACAAGATCACCTGAAGAATATCGAATATTAGAGAAGAACAAGGAATTAGAGATTTTGTATCTAACCGAAATGCAATATATGGTATCATACACATTAAATCTCGGAAACTGCCCGTGAATGCATTTTTGAAGGAGGCATGTTTCACACTCAAAATCTATCTAGAATAGAAATACGCGGCAGCATGATATTAGTTATTAGCAGTTGAGAGCAGCCAGTTTAATGAGATTTACACTGTAGTTCTGACCAGTATTATGCTAAATTTTACCAGTGTAGAGATTTCATAATATACTGTCCGTGGGACAAAAAAACATTTTAAATAAATAAAAATTGACACGGCAATTCACGCTCTCAGTACGGACTAGTGTGATCACACTATGAAACTGGAACGGCGAGGAAACTGGCGACCGTTGCAATCAGGCATTTCCATACGGGAGTAAAATTGCTCATTTTTACCGTACTTTAAGGGGTTTGGGCGTTACCGCGAATATGAAAAAGCCCATCCGTACTGTAGCAGGTGAGTGCGGGAACATGAAAAAGCCCATCCGTACCGTAGCAGGTGAGTGCGGGAACATGAAAATGCCCATTCCTACCGTAGCTAACTTTCTACTGTAATGCATTTCGTCATTGATTGCCCATTTTCCTGTGAAGTATAGTGGACTGCCACGCAGTTATACCGTACTTAATTCAAAAAAGTTGGAAAATTGCCAACTTTAGCCGGGGCTGCCACGCAGTGAGTTGCCACGGGTATACTGTAAGTAGTGAGAATTTTCCTCTAGGCTGAAATGCCGTGAATTGATGCATGGCATGCATATTACGTACCAGTCTTGGTCACATCGAAGAATCCAATTTCTTGTTTGACGAGAGAAGCGAAGAGATCTTTTCTCACTCTTCTTCCAACAAGAGAAGTAGCATAGTCGAAGGATCCACCACGGCAACCACCGAGGATCGTGCTGATTATAAAACGTTAGAAAAATGTACATTTTTGGTGCGTTTACATGCATAATTTTGTCACCAGTAAGAATAGCAATCATGTGAGCTCTTGCACCCCTAATTTTGGTAAGAAATAAACGTGAAATCGGTAAATTAGAATTCTTGAACTTGCATACGGAGTGTTTACTGTCCAGCGCCAACCGTCTTTTATTCCGCCCTACCCTACCGGCCTCATGTATGATAAGCATCAATGGACACTCATAAAATTATACTTAATTGTCTCACCTTGCTAATGTCAATCCAGCCATGATTCCTACTGATTTGAAGAGTTCATAGTGACCTTTATTATTCACTACGTTTGCGATGATCACACCAGTATAATACGGGATGAAGATACGGACTGCAATCGATAGTAAGCTGGTTACAGTATCATTGTACAATCGTACCCCCAGAGTATGCTAGCAGAAAGAAGAGTCCCGTTAGGAACCAACGCCATTGAATAAAAGAGAAGGTGAAAAGTCGTTTCACATGCTTCCAAGTTGGTCTCTTAGCTTTTTTCTTCGATTCTTCCGTTTCCGTTTCGTTTCCCTCAACCGACCTAAACACGCATCCTAATACTTAATATATCGTATATACTGGTTGTCTTACTCAGTTTGATTATCCTGCGGCTGTTCTTCATCGGGATTAAACAATCGAGTGTAGTTGTCAGCAGATTTGGAGAGACCGAAGAACCTTAAGGAAATAGAAATGATTTGAATACGAAGGAAATAGCTAACCAGAAAGCACAGAAGAGAGGAGAAACGAGCCACGACCACGAAACAAGGAACCAGAGACCAGAATGAAACTAAATAATATCAGATAAAAACACACAACAGAACAACCTGGATAGTAGAGGAGGGCTTCATTCTCTGAAAAGGCAAGGAGTTTGATGATGGTGTAGGAAACAGAGACAATGGAAAATCCGAGACACGGCACGTTGAGCGTCTTGATGATCGGATCCTCAATGTATACTTCAGATACAGGAAGCGACTATTTGCAAACCTTTTTATTGATGATGAGGATAGCAGAAATTATGAGAAGAATCATTCGAATGAAGAAGAGGGAGATGAGTTCGAATGGCGACTTTGTGAAAGAATAGCCATCAACGAGAAACAATTTCTGAGAATGGAGTTTATAAATTGAGTAGAAGGACAAGAATCCGACTCACTTGATAGATGATATGTACATCAAACTTCAGACTAGGTCCGAAGAATCCGAGGGAGAGAAAAGTGAAGAGAGTATCCAAAACTATGAATATTCCAAGTTGATACAAGCGTTTGAAGCCCATTGTGGGACCTGAAAGAATATGAGTACAGACCAATCTTGTTATCGCGGTATACGAGAATGTAAGAACAGAGAATGCTAACCGTACCATCGAACAAGACCCAGATACGAGACCAATGGGCACTAGACCAAATCGTTGGATACTATAGTACCCAATGGTTTGGTCTATTCCCCAATAGTATACTACCAAAGTAAAGGTATTTAATTTAAATAATTTAAAATATCCGCGGCAGTTCGGCTAACTCCTCAGTGCTCGTGGGGTATAGCTACTTCAGATAGAAGACAGAAATCAGCTAGAAGGAAGCTAGAGAGCATAGCTACTTCAGCTTATAGAGCTGAAGTAGCCCTGCTTTCTAGCTACTTTCTAGCTGATTTCTGTCTTCTAACTGAAGTAGCTATGCTTTCCGCCAGAAGTAGTTATACCCCACCAGCACTGAGTCCCGGAAAACACATAAGGTGCCCCTTACCTTCCATTCACAGTCTCAAGCATAAGGGCCCCCCTTACCTATCCCAACAGCGCCCCCTGTGCCCGAGTATTCAGACCGGTAACCTGGATAACCGAAATACCATTTTGCACAACCGATAATAGGCAACAAAAACAACAAACGGTTAACGGCGAAGTCTTAACAGGATCACGACATGCGTCGCTCTACTTACTACAACACCTCGACCACTACTTAAGTAATAACTCTCACTTCTTTTGGGGTATAGCTACTTCAGCCAAAAGACAGAGATCAGCTAGTAAGAAGCTAGAAAGCACAGCTGCCTCAGCTTATGGAGCTAAAATAGCCCTCCTTTCTAGCTACTTTATAGCTGTATCGTTTAAACGTTTCCGTCAGAAGTAGGTATACCCCACGAGCACTGAGTAGTCTAAATACAAAACCAATTTTATGATTTCAAATGAAATTACAAAGCGGAATGTTGTAAACTATCTCAGGGATCTCTAGGAAAGCCCACGAATTTCATACAACTGTGTAGCTGCCCAGCGTACTCGTAGTGTAACACTACTATTTACTACCACACACACTACTAGTTCAATTTGCTAACCGAAATTATATTCTTTCCGCCCAGTCTTCTATTTCACCGTTGTGTCTCACGCCGGAAATTCCCAATCGGGCCTCTCCTGCAGGAGATGCGGCTCATTTTGATGGCAATTCAAAGCAAAATTTGAAATTTTTCATGAAACATTGCGAAATACCATAACGAAATCGTATACGAATGTCTAGAGTATGATCCAATTGAAGAACCGCCTAAACATGCCAGAATACATCATTCAAGATTTAATTAAACAATTAAGATGATTTAAATGATTTAATTAAATCGAGCAATTATTAATTCACAAATTGAATTTCGCGCTCGCACTCGCTATCGTAAACTGAAAAATTCTATTTACCGGGCCTGTACTCTGAATTCCCGGTTACGCGTGAAAAAGTTCCCGCTCTTTTCCATATTTCAAATTGTTGAAGGTTTATCGATTTGTTTTACTTAGCTTTATTGTAATTTATTACCTCAGACATGGCCGGATCCGCTGAACGAGGCGCTGCTGCTATTAAGGCCTTCCGTCAGATTCTATCGGAGCTCAGAAAATCAGACAAGGTAAATTTGGTATTTTTGGTTTTTATAATTGTTTTTGAATTTCAGACATTCTCGTCCAAAAGTCCTCAGTACGAGTACCTTAAATCGGAAATGCGCAATCACCAGACTACTCAGCGAGTCTGGTCGAAGGCACCAAACGAGGTGGAGTCTGTGGCTGACATGTACGCCCAGTATCTGTCCAGGTATTTAACATTTTCTTGGCTTTTCGTGGCATGGTTAGCGTCCTATTTCCTCTTCTTCGCATGGTTTTCGAAGTTACTGGCCTGTTCTCCGTCATTGCTCATTCTGTGATGCCCTTTAATTGCAGCACTCGTCGACTGCTTTCACTCCAGAAAGAGTATGGAGGAGGGGAGCGAACGGTCGAAGAGAGTGCCAATCTCGTCGGACTCAAACTTCCCAAGACTAATCAATAGATTGTCCAGCTTCGAGATCTCTTCAGACCTCACTTGTTTATCGTTGCTACCTCACTGTAGTTGTTCACTCAAAGATATTCATTGATAAAGAGTACCGATCATTTTATTTGTTTATATCCGTCTCGTAAGAGGTTATTGTCCTCTTCATAATATCTTTCTTTCATTATTATCACACCTTATTCTTCTTTTATTTTCAGATGGCGGACGACGACGAGAAATATGCGTATTTACTACAGCCGATCAAGGATCTACAGAAAAATTGGGATATGGATCTTGAAGATATCCTAGGCAAGTACCTCCAGCAGCTAAGCGACATTGCCGATCAGGAAGAGTTGGGACTACAGAAAAAGCATGCGTGAGTCCTTCCATTTACCAATCTTTTAACCGCTCTATATAGCTGTCCTTATATTATATTTGCCCTATATTGATTGATTGTTTTGCAGCGTTGACTTCGCAGAGGCGTCGCGTGTTATCCAAGGCTCAGCAACGATCTATGGTCGAAAGGTGAGCTTATTCTGATTTATAGTTGTTGGATAAATACCTTCACGAATTCCCCCTTGAACCTCCTCTCTAGGTCGATTTCGTGTACGACGATGTAATTGCGTTCCGAAATATGCTGTCGACAAATAAGGGAAAAGGAAAGGGCAAGAAGAATGCAGCAGGTATATTATTTTAGTACTATTATTATTTTCATTCTTCCGTCCACTCGCGTTGCAAAATTGAAATGATTTTCTATGTTTAAAGATGTAACAAGAAACGGTACTACGATTTAATTTGATTGTATAATATTCAGAGGACGAGGAAGAAGACGACGGAATCGATCCGATCGATACCGTACCCTCCGACTCATTCGTCCTCATCGACTACAGTAAGAGCAAGCGATCAGATATGGCATCACTGTGTATCAAGGTTAGTTATTGACTGATTGTATCTTGTGAGTTAGTATTTGTGTAGACGGGAATGCAATATTAAATATACGACTATGATTATCATTTATTATGTTGTGATCTTCTCCTTCCACCATTACTTCAATCTTTTCTCATCAGAATGGCGTCAAACGAGTGTTGACTGTTCCTCTGATGCCAATGTCTCTCATGCCACTCGCCGACTTCGAGAAGTGCAATGTGCCCATGTATGCAAGGAAGAAGAGCAAAGAAGTTATTGGAAAGAAGGACGACTTCAAAATGAACAGCGCCTATATCAGTGAAGAAGTAGATCTATTCAATGCAATTTTAACGAAGATATTTATTGGGACGGTAGCATGCGTTCTTGTTAGGGGCACGGTATCTACAAGGCCAGGCTCCGCTAATGCAAACGCTTTGATAGGACATATTTCCTTTTATTCAAAATGATCGGTCTCTGGGGACCGTTCAGAAAAGATTCTTGTAAAGTGCGGCGTGGATCACCTTACTTCTGTATGCATTTGACTTTGAATATCTTTTCAGGGTGCGATTCTTCTCGATCTCATGAATCGAAATCTGATCGGAAAATTCTCTCGTCTAATCGACGAAGAGAACATGCCCCCTCCTCCTTCCCGTAATTTCTCTCGTCTGACGAATACTCAACCTCCTCTCTCACAACCCTTCGCATCTCAAGCGTTCGCATCCCAATCATTCAATTCGAATGGAACAACAGAGGCTGATTTGGAAGTTGGAGCAATGATGAGAGGACGAATGTCGTCACTCAATCCAGTGGAAGGAATTAGAGAAGGATCGATGAGTAGAGATTGTATCTCAACCATGGATGAGAGGAGAAAGACCGAAGTGATTAGACCAAGCACTCGATTCAATATGAGCATTGTGAATGAGGCTAATGAAGACGGTTAGTTCATGATTCAATAAGTGTGTTCTTTTTTTGGGTAGTGCATTTTTAAACGCATCTATAGCCCAATTGGTTTCTTTTTTTGCTAGTTATGGCGCTTCTGCAGGCCTTCCGAACCGTGACGGCAAAAATAATTATTTTTCTTGTATGTTGGCCCGTTTTTCAACAAAGTTAAGAGCCCGTTTGCGTAAGAGTCGGACAAACGTCAACAGGCCACAGCACAGCAAAAAAGTGATGGTCTCGGATAATACCTGTTTTCGACACACTTCGATGGGTTAGTAAGACTGGCAGAATTTAATGATATGCAAATTTGATTGGAGATCAATATTGCGCTCTGAAGATTCGACTTATTAGCGGTTTATTGAGCATACCTCAATAACCACTTCTCGAAACCGAAATATCCAAAGAAGGACTCTAGTTGAATTTGTGAGAGGAACATCACTGTGTACTTCAATTTTCGAAAGTGCCTTACATTTTGGAAATTCAATTAATATAAAAAATCATAACCAAAAAGAGATAGCTGAAACTTTCACAGTATCTCGAGCGTACCTTAGGCGATCCATGGTATTTTTCTGGTAGCACAAAACCTCCTGCAAAGGGAGTTATGATTTTTTGAGTGCCGAAATGTGAGGGTGAGAATCCAAATTCGAGAGTAAATTGCCCGATTTGCATGAATTAGCCGCCTCATTTCTCATTTTTAGACACCGCGCGGGCTCGGGGATTAGAAATGAAAGGGTGATTTGATGCAAATTGGGCAATTTACTGTCGAATTTGGATTTTCACCCTCACATTTCGACACTCAAAAAATCATAACTCCCTTTGCAGGAGGTTTTGTGCTACCAGAAAAATACCATGGATCGCCTAAGGTACGCTCGAAATACTGTGAAAGTTTCAGCTATCTCTTTTTGGTTATGATTTTTATATTAAATGAATTTCCGAAATGTAAGGCATTTTCGAAAATTGAAATACACAGTGATGTTCCTCTCACAAATTCAACTAGAGTCCTTCTTTGGATATTTTTATTTCGACAACTGGTTATTGAGTTATTCTCAATAAACCGCTAATAAGTCGAATCTTCAGAGCTCCATATTGATCTCCAATCAAACTTGCATATTATGAAATTCTGCCAGACTTTCTAACCCATCGAAGTGTTTCGAAAACAGGTATTATCTCAGACAATCACTTTTTTGCTGTACCGAGCTTTGTCTGACTCTTACGCAAACGGGCTCTTAACGAAAATTGTGCTATTTATATGCACTTCGGCACATGATTTTAAGCATTTTTGCACGTAGTACCTGCGCGAACTTGACCTATGCGTGTTTCTCTCCAATTATAGTGTAAATTTCAGATTTTGGCGGTGGTGGTGGATTCGACGATTCGATGGGAGGAGGAATGGATAATATGGAGAATGATGAGAATGAGCAATCTCGTAGAGAAGAGAAGAGAAATCCATGGGATGAAAATGATTTGGAAGAAGATCCAGTGCACAATATGATGGCTGATCCTTATGCTGAATTGAAGTAAGTTGACGTGTTATGTAATGTATGGTAATCAATCTATTTCGATGACTATTATTTTTGTGTACAATTTCTTATTAATATTCTTTCAAAGGCATACTTTCTTCATCCATTGCGAAAGTAACATGGGAGGTTGCTATTAGTGAAAAAAAAAACTTGGGGCCAATTTGTAAAGTCTATCGGCTTACACTGGGACAGCTGCTTGCACATTTCTGCTCATTTGTAAATTTTGCAATATTTGATGAGAGAGTTTGCATAGAGGCAAATTGCTATTAGTGCGGTGGTATGCTATTTATTGAGGAGAAAAGAGAAGAAAGGTCTAACTAACGATGGTTGCAGATGGCGACGGAAACCACTCGTACTAGTCAAATCACGATTGAATACGAAGAAGATTCTGGCTAATATCAAGAAGGTACTGTACACATGAGATGAATATCGATCATTTTAATGTAGCATATGAGGCTGTTCGCGAGAGGATCAATAACTTTTGTGAAGGACCTCGTACATCGATTTTCTGGAATTCCCGTAGTTGAGGTTATCGAGTGTGCTGATCACCACAGTAACAATCATTTTGCATTTCACTCATTGGTTCTGGAGTACTGTAACTACCGTTTTTGAGGTTGCAATGCCATATCTCGTGACCCAGTGAACCGTTTGCCATGAAAAATTTTTCGGGAGCTTAGTTTTAGTTGCTAATAACTATTTGGTACTCCATTTTGATTTTGCTATTTTTAGTCATCTGCCAAAAAAAATGTTCCCGAACACCCCTCATAACTAATGTTAATGACATATACCAGAAGATGCGCCGTTTCCTCAGCTTTCATATTCTTATGTTGCATGCATACTTCAGAGGTACCAGTAATGTAGCTCATGTCCTTTTTATTCATAATTTCGTAAGGGAAATGGCCATTATCGCATCATTTATTATCATTTTGCATTGATCATTCTCATTTCGCGCTCTCCTGCGCGGTCAATGAGGCGAAAAATCGTGATAAAAGGGGCATGACCTACATTACTGGTACCTCTGAAGTATGCATGTATCATAAGAATATGAAAGCTGAGGAAACGGCGCATCTTCTGGTATATGTCATTAGCATTAGTTATGAGAGATGTTCGAGAACATTTTTTTGGCAGATGACTAAAAATAGCAATATCAAAATAGAGTATCAAATATATATATATATATATATATATATATATATATATCAAATAGTTATTAGCTACTCAAACTAAGCTCCCAAAAAAAATTTCATGGAAAACGGTTCACTGGGTCACGAGATATGGCATTGCAGCCTAAAAAACGGTAGTTATAGTACTCCCGAATCAATGAGTGAAATGCAAAATGATTGTTACCGTGATGATCAGCGAACTCGATAACATGAGTTTCCACACAGTAACACTTTTCAATTCCAGTGTACGTCCATTTCATTGATCCTTTCGCGAACAGCCTCATATAGTAGTGCTCTGATTTTATGGGAAAAAGTTGATGTAGCCATAAGATGGTTATAGATGTATGTCATAATATTATAAATTTTTATTTATCTTATTGTACCGCGCTCCCTCGTGACTCGCGTATTTATTGTTATTATTATTATATTGATCCCAATTGTTGCAGGCTCGGGCTGCAATGACTCCACGTCAACGAGCGATGGAGACACTCGATTATCTCAATGAATTCGTCTTTTGTAAAGTAGTAAAGAAGAAGAAGAAGTTTAGAGAGGATGAGGACAATTGGGTTAGTACTCATTACAAATGCATATCACGACTCCCATTTTGTTATTCATTTTTTTCGTAGATGAATATTGAAATTGTTCCATTCAATATGAGGTTGTTAAAAAAAATTTCTTCGATAATTGCGGCTAATATTAACCGAATGAGTTGATTGCAGAGTAAGATGGTACTCGCTCCATTTGTTGCGAGGATGAAGAAAGCGAGAGAACAAGAAGAAAAGAAGAGAAGGAAGAAGATCGTACTCACTCAGAAGGTACGAAACAACAATATTAAGATCTTCTTCAAACTCATTGGTAACATCGTTGCATACTGATGATGTATTAGACCAAATAGGTTCTCTATTGTGAGGATAGACTCGTGTGCACAGCGTCCTGACCATGGTAGCAATCGGAAATTTTGAATATTTCATGCGTTTCAAACCAATTTTTGGCTAAATTATCTACAATTGGGCAATATGCAATTTGGCACGAAAATTAAAGCATTTGTGCACGAAATACCTGCGAGAAGCATTATGCGGTGTTAGTTTTCCGGAAAAGCTCTTGGAAAAGCTAAAGGGAGTGTTAGTTTTTACTTTTCCATTTCTCACGGCGGGCTCGGAAAAGCTAAATATTTCAATTCCCGCAATTATTGATTTTCGGCCATAACTCGGCTCCCAGTGCAGCTAGGCTTACCAAACTTGGACCATGAAGTCTAAATGCGAAAAATAACCCTAAAACAAATTTTCTAATTGCTAGCTTCAATAGGAGCCGAGATGCAGAAAATGCGGGAATTCAAATCTAAGTACTTTTCCGGAAAAGCTAGCGGAAAACTAACACTCTCGATAGTTTTTCCAAGAGGTTTTCCGGAAAACTAACGCCACATAATTGACGTATTATTTCAGACAACTCAGTCCCAACCGACGATGGTGGAAGAGGAATATGTGTATGATGGAGCAGATGATGATGATGATTATGATAACTTTGGAGGAGGAATGGATTATTCTGATGGAGGAATTCATGATGGAATGAATGATGAACCCATTCACACATCGTCTCCATTGAAGAGAAGAGAGGAAGAAGAGAAGGAGAAGGGACCGAATGATTATGGAATGGATGAGAGAGAGATGAGAAGTAGAGGGGGATTGGCTGTATTGGATCCCGATGATTATTATGTTAGTTTAATTTGAATATCGGACACGAGCGGGCTCATAGTTAAATGATACAACATTCTACTAGTGTTATCGAAGAAACTTTTTTTATTTTCGAAGAAGAAAGTATGATAATTGAATGTTCTATATTTCAGTTGCACAGCGCTGGAGATGTCTTCGATTCAATCGAGGGAACGAATCAAATGTCAGTTTCATTTTTTTCTTGTTGTTTCTTATATTTTTCAAAATATCTGAATTCTTATGAGTTTTGTGGCTCACTTGTGCATGAACACCTTTTCTTGGTTTGGATTTGAATTAGGAAAAAAAACAAGATCTGGAAAACATGTTAGTGTAAATTTCATGATAATGAAATGTCTATCCATTTCCATGAAATTATTCACCATTTCTTCTATGCATTTATTTTATAAAAAACGTATTGTTGATGACGTTGCAGCGTAAAATGAAGATGAAATTAGCTAATACTTTGTATTGCCAGATTCTGGGAGGATCCTGAGGAAGCAGAAAAACGGTCTCAAATGAGGACGAGAATCGAGGAGTGGGGCAAAAAGTACTGTAGTTTTAATTATTTTTTAAAAAAATGCATCATTTATATTTCATATGTCTTGTTTTATTGATGTTTTTAAAGGCCTATTTTCCTATAGGTGAAACATAGTGGTCTTTGAAGAGTAATAAATGTTGTTAAGGGTAATTCCCCTGCTTGATGAGGAGGAAGGATTCAAGGAATTCGACATTCACCACTACGGAAATACGATGTTGCAAGTATTCGATGATGTGGGAGAGCAACGACTACTTTCTCATGTGAGTGAGACGAAATGCTCATTTGGCATCTTCCTTAAAATACCGTAATCCACTTATTACATTTATAAAATTATACGAACACACAAAATGCCAAAATGCTACTGTCTGTGTTTACCGAAGCGAGAGAGCACACAAAAGTGAGAGGGTCGCGAACATGCCTATGTGATGAACATCTGAAATCCGTGTTTTGACTTTTTTTGCTATGATCGTATCATTTTATAAATTAAATAGCGTATTTTGACGTTCTCTTCAGATGGTCGCTGGTTGTCACATCCGTGAGGTGTCTCGTTACATGCTCTCCGTCCTCATGATGGCCAACACTTACAATGTGGAAGTTGACTACAACGACAATGCAGATGAAGTAGTTCCCATGAAAGTCTCTCTGCTAAAGAGAGAAAGACATCACGAAGTATTCAATCAAGAGGACGGGTTTGTGTAGATACCGTATCCAGCCTCATCTAGATACAGTAACCACACTACCGTATAATTACCGCCGAGCGTTACCATCTTGCACTAAGTTATTCATTTATTCCAACTCGAGATATTCAGGCATCCATTCTGACAAAGTATAACTTTCTCGTATAACTAAGAACCCAAACGCCCCTTAGAATTATGTAATAATCTGTGAATATGTAACATGACTGAGTACGGTATTTCTGCTTTGCTCATATCACACTGACCCAACCCATTCGTTTTTCTGCCACAACTGATCCTCAATAACTAATTATTGCTATCATGATGCACTGTGAATACTTGATGTATGTTTGATAAAATCGTGGATTTTGTTTTATTGTTCTCTGTTTGAAGTTCTTTGTTTAAGAGTTTAAGAAACTCGCTTACGTATCTCTAAAAGTGTGAAACGAAATTGTGTTTCCTTATCGATTACATGTTACCATAACCCTGAGTTGTAATTCAGAAATGGCTCTGTGGTGTGACAAGTATCGTCCGTCGGAACTCTCTACTCTCTCATATCACACTGAACAAGCAGCGACTCTCTCTTCTCTCGTCAAGAGAGATGATTTCCCCCATCTTCTCGTGTATGGACCATCGGGAGCTGGAAAGAAGACTCGCATAAGATGTATTCTAAGAGATCTGTGAGCACATTCGAAATCCTTAGGATGCATTTAGTGTCACTGGTCTAAACGAGTGAAATTATCTGCTGCCTATTCTCCGAACGTCTAGACCAGTGACACTAAATGTCATTATTACGAAAGCTGTATCTCTGAAATGTAATTCACAAAATCAACCAGATGAGTAGTCAGTAAATGCTACATGTTAATCTACAATTAATGTCATAATATGTTTAGATACGGTCCTGGAGTAGATCAGATCCGATTGGAGACGATGTCATTCACGACTCCGTCGGGAAAGAAATTGGAGATTCGAACTCAATCCAGCAATTATCACATCGAATTGACTCCCTCGTTAGTATTACTTAATTCTCTATCAATTCGCTAACTACTGTACCGAGAAATAGTGTTGACTATTCGAAACTCTCTTCAAAAACAGAGAACGGTTCCGAAACTAAGTCGAAGCGCTTTGTTATTTTCATTTTCGATTTTGCCATTGGTTATTTATACTGCCTAGTGTAGGCATATTTGTTGTTCAAATTCGTCATATTCACTGTGATTATTTCTGTCTATTCAGGGACGTCGGTATCTACGATCGTGTTATCGTGCAAGAAGTAGTGAAGCAAATGGCACAGACGTCGCAGATTGACGTCACTACTCAAAAGTCATTCAAGGTGAACAATAATATTTGCGGGTCGAATAGGCGGACAATTGCAATTGCAAGAAGAGAGGAATCGCGAGAAAATCGACCATTTGAGGGGGTTATGCGGAACTAGAAAATTTTTGTTTCCGATTTCCCTGTAAAAAGAGTCCAAGGTACTTCCAATTCTGCTCTATTCGATAGCGTTTCCCGTTTTTCGAGATATTTTTCGAGTACGCCTTATTTTTCGAGTACGCGAGTACCAAAATGACGGTCCTTCGAGTTTGCACCCGAGTGTGCTTGGCTAGATATTTAATAACTCGCTTTAAAATTGAGATACGGAGTTCTCATTTTTTGTGATAGATAGAGAAATGGATTCTCCACATTATTAAAATTTTTACTTGATTTTTCAACATATTTTATTTTTACAGTATTTTACGACGCAAAAATTGCAGCAAAAGGTGCAATCGTTAATATCCCTATTTATCTCTATGCACATTTTGTAGTACCTATATATGTTAAATTTATGTAAACTTTTCAGCCAAATCGGTAGATGCGAACAAAATCGGCGCTCGCTTAATTACGTTTCAAAAAAAAAACCGAATTTTCAAACCATAGTCGACAATACTTTAAAATAGATCATTTGCGGCCGTAATTGATTAAAACATTCCAAAAATATTTTTGAAGCTTTAAGTAGAACAATACTAAGCGATTTGGCAAAGAAAAATTGATTTTCCGGAAATTGGGATCGAAATTTTTCGAATCAATAAATCTCGCTTCCCGGAAGTAGGACATGTGCCGTATTAAATTTAAATGAGAATATATATTGGTAGGACATGGATAAACTTGCTAGACAAAATCGGCGCAGGTAGAAATTGAGTTATTTCATTTGGCAGTTTCTCGAAAAGTGTTCATCAGATCACATATGACGCTGTTTGCGTTAGGATCAACAAGGTCTCAACAGAGGTCTGGAACAGGTCAAAAATCGAATTCGCTCAAAATTTGCTCCTAGGGGTAACTTTCGACGCTGAACACGCTGGTGCCATCGATTTCGCAATAGGGCGCGTCTGGGCGCCGGTATGGCGCCGCGCCCTTTCGACGGAAAACGTGTTTATCGATTAAAACTCCGCTAAAACTCATCAAAATGGCGGAAAATCTCGCGATTTAAATCAGAATTTGAAGCTCTATCAAATGGCGTTAATGGCATATCTTGAAGTTTTCTCGTTCTTGAGAAAATTCGATTTTTTGATCTAGCTAGCATCGCACGAGATCTCACCTGAAGTTGAAAGAGGATGTTCTCCTGATCATTTTGATATATTGGATGTGGTGTTGTAGCCTGTGGAACATTGTTTTACATTGAATCTAAGATTTTTCACGCGCGCGGAACGCGTGTATACGCGCGGCATCCGCGTGGTCGATGCGGTAGTGGCCTAGAACTTCAATCCGAAGGTCATTGGTTCGATTCCCATCGGTTACCAAAGTTTTTTTGCCGAATTTTTTTTCATCGAAAAAATCACCTTTTCAAGATTCCATGAAAAGTGCCAACATTGGAAGGGGGTGAAATTTCGATGAAAAAAATTCGGCAAAAAAACTTTGGTAACCGATGGGAATCGAACCAATGACCTTCGGATTGAAGTTCTAGGCCACTACCACATCGACCACGCTTATGCCGCGCGTATACACGCGTTCCGCACGCGTGAAAAATCTTAGATTCAATGTAAAACAATGTTCCACAGGCTACAACACCACATCCAATATACCAAAATGATCAGGAGAACATCCTCTTTCAACTTCAGGTGAGATCTCGTGCGATGCTGGCTAGATCAAAAAATCGAATTTTCTCAAGAACGTTTTCCGCCGAAAGGGCGCGGCGCCATACCGGCGCCCAGACGCGCCCTATTGCGAAACCGATGGCACCAGCGTGTTCAGCGTCGAAAGTTACCTCTAGGAGCAACTTTTGAGCGAATTCGATATTTGACCTGTTCCAGCGACTTGTTGATCCTAAGGCAAACAGCGTCATATCCATTCACGAGCTGGACACAATCTGAAGTACCTGCAGTATTGTACCATCTGTGCTGAACAACTTTGCTTTTTAGAGCTAGTTGATATCTTTTCGTAGAAAGACGCTAGAGCCTCAGGAAAAGTGCGTTGAATGACGGGTGCGAGCGCTCTAACACCCCTTGCACTCTCTCGCCTAGTTCACCCCATTTTTGTTGAAAATGGGTAATATTGGTAAAAATACGTTTTTCTATTCGTCTGCAAGCTAAGTGACCTTAGAAATAGTAAGAAAAAATATTTCTCTAAATTGGACCCGAACGAGACGAGAGAGTGCTTGGAAATGATAGAGTGCGAGGGGTGTTAGAGCGCGCGCACCCGTCATTCAACGCACTTTTCCTGAGGCTCTGGCGTCTTTCTATGAAAAGATATCCACTAGCTCTAAAAAGCAAAGTTGTTCAGCACAGATGGTACAATACTGCTGGCATTTCAGATTGTGTCCAGCTCGTGAATGAATATGTGATCTGATGAATACTTTTCGAGAAACTGCCAAATGAAATAACTCAATTTCTACCTGCGCCGATTTTGTCTAGCAAGTTTATCCATGTCCTACCAATATATGCTCTCATTTAAATTTAATACGGCACCTGTCCTACTTCCGAGACGCGAGATTTATTGATTCGAAAAATTTCGATCCCAATTTCCGGAAAATCAATTTTTCTTTGCCAAATCGCTTAGTATTGGTCTACTTAAAGCTTCAAAAATGTTTTTGGAATGTATTAATCAATTATGACCGCAAAATATCTATTTTGAAGTATTGTAGACTATTGGTTTGAAAATTCGGTTTTTTTGAAACGTACTTAAGCGAGCGCCGATTTTGTTCGCATCTACCGATTTGGCTGAAAAGTTGATATAAATTGAACATATATAGGTACTACAAAATGTGCATAGAGAGAAATAGGGATATTAACGATTGCACCTTTTGCTGCAATTTTTGCGTCGTAAAATACTGTAAAAATAAAATATGTTGAAAAATCACGTAAAAATTTTAATAATGTGGAGAATCCATTTCTCTATCTATCACAAAAAATTAGAACTCCGTATCTCAATTTTAAAGCGAGTTATTAAATATCTAGCCAAGCATACTCGGGTGCAAAACTCGAAGGACCGTCATTTTGGTACTAGCGTACTCGAAAAATAAGGCCTATCTCGAAAAACGGGAAACGCTATCGAATAGAGCAGAATTGGAAGTACCTTGGACTCTTTTTACAGGGAAATCGGAAACAAAAATTTTCTAGTTCCTCGCTCTGGTCGATTCTCTCGCGATTCGTCTCATAAATTAATAGACGTAATTTTAATAATAAGAATCGTATTATCTGTGCAGGTGGTAGTTCTCATGGAGATGGATTCACTGTCTCGAGATGCTCAACATGCACTCAGAAGAACGATGGAGAAATACTCGGGTATCACAATACTTTAATATTATTTTTAGAATTTTTTTTTTGGAATCTGAAACACTGTCACATTACATTCGTGTGCCAATGCAAGGCACTCCACCTATTGATTTTGTCATCTTTATTTTTAAAAAGCAATCTCCTTGCAGCGAATTGTCGTCTGATTGTGTGTGGCGAGTCGTTGTCTCGAGTGATCGATCCTCTCAGAAGCAGATGCATGGCCATCAGAGTCGGCGCCCCTACCGATGCACAGGTGTCCCCTATCAATGCATTGTGATGGGAGGGTCATTTTTCGTTAGTCTTGGTCACTTATTGTATAGAAAAGAACGAAACAAGTAAATGCCGCGTGCGATTAATGCTGCTCAAGGTGAAAATTTGTGCTTCCTACATTCTTTATTTTCAGATCGAAGATGCGATTACAAATGTGTGCAGACAGGAGAAATTCACTCTGCCGCCTTCTGTCACCAAGAAACTTATCGAATTCGCAAAGGGAAACACGAGAAGGTACGGTAATTCTATCGTAAAATGTGGTTTAATGTAAAATGTTATATTTCTATCCTGCAGAGCTCTTCTGTCGATGGAGGCTCTTTGTCCCAAGACGGATCCAGTCAAGCCAGGAGACGATGTAAGAACTATTGTTTCACCTCAAAAATATTCATTTGTTGATTCATTTTCCCAGTTACCGTATCTCTGTCAGGTGCCGATGATCGAATGGGAGAGATATCTGGAGGAAACGGCTCTCGTGATGGTGAAGAAGCAGTCATCGGAGGCTCTGTTGGATGTGAGAAATCGACTGACCGAGATAATCTCTCGATGCATTCCTCCACCTGTTATATTCACGGTGAGTGGAGAAGAGAAGATGATGGAGGGGAAGGGATTGTCAAAGAAGCAATGTAGTAGAATCAGTGGATAAGAATAGTCTACGATTGATGTAATACATGATTTGCGCATACCTTTAATATCTCCTGAAGATCTCTTATTGATTCCTTATTCGTTCTCATCTCTTCCCCATTCAGCTTCTGGTTCGAATTCTCCTTCCCCATTGCCCGCCTGCGATCAGAGGAGAAATACTCGAAGTGGCATGTGAATACGAACATCGACTCACGAAGGGAAACAAGGTACGGTAGAAAGAGGGAGAATACTGTAGTGAGATAGTATCGATTGGACATACGGTAATTGTGAAAATTCAGGCAATCTTCCATCTCGAGGCCTTCGTTGCTTCCTTCATGCACATCTATTCGACGACTCAGAAGGGACGCTAATCGATATTTGATCTCTACCGTATACTTTTATACTTTATCTACGATCTCCCTCCATATTCCATATCTAGCTTCTATATTGATCCCGACGAGTATTCCTTCTCCCTTCATCTCAACTCTGAACTGTTCCAGTATGGATTTAATTGTGAATAATTGAATTGGTCCTCTTAACCATCTCTCTCTTCTCTCTTGACTGTTGTCTCGTCTGCGGTAATTTGTCCCCTTCTCTCCTCTTCTTTTCCACTCTTTTACTCCTGTTCTCATGCAGTTTTCCATTCCATTTTCCCCGCCTTTCGGACCCGATAAAGTGCATTTTTATTGTAAATAATTGAGTGGAAGTGAGTAAGAAAGTGTACGCTCGAGTGATCAACCGGGACGAGAAAGCAACTTCTGCGGATGAAAGTTCATAGGAGGAGTTTTTGCGTCTTTCACAATTCTGAAATGAAGGAATCAACTTTCTACAGCCGCTTTTGTTGAAATGATTTATTCGCCATGACAACTATTCATCTAATCCTCACGAAGGTTCTTCCCAAAGTCCGTCTCAATTATAGTCCGAATGGCATAATTCCCTCATGTTCTATTCATTTCAATGTCCAGTTTGCGTCTTTCTTCAAGTGTGTTCTTGAATGCACCAAAATGGACGGATTTCCCTCTCGTCTTCCTGCCTTCTCTCTTTCTCTTTTCTCCCCCTCATCATTTAATGGGACAACCATCTCCCCTATCCTATCTCACTCTCAGTCATTTTTGTCCCTTTCTCTCAAACTTTCTCTCTCTCTATCTATCTCTCTCTCCATTCTCAGATGCAATCTCAACCCGAGGCAATAGAACCCATGCCATTTATCCGCGATCGGGGAACTCTCTATTTCATCCTATTGCATCTTCTCTGGATGAGCAATAGTTACGCCACTCTAACCTCTCACTTTGCCATTTGGTCTCGGAAGTGAAGAGTCAATCTGCCACTTCATTTAACCGGTCGGATGAACTCGAAATTGAACTCTCTCTCTCTCTCTTTTCTCTTTTCACACTTCATTATCCCTTACTGAGACCAGATTCCATTCCCTCCCGTTACCCTCCCTCTTTTTACTTGTTGTACTGTCTCACTACCAGTTTCCCTCTTCACAAGTCTTTCTCTCGTTTAACTCATTTCCTTATATTCCAATTCACTCTATGCATATCACTGTTCATCTACCGTATTGACCCAGTTATCACTACGGTATCCTCACTCTATTATTGATCTATCAGCTATCAATCTCTATCAGTGCTTGGCTAGATCAAGTGTCCTCTCTCTCTCTCTCTCTTCTCTCTCTCTCTCTATCTCATCAATGCCCTAATTCCTGCTAGATCTCGATTCATCAGCTTTCTCTCTCTCTCTCTTCATCTTTTTTCTCCCTTCGTCTTCATTATCATCGATCTCTTTTCTTCCAGTCAATGACCCTCATCTGAATGGGTCATCTCCATCTCTGCATCCACTTTCTTCTCCTTCCTTTAATCGGGGAAGGAGTGAGAATCTCTCACAACACAGCGTCAGGTCAGTCAAAAGAGTCATTTATCAATCTGTCCTCATTTCGCTATTTTCGAATTGCCTTAGATCTTTCTCTCCCTCAGCGGGGAGTCCTAAGCACGTTAGTGAGAACCACGTGAAACCATGCGATTTTGAAACGGAAGTTGATTTCACTAAAAATATGTTGTTGCAATTTCAGCAGCTTGTTCATTTCCCTCGTCTTCCCCCGTTCTTCTGGCAGTTTCCTCCGATGCCTCAATCGATACTCTCATCTACCGTGCCCAAGTCTCTCCTCCTAATGCCATTCTCTCACTTGCCTCTGTCACTTCCACTAAATTGCCTCATGTAAGTCTTATTAGCAGCGCCGTAATTCATATAAGCCAAAAAAAAGTAAAGCACGATCGAGAAAAGTGAAAGTTTTCCCTTTCTTCCCACCATGGCTTGAGGGGATCGAAGGAATGAAAGAGAGAGGGAAAGGCGAGAGAGATCGAGCCATGGGTTCGAACAGTCTGCATTAGTGAAAGTGAGAAAGTTATTGCGAAAGGCATTGAACGGATTGAAACAATGCCATTGAGAAATGAATAATGGAGATTCCATTCAGATAAACTACACAAATCGATTCGAATTGAGTGCTGATGGCAATGGGGAATTTTCGATTCGAACGAAAGGAAGATTGAGTCTGCCACCTTATCCATCTGAAGTTAGTTTCACTGTTATCACAACCTTTCGAGACTCATTGTTTACTCTAGTATTTTCCTCCCACTGTTATTACAATGAAAATGGGCGTGGTTGGCTTCTTCCAGTGGAGGTTTTTGTTCTTTCCAGCATCCCAGTTCCACTTTTTCTGGGATAATCAGTGGGATAATAGTGGAGAAAAAACCAGAGTACTCGTCGTTCAAAATAAGCTAATCAATATTTCAGACGACATCTGCCCATTTGTATCTGAGTGTAGTGTGTAATGATCAAGTCTTTCCTCTTCTCACACTTCGATTGGATGGAGGAAATAGAGTGGCTCCCAGATTCTATGGAATGCCTTATTCTGTGTCACTACCAAGGGTATGAATTATGATTATCTTTTTTAACGGAAAAATGCAAAAACAACATACAATCACTTTAGAAAGTCTCCTAGTTACGTACTCCTATCGTGGTACCTAGCAGCTTGTTATTTTAGGAAATCAAGTCCGATCTTCATTTTAATACTTCTAACTTTTTCATTGCAGAAATCGGCCATTGGAACAGAAGTGAACACTGGAATAATCGCGATTGATTGGGATCCGGCCATTTCATATGGAGTTCACTTCTCAATCCTGGTAAATCGACGAGTTTTCTTAAGCTTTCATTATCGAGATTCTTACTGGCTTCTAAGAATTGGAAATAATGTAATACAATTTTAGGATGACTGGGCTCCATTTTCCCTCGTAGTTCG
Organism: Pristionchus fissidentatus; assembly: GCA_036245785.1. Classification (NCBI taxonomy): domain Eukaryota; kingdom Metazoa; phylum Nematoda; class Chromadorea; order Rhabditida; family Neodiplogasteridae; genus Pristionchus; species Pristionchus fissidentatus. The sequence goes on from BTSY01000004.1 coordinate 19,352,944, forward strand.
TCCAGTTTCTTCATCTTCTCCTTCTCTTTCTCTTCCACTTCAAGGATGGTCAACTGATCAATTCCCTCCTCAGATTAGACTGAAGGTACGCCAAACTGAAGGAAACAATCGAATATAAACAATCTAGGAAGTGCGAATCAATCAATATTGTCTTTGCAGGTAATTGGATCAATCGATCATCTTCCCAATGAATTCGATCTCAACATCACAGCCATTGTAAGTTACTACAGATTACAAGAGCGTATTACTGAAAAGGACATCGACAATCACTGTTGTTTAGCTACGGAAAAATACACAAAAATATTTATGTGTAAGCGTGTTCGTGCCTTTTTTCGCTTGCCGAATCTCGTTTCAATATCATTTGACAGGACAACGGTGAACCGATGAAAACGAATTCAACCAAGATTCATGTGACTCTTCTCGGAGATTATCGACCACTCGTGAGAGATTCGAGAGTGAGAACACTCATTGGAGAGGTGGGTGCATCATTCCACAAGCTAAACATCCAGAAAAGGGGTAAGGAGTGGGAGTGTCAAATTTTGAGAAGAACTCCATCTCACTTTTCTACACTCTTATGCTCCTAGCCCCATTCTGGAGGATTTCGTGATCTTTTTCCTTTTTGCGTGCTTCCTAAATTCTTATAAATGCCAACATTGTCCAATATTTAGTCAGTAATGGGAGATCAACTTGTTGTAATTCCTTCTCTTCAATCAGTCGTCGATGAAGAAATTGGACCAGTTACTTACTCATTCGTTGATAAGAAAATGAAGTGAGTGGGTTTGGTCGAAGAATTTCCAAATTGTGCTAATGTTGCATAACTATTCTTCAGTAGGGTGTGGTAAACGACACTCTCATTCGTGAATCGACCCCCTCATTTTCGGTGAGAATGGCAGTCGGTGACTGTCACTCTCGACGACTGTTCGGAACTCAGCGGTGTCGACAGTCTCTTATTCTCACCAATAACTCGTCGAGGGAGCGGCGACAACCGCTCTCACGATCAGAATGACACCGTAATGAGGGAACAGTCGCGACTGTTTCGACGACAATTCTCCTCTCGAATGAAAAGAGTCATTCAACACCGACTATCACCGAGTGAGATGGAGAGGAATGAGTCGACTGCCAAACAGTCGTCGAAATGCCGTTTACCACACCCTATTCTTCAGTACTTTAATGAACTGGTAGAGGATTTTAACAAGTGCAATACAGATAAGAGTTTTCTAATTCCTTACATCTATCTGTTCCTTCTTTTTGAAATAACTATCAAATCCGAAGGTATATTTAACTACTCTCTTATCTTCCAGAGATTACTTCGAGATCGATTCCTCTCATGGTTCCCTCACTCTCATTTTCCATCCTCCTCTCACAGTCAAATCAATGGGAATAATGGTGACATCGAGTGAGAATCCACCTCGATCTTCCATTGTCGAAGTCACTCTACAGAGAGATTCAACTTTCCCGAGGTAAGCTCTGTTACACATATTTTCCACCGAATTTTACTTGTGTCTCATCTTATACCTTTTTTTAAATCAGTGATTCCGGTTAATTGAAGCATTTACCCCTCAAAATGATGATTATTCAGATTCTCGTCATGTGATTTCTCTGTTTCTCTTCCTGAGAATTCTCGTCCCGGTACTCACGTATTCCAGATGCACGTCATCGATAGGAATGAGGTGAGACAATCCATTTATTGATTGAATATTTTATTTTCGACAACCAAATGAGAAACCACTGGATATAAATCCACCTACATCTGATAATAAATGAGTGAAACCTATCCATTCCCTGCAGGATACTCGTATTCACTTGATCGATCCTGATGAAACATTCTCACTCGATACTCAAACTGGAGTAGTCACTGTACAGGTATGTCACTCGTTCATTCCCGTCAATAATCAATAACCTCCAGGATCCTACCGTACTCGATTCGGAGCGTTTCGATCTCGTTCAGTTTGTGATCCAGATCGATGTGAGTTTCCCCCCCTTCCTTCTCATACCGTAATCTCAATTCCTTCAGTCTCCTTCATCTTCTTCTCCTCCTCCCGGTGCTTGTCAAAAGGCGCGGGTTACGGTACATCTAATCGATGAGAACGACAATTCACCCCTCTTCGAACAACTTCAATACGCAATCAGAGTGATCAGCCCACTTCCCAACAATACACTCCTAGGATCTATAAGGGCTATCGATAACGACAAGGTATCTTATTCCTACCGTACTCCTACTGTAACTATCATCTTCAGGACGACAATGGTCGAGTCGAATATCGATTGATCGATTCCGATAATCTTCCCATTCGTCTCGTCTCAGTGAATGGAACAGCAGAGTTGATCTACTCTCACAGACCGAATACTCGACCTCTGATTGGACGATATTATGTGACTCTCGAAGCAGTAGATCATGGAGAGCCACAGAGGTAATCGATAAACTGGAGAAGTAGAGAATATCGATTGATTTCCAGATCGGGAAGGGCGATTATCGAGATTGAAGCTGATGATTTGAGTGGAGTCGATGGAGATTTGGAGAAGAAATTGAGAGAAGAAGAGAAAGAATTGGAAAAGAAGAAGAAAGAGGAGAAAAGAGTGGCGAAAGTCGCGATTTATGAGAAGAATGAGGAGATGAAGAAGAGTACTGTAAAGGAATCGACAACTGAAAGAACGACTTCTTCTGCAGCTCCCACGACAGCCAAGACAACTCAGACGACGTCGACGACAAGACAAACTACGACTGCTGCAGCACGCAGATCGACCTCAGCTGCGACCAAGAACACGGCTACAACAACGACATCTGCAGCAACTGAGAAGACGACGACCGCTGCAAGGAAGTCAACGACTGCGAATAAGAACACGGCTGCAGATAACACGACGAGCAGTGCTGCAGCTGCATCCACAACTGTGAAGACGACTGAGAGCAAGACAACGAAGAAAGCATCGACTACCGCCACTACGACTACTTCACATGGAGGGAAGGAAGAGGAAATAGAAGAAGAGGAGGAGGAGGAAGAGACTGAGACTCCAGTAATTGAGAAGACGACTAAGGTTGTGAAGATGGTAGAGAAGTTAACTACCAAGGCATCGAGTACTAGTAAGACAACGGTGAAATCAACTACGACTGAGACAACTGAGAGACCTCCAACGACGGAGAGAACAATGAAGGAATCAACGAGAACGGAAACTGAGAAGAGAGAGAAGAAAGAAGAAGTGAGTGGAGAGATTGAAGAGGAGGAAGAAGAGAATGAACGACCTGTTACTCAAAGAGTGAGGAAAGTAGCGCCAAGAGAAGAGGAAGAAGAAGAAGATACGGTTCCTCCAGTAGTTAACAAGCCAGTCAAGAAAGCATCGAGGAGAGATGAGGAAGAGGAAGATGAGAAGACTGTACGACCTGTTATTACTGAAAATGTGAGGAAAGCATCGAGAAGGGAAGGGGAGGAAGAAGAAGAGAAGACAACAGAGAGACCAGTTGAATCAGTGAAGAAAGTGGAGAAGAAACATAGAGGACATGAAAATGATGATGAAGAGATGGAAGAAGTTGAAGAAATTGAGAAGAGAGTGGATATCAAGGGAATCGAGACTGTGCCTGAACCAGATGTGAGAATTACAAAGAATATTTATTGATTTTTAGGTAAGGGAAATCAATCAATAATTGTCAGATTCGTGAGGACGAAGAGATTGTGTCTCGATTTCATCGTGACGAGCAATCGACGACTGTGAGGGAAATATTCGCATTCCATCAACCGGCGTATGAATTTGAATTGTTTGGAGAATTCAAAGAGGGAGAGGTGAGAATATGAATAAAACATTAAATTCGAAGTCGTTTCCCGGAAGAAAAATAGGTTTTACTGTTGAGTGAGTAGTGTTGTCCACTCGAAAATGTCTTTGTTCGAAAAAAAGAACAACGAAACAGAGAACAAACAATGTTGAAAGGATTTGTTATTTTCTTTTTCGACTTTTCAAGCTGTCATCTCTATTTTTTTAGCCACATTTGTCCCCTTTAGGTACATTCAATGTCAAATTATGATTATTGATCGATATTTTCAGATCCTTGGTCGTGTTTCCGCAGCTCCCGATGCTCTCTTCTACGGAATCGAGAAGAAGGCCGCGCCTTATTTCAAGGTTCACACACTTTTTTCATCTTTTCCTGCAATTGTAAACCAGCAATCCAGTTTGGCCTCAAACCACTATGAATCTAATCGGCTTCGACAGTTTTCTCCTTCTTTTTCAGATCGATGGAGAGAAGGGAGAAATAATCGTGCTCGAAGGAGCAGAAAAACTGAAGGAGCCATTCAATTTCACCGTCTCATCCACCAACGGAGAATTCATGGTTTGGGTTTTTTTCTTTCTTTACATTTTTTCTTTAAAAAAAACTTTCTTCAAAAAAACTGCCGATGAGAGAAGTGAAATTTTGACTTGGACTATACTAAACGTAAGATGTTGCAATCTTGTTTCTCCTACCTTCTCTATTGCAATCAGCAGCACTCTCACTCCTTCCTGAATTCGTCTTCTCTCTCTCCTCTCATTACTCTTTCACACTTGTTACCACCCACGATCACTAATGGACTCGGATGAATTCACGCCCGGAGGTCTCTCTCTCTCTCTCTTTCTCTCTCTCTCTCCATCATCCACCTGTTATCTCTTCCTCCTTTACATGATCTCTCTTCAGTCTTCTCCTCAATTAGCCTCTGCCCCCTGCTTTGACCCCATAATTGCAACCCTTTGAGTGGATTTGGCAGAAGAAAGAACGGGAGAAGGGAGGGGGGGGGGGTAAATGGTCCCGGGGGGAAGGGGGCAGGTGTACCTCCCCTCCCCCATCGGGGCTCCATTTCCTTGTGGATACGAGACTGGAAACGAGTCGAACACACAGTGAATCCTTCTCTTATCCGTTGACAATTGACTGAGACCGAGAGTGAAATGAAGAAGGAACAAGAAAGATTAGAGAGATGAAGAGAGTCCCGAGCGGGGCTTAGAGTGAGAGACACCTTGTCGCGTGTATTCAGACGATTTCAGTGTCCACCCCCTCTTTAGCTCTCCTCCCCTCTCCCTCCTTCCTCCTCTCTCTCCCCCTTCCCTCTCCTCCCCCTACCTCCACCTCTCTCTCTTTCTCTCTTCACCCGTCGACTCTTTCCAATCCCTTCTTCTTTTTCTCTCTTACCTCAGTCTTCATTCAAATGTGATTGGATGATTTCACTGTTCCTTCTTCTCTTCTTCATTCCTTCTTTTCGCTCCTTCCAGGTATTCTTCCCCACTTTTTTTACCGCAGTTCCTCTTGCCAGCGAAACAGAAAGGGGTTTGGAGTGAGAGAGCGTGTAAAATAGAGAGGGACTCTCTTTCCTTTATTCACTCTCTCACCCTGGCCCTTTCTGTAGAGTTGGAATAGTGAGTTTTTACCTTAATGCCAATGGCTAATAACTCGACTATAAACAACTCATAACATACGGCTTCACGTCGAATCCCATGGAAACCATTCCCTTTTCCGTGTTGGGAAATTCTGTAAAACATCTGATGGCGAAATGATAGAGTGGTGGAGAGAAACGGGGTGCTGGCTGAAAAAAAGGAGAAACGAGGAAAATTACACAGAGCGCGAAGTCTCCAGCTTTCCTTACTCTGGAGATGTTGTCTCCAGCTGAGAGAGCATGCGAAATCGAGAGATGGAGACATCACTTCTCCTAATAACTGGAGACATGAACACTCCAGAGTAAGGAAAGCTGGAGACTTCGTTCTCTGAGTAGTTACGGAGTGGGAACGACTTAACGTTTACTATTCTTACTCTTCTACTTCAGACGGAATCGCTTGTCTCCGTTAGTGTGGATAAATCTCGATCTCTTCTCGATTCTGCTCCCACATTCGACCAATCCATCTACTCTATCCATGTTACGGAGAATGAGGAACCGAAGCCACTCACTACATTGAGGGTGAGATTTGATCTTTGATCATTTTTTTATATTTCTTGCGTTTTCCCCCGATGCGATTATGTAGTCAACGTATTTACCAGGGAAGGCAACTTCAGAGAACTATTTGTTATTCATTGGAATATTGTGTGCAGTTTTTGAACTTTTTTTGAGCATCGGAAACATCGTTATACACAATTTCCTTCTCTGAAAATTTAGTACTTTATCTCTTCTCTGAAAACTTAGTACTTTCCTATCGCTGTTAGACTCCATTCATCATCTCTCAATCTTTCACCTTTCAGGCCTATCACCGTAGTCTCATCGATGGTTCATCTCTCATTTATTCTCTACTCGACGATGGTGCGAATGTTCCCTTTTATCTCGATGAGAAATCTGCTCAACTCGTTCTTCTCGCTCCTCTCGACCACGAGAGAACAGAAGATATCACATTCAAGGTCAGAATCAAATTGATATTATATCGAAATATCCACCTCGTCTTTCACAATCGGCAACTGTCGTGAATTTATCTGTCGATTGTGAAAGAATCATTTTTATCCCGTGAGATACGTAAAAAAAATTAAAAATAGGAAAGATCTAATGGATAACCAGAGTTTATCGTTATTGCACGTGATTCACTTAACTCTTCTCTAATCTTCTTCTCCTCTCTCAGATTTCTGCTTGTCTCTCTTCCAATCCTTCCTCCTGTGGATTCTCAACAGTCAAGATCTTCGTGGACGACGTCAATGACAATCCGCCGATATTCGAACAAAGACAAATGGAAGTGAAACTACCGAGTGATCTACCCAAGGGAAGTCCCGTCGCACACTTCAAGGTGAGATCAAATTCGGGCTTTGTGATGAAGCATCCTAATGTTTATTATTTATTTAATAATTATTATGGGAATATCTGTCGTTGGGGGATTTTCCATCTGTTTTATTTGTGCGATAAGGGATATTTGCAGGCGACCGACAGGGATTCGAATGAAAACGGAGAGATAAGCTACGCGATCAACCCTCCATCGAGTAAGTTTCACAAGGAATATTCAGTCGGCGGTGATCCATCCCACACATTGTTGCATACGCGCGTTTTACTATCTAAACAATGTTGCTTGAATGTTATCATTATGTTCGTTTTGCAGATACATTCGCCATCGATATCGACAGAGGAGATGTGATCACTCTCGGTCCACTCGAACACTCTCACTATGAAATGGCTATTCAGGTACCTTTCATAAGAAATTCATTATCTGAAATCCTCCACATTTGAAAACCATCCGTTGGAAAGTAATGAACGGACTCGCTTCTCGATGAAATACGAATGCACACTAAATATTTTCGCTTCAGGCTTTTGACCATGGAAACCCTCGTCGATCAGATATCGGAAGACTGACTGTCAATGTACAGGGAACGAATCCATCTGCACCACAATTCGATCAGGTGAGCTATCTCAACATTTTCAAAACATGACAATACCCATTTCCCCTGTTCATTTTCATCTTCTCGCATCTATTTTCATACGCAAGCAAAATTGAAATATCTAACACTATGTACCAGTTTTTGTTCAGTTCCGGTACGACATCTCTCTCTCTGGTCCAGTGAAGACAGGAGAGCGAGTCGTTTCTCTCCATGCATCGGATCCTGATCCGGGCGAGGAAGGAATCGTCTCGTATCGATTTGGACAACCAAAAAATGCTAAAGCAGCCAGAGATCAAGGAAGATTCAGCATCAATCCGCATGTGAGCACTACATTATGACTTTTGTTTCTCATCGATTCCGACTCGAAAGTATAGCTTCAGCGTTTTTGTTACTTATAGGATGTAGCGGAAACATATTTGGGTGGAAAGTCGGAAACATTTTCCTAATCCATTCAATTTTTCGTATCTTCCAGACTGGAGCAGTTACAACTCTCACCACTCTCAATTCATTCGATGGCCCTTTCCTCTTCGTCGTCGAAGCAATCGATAATTCTCCCTCTTTCCCTCGTAAATCAGAGACTCTTCTTCGAATTCAAGTGGAGGGAGAACCTGCACTCAGATTCTTCGCCCTTCCATCAACTCTGTTCATTTCGAGCAACAAGGGAGAAGGAAGTGTCATTCTGAGGTATGGGCGACTTCTTGAAATAGATGCTGGGATAAAGAACACAAATGTCTCATATACGTTGCAGCTGTTCCATTAAGCAACGTGCATTGATTGTAATTGTGCATAGATTGTGGAAAAAGAGAGATACTTGTTCAGAGCATCGGCGTCTTCATCCGAGGGAACTCCCATCACTTTCTCCCTCTCTCCTCCTTCTGATTCCTTCTCAATGGAAGGACCGAATCTCATTGTTTCGTCGCCTCTTAAACCGAAGGAATACAATATCACCATTAGAGCAGATACCGAAGAAGCTTATGTCAGTTTTCAATCTTTAACGTATTTTACACTGTTTTGAGTTGGAAATATCAACAATACTTCGTCATTTTGATGTAGGAACGACAATTTGCAGATTGACCACACCGTCAACGTCATCGTTATGACGAATCGTGACAAATATCCCGTCTTCTCTCGTCTTTCGTACGAACTTCCAATTTCACTCGACGATTCTTTCCCTTCGGTCGTCCACACTTTCGAAGCGAGGGTACAGACTGGATCAGTTGAATATTCACTGTTCCCGCCAAAGAAAGTGCCCATCGGTCTGAGTATCGACAAGCATACGGTAAGTGGAGGATTTAGGGAAGGGATACTGTAGCGGTAGATGGATCAATCGACAACTGCCTTCTTTCAGGGTGCATTGACGGTAACAGAGGATTTCATCAGCAGCACTTCCAACACGGACACGGTCTTCACTGTAGTCAGAGCATGGAATTCGGAGTTCCCTCAATTTCACTCGGGTTCGTCTCTTATTTATTTACACGGGAATACAAAACGAGTGGATAAAACTTCAAAAAAGATAATAATATTATTTCAGACGTCGGAGTAATTCTCACTCTCGATTCTCCCTCTGCTCCCTTCGGTTTCCCTCTCACTCTCTACAGAACAATCATCAGAGAGAACACTCCTGTTGGAACTCTACTCAACTCTTCCGTTGCGGTATGAAAATCATCTAAAATCAATAATACTTACCGTATTCAGATCGCTCCCATGTCTCTCCGTACCGGAGTGGAGTACGGTATCACTCCCTCTGATATCATCGGAATTCATTCAAATGGAAGTCTATTCGTGTCTGGGCTAATCGATCTCGAGGCTCTAACTGTAGATGAGGACGGATCTCTGACGTATACTGTAAGTGAGAGTGTACATCAAGTCGAATTCCATCGATAATTCTCTCAGATCTGGGCGGAATCGGGAGACGAACGAGCAGTGTCGACACTCAATGTTAAGATTGTGAATGTGAACGAATTCACTCCCGTTTTCAGACAGAAAACTTTCAGATTCAATGTGGATGAGAGTTCGAAGCCTGGTGAGGATGAAAAATGTTAGAACCATTCTGTAAAATAGCAGTTGCAGGTTCATTAATCGGCCGAATTGTCGCTGACGACGCCAATTTTGGAGAGAAGTTAATCTATTCGATGAAGAGTGGTCAGTTTATATTTGAAATAGTAGAGTACCTGACGATCAATTCGATCGTGTTCAGAGAGTCGCGAGGAATCAATCGAAATCACTCCGAATGGCTCAATTCTCGTTGGTCGCGGAGGAATTGATTTTGACTCCGATCGAGCATTTGACATCGTCGTTTCTGTCGAAGATTCAACGGGACAAACGGATGAGGTGACGGTTGAGGTACGAGTTAATTTGGGAAATATATGCACAGTGATTAAAATAATTCAGATTGTGATAATCGTCGATCGAACGATCAAGGTGGAGAACGACAGTCCAATCATGTGGAATATGACTGCAGGTGCGAACGATAGTCAAAGATTTCAATACAAGTTTGAATGAACGAAATAAGATACTATGATGAGATTATTGATGACCTCATTAGTTGATCCCTTCTAGATTCACTCTCTCCTCTTCCAATCACCGCTGTGGATTCGACTGAGAAGGACTCGATCGACTTCAAGATCATCAAGGGAAATGAACGAGGATTCTTCGCGCTGGAGAGAGTCAACGAAACTGCGGTAGGTTACCTAGAAAATGTTATCGATCGCCTTTGAAATGTTGAACAATCATTACGGAAAACGCGTTTGGTCCTCAACGTATTGTTTGAGTTTGATCATCGCATTTTATTTATATGTATTTTATTGTATTGTCTCAGGCCCTTCTCAAACCAACCCGTCATCTTCCTTCTCCTTCTCACTTCACTCTCACTATCAATGCAGTTGATTCCACTAAGACATCAACGAGTCGAGTAATTGTGAATGTTCTTCCATCTCCTTCAACAACTCGATCGATTCCATCAACGACGACTGCACCCAGAGTACCCATATTCGCACAGGGTGAATATGCAAAAGCTGTACGTTTCTTACATTTTTATTTACTTTTTCGGCAATTTACTTTGTTATTAGGCATAAATAATTTATAATTTCAGCTGAAAGACGATACTCCAGTGGGCAATGCTCTCATCTCCGTCCAAGTTTGGTCTCCACCCCAAGATGGAGAAGTTCAACTATCATCGAACTGCTCCTTCCTCAATGTCAAACAGTGAGACCTTTTTGCCTCATCAATCGACATATACTTCTCCGTCACTTATTATATTTGAGAAAGAATAGTAATCCTCTCATCAAATAGTGGAGGAATAATTGTCTCATCAGAAACGGCGTCGTTCTTCTCTCAGCTCCAATTCCTCTCCAATCGGGTGAAGTTGACTGTGGAATCACTGCTACGACAACTGCTGCATCCACTACTGTCAACTTCCACATTCTCGTACTCGATAGGTAAGACTTACTATTCTGTCCTCACTTCGACTCGTCTATTTTTGATGAAGGCCACCGATTGGATCGTCTTTTACAACACTTTTGTGATCGCGACTCACTTTATTGCTTTGCTAGAGACCATTCATTATCTTCAGTACTTCTTCGAACCACGCGCCGATCTTCGATCGATCGACATACACCTTCAACATCTCGACTGAATCCTTCGCTTCGATGATTGGAAAGATCGAAGTTCACGATGAGGATGGAGATGAAGTTACACTAGAGATTCAACCACCCGAGTATGCAAGTCTATTCGAGTTAAACGAGCAGGCAAGTTCTTCGTCTCTTACACACTTTTTTGTCATAGCGGTCAGAAAACTAGCAGGGTGTGTTGAGGTTAAACTACGTTATGGTAGGGTGCGCACTACGTTTTCAAAGTATGGTCCAGGGGGCGTTCAGTTGCCGAGCACAGTTCGGTCCAGGGGGACCTTTGCAGCCGACTCCAGGTCCAGGGGAAGCTCGGTAGCAGGCTCCAAATTCGGTTCGGGGGGAGCTCGGTAGCCGGCTCCAAGTTAGGTCCAGGGGGAGCTTTGCAGCCGGCTCAAGGTTCGGTCCAGGGGAAGCTCGGTAGCAGGCTCCAAGTTCGGTCCAGGGGGCTTTTTAGACGGCTCCAAGATCGGTCCAGGGGAAGCTCGATAGCTGGCTCCAAGTTCGGTCCAGGGGGAGCTCGATAGCCGGCTCCAGGTTACATTGAAGACCGACTTATGTCGGGGAGTGTTAATCGCTACAAAGAGTACTGGCTTATTCCGTTGAAAAAGGCTCGTGAGGCTGAGAGAGATCGAAAAAAGTTTCCACTACGCCACATCGTGGCTCCGTGGCAACTTTTTTCGATCGCTCTCAGCCTCACGAGCCTTTCACAACGGAAACGCAAGATACAGTGCGTTCAGAACGTTTTCGAACACGTTCGGACACGTTTCCGACATCACAAAACAATTTTCCTGTAATCCCCTACTCTCTCTGAATCATTCTGGAACTTTTCGAAATTTTCGATTTTTCAGGTGAAAACGTGTTAGAACACGTTCAAACACGTTTCCGACATTACAAAACGATTTTCCTGTAATCCCCTACTCTCTCTGAATCATTCTGGAACTTTTCGAAATTTTCGATTTTTCACGTTAAAACGAGTTAGAACACGTTCAAACACGTTTCTGACATCGCAAAACACTTTTCGTCTGATCCCCTACGCTCTACGAATCATTCGAAAAGTTTTCGAAATTTTAGATTTTTCACGTTAGAACGTGTTAGAACACGTTCAGACACGTTTCTGGCATCGCAAAACACTTTTCCTGTGATCCCCCACACTCCCTTCATCATTTGGGAAAATATCGAAAATTTCGATTTTTCAAGTTAAAACTCGACAAAACAGGTGAAAACGTGTTTCACGGTACTCAAAAACGTGTTGGAACTATTTCTCGCGCTTGCGAAAAATGCGGCAAAGGGTTTGCCCGCAGCGGGGGTCGAACCTGCGTCCCTCGGGTTGCTAGTCAAGCGCGTAACCCACTTGGCCATGGATTTTGTTTAAATATTTTTATCTAAAAGTTTACTTTTGTGGATACGCATATGATAGTGAAGAGAGTGTGTCGAAATCTTTCTTCGTTCCTGAGTTATTCAGCAAAATAAAATTTGAACACACGGACACACAGACAGACACACACACACACACACAGACACACACACACAGACAGACGTTCTGAAATAATAGTCTTTAGAAATTCGGAAAAAATTTTAAAAAAATGTCATAGCGGTCAGAAAATTCGAAAGTTCATGATTGTGATTTTCTCAGAATGAGTTGGAACTCCGTTTCCCTGCCTCGACTCTCACCGATCAGAATGTTTTCTCATTCATCGTAGTCGCTTCTGATAATGGAAAACCGAAGCAGACGGCGATTGCAAATGTGAAGGTGAGAAATAAAATAGATACGATCGAGACTGGCTAAGTGCCCAATTAATATAGAGATTACACAAGGTTTGAAGCGAATCCAATCTCTAAAACAATCGATGATAGAGATGTTGAGGTGTTGGTGGTTCACGGTGGTAAGAAGGGAGGATTCTTCCCAATTGCCTCTTCTGCCTCTACAAACACTCTCATCTCTCCGATTCCGACTTCGTTGACTGCACTTTCGACGCCCAAATCGAGTGAATCTGTAGAGGAATCGACGACCACGACGAGAAAGGCCGAGCCTACGAGCCAGACGGTATTATCCATTTTTTCGAAGTTCTCAATATGATTTCGGAGCGTAGAAATGTGGACGTTGTCTCTTACAGGTCCGTCTGGTCACGAATGATTTCACTACCGTCGTTCCTCCAGTCGAAGAAGTTACTGAAAACATCGAAGAAGTTACTGAAAACATCGAAGAAGTTACTGAGAACACGAGTGAATCGACAACTGAAAAGGAATTGGAAGTGAGTACGGTAAAGACGAGTGGAAATGAAGTTGGAGAGATGAAAGAAGAGGAGAAACAAAGAGATGAGACGACGACGACTGAGAAACCAAAAGAAGGCGAGGAGTGAAAAAGGAGTTGAAAGGTGCGAACAAACTCGTTTCAGCAGTTGAATTCACATCGAAGGAATATCGTTTCGAAGTGAAGAAAGACGCCAGAGTGGGCACTATAATCGGTGCAGTCAAGGTAGGTCCTGGTTCTAAGATTCAATCTATAACCGCATTTGTCAGGTGGATGGTCTTGATTCGAATACTGTTCTCGAGTATATGGTCGGAGATGAGAGAGTTGTAAGAGTTGACGAGAGAACGGGAGAAGTTTCACTTACGGGACCAGTCATTCCATCGCCATATCACACGCCTGTGATTGCATTCAAAGATGTAAAAATAACTCGAACTTGTGCCAACAACGAAAAAACAGAGGATAAGGATGAAATTGCAGGGTCGAATAATCTCGGAGGCTCAACTGGTCATTGCATACTCATCCCCTTCTTCTCCTTCTACCTCTATTCCCATCCCCTTTTCGACTGTGACAGCTACCACGAAGAATACTTCTCGTCCTTCCTCCCATTCTCCTTCTTCCTCTCCTACTTCTTCTCATTCCTCTTCATCTTCATCAACATCGCCTTCTCCTTCCCCTACTCCCTCCATCATCAGAGTGGAAGGAGGTACTTCATCTCTGGATGCTTCTACGTCCACAGCAGTTGTCTCATCGACTACTCCATCTCATACTCACTTCTCCTTCTCTCATTCTTCCTACACTGCTTCCATGCCAGAGGGAGCATACAAGAACGGAGCTCTCGTTCAGTTACAACCTGCTAATATTCACACCAATGGAAAGGTGAGTGAGCTTACTTCTAGCTGGTTGGCCTTAGGGATAGGAAGAGGAATGTCTTTTCCAGGACGTAACTTTCGCTCTTGTCGGATCCGATTCTTCTCCATTCGTAATTAATGAGTCAACGGGTGAATTGGCAATGTTCGGAGTGGATAGAGAAGAGAAGAAGGAATACGATCTACTGGTTAAGGTAGGGAGTATCATAGAATCCTTTGACAATTCTTCGTTTCAGGCCTTTGATTATTCTTCGAATGAGGAAGCAACTGCTGTTATTCATGTTGATATTGTTGATGTGAATGACAATTCGCCCATCTTCGAATCCGTTCCATCGATAATTGGAGTGAGAAGAGACATGAATGTTGGAACGTACGTTTCCAACTCTCCTCGATCTCCGATGAGAATTCATCGATTATTCAATTGCAGTGTGATCGGAAAGGCGCTGGCAGTGGATAAAGACGATGGGGAGAACGGAGTTATCACATACTCCATTCAACCTTCTAAGTACTTCGGAATCGATCACAAAAGTAAGTGAATTGAGGAATATTATCGATTGATGGAATGATATTTCAGCTGCCTCTATCATCGTTCGCTCTTCTCTTCTCTCCATTCCTGAAGATCAACTGACGATTACTGTAGTGGCATCGGATGGAGGAAGACCGGCTATGAAGGCAGAGACTCAGGTGAGGGAAGGCGCAGATAATTTAGTAGCGTCATACTTCAGTAGTATCTTCAGCCGTAGGCTAGCATTATTCAGTGGTGAACAGGCTATAGATTGTAATGAAATATACTATACTTTGAAATTTTGGATTCGATGATTGACAAATGATAACGATATTCCAGATCGAGCTTCGTCTCTTCTCTTCCATCAAATCTCCCACTCTCCCTCGCCCTTCTACCATAGCAATTCCGAAGTCTTCCACTATTGTTGCCAATCTTCTCGCTGCTCCCAATGTGGGAGACGATCAGGTGAGAAAATGCAATCACTTCTCAATCAATTGATAATCTCTCCTTCCAGTCGGTGACCTACACTCTGGAAGACGACGTCTCTGGTCTCTTCTCTATTGATCGATCGGGAGTTCTCTCAATGATCAGAACTCCCAAACAATCGGAAGTCAATGTGCAACACAACCTGAAGATTACTGCTACCAATAGCTTCGGATCCGCTAGCACTGAGGTATGAGAAGACAATGATTCTATAGTTATCGATTGATTTGAGATCGGTGTTACGGTGGTTGACGGTTCGACGACGTCATCTTCCCCATCATCTCGTTCTCCATCATCATCAACTTCTTCATCTCCATCATGGGAAGGAGGAGTATCGACAGTGAATACAATGGAAGGAGTTTGCATGTTCCCTGTGAGGGAATATAGAGTCGAGATCAAAGTGAGTTAATATTATTGATTCACTTCGACAGAGACTCTCACGCTTTCGAGAAGGATAAATAACATCATTCGATTGGAGATTTCGTGCCATAATCTCTTGTTCAGGAGAATCTTTCTGCCGGTACTCCCGTCGTCAAAGTTTCGTCAGATTGTGAGGCCAAGGAACTCCCTGTAAAGTATTCACTGGCAGTTAAATCAGGTGAGTGGGGATTCATTCAATTCTGATTGTTTACAGAATGAAATGAACTTAGTGTGCATGTATTTCTTAATCGTTTCGAACTAGTAATTTATATAATAACTTGGTTCTGCAGTAGCAACCGTTAGGTGAGTGTCCTTCCTTCCTCATCTCTATTTCTCTCAGATGATTTCTCTGTTGAACCTTCATCGGGTGAAATTCGAACTCTTCGTCCACTAGATCGAGAAGATAAAGCAATTCATTTACTTGTTGTAAATGTGACGAAAGATGTCAATCGAAGGAGTGAAAGGGAAACGAATATGGACGAATCACTTGAGGGTTGGTAATATATTCATTTTTTATCTTTGATCAGATTAATTGTCTCAATGCATAGCGAGAGTACAATAGAAAAAAACGTTATAGTTCCAGTCAAGTTCCGATGTGAACACACTGTTGTTCTTTAAGCCCATTAGTTTTGTGATACCTAGGGTCCGCAAGCTCCGCCCCCTACCTTTCTCGACGAGAAAACACTTGCCCAATTTTTACATTCAAAGAATTTACAATTTGGGCAAGTGTCCCAATCGAATGACAAGCTTCATTTTCAACCAAATCCCGCGTTCAGAAGCTTATTCGAGAGCTCTCGATCTACTCCACAAGTCACGCCTTGCGCACCTTGTTCTGACAACAGATCAAGTAGATCAAAAATTGACTGAAAGCCTCGAGAGTAGGTGTTTAGAACACTTCCAATTCACCGACACAGCTGCGCAAATCTCAGTATAGGTGGAATAACATGCTGAATCTATACAAACAAAAAAATTAAAATTTTATTAATGCGCAGCTTCGTCATTTGATTTTAAAGATACTTTCAAAATAAGCAAAAAAATTTGTACAATCCATTCAACACTTTTCAGCCCTCCGTTCTCGTCTTTCTGCATGGCAAACAGTCGTGATTATTCGAGTGATCGATGACAATGATTCGACTCCCGAATGGAAACATTTGAATGGAGAAGGAAAAGTTGTCGCGTCGATGGATTGGAAGACGCCCATTGGATCTCCCCTGATGAGAATACACGTGAGACTATCGATAATGAGTTACATTATCCAAATATCGATTGCAGGCAAGTGATAAGGATGAGAAGAAGACTCGTCTCAAGTATTCAATCGAAGGAGAAACTTCGCCATTCTCAATTAATGAAACTAGCGGATTGATCTACTTAGAGAAGAGTGTGGAGAACGACAAGAAAGATGTGAGTAGAAGCAACCTAAACAGCTCATCTGAATTTTGTGAATACATAAATAATTGCGTATTTAAGATGTATTCGATGACGGGTGTTGTGTCTGACGGACGTCACATAAGCAAAGTACCCATTGAGGTGAGGTTAACGATCAAATACGAAGATATAAAAGGAATTCTTCCAGATCTACCGGTTGTCTACGCAATATCATTTGGTAAAACTCACTTCTGAGGTCAGACACGTCGATATCAATGCTAAGGTTTGTGAAGTTTCCATTTTATTTGTGTTTCTTATTCTTTATCGTTCCGTTAGTTGATGTCGCACCCTCGGGCGCATCAAATAAATAAATACACTTTTGACACGAATTATGAGAGAACGATAGTAATTATGTGATTGCAGAAGTTGGAAGAGGAGATCAACAACGGCACTTCTCTCAATCTTCACATTCTCTCTAAACAGCCTTTCGTCGATGCAAATGGAGTTGTCGACCCGAAGAAATCGTTCCTCTTCGTGTATGCATTGGATGGAAATCATGTGCCGAAGAGAGGAAATGAACTCCTAGAGTGAGTAGTAGTTATAAGAGTTATGCGAGTCACGAGGAAACGGGGTAAGAAAACACAAATTATAAGAAAGATACGTAAGAATATGGACAGAAATGCATTCACTTTTCCTTGCCGCTCTTGGTTTGTGATGACGAACAAAGTGAATGAAAAAAAGAACAATAACGTCAATATCTATTATCGAATGAACTGCAGGTTGCGTCAATTTTGAATCCATTCAGATCTCTGTCTCCTCATTCCGCTCTTCTCTACCAAACTTCTGGCAAGATATCTTCTTTCTCTGCTGCCCAACCCGGACTCTCACTGTCGTATTTCGGTTAGAATTTAATTGAGAAAGCTCAAAAAAGTTCTACTCCTCAATAACGAAGAGTATATTTTTTTCTCTTTCAGATCTCTTCTGGATTGTCTTCGGTCTTCTCATTCTCGTCGCTCTCTTCATCACTTGTTGCGTAGCCCACTCGGTATTGAAAAGGTCGGTTGATGTTTGATAGCGTCACTAGTTATTAATACAAATGATGAGAGAGATCGAGAGATGGAGAGAGTAAAATGTACCCGCGCGCTATCTCTGTCTTCTCTCGCTCTCTCACACACAAGAGACAGAGGGGAGTGTCTCCAGCCATAGCTCAGTTGGTAGAGCGGAGGACTGTAGATCCTTAGGTCATTGGTTCGAATCCGGTTGGCTGGAATTCTTTTTGCCGATTTTTGTTGGTTTCATCATCATTAGGAAATAGCATATAAACGGAATATAATTGTTATAGACGTCGTCTGCGTGAATTGGAGAAGGAGTATATGGTGGATGGAATGAGACCTCGACCTTACGATGTAGAGAATATTCCGAGAAGCACTGCACAGACTGTGTTGTCTTCGAGGAGAATGGCAGAGGCGATGTGAGATGACAAATGAGAAGCCGATGATGAACTTTCTTTATTTCAGTCCCTCGGAAGATCGACTGAGTCGTACTTCCAATCGATCCGACACAACTTTCGTGTTCGCTAACAGTGTAAAAGACGAGAATTCACTACGAAGATCCATTGGAAGATCAAAGGTTAGGAAAATTTGAATTAAGAAATAAATTTATAGTGATAAATGCGTCCTTTTCAGGTGCAAGATTCGTCGAGCCAACCCTAATCCGTCCACTAATTAGTCCGTTCTTCTCTAATATCGGGTGCATTCTCACTAATCATTTCGTCCATCTCAATCAAGTGCTCATATCATCACAATTCGCTCATTCATTCCACTCTTTCACTTCTATTTCCGTCTTTCCCCTCAATTTTCCTGAATCTTGTCATCCAATCCCGAGTTACTCCATTTCAACCCCCGTTCACTCTTTCCCGCGCTGCAATATACACAATAAACGGTTCATATTACTTTACTTCGATCCTTCTTTCACATCCTATTTCTCTGAGGTAGGTGGGCGAGATATCCCCAGTTGGCAGGAATATTTCCGTGTCGAGAAGATCGAGTCATTCTAGTCAATTCTCCCTCGGGCAGCAACTCCCAATTGTAGAAGCACACTAAACAAAAAGAGTTGGAGCAAAACTCGATACGGGTCTCAAACGGCTTACAACCTCGTAGCGGAATACGATTATTGTGAGTGCTGGAAGTTATTGAAATGAAATCAAACCCTTCATTAAATACCATGGCTCTGATTCAGCACTCACACTAACCGTTTCTAAAAAAACGACCCAGATTTCCGACAACGTAGCAGAATAATAACAAGATCTGTCGAGGACCACATCTTGAGATACTGTGATCAGACATGGATCAGGGCCCTAATTGTGATTAAATGGATATAGCAGAACTGACCAGAAGGAGTGATAGCAACAAGTAGTAGAAGAAGAGTGGCGAGAGTAAAGATGGACGAAGTCATCGGAGGTCTCGATTGAGAGGAGTCGAAATGAGTGAAATGACGAGGGAGAAGGAGAGATATAGGGAAGCGAGAACAAACAAGGATGACTAGATGTGAGCATTTAGGTGAAGAGGAAGAAGAGGAAGGGGAAGAAGAGGGGGAGGTACGAGGCACTTTAAGTTGCAGGAGGAGGGGTGACTAATGATCCATGGATCACAATTAGACTACACCACATGATTCCATGATGAGCCTAGTGCCCGAAACGCGTCTGACCCGATAAATCTGATCCAACCCTTCATGTACATACTCGTATGGCTATAATTCAGCTCTCTAACTAACATGATTCCATACCCAGAAAGGTGTCAGGGTGAGAGTAGAGTCTCAAAAACAAATGATTTTCATTTCATTTCTTATTGACGCGTCGCTAGTGACCAGTCAAATTGATTCAACTTTTTGTGAAGGAATGAAAATGAAAAGTTGACAAGAGATTAGTTGATCTCATTTCTCTCTACGCCGAGATTCGGAATCAGTGAAGAAAATTAGATGGCATGAATTTCACTTCTTCTTATTCGGCCCCACAATCCCCCATTGTCAACTTTTTGACCCCATATTGAAAAGTCGACTTGTTGAAAATGAGTGGAGTCGACCGTTGAATTGAAATCAACGCGTTGAAATGATTCCTTGTCAACTTTTTGATTTCGATTAGTCAGTCAATATCGAGACTCTTGGTGAGAGAAGAGAGGGCTAACTCCAAAAATGTATGTAATGTTGACGGGAATGTGGAACGATATGATTCAGATCTTCTTCTGGTTTTATTGTGTCGACATGAATCTCGACGGCCTACACATACGTCGGAATAACTAGAAAGTGAGATAATCACAGGGAAGATGGGTAAACTCGTAGATCTATCAAATTAATTTCTGGCTAAATAAAGTTCGATGCAAACGAAACTCATTGTCTAATAAGAAGAGTTTAGAGAGAAATGTCGTCGAAGTTTCCTTGACTTTGCTAAAGATTCGAGGTCAGTCACTCGTTTCTTCCAACGAGAAGCTTTTGCCTCAAAGTATCAACATTGGAAACTGCCAAATCCTTCTTCTCACCGTGAAATCATCGTAGATATTGTCGATGTTCTTCTCGATTTCTTTCACGTAGTCGACCATCTTTGCCACCTAGAAAATAATCGATCCCCGAGGTTACAATGCCTGCACTCGAAGTGATTACAAATAGGAAAGGTTTCTCTCACAGATTATTGAATGATGTCACTTGTTCCAACCCAAGTGTTTTTTCTCAGTGTAACTAGATTTGTCAAATTCCTTAGCCTATTTACCTTATCATCGAATGAGAGAGTGCTCATAATTCCCTCGTCATCATCGATTTCTTCTTCAGATTGTTGTTCTTTGTCCAAATCGAGATGAAGTTTGCGGGCTGATTCATTCCATTTCATCTCTCCTTTTCTCTTTCTTCTCACCTTGTTTCATCAATTTCTGTCTCTCTTCGGGATATTCTTGTAACACATTCGAAACGTCGTCTCTTGTCAGACAATAAACATCGGCGTACCCAATCGCCTGCAAATGAGGAATACAAGTAATTGTATTTATCCATTTTCCGTCATCCGTCTTTGAGAACACAACAAGTTCCAACCATCTACTCTGAGCGCTAACTCTCTTACATTTAGATGCCAAAATCTAGATAGCCCAACTTTCTTTGATTCAAGAAGCTTTACTCTCAACTCTTTAAAATTCATGTCCAATCTCGTCAATAGAGTTTCTAGAGAATAGAGTTTCTAGAGTTCGTGCTCTGTGTCTCACTCTCAAATTGAACTCACTCTCAATGCGAGACTTCTCTTGTCAGTACTCAATCCAGGAACATAGATGATACTCAATTCTCCGAATGTCGACCCTTCTCCCATCTGAAACAAATGTATTTGAAGCGTTACGAGTGTTTTCCCTACTCTTATCCGTTGACTCGGTTTGGTTGGATCTTCAATCACAGCCAATCCTTCCTTCACTATGTACATTGCTTGTGATCGTTCTCCCAACTACAATTGTTATCCAAGTGAGGTTAATACAACCCAAATGTCGTCTTTCTGATCTCTCTCTCCTCATTCTCAATAATCATCATTCTCAAACAAATTCTCTCATCATTGCTCACTTGGCAAATGTAATCCCCCGGTGAATAAAGTTGTTGTCGCAGTTTGAGAACCAATTCGTAGATGAAACCGTAGTCACAATTCTGAAATCGATTGATATTTCAATATGTTGACGGGTGAGATACCTGGAACAGCTTGGCCCGTACGAGTGTCTTCATGTGAACGTGAACAGCCAGCATTCCTTCCAGACGAGGAGGAAGATAAGCAAGGGCTTCCTGGACCGAATATCGATTAATTTCTTTCCATTGTTGAAATAAAAACAGGGAAATATAGTTAACCTTCTCATTGTCCATGTGGTTGTACTCGAATGTGTATTTGAGACAATTCTGCGCCCGAACTTGCAGTCGCTTCTCCACTTTCCTCCAATTTTTATCGATTTGGATTTGAAACTAATCGATAATCATTTTTTTTTCTCAAAACTGTCCCCTCACTCACCGATATTTCATGTAGAATTTGCATCTATCGAGCATCGTCTGGAATGCCGTTCGTTCCTCGTTGAATTCAGACACAACTGAACCGACGGCGCCCAGAATTGTAGCGAATACGAAGACTCCGAAGAGAGTATCCACCACCTCGAGCATGTTCTGAGCTGAGTTCGCCGGCCACGGCTGCAGTAAAAAGTGTGAAACATTCTTGCAGAATCGCCTCTATTGCCTCTTTCAGAACTTCTTTCCCTTTAGTTTTAGATACATTCACCCACTCCCAAATAAGTGAAAAGTATTTGGTAAACAAGTAAAATTGTCTACTTGTTGTCCGCACGTCGTGATTGTGAGTGCAGACCAATAAAGACTCATCGCGTATTCTTTAGAGAAATTTGTGAACGAAAGTAGACGAGATCTAGAATGGAACAAGTATAATAATGGACAGAAGAGGGTCAACCTCGGTTTCCAGTAGTCCTGCATCTCTTGAATGTAACTATCACGATTATCGGCGTCTGTTTCGTTGTAGATGCAACTCTCAAAGATTATTCCATATTGAAAGGTCACGATTTCAGACATTCGATTAAAACAAATTCATAGAAACAATTAAAACAACAAAAAAATCATAGTTAATTTAATTTAAACACATCTATAAAAAATACTCACTTCGATGTCAGACATGAAGATGCCGCAGTTCGATATGAACACATCAAATACCTTGGTATACCCGAATATAAAATCGGTCGGAACGGCATCTGAATTTTCAAGCAACAAAAGGTTGGAATGAATTATAAACGGACTGTCTATTCCTTGAAGAAGTGAGAAGAAAAAGTAGATACAAGCATTCCAATGGAAGATAACATAACAACAAGTAACGAGATAGAGCAATTTGCTGATGTTCTGATTCTTCGTCGTTAATCTGGCATATAATATTAAATGTACTAGTAATTTAATTGATTAAACCTCTGTTCGGTCATCTCAACGAAATCGATCGCTCGATATATTTTAAGTAATCGATTGGTACGAAGAAGTGAACAATAGGGAATAGCGACGAGGAGAATATCAATGGGGAAAACAGCCGCGACATCGACGTAAATTCGATTACTGCAACCCGGAAATTGAAATTAAGAACAATGTTAGAATTATCAGGAAAGCAAACGTGTAATGTTTTACAAATTGAGAAAATAAAACCTTGTTTGAGCAGAACCAACTTACGTTTCTCTATATTGGTGCCATCTTTCTAGTGCTCCTCTTTTCTCGCTTCCATTCTGCATGAAAGCTGCAAGAAAAAAGAATGGAACTACGCAAACACTGTTTACATAAAATGAATAATATAACTCACTGTATTTCATCTGCACCACAATGTCCAACGCGTAGATAATATCAGTGCAGAAGTTGATGCCAACCCATGGCCAGAAGGCTTCGTTGTACACCTGACGATGACGGTCTCATGGACATCAAATGAGTCAGAATATCGATTCATTACGACGCCCAAACTCCAGAAAGGGATCAGGGGGAAAAGAGTATGTAGCAATAATGGGCGGCCCTCTCTAACACAAGTGCTAGCTCCTGACACCATTCTGGAGCTTTCGAATTCTTTCGACTATTCTTTCTTTTTTAGTATTACTCACGTCATCGAAGATGAAAATGGCAAGAGCGAGACAATTGTAGACAATACAAATGACGATGAGAAATGTCCAGTAATAAGCAAGAGAAGAATTGGGATGAATGGCAAATGTGAGAACTTCTCTGAAAACAAAAGAGATTAGAAGAAAAGATCGACAACTGTTATTAGTGGTTCGATCTCTTCCACTATTTTCACTCACACGAGAGCCTTGATAAAGAATCGTTTAATGAATGAAATTCCGGTTGGTTCGACGTAATTTTCCGATGGAACCGTCCCGTCTTCTTCAGGTGGACCCGCTCTTTCTAAACAAATTGAATTACGTTGCAATATCTATAGCTATATATTTCAAGTGATTATGGTTAAACAAGTCTTATATCCTCCAATTCTCACTAATCTCATCTCTCACCTTCCATTTCCATATTTCTCGCAATGGGGAAAACCCGTTGATCTGCATTGTCAATCTCACTCAGTTCTTCATGGCGAGGAGCGAGATTTTTGATGACTTTTCGAGCCATCTGAGATGGGCAAAGACAGATTATCCCTTTATATTAATACCAAATAGGCTAAGAGAAAATAGATACTACGAGTTGTCGAACCACCAGGGATGCAGCTACTCTATACTAACGGTAGGGTATCTAACTATTAGTAGAAAGACAGTTTTGCTGCTGGAAGACGATGCATTCATAATTCGTTCTGCTTACCATTCTTGCACCCTCAATCGATTCTCATTCCCTTTGTCTTCTTGTTGATTTCCCTCGCAAATTAGGATTTCGAAATGGAAAAAAGTAATTTGTGTCACTCACCATTGCATTTTTGACAACTGCTGCGAATCCTCCGCCTCGTTGAAGAACATGGAGAGATTCACGGCGAAGTCGCTCCATCTCCAACACTTCCTTCAATAAAAGAATCAAGAATGGAGGGAGACCTTCCCCTCCATCATCTACTCTAGGGTTTCCCTCTCTTCTACACAGAGAACAAATTATCTTCAATGTCGAAATCTGTTTCTAGATGAGAAAGTTTGTGAAATTGAGAGAGTATACTTCTATAGAAGGATAAATCTCATGAATATAAGATAGTTGGAGTCTCTAGACGTCGATATATAATTAGTATGATAGTTCTCGCTCTCTTCCACTCACTGCTCCTCTTCTCTCAGTTGGATCTGCAGTGAGTATTGAATTGAGTCGAACGTGTCGACCAAAGGCTCCTCCATCGGCAGTTAGACCCCATCCCTGCAACACAATTATTATGAATACAAAAAAAGGTTTATTGTATGCGAGTAATAACTAAAAATACCGCTCAAAAGATAAATAAATTGCCAAATTTTCCATTTTTGCGAATTACAAACGATTGAACGAGAGTGATGTGGAGATGTGTCTTCATTTGAGAGTGGATATCACTCAGCCCTGATTGGACACACTTCTCAAGTGGGCCACTCCCTTCTCTCTCTCTCTCTCTCTCTCTCTCTCTCTCTCTCTTCACCTGTCTCTGTCCTCCTTCCTCATTGAAACTCATCGAGGTGTGAAGTGAGAGAACTTGCGAGAGACTCGAATTCTGTAGGATAGTCTGCCATCGAGTTGTCATTCGACTCATGTAGAAGAATCGTCGATTCTCCATCTCGACCACTAACTGACTTTATTCCCCTCCCTTCCCCTCCCCTCCTCCCTTTTCGACTAACCTGTTATTACTAGAGACTCCTCTGGGGAATTGAGGCAAGAGATCGAGGGGCACTTTGATGATAGGGATTGTGGCTTAGTGAACTTGAGAGAGAGAGAGAGAGATCAGAGGAGAAAGAGATGAGTCTCGTTGTTGTCATGCCAACTTGTCTCGTCTGCCATCGATAATGGAAGAGATTCCCTTGATGGAAAGAGGAAACGAGATTAATCTCCCCCCTTTCACACAATTAGAAGAGATTGGAATGGAAGAGACAAAGATGGGTCAGAAAGGAAAAAATGTCACGGAAAGATCTCTCTTCCATGCTTTCTATCGTACTTTTGGATGAAGATTCGCCACTCGAATGCTACTACAAACGAATTTGCTCGGTGAGTGGACAACTGAATGAAGACTAACTATGTTTGTATGTATGTATTTATCAAATTGATACTTTACATTTAAATGAGATGAGAACGGATGACTAACTGGGAAGGAAACGGTGTTGTAAGGTCCCATCTACAATGTAAACTTGTAGATGGGTCGATGCATCGGCATCAATTTCGACTCTTCAGACGTTCGAATGCGATTGGTGTCATACATGACTGTTTATCCACTTCTATTCATTGGCAAGTTTAATTCTATTTGTATACATTATATGTAGACTTGCATGTTTATCACCTTATGGTATCGATATAGAGAATGACCAGTGAAGATAAAAAGTTCCGCTTATTCACAGGTGTCTACTTCGTGGTATACGTCGGATATTCCGTAGTTTTCTCTACTTCGATGCCTCAAACTCTCGCTGTTTCAATTACAATCTTCATGTTCCACGTTCAAGCTCTTATCTCCACAGTAAACAAACAATTATTAACTTTTTATTTTAAAAAAAATATTGAATTGAGGTCTTCGTTGTTCAATGGCAGAAAACGGGGAGCATTCGACGATTCATCGAGTGTCTCAAAATGCCACAGAATGTTCGTAAATATATTTTTAATTTAAGTTGAGTATAATTGCAGGGTCAAGGGGTGAATCGATATCGTCATTCTCTCCTGAAACAATTAATGGCTGCATTCACAATGACAATTCTCGTACTTCTCTACACAATCGCCAAGTTTGGCATATTTATGAGCGGGAAAAACATAACTTCGATCGATAGGATTGTTATTGAAGTGAGAAACACAACGAATTCGCAGTCCTTTTCTCGAATTCTCTCGATTTCAGTCATTTGGAAGTCGAGGCTCTTACATAATTCCACTGATATCTCAAGAATATAATTTGTTTGTCTGGAATCTCTCCATTCTTCTCTATGTTTTCTGTGTGGAAGTGACGTTTTATGAAATCCGCTACTTTAATCGATCGATTCGCTCGGTAAAAAGAGGAAGCTTGATTTTATTTATAAATTTAATTCCATTAAGTTGAGTGGAATAAGTGAGGATTCTTTGTGTGCTGAGATTTCAACAGCAATCAAGAAACACAGTGACATTGCAATTGCTGTGAGATCACTCGATAGAATATTCAAGGTGACCATATCGGCCATTTCATCGTTGCAAATAACTCATCTCTAATCTCTACTTCCCTGCCTGTCAAACACAACAAAAACTTCAATACAATTTTACCAATTCTACAAGTCTAACTCGAAGGCAAAGTTGTATTGTTTTTTTAAACATTAATTATTTACTTACAGCATTAGCAACATTATATATTTTCAGAGATTTGCCTTTATGATGATTGCCTCATCAATTCCTTCTCTTCTCTTCTGTCTTTATGTCGTCTTTTCAAGGCTCAATTCAAGTATAGAAGAGAAGGTTTTCTTCAATGCGAAAGTCGGATCAAATTTTCAAATCATCAGTTAATAATGGTGCCCGCTCTTCTCTATCTCCTCTACTCCTTCTTTTCCCTCACAACTGTACCGGCGAAACTTCACGATGAAGTAAGAAGAATTATCAACAGAATATTCCGCTCATTCTTGCAGATAACGAAAACAAAGTCGGCATTCTACGAAAATACTCAAATCTGGTTTCCCTACAGACCATCCGTGAGACGAAATTCATCTCTATATTTTAAGAGAGCATCCACGAGAGGTCGGGCATGCTCACGGATGGCTTTTTTGCAACCTATCTCGATAACTTTTTTATGAAGTCAGTATCCGGAGTGCTGATATTTGGCCAAGTAACTAAGGATCTGGGTCCCGTACGGAAAAGTTACAGTAACCCCAGGTTCTGATATCGATTTTTTTCGAGTTTTAAAAAGTAGCTTTTTATAGTGGTTCTAGATGTAATTTGCGAAAAAAAATACGAATAAAACTAATTTGGAGGTGATCTGACAACCGTAAAGGGTCAAAATTTTAATTTTATTCTGTTTTTCGACCGTCCTGAGAAAAAAATGCACATGTCCTCTGAACCATTTTGTGATTTTTGGATTCTCCATCAAAAACTGTATTAAGAAATTCACTTTTTGAAACAGGAGCTGCGCTGCCGATATTCGTAAATGATGTCTGAAAGTTCGGATATTAGCGGACCTTTGCGCTTGTATGACGATATTTCTGTTCCTGATTGCGAAATATCACATGTTTCAAGTGATATATTATTCGCCTGCGATGCCTTGAACATGGATGACGTGATGGTTTCATCACCAGCTGGAAAAAATTTCAACATTTTTTTCGACCATGAACCCGGGTTCATGGAATTTTAGAAAAAAATTTTTTTTCAAAAGATGACGTACCAATGTGAAATGTGTTCATTACTTGAAATGGAATGTGTGTGCACCGTATTTGACGATAAAAGTGTTAGATACGCTCAGAAATAATGTGTTTGTATTGAATTTTACTCTGTGTTCTTCTTTCGTAAGCTGCATCATGATAGTCAAATATTGAGATAAATATCGTCATACAAGCGCAAAGGTCCGCTAATATCCGATCTTTCAGACATCATTTGCGAATATCGGCAGCGCAGCTCCGGTTTCAAAAAGTGAATTTCTTAACATAGTTTTTGATGGAGAATCCAAAAATCACAAAACGGTTCAGAGGACATGTGCATTTTTTTCTCAGGACGGTCGAAAAACAGAGAAAAATTAAGATTTTGACCCTTTACGGTTGTTATATCACCTCCGAAGTAGTTTTATTCGTATTTTTTTCGCAAAATACATCTAGAAACACTATAAAAACATACTTTTTAAAACTCGAAAAAAATCGATATCGGAACCTGGGGTTACTGTAACTTTTCCGTTCGGGACCCAGACCCTTAGTTACTTGGCCAAATATCAGCACTCCGGATACTGACTTCATAAAAAAGTTATCGAGATAGGTTGCAAAAAAGCCATCCGTGGATATCCCATATCAGCCCCGGCCTCTCGTGGATGCTCTCTTAAATAATCGTGTTGAGGTGTACAATGCTGCAATTGCTTTCTGTTCTCATCTCGATCAGACAAATTTGGGCATCTCAATCTGGGGATTCGCCCTTCTATCGAGACCACTTATTCTTACGGTATTAAAGATTACCCTTGAGTGTGATATTACCCCATCTCCTCTTGCAGACTCTCTCAGTGATGGCCACATGTCTCGCATTTCTATTGCAGTTCAGAGGTTACGAAAGTCGTCATCCTCATTGTCCATGCAATTGTTCTACGCTTTGATATCATCGATGCTTAACCAATTCGTGCACGAATTGATTATATGGTGACCATGTTCACAAAAAAATGAATTATCCTTCGATTAGATATGCGAATAAATATGGGGCAGGCTCAAAAGGTTTACACGATTTGTGCTGTAAATTTCGGTCTCTCGGATCTTTGTGCTACAAACATGTTCACACATGGAGCGCATCTGTACTCAATATACATTGTAGCAGTAAAAAAAGAAGTATCAGTCCCGTGAAACCGTTTACAAACGCGTCGAATTAGAAATGTTTTGCATTGCTTTTAGTTCCTCATATGAGCGCATTTCACGAGAAGGGAGACGATCGACACGTTTCAAAATTCCCATGACAAGAAAAAAATGGAGCTACATTTCTCGTCACGCTCAAGGTTAATAACTGGAGCCTTTGCATTGCACTTCCCAGAATTCCAGTGTCGAATCGTGGTTTTCCTGATGTATTATTCTTTTTTGAGTTCCAACCTAATTAGAAAATTTGTTCAACTTTTGAATCGCGTTGAATCGATGAAAAAGCTCCTTCTACTCGATTAGTCATGGGGATGTTGGCAGATCAATGATGCAATTATCAACTAACTTCCAACTGTTTGTAGTGAGACGAAACTCCATCTCCCTCTTTCCCTCCTCCCCTTTCCTGTTTTTCGATGTTACACTAGGCATCCTGAGAAATTATAATTTTAATTGAAATTATAGAGAGTCCTCCATCTTTTGGTAACGGACCGTTCTACAGATCGCTTGCATTTCTCATTCACGCTGTGTTTTGTTGAAACCCTCATATTGAGACACCAATAGCGTCATATTGTTGCGTTTTCAGTATTGTAGAGATCGAGTTGTTCATTCAGAGATGTTCGCAATCGATTTTCTGTTCATCGCCTACTGTATCTACGTTCCTCTACTACTTTCCCTATATTTAGCGGAGATTTATGTGGTCATCAAGGTGTATCAATAGCAAATATTTAATGGATCATCTCCATATTTTAGCCCGGTTCTCGAATCCGTGGGTCATACTACACTTTGTTCGTTGCTTGTAGTCTTGCGGTAAGATTTTTTTTAAATATAACTTCAAATTGATGCTAATAGGTTCTTCAGGACGTAATGTTTGTTATTTCGTCGTTTCACGAATTTCGCATTGCAAAGTTTGCACTGGTCAATTCGATCTTCGAAGGCAGTCAAACGGATATAACGACAAAAATTAGAATGACGTAAAAATTGTGTTTATCGACCCGTTGATGTGAAATGGGATTCTTTTACCGTGGAACTTTTACCGTAATATAGAAAATGTGTGGATACGTGCGAATTTGAAGGCTTTCCTATATTTGTCCAGTAATTCAAGATTTTCTCAATTGTGCGATCGCACTTAATCGACTTACTTGTGTGCTCAGACCAATGCAGCAAGAGAGGGTACGATAAATATTATTTTGTTTAAAAATAGTTTTCACAAATATAACTTTAATTACATGCCAGGTATGGAGGTGGTTAAATTGCATCATAATCCCTTCCGTTTACATTTTCGCTATATCACTCTTTATTCTACCTTCGTTCAGGTTTTGCACTCCGTGTTTCGGAGACTTACACAAACCTTTTTTTTCAGGAATCTTACATACGTGAGAGTGAACATCGGAATGTATCCTGTGTATTATGTGCACACGGACACAAAACTATTTCCATGGGTAAACCATCATAGCAAAAACGGCAAATTCAGATTAGGTTTAGTTCAAAGCTCATCTTGTTCTGGTCATAGAATCAATCTGTAGCTCTATTATAACTTCCATCATTTATATCATAGCCTCTATCAAAGTTGGTAAAATAAAATCAATGGTAAGTTTTCTCCTGTTACTCTCCCCCTTCTTATATTTTGTAGGATCGACGTCTTCTCATTGTTTGTCTCACAAACTTCGTACTCAACTTACCAGGCGTCGCGTTACAGGTTACCATCATAACTTTCATATTACATTTTGAAAATGTGATATGTGTTGATCAGGCAATGTTGGAGTTCTTATCGTACACAGATGAGGGTCTCCTCATTCTCTACTATCAGTTAGGATGGGTTATTGATATGAGATGGAAGGCGTTCAATCGAGATGTTCAAACGAAAAGGCTTACCTAGACTTTCACAGGTTTCTGTGCGCCTATAATGTTGTTCGCAATCAATTCTAAATTACGAAAGGAGATTCTTCTCATGTTCAAATTTACAAACCTTGCAGCGTACGTTTTTATGTACATCGTAGAAATGGAATTGCCATATTTCAGGCAAATTGGTCCTACTTCCGATACTGTGGCGCCATTTCGATCTGGAGAAACACAGAAAAGAACACTTCCAAGGAATACTGATGAGAGAAATGTTTCGCAGACTAATTAAACAAATTTCTGTTCCTGATTAAAGACATTATTTAATTCGAATCTCACTCATCTTTCGGATAATCGTAAAACAACTTGAATAGTTTTTTCATATGTATTCATTTATACTATTTATAATATAAATTATACCGACATACATTTGTCATTATTGCGGTTTCGAATTTTGTTTCACTTCATATATCATAATAATTCATATATTATCCTTCACCATTTTCCCGTAATGTTTAATTTCGTTCTGTTCTCGTCACATAATTCACGTCCATTTTGTAGTCGTCTCTTTCAATTCGTATTTGTACGATGACTTGAAGCAATGACATCATCATTGGGGATATTCGATATGCGACAACAATGGCTGATCACTCTCAATAACTGTGACATATATCTTTATTTCGCTTCTCGATATTGTGATTTGCACTTTGTTGCTTAGGAGAATCTCAACACAAAAAAAGACTGGAAAAAACGAAACGAAGTTCGTAAAACAAACAATTAGAATACGGCGATCCTATAAGAAATAGCAATAATCAACTGGCTAATAGTGGGGGAAACTCACCATTGATTTGATTTCGCCGACATTGATCGTAGTTACGATGTAAAAAGATAGCAGTTATGGCAGAGGTACACATAATTTCCAATACAAAGACTCGATGAGCATTGAACTGAACCTCGTTCGAATTTTCGTTTCTAATATCAAAGTTTACCCATGAAAATAGTTTTAAGTTCGTGTCGAAATAGTAGACATCATAGTCTCCCATTTCCACTCTCACTTACAGAAGATTCCTGCAAAATATGGTTTACAAATATCTCCCAAACACGGATTACAAATCCTGAACGAAGGAAGTAATTATGAAGCGGTTTAACCACTTCCATAAATGAGGTGTAATACAATTTATAAATTATGAATTTTTACCTTACATTTTCTTGCTGTATTGGTCCACAAGATATGGCGCAATTAGAAGAGTAGTGTAGATACTCTAAGCGATAACGAGATAATTGATTGCGAAAAATTTGTATTGCAACTTATACAATCTCAAAATGATGGAACTCAAGGCTGTGATCTATCAAGCTTCTAATTATAACATCCTACTGGTTTTCTCATATACTTTTTTCGCAAAGATTAAAGAGAAAATATGATTCAATTGGAGAAATATTGCATTATGAATAATGTATTATGTAAGCAGTAACAAACAATGTAGGACTATACATTTTCAAATGAGGGTTGAGGTGAAGAGATAGAACGTGCGGAAAGACATATTCGGATGGAATTAATACTCGATTGAACAACTTCCTACCCTGAGAAGTAGTATCTACATAACGACCTTCCGTTTTTCGCGGAGACTGCCGAATATAACTCAATCAACGGAAAGATATTTCTATCTTACGACTCCACGTAACCACTTTTGGATAATTAATTCGGACATCATTATGAGAAGATATATCAAATAATTTGAAAAGCATTGTGTCAGAAAAGAAAAATTTGGATGGCGAGTTAGCGTAATATTACCAGAAACTCGATGACACTCACTTCGATTCCTTCTCATGCTCGTTTCATCGACTGATAAACCTTTTTTAATGCTAAACCGCGGCTACTTGGAATTTACGGAATCAAAGATAGAGGTACCTTTGATTGAATTAAATTCAGCAATCTCGCGAAAAAAAACGGAAGGTCGTTATGTAGATATTGAGGGTAGGTTGTCGTTCAATAGGATCTTAATTTCATCCGAGTAATTTTTTCCACACTTTTTTTTCTCTCAATCCAAGAAGCCAAATGTTTTTGTTATTGATTAGACATGACCTTATTACTTACTTACTTACTTAGTAGATCCATCTTCAGCGGCGTGGATCACAGTTCCTCCAATTGCTTGGCGTCTTTCATTTTTCACATCCTCACCAAATTTACATTTACATTTACATTTAAACAACTTTATCAGCTGGTTTTGGGTGTTAAAGCTGGGTTGCCATGAGAGATCTCCATTGCTTTCGATCGTTTCTTGCGAGTTGCACGAATTGTGGTCCAGCAGCGTTGACGAAATCATCTCTCCATCTCTTTGCCGGTCGGCCTCGCTTCCTCTTCCCTCTTGGGGTCCAATCGAGCATCTTCCGATTCCACCGATAATGGCTTTGATTCGAGATTCTTTCTACCCATATCCATTTCCGTCTTTCCGCCTCTCTAACTACATCCTTCAATTTAGTGATGTCACGGATCCGCTCATTTGTGACGTGATCAAATACGGTAATTCCAATCATTTTGCGTTCTAGTTTGCGCTGAGCGACGGAAAGAATTTGTTTTTCTCGTTTACAGAGGTACCAAGTCTCGGAACCATACAAGAGTGCGGGTAGAACTACACCGTCGAAAAGGCGCTTTTTGAGTGACATGGGGGACCCACGTTTCCGAAAGAATTCGGAGTATTTGTAAAATGCCCAATTCGCGCTTCTAACCCGCCTGTGAACTTCTCCCACAAACCTATTGGGACCGAGAATGACTTCTTGCCCCAGATATACCACCTTGTCTACCGTTTGCACTACCTCACCTCCCACTACGACCGGCCTGCCCATTGGATTTGTCGTTAAAGCGACAGTTTTTGAGCCATTTAATTGCAATCCCACCTTCAGTAGTTCCCGTTCTAGTTCCTTTACCATAGTTTGGACTTGGCGTGAGTCATGGGAGATTATTACACAATCATCTGCATAGAGAATGTGGGAGAGATATTCGCCGTCTATACATACTCCCTTTCGGTCCCATTTTACCCTGCGGAATACCGTATCAAGCACCGAGACGAAAAGACGCGGGCTTAATCCATCACCTTGGCGCACCCCCCTTCCGATGTTAACCTCCACCGCTTTCCCATTGACAACTATGGAACTTTTACTCTGAACTGTGAGTATCTGCAAGAATCGGGTATACGTTGAATGCACACCGTCATGTTCCAGAGCAGATAAAACGGAACTACACAGGACAGAGTCAAAAGCCTTGCTAACGTCTAGGAAAAGGAGATAGAGAGGGCGCCTGTATTCCCTGCAATTTGAGATGAGAGTATTGAGAATATATATACCATCTACAGTGGAGTGCCCGGCGCGGAATCCCTGTTGCTCTCGCGATCTTTGATCATCGAGTGAGCGACCAATTCTATTGTTGATAACGGCAGTGAGGGTCTTTTGAATAACCGGGAGGAGAGATATGGGACGGTAGTTTTTGGGAGTTGTTTTATCCCCGCCTTTATGGAGTAATATTGTTCGACTGTCGCCGAATCCGCTTGGAATAATACCCTCTATGAGAATTCTATTGAAGATATGAGAATTCTATTGAAGAATTCTATTGATTAAAGATGTATGGAATTAAATTCAAAAATGATAACTGCATAATCTACTAAACATAATATTTACTTGAAGTACACAACTCGAAACATCAGACAAATACTACAGGGGGTGAGGAAGAGAGGTAGATCAGTGAGAGAGTGTGTGTCTCGTCTGATCTAATCGATAGAGACGGGAGGGAATGAGAGGGTGTTGGCATGTTACCACACGTAGCAGGACGAACCCGGCTTCTCTCAAGGAAATATTCAAAAAAATTGCGCCAAAACGCCGTGCTAATGTGATCGTCCTCGAGTTGTTGGTAATTATATCGCCATCATAATTATGATCCTCTTTTCTAGCACACTACTATTTATTTATTGTTTGTGTTTTAAAAAAAAGGTAAAGTTGCTACCGGAATCAAGAGGACTTTACGTCGACAAGCGACCACACAGAGAATGAATATACTAAGATGAGACACCGAGTATATGATATACTCAATATTGAGTATATGCGCGCGCCGAGAGAGCGTGCGAAAACGAGAGAATATACTCAATATTGAGTATATCATATACTCGGTGTCATATCTCAGTATATAATATACTCAATAGTAAGTATATTCATTCTGGGTGCACTCTGCCGGGGCTGACCGGTAAGGCCGGTTGCTGCACAGATCTACGTATCCCCTGCTGATCAGGCTTCTGGGGCACGTTACCTTTCGCAATCAAAGTTGCTACCAATTTTACCGACAACGAGGCGATGGAAGGCTTGGTGAACCTGGGCGGGGGTCGAACTCGTGACCCTTCGTCTGACAAGCAGTGCCTTACACCACTAGGCCATCCACCCATTTTTTTGTTTGTGTTTGATCTTCTCATAATGATGTCTGAATGAATTCTCCTAAAGTAGTTACATGGAAAAATCGGACTCGTACGAGATATCGTTAAAGGTGATTGAATTAGATCCTGCAGTCCCCCGCGAAAAACGGAAGGTTATGTAGATATCACTTCTCAGAGAAGGAAGTCGTTCAATCGGATCACAATTCCCACCGAATATGTCTTTCCGCACGTTGTTTCTCTTCATCTTTCGAGTGAGCAATCTAAGACTCACGTTGACGATTTAAAAAAAAATTATTGATTACTATTAGCCGATTCATATTGCGTTTTTTCACGATTGAATTCCATTTCTCTTTGCGAAAAAAGTCTGACTATATCTCGAGAAGATTTTATTCCTTTTCAGCTGAATTCAGCCTAAAAATATAATTTCTCTTTAGATGGTACATCTCCTTTCTTTTCCTCGATATCTCGAAAGAAGAACACTCGGGTATGATGAATTTATTTGACTACTTACGAGGTCGGGGTACGGAAAGATAAGAAACAAGAGTTATGGGTGAGCTAATGCGGCTAGACAATTTTGTTGTTATTTTTTTGGTGGTTCTTGGAATTAATGATATCTCATTTTTTAACCTTAAAAACTCTTCGAAAATCAACAGGAAAATAATTTCAAAACATTTCCGATGATTTCTCTTCTCAATCTCAATAGAAAATGGAGTAGTGAGGAAATAAATAAGTAGCCGACAAAGGAAAGATCGTATTATCCCTTAGAGGTAAGTCAAACTTTTCGAACTCTCCGCCCAACAGTGTGGAAGGATTTCTGCACTACCGTAAAATTTTTCCCTATTGATTGATTTTTTTCGGGAGAACTCGAGACTCTAGTGCGATTTAACTCCTTCTTGTCTGTACTATTCCTCGTTCTGTTATAAAGATTTTAGATAATTAAAATGTTTCCAATCGATTATCTCTTCATCGTCTATTGCATTTATCTTCCATTTCTCATATCTCTCTACATCATTGAGATGATAGTTATTATCAAGGTGAGATTTAATTCTTCCATTTCAATTAACGTATTTTTAGCCTGGATCCAAACTCCGAGGCTCTTTCTACACGCTTTTCATTGCTTGTGGAGTTGCGGTGAGAGAATGAAAATCAAAAAAAGATCAAAGACTTCTGCAGGATTTATCACATGTCGCATCCACTTTCCAAGACTATCGAATAGCAAAGTTTCCGTTGGTCAATTCGGGTTATGCTTACAGCAGTCCAGACTTTTTCACTAATATGAGAAATGTGTACGTTTTTATATATCTACATTTGTCTTTTCATGGTTAGTTGAACGAGCGCAATTGTTTTTAAAATTAATTTCCAGTCGTCTGTCCAGTTGTACAAGATCTTCTCAATTGTGCCATTGCATTGAATCGATTAACATGCGTCATCAAACCTATAGAACAAGAGCGGGTATAGACCTTTATCAAGATGTAATTATTCTTTTCCATTTCAGATGTGGAAGAGACTGAATCGGGTTATAATTCCATTCATTTATTGTTTCGCGTTCTTGCTCTTTCTCGTTCCATGGTTCGGGTTTTTACTCAATCAAATACAACACTAATGCCATGTTTAGAAAACAAATGTTTTTGAGAGGAGACATGGGAGCATATTTTGTATATTTTGTGTACGAGGATCCCACCATTCTCCCATGGGTAAAATCCGCCAAAAAATCTTTCGTCGAATCTCTTTCAGTTTATTTCCCATCGAATTCTCGTAATCGAAATTATCACATCACAATTGCTCATTGCCATAATTTACATATTTACTTCGATCAAAAAAGGCAACATAAAATCATCGGTTGGTGTTTATTCCTTTTCTTTCTTCCTGTTTCACTCGATTTCTCTAAGGACCATCGAATTCTCATTGTCTCCATTATCAACTTTGTTCTCAATCTTCCAACTGTCGTTCTTCAGGTACAAAAACCATCGAAAAGGAGAAATGAGAGTTTCTTTCAGACTTACATGGATTTCTTCACGTTTTCGGAAGAAGTTCTCCACATTCTTTTCTTTCAATTTGGATGGATGATCGATTTGAGATGTGAGCTTTTGCATTATTATACAGGTCAACATACCTAACAGTTTCAACATTTTAAAACATTTTTTAGGTTTCTGTGCTCCTATTTTGATGTTTATCTTCAACACAAAAGTGCGCACGGAGATTCTACGCATGCTCAAAATAAAGAAATACAAAACGTATGAATTTCCGTCGTATGAGCGATATAATAGACTTCGATTCAGACA
The DNA here is from genome assembly GCA_036245785.1 of Pristionchus fissidentatus. NCBI lineage: Eukaryota > Metazoa > Nematoda > Chromadorea > Rhabditida > Neodiplogasteridae > Pristionchus > Pristionchus fissidentatus. The sequence continues at coordinate 19,390,442 of BTSY01000004.1, forward strand.
AATTGGAACGTTTTCTGCGCAAATCGTGACCGGCTAGCAAGTATGTTGTTCAGTATTATTGAATAAATATATTTTTGTTGCAAGTTATTGTCAATGATACAATATCAACTGTTCATCAACGTGATCATTCAGTTATTACAACATCGTCAACAAATAATTCGGTGTGATTAAGTAGTGCTCGGGTCGAAATGTATTGCGTAAATCCCTGCGTAGTATGAGGAAATGAGTGGGATAATAGAGAACATGGAGTGAAATCAAGTCGTTCGCCTAATGAGATGCATGGCTATGGCCAGTGATAAAGGCAGATGAGAGTTGAGGAAGAAGAGGGGAGTACTTACAGAGGGAAGGGAGACACTAGAGGGGAATGACTATTAGACGGATGTATCGAGACCCATTAGTCCACTTCGAGGTGGAGCTTGCATATCATGGTCAGATAATTGAGATGGAGGAGGGAAAGAATACTGAGGAGCAGCACCAGGAGGTCGACTGAAATTAACGTGTATTATGAAGTTTAAATGAGATTCAGATCATTCTTGATGCATTCGTTGCAATTACCGTACACAATTAGATAAATTCTGGTCGCTGAGTGGAGAGAAAAAATGAGATTAAAACGTACGACATAGCGATCGTTCTCGGTGAATCATTTCTGTCGAAGTCAGGCATTCTCTTATTGAGTGGTACTTCTTCCTCTGCTATCGTAGACTGGAATTAACACATTGAGATGAGTCAGCCAGAACTTCTACTCACCGCTGGATATTTGACCATCGAATTCGCTCTCGTTAGCGTCTTTTCCCTCTGTTCGATGACTTTCTTGTTCTTGACACACCAGAAGCACAGGAAGATGAAGACGACAATCTGGAATCGATTGATTATTGGGAGAATACGGTAGGTGATCGATGTCTGAGAGAAGAAGGGACACACCATAATGACAGCGATGATTCCCATGATAGCAGAAAGCCAAATGAAGAAGTTTTCCTTTTCTCTCGATCTGCACCATGGTTGCTCTCCCTTATTCCATTCAAATCTCCACGAATCAGGACGGTTGTAATCGACTACGATTCCACCTGAAAATGGGCATTCTTAGATTTGCAATTCATGAGTTATCCTATGAAACATCAACTATGTGATTGCCTTCAGTGAAAAGTGGGCAAACAAAAGGTATTCAGATGGACGTACACTTGTATTCGTAGACTCCCTTGATCCAATGAGATTGGAAACACTCGAATCTTGCCACGTCTCCTTGTAGATAAGCAGAATTCATGGATGACGTCTTCATGAGATACTCGGGATATTCAATGTTGATGGGACCGCAACTGTTGTCTGCAAGGGGGGAAATGGACAATGATCTATCGATCGATAGTGACTCACAGTATTTCATGGCGTCTTTCCTCTCCACTTGTACTCGAGCCCATTCATCCTTCATGCTCGATCCGAGAACCTTCGCATTGAATACCGTGTAGTCGTAGATACACGGCCACGAATCTCCACAATCTTGAGTGATTGCTCCCGGATTGTCAGGACACTGCTGAGCAGCGTAGTCCATACCAATCTGAGACTGGTACGGCTGCATTGCCGCTGCAAGAAAAAGATCAGTTAACGATGAACGAGATCACTTAAACGGTATCGACCGATAATCACTCACTTCCGGGGTTGTTTTGTAGAGTGGCGCAGGTGTTGAGGATCTGTTGTATCTCAGTTCCGGTCTTGGCACGGAAAGCGTAGTAGCCACTGAATGGAAGAGTGGATTTTGAAGGAAAGAAATCGAGGATGAGAAAGGAGGGAGGAGATAAATGTACCAAAGATATTTTCAATGGAAACTCACGTGTTGTACTTGGGCGAAGTCTTGTAGATTCCATTAGCTTTCATCACCGCCTCAGGGAAAACCTAAAAGATTCCAAATATATTTCGCTATTAGCCGAGATGGACAAACCTCGAATTTTTTGTCCTCATCTCTGCTGGTAGTGAACATGTTATCATTCGGAATTTCCCTATTGAGAACTCCCACTTGCTCGTTTTGATTGTATTCTCCACTGCCCGAAATTCGATCTGCAATGCAAAAATTCTCATAATGAGAATGGATGGAATCAAGTCACAACTCTCTATTGGAAGATATACTTCTCGAAGAGTGATCGTGCAACCACTTCCTTTTCAAAGAGAGAGTAACGTACACATTTGTATCATCTGCTGATGGATTGCATCCGAGTTCACATCGCTCACAGTTATTGAATTGTACATTGAATTCGTTGGTTGATCAGGGAAAGGTCTCATCAATCCAGCAACTTTGGGAATATTATAACGACGACGAATATCTGCGTCGCGAGTGTTGTCACCGTCTGGTCGCTGCAATCAAATCAAATTACTCTCCTGATTTCCAAAAGCTAATCGATTAGTAAAAAAAGAATGCCAACTCACCACTCCGTACTGAGGCGGTACAGAAAGGGCGATGTCGAGCATTCCCATACTCTCCTGATACATTGGCAATCGATCGATGTCCATGTTGTGCGACTCTCTGATACGAACTCCGATCTGAAAGAGGAAGAGTGTGCTTACAGTCCTCTAATGACTCGATATACCTGTGCTTCTTCGAGTACGACGTAAATCTCCGGTTGCCCTCTCTCCACATTATTGACATACACCATCACTCCCTTGAATCTCTGAATCTTCATCGTATCGAAGTAACGAAGAATATTTCCGACGATAACGGAAGTACGGTATCGGAATCTGGTAAGAAGTCAGTTGTCGATAGAAAGTCGAAGATGTTACCTACCTTCTGGTATCTCCTCTAGCCAGCACAACAACTCTGTCGGTTCCAGTCGCTTCCATAACAAGTCCCGTGATTACTGTACAATTAGTGGGCTGGACGAGATCTTGCTGGTCGATGTACTTTCCAAGCATACCTCAACCATCAATCGTTCTATGATCAACAAATGTAATGAGAAACTTCAATATTTATAACGAAAATAAAAACTGACTGAAGTCGACCCTTCTGTTCGGGTATTTCTCAAGTCGCACTTGAATTCTGACTTCAGGATTGGACGGCGTCTGAGGAATGTAAAGAAGAGTGAAGACTCCAGGCTCATTGAAGATGAACTTCTGATTGTCGATCGTGTTGAATGTTCCCGATCCGAGGATTTCACCTGAACGATTAACAATTCGAATTTGTTCCTTATCACAGTTTTAAATCAGAGATGTCCGTTTTTTCATCTAAATACCATAAGCAGGTGGTTGATACTCTTGACAACCAGAACTTGGTCTTCTCCAGTAGAACATTTGACAGCGGAAGTCGGCGTATTTGCAGCAGAGGAAGTATGGCATCTGATCGTGATGGAACATCGAGAGACCCGGCACCTGAAATAAACTCAGTTATCGATCACTACACTTTCTACCAAGTCTCACCTCAAATTGACCCATGTACGGCGCTGTTCCGAATTCGTACGCTCGAGTTGGAAATCCTGGATTGTAAGGAACGTCGGGTGTGACTTTGATGACTGGTTGATACGAAGTCTGCATAAGATATCCCTCAGCGTCGTAGCAGCAAACTTGACCGTAGTGAGTGGGGAAACGACTGCAAATGAGGTTACTGTAAACTGAGTGACCGTTAACCAATAATAAGGATACTCACGCAGTGTCGTATTGGGAGAATTGACTGCTCTGTCCACTGTACGAACTGAGTACATTCTGTGCAGACATGTAGCAGTTCCTTGCTCCGATTGCAGTAGTACAAGTGATATCACGGAAGGTCTGAAGGAGAGATTTCATGAGAGGAGAGAGTGACTTCGTGACCTACCGCTGAGCATCTTGGATGGGGCATGAATCTACCGAGATCGGCCATTGCTTGTTTCTCAATGCATGGACACGAGGAGTTCGTCTCGACGTCATGGATGAAATTCCAGAGAGCTCCATCTTCGTTGTACCTGAGAGATGAGGATACAAGGATACAGATGTCAACAGAACAATAATGGATGGTAGTGAACAACTCATTTTACAACTTTTGCCTCTCAGAATGAGGTTGCAAAGAGGCATCCCACAGTTCAAACTCACCAGTCATGGCACATCTCCAATGACTTCTGCTTCACGAAATTCGTCCTCTCGTCGTTTTCCTTCGTGGAGAAAGTGGAAGACGCAGTGAATGCAGGATTGTTGAGAGTCCAGAGGAAATGAATTGAGATTGGAGCTGAGACGAGACTGGAAAGAAGAATGATTGGAGATGTGCAACAAGAAGAGGAAAAAGGAATATCATCGAAAAAGGAAAATATAAGAGGAACGTTATGCATACCCAGATAGAAGTTCGGGTGCGACATTCTGTCCAGAAGTTTCAGCCTTGATCGGGGCAAGTTTGAGATATCCAAATCGGAATGTGAACAGTTCATTCTGACGCTCCCAGTCATTCATGTACCATTGCTCAACCTGAAATCATTTAATGAATAGAATTCGGGCGATTCTTTCTTCTCACCTGGTATAGATTGATTCGTTCGTCCTGTGGTTTGAATCGGTAGTCAGGCGTGTTTCTGTTGGAATAAGTGGCCAATCGACAGAGGACTCGATTCTCCGGTTTGAACTTCTTGATCTGTAACAGAGGCCATTATGTTCGCGCATGAAATAATGGAGAGCGAAGGAATGTTCCTATCACTGATAAGTCCTTCTCTATCAAACTCACGCTGTCATCCTTCGATTCCTTGTATCCAATCACATACAATCCGAGAGAGACTGAATACATTTGGTCGTCGTTCACTCCAATATTGTTCCCAGTCAATCCATCCAATGCGGGGTTTGTGAAGTTGCGAGGGTACCACGAGATTGGCATCGTCTGAGAGATATTTGATGACGAAGAGTGATGAACCATATTCAAACCTGGTATGGTATGGGATTCTTGAACCAGTCGTAGATATTACCAATATCGAGTCGCATCGGATCGAGAGTTGGTGGTACTGAAATACGAATCAACATTAATCACAGCTATTTGAATTGAATTCCTCGATAAAGACACCATGAATAATTCTGCTCAACTCACCGAAATAAATGTATCCGACGAAAGCTTTTTCTTCGTTTGCTCCTCCAGATTGAGGTTGGAAGTAGACAGTCTTTGTTCCCCAATCATAGATCTTTGGTAGATGACATCGTGCAATGGAGGGATTGATCACAGTGCAAGTCGCCGATTGTCTCTGTTCAATCATCAACACGTAGGTTTGAGTTCGTTGAAGACAAATTGCATTGACGTCCACGGTCATCTCGCCCAGCATATTGACGATGTTAGGATAGATGAGCATCGGATCTGAAAGGGAAGAATTGAGGGTGTTGGGGGGGGGGGTAAATTCGTCATCCATCTATTGTGACATAACGTATGATATTATAACGAGGGGTAATAGGTGAGTTTGCGATTAATTAAAGGATAGGAAAGGGAATTACTAACAAGTTCCGCCAGTCTTGTTTGAGCATCCTCCCGGTCTGACGACATCGTCCACACGGAACATGTAGCGTCCACGCACTTGATGAGGAACTCCCGATTGAGTAGCGAGTACCTGAGAAGGGAACGGTTATTCAGATATCGGAACTAGTTAATTAGTGACACTATCAACAGTTGAAATGCATGTATGCAACATAACAAACTAAATGTGATCAACATGCCTTGGGTGAGTTCTTGAACTGGAAGGTAGGATCGACGGGCACGAATCCAGTGTGGTTTCCTCCGTTGAATAGCGCCTGGAGGAGATGAGATATCATTTATCAACCATACTTCGACAAGAGATAAGAATGATATTTGAGCGAATTGCTCTAATCAAGTTCTTCATTCTAAAAATATATAAACTTCCGTACCTGACATCTTCCACTCCTCGAGTTCATTCGGAAGTCTTGAGCATCGAATCCGAGTTTGTCGTAGTTGAGAATGACATAAGAGAGACGAGCATCGGCATCCGCCAACCAGACGACCTCAAAGGGAAGGGAAGGCGTCAATAACAACTTCGACGATGCGAGAACAACCCTTAGGAGATCTTGCACCTTAGTAAATCCGTCGCTCTTTGTATGAAATTCACGAATCTTTGTTATCTTTCGATTAATTAATTATCCCAACCTGGTAAGTGGCGAGTTGTCCAGCATCGATATCCGATCTTCCAGAAATGGCAGACGCAGTGTTGTACCACGTGACGACGAGAGCAGCATCGGCTCGGAAGGCATTCGCCCCAGCGACTCCGTCTGAGAGAAGAACCAGTTTGACAGTGTAAAGAACACAACTACCGTCCCGATGAAGTCTATGATTTCTACGAATTGTGTTATGCCACATGATTTGTGATCATCTGCTTATTTCGTTGTCTCGAAACTCTTTTGTTTGTTCAAAGTGGCCGGGGTCAAGTCAAAACACGAGATAAGAGCAATGCACGCGCAAAGGAACGGTGCCGCTCGTGATATTTCCGCCCATTTATGATTCATCGGAAGGGGAACGAAGGGAGAGAGGGGAGAGAGAGAGAGAGAGAGAGAGAGAGAGAGAGAGAGAGAGAGAGAGAGAGAGAGAGGAATACGTACCAGCCAACAATCTCATCAGCTCGTCCAGAATAAAGTCAGAATTCTGATCGCATCTCACATATTGGTCGGGAGTGTTCTGGCAGGCCTGAAGAACTTCGTGAGATGGATCGACATAGATTGTGACTTACTTGAGATGCTCCTTGGTTGAAGAATGAACTCTGTTGAGATGTAGATCCACCGTAGTTTACATTCGAACTCGACCCTCGACCGAACATGGACTGTCTCATCAGAAGACGGAAGTAAACACCAGACTTCGTGCCCGGATTCGCGTTTTGAGGAACCTCAACACTTCCTTGCAATCGACAATTGAGATATTTGATCTACCTGTTGCTTGCAAAGATAGGGGGCGATCATGGCTGGATCCTGCTGTCTCGGCCAATCTGTCGCGTCGGGACCAACGTTGATGGTCGGTCCCTGATCGAGTACTGTAGCGAATCCGAGATATCCATTGACGGAGATCTGAAATGGATCGATAAAAGTCGGTGTTCTTGATCTTTGCTGATCTTGTATGCCCTTCAATCTCTTGACACTTGAGAGTGCAAACACATGTGATTCCTCCTCTCTTCTCGCTAGTAATCGATTCCCCCATGAGATTGTTTGTGTTTGTACCAATTCAAGGCGAGATGCTTGATTGATACCAACGATGAGAAAGGGAAGAGGAAGAAGAGGAGAGGAGGAGAGGGACTAGGAGGGACCAAGGGTCTAATTCCCAGCTAGAAGTCACATTATTCAAAACCTACAGAAAGGGATCCGGGTGAGAGAGTGTGCAAAAGTGAGTGAGCCGCTCTCGATTTTACCCGCTCTCTCACTCCAAAGCCTTTGTGTACGGCTGGCCGACCCGTGGAATGATGTGAGGTGAAAGAGACCACCCCTTTTTAAGCCATCGGGAGCATCTCTCACTGAACCTCCCCGTTGGTCAACAGAGAGAATGACTCACCGTTGTGTAATTGTATAGCCCTCCATAGAAGGGGAAATACATGTGGAGGTCGATTGTCTGACCAGCAGTGAGGAATCCCTGATGAACCTCTTGATCGCCACTCTCACGACCAAAGGGAAGGAGATTTGCTGCAAGGAATGGAATTGACAGCAGCACGAGGGAGCAACAATCCACATTTCCTACAATAGAAATGAACAGAGGATGACCATGATCATGATGCGTAAATTCCTATTGCTAGCAACGATTACAACGATATTACGACATTTGTGTGAAACTGGTGACTCGATATGCCATTAGACCGTAGTAAGTGCATTAAATTTTCATGACCACGTTTTTACCCGCCGTTGAGCCCCGTAAGGACTGAATTACAAGATCAAGGGTGTCTCAGCAATTTGTTTCTGGTATCACTCCGAACCACTCTTTTGGCCAACTTGTCCAGTGATTATTCCGAAATCGCAATATACTGAACAAATGAGAGTGACGATGCTTGTTTTGCTACACTCTTTCATTGTTCGATCATGCATTCCATCTCCCACCTCCACCTCCATAAAGAAGATTCGTTCCAGATCCAGTGAATAGAACGCCCGAATCGGGATTTGGATTGAGATTCTGATTGACGTTTCCGAGCCCGGCAGCATTGTTTACTTGTGCTGAGACTATTGAGCACAGCAACGACAGGACCGCGACGCGACACGCAGCGCGTGTCTGCAGCCGGTCGACCATCGGAGTACTGTAGTCTGGAAAGGGAATCGATCGATTGGAAGAGGGAAGAGGCACGTGTGGTCAACAGGGAAGAAAAAGAAGAAGAAGCGGAAAGTAAATGAGAGAAAGACGAACTTTCGTGTACTCTCTAGATCTCTTATGTATCCACAGAGAGACTCACGGAGTTCTCAAACAACGAAGAAAATGAAGAAAAACGAAGAGGAAAGAGATTGAAAATGGGGATGAAAAGAGAGGAGAAGAAAGAGAAAGAGAGAGAAATAAGTGATAAAGGGAACTACGAATCGATAGGAACCTGAAGAAAGCATGGAATGGACGAAGTGAGTGAGTCAAGAAATGTGGAAACGAGAGAGAGAAAGGTGAGTCATGCTTGGCTTCTTTATTTGCTTAGCAGATCCATGAGGACACGGGAAAATGGACAGACAAGGATTGAAATTTGAGGCACGTTGACAATAATTTATCAAGGGGGAGACGAGAAGGAGAAGAAGACGATGGAAAGAGGTTCACTCCAGTAGAGAAAGAGAGTAAGTAAACGGAAGTAGTTAAAAGAAGCAGAGAAGTGAATGAGAAGAGGTCGAAGGAGAGAGAAAAGTGAAGAGAAAATAGAATGATGAGTAATATTAGAGACGGTCCGTGTAGAAGTGAGTCAGGGAAGACTTATACGGCCGGCACTGATACTGATAGGTAGATGGAGGGAAGAGAGGGAGTAGAAGGGAGGAGAGGAGAGGAGGGAGAGAGGGGGAACCAGATCCATGCCCTCCCCCTCACACAGGTTAGGAGGCAGACGGGTGGAAGGAATCTGGAGTGTTTCTATTGATGAGAGTAGGAGGATTATCGATTGAATGATGATATTAGTTAGTGATAAAAGTACATCTGGGTGGAATAGTACAGTGAACGGAGGAGGGAATGAAAGAGGGCGGAGAGTCGTACTGGAGAGAGGAAAGGAGTGATTCAGCCATGCATTGGACGAAAGAGGAATAGCCCCTAAAGGGAAATGTTTGTTCTGATAGGAGGTGTCAGTGTGGAGGGGGAGGAATGAGAGAGAGAAGAGAGACTCGATAGATCGATCCCCGTCAATGGCATCAATGCTTCTTATCTCCTCCATTCAACATCATGAACTACTCGGCGATTATCTCTTCTTTTCTACTTGCTGGAGGAGTCGTCATGATCCTCATTTCACAGCAAGGCGAGTAAGTCCTTCATCTACCGTAGTCAATAAATCGATGAGAATACTGTAGCGAATTCAATGACGTCTCGACTGGAATGTCGAGTACATCGGCAAGTGTCGTGCTCGGAATCGGAATCACACTTGCAGTTATTGGCACTCTCGGATTCGTCTTTACCGTACTCCAAGTGGTATGATACGGTTGAAAGATAAAGTAATCGATAATTTACTGCAGATCAGAAGAGCCGACAAACGAATGACTGCGAGAGAAATGAGCAAGTTGCAAGTGGAAGTGCAAAGGAAGATGGATATTAGATCGAGAAAACACACTGTGATGTCACAAGTTCCCTCGATCATGGTCACTACTGCATCCAATTAGATAAATTGTACATATGTAATGAAATAAATCAGAAATACGGAAAAAGAATGATAAATAATTTTAAAATTCAATATAATTTAATGCCCTTATTTTCCTGCAGAGAAAGCCCGATTTGCAATAAAATTACGGTACTTGATAATCTTCCTGATTGATTTTTCCGTTACCTTCTCGTTCTTTATATTTTATGTTGTCTTTCCTCAAATATACCAGTTTCTCTTGTTGTTTTGACTGTTCTGATTAGTCCATCACTGGGGGGATTTGTGTATACACGTGATACTCGTATCTATTTGGTCACTGCTCCTCTCTTGTTCGTCTTCTTCTTCTCCACTTGCCCTTCCCAATCTCCCTCAATCGTATCGTGTCTCTCCCTCTCAGAGTCGTCTGCTTTCTCACCATATTGATAAGACTGCCATCGATCGTCCTTCTTCGTTTGGCACTCCTTTGATATTCGCCTCCTCTTCGATTCAGTCTATGCTCATTCAACCACAATTGCTATGCTTCTCCAGAACTCAGTCTGGCGAAGCATAGTAATTGTGATTAAACTCGCATAATAAATATTATTCGTCAACAAACTTTGCTTGTCTATGAAAATCTAACAATATTCAGCATGGCTCAATCTCCATTTCGTTCTCACATGTTCTCATCGCCCCCAATGCAACCAATCGCTTCTTCTGATCTCTTCCAAAGGAGAAATCAAGGGTTTGTCACTAATTGTTTCCCTCTCTTCTCGCGATTTCTTTGTTCTCCACCTTCTGCTTTATTTATTTATTTATTTATCGCGCGACAACAAAATTGAACGAGTAATAATGATATTTAAGAATAGGTAATTCACAGGAGTAGGATAGGGGAAAGGGAGTGATAATTAACTCTTCTTTGCAGTATGATTGCCCGTCCCGATCGATTATTCGAGATAACGTGTGAGAGGTGCGGAGATCGATTTGACGTCGATGAAGTGCATGTACTCGTCAATTCTAAGAGATGGCACACTGATTGCTTCAGGTTTGGCATATCAATATCACTTTCAGTTATTTAGTACACAGTATTCAGTAATAAAATCTAAATTTTTAAATTAGTGGCATCATCTCACAATCAGTCTTGGTATGCTTAATTGTGGGTAACGTATTAATTTATTTCAGATGCGCTCAGTGTTTCGGCGATCTCTCAGACGAGATTTACTTCACTGAAGGCGGTCGATTCTACTGTGAGGCCGACTATCGAACACTGTATGCCCCCGTTTGTGTGAGATGTAGTGAGTAGATCACTTCTCCTCTCTTCTTCAATCGATAATCTCAGAGGAAGATGTGATTGGGAACGTCGTTCGAGCGGCCACTGGCAGTTTCCATCCACAGTGTTTCCGATGTGAGGAGTGTGAATGTGGATTGGAATCGGGAGTGTGGATAGTGGATGGACGGTGGGTCACACACATGATTCCATAATCAATCACGTTTATTATGCCAAAGGTCGTTGATTGAAAATAGATGGCCAATGGTTGTTGCTGGTAGGTCAAGAGGGGGAGGGTCAGTGACAAACCATGACGAATTTTAGCAAATATCGGGAGACTCTAATCGAAAATCGTGACGCCTTGAACCGAGTGGGGTTTTGGCAAACGCGGGATGGTTCTGTTGCTGGCTACACCCTCACCCATGTGTGATTGTCTTTCTAATCTATCACCATTCTCAGTCTTCTCTGCTATGATTGCAAGGAGAATATCCCGAAAGAACCTCGTTACATCTGCACGAAATGTGAGTAGATTAAGTACTTCCTGTTGCACTTCAAGATGTCAAAATAGGCTTTCTCTTCCCGCCTAATCAACCTTCATAGACCAAAAGGCCAAAAACTACAAAATGTTGTCTTATTTTTTTTTGTATTTTTCGAAATATCTCTTCAAAAAGTTGAAATGCTGCAGCGTTCCTTTGAACATACCTCTTGGTTTATGTCAACCTTCCTTTTCCTCGCAGGTCGTCAATCGATCGACAAACACGAGTTACTACGGTATAATCACGATCACTTCCATGCTTATCACTTTGATTGCACCAAGTGCAAGTGAGTAAAGTCTGTTTCATGTTTCATGTGAATTTCACACATTTGCTCACATTCTCTAAATTCGGGAACCGCGCTCGCATGCATTGATGCTCCAGAAGGGGTTAAAATTTGAATTCGGAAAATTTAGGCAACCGAACCACTGATTGCACAGCTAAATTGCAGGAAGAATCTGGACAGTACGGCGAGAATAATGAAGAACGAGTTGTTCTGTGCGAGATGCTACGATTTGCAGTGTGATGTGAGTATTTTCAATTCGTGGTAGTAGTTAGGTAGTTATTCGGTAATTTACTGTATATTGAATTTTCTCTTTAGATTTGTCCCGATTGCAAGCATCCAGTTGATCACGAGACCGAACGATCGGTTGAAGCATGTGGGAAACACTGGCATATCGGGGTATGATTATTGATTATATTATTATTATTATTTTCATAGAAAATAGCGATAAAATTGCATAAATTGCAGCACTTCCGATGTGCTCACTGTGGCGATCCCTTCAATGGGAAGGAATATCATGAGAGGAGAGGGAAGGCATACTGTAGGAAGGATTTCGTGTCGGTAGGTCACTCTCATCAATCGATAATCTCTCTCTTCCTCTCTCTCTCTCTCTCTTCAGCTCTTCGGTGACTATTGTTTCAAGTGTGGGGCGGGTTTGGCGGGAGATTCAGTGAGGATATTCGACAAGGGATGGTGTCCTGGATGTTACTCGTGTCGAGCGTGTGATCGACCACTCAAGAGCAAGTAAGATCATTTGTTAATTGATCTTATTTTATTTATTTGATACAACCACGAAGGGTGTGACGGCAATTAAAGAAATGGAGGAGAATAAAATATAATCTAAATGTGGGTAGGAGAGGGCAATATTATGATAGTTATTAAATTATGATTACGGTAGCCGACTGGAAGGGAGTACGGTAGCCGTGATGTTATTGATTATTGCATAAATTACAGAGACAAAGTGATGGAGGAAGATGGACGACCGATGTGCAAAGTGTGCATTGGAATGAAGAGTTACAAGAAGATGTGGGAAGAAAGAGAAAAGAGAAGAAATCAATCAAATAAATGATATGTACATTGAATATTGTTGATTATTGTGATTTCACTCAACAGGTCACCGTTGACCTCAATCCATACTTGTATTACTAATCCACCACTGGTGATCTACTAACAAATACTCACAAAGAAAAAACTCTAGGAGTTTGAAAAATTCCATATGCCCAGAGCTGGAGTTTGGAACTCTATTTTTTAAATTTATTTTAAAGTTCTCATTTTCAAGCACTCTAACATTAGAGTTTTGGCGGGTCGTCATTTCAAAATTGGAGTTATTTCTTTGTGAGTATAGGGAATGTCTCTGGATCGACCCAGTTCAAAGCAGCCATACACCTGATGAAACATCTGGAAAGGGTGGACTCTCTCTCATTCATTTCTCCTCTTCTCTTTCTTCCATCGACTACTCATTTCAAGTCGCCCCACGTAAGTCTCTCTCTCTCTCTTTCTTTTCAACTCGGCCAATCATAAACTGTTCCGCTATTCAGATTCGATACCAATCTGTGTCCCTCCCTTCCCTCCTACCCTCCCCCTCTTCCCTCTCCCTCTCTCCCCCTCCCCTCTCCTCCCTTTACCTCTACCTCCTCCTCTCTCCTCCCCCTCCCCTCTCCTCCCTTTACCTCTACCACCTCCCTTTTCCCTCCTTCTTCTCAAGGTTAATGAGAGTGAGAGACAGATGAAGTAGGGATCTTTCCACACAATAAATCAGTAGAGGGGAATTCTCTACTCTCTCACTCTCATTCTACTCTCTCCCTCCTATCACGGCATTTCAACTCTCTCATCACCCCACCACACACTACTCCCTTTCCCACCCTGGGTACTGTATCTCTCTCTCTCTCTCCGTCTCTCTGATCTACCTACTCTCTCTCTCTCTCCCTTCTATGACCCCATCTTCCCTCCTTTCTCTCTCTCTCTCTCTCTCTCTCTCTCTCTCTTCCCTCCTCTTTTCATCACTTTCATTGCTCTGGTCACTTTTCCCATTGGTCTCTCTCTCTCAATTCTTCCATTCACGATACTTTTCCATTCAATACCCGTGAGATCTCATTAGTTTCGATGACTTCTTCCTATCGATTGGTCAACCTCTCCCCTTGGCACTACTTCAGTCTTTCGGACCAGCTAATCTTCAATAATTTCTACAGTTCCCATCCCCTTCATTTCTGGTCTACTCACTCATTCCATTACATTTATAAAATGATACGGTCAAACAAAATGTCATAATGTACCTTCTGTGTTGAGTGAGAGGGCACACAAAAGGGAGAGGGTCGAAAACGCGCCTGTTCAGTAAACAACGGAAATACGTGTTTAGACTTTTTTGGTATGATCGTATCATTTGTTAAATGTATTGTGTGGTCAGAAGTTGGCTGGTCCATGCATTAGTGCCCTTCATCCTAGTTTCAATTGTCGTGTGATCTACATCTCTCTCAGTCTCAATGAGTCTTTCCTCACTCTTCCCCCTCCTTCTCTCAGTTGATCATTAATCACACGAAGAAGGACAACATCTCTGAATCTTCACGAGGAGGGGAAGACTCGTCTCTCTCTCTCTCTCTCTCTCCCCTCACACCCATTTCACTCTTCTTCTCACCATAATCTCTCCATGTCCATTTCAGTGTCTTCCAACCATGAATTGATCTCTCTCTTCTATTTTCTTCTTTCATAATTCATTTCTTCTTTCAAAATGGAACGTCGACTCAACAAAGCGAGGAATTATCTCAGTCTTCCAAGGAAGTCGGTCAGTATTTTACTTTTTCTTCTTTCATCTTTCCCTTTTGCTCAATAATATGTATCTATTCGCTGCTTTTCTTGCTTGATCTAATGAATGCGCCATACTTTCAATGCGCTCTCTCCTTTTCTTCTCTGCTCTCTAGAGTTTGAAATTCGGGTAAATAGTATAATTATATCTCTCAATTTCACATACTTTCTCACCAATCGACCGATGTAGAGATTTCAAACTCTTCTGCTCCTCTTTCAAAACCATTCTCTCCTCTCTCCTCTTCAAGTTCCTCTTTGTCCTTCTCCCTCATCTCTCCTCTTATCTCTCACTCAATCGAACCATGCCTGTCTATCCATGCCCCTCTCTCCCTATCCTATCTCTCTTCTCTTCTCAACTTCTTGACAATGATGTCCTATTGCGTAAGTGTGGTTGTTATGCCTACAAGGTCTCCATTCTTCTCATTATCTGTCCTTCATGCACGGGCACTACGTGGGATGACAACTTTTCTTTTCCGAAAAAAATATTCACTATATCTTAAAAGGTCAGGAATTCAATCAGAATCAACCTTTAAGATGGCTCTTTTTTTAAAAAAAGAAATATGTTTTTACCCGATAATCCGGCGTATTTTCTTCCCGTCCAACTTCGGTTGAAGCCATCACGATTTTGGATCAGTTCCTACCGTTTTTTTGCTCAAATTCGCCGTGTTTTTCACTGACTCTCACGCTTTTGACAGACTAGCAATAACCCTTCCCATCTACGCTCTCCTTTTCTCGATTCACCTCTTTTCTATCGGCCTTGGATGGTAGACTCAACAGTCTTTTCGTTTCTCTCTCCCTCTCTCTCTCTCAGTCTCCACTGACCATTTGACAGTACAAATAGGGAGTGACTTCCTCTCCTCATTCCTCTCAGCTCTAAGCACTCTTCTCTCTCCCCTTCTCAACCAGTTGGAATACTTCTCTCACCCACCCTCCAGAGTACTAATCACATCTTGACTGGTCCTCTCTCTCTCTCTCTCTCTCTCTCTCTCTCCTACCTATTCTATTCTTTCCCTTCTTTCTACCCCTCAATCTTCTCACAAATTGCTGCCATTTGCAATAAGAAGATCAAAGAGTGCTCACACCTTCTCACTCTCCAATAATATTTGGTAAATGAGTAGTCGATCACAGTCTTCTTTGACTCCCCTCCCCCTCCCTTCGAAGGGGGGAGAGAGTCACTCGCTCTCGAGTCACTGATAGATGCCATCGGCACCTTGTCTACTCCCCTTCCATATGTCAATTGGTAGTTCTTGCAAGTGCCCAATGATAAATCAATCTCTAATAGTGTGATGGTTGATGTTCCCGTTCCCTGTGGATGAGATCCCTCGCATGCTTGGTGTCAAAACCGTAAAATGTAGTGAGTAGTGTGCAGCGCTGCATGCACCCTCTGGTGGGCACGAAATGTCCAAAGTTGGATGCCGATTCATAGATGGTCAACATAAATCAAAGCCTATTTACACGGTACCGTCTTGACCATGATAGCCTATTGCAGGGTGTTACCGTAACCCACACTAAACCCACATTTCGTCATTTTGCAGCGCCCCTCCTCAAAATGAGTTCCCCAATACAGGGTGGCCCCTGGATCCTAATGTCTACCAATGTGCCGAAGTGTGATTAATTTTGTCGGAGAAATGAGTGTAAATTTAGTTTGAAAGAAGCAAAATTTTCGTTACAAATGTGAACAAAGCGCAGTGCAGAAGTGATTATTTAGATTTTTTAAAGACACCGACACATCTTTTTTTCGCAAAAAGTACAATGACAACATTCGCGCTAGTTTTAAAACTCAATGACTCACGGTACACTGGAGAAGCTGTGCAAATTGAGACAGACAGTTAGAGATTTCGAAAATAGCACGCAAATGGGTGATGGTCTCACCACGAATATAGCTCTGGAATTTTGCCAAGAACGCCGTGTGACTATTCTCATTGGGGGAAATGTTATATTGCCTATGCACATTCCTCTCATATGCTAATAACCCTTCTCCTCTCTCTTCTTCTCTCTTATCATTCTTTTGATCATCGAGTTTAGAACGGCAATCTCTCTGATGGCTAATTGTTATCTTTACCACCACCTACCTCTCATCTTGTCGACTCATCTATGGCACCCCGAGAGAGAGAGAGAGAGACCGCCGGAAGGAGAGAACGTTGATGGTAAAGTGCCAAGTGGTAGAGATGTCAACCCACAAGCACTCTCCCCTCTCTCTCTCTCTCTTGCATAATAGATGAATCACTAGTGATTTACTATGGTGACCCTCTCGAGATGAGCTAATGTACCACTGTTCCATAAACAAGTGTCTACAGTAAGATCAGAACTCAGCTGCGTCTCCCGCATCAATCGATGATTATCCTGGAGATCGATATTTCTCTCATCTCATCTCTCTCTTCTCATTGATTCTATTTGTCCCTATCGGTTGCCCTTCTTCTCATTCCCATCAAGGGAGGTTCCATCTGATTCACTCTTTCGTCTCCCTCTCTCTCTCTCTCTCTCTCTCTCTCTCTCTCTCCACTTTCTTCCTTCTACCCATTCTTCTCCCTCTGTTTGGTTCCCCCTTCTCATTCGCACTAGCATCGTTTTGCATGCTTCCCCCTTCTACCTCTCCCCCTCTTCCCACCTCTCCTCCTCTCTCCTCCCTCTCTCTCTCTCTCTCTCTCTCTCTCTCTCTCTCTCTCTCTCTCTCTCCCCCTCCTCAGCTGTTATTCCACCCTCTCCCTTTCCAGTCTCGTTCAAGTACTCCTTGAGACGGCGTCTCCATTCCTTTGCCCTTCTACCGATCTATCGATCGATTCCCTCTCTCTCTACCAATCATAGCTTCTGAGAGAGAGAGAGAGTCTCTCTGTTCTCATTGCACAATCATATCATCAATCAAGTGTTGTTGTCACAATGGGAACAAGTAGTTCTTCCTCCCCCATACCTTCTCTTTCCATTTCCATCTACTTTTCTACTCAGTCTTTCTCTCCTTTCAGATGATTCCAAAAACTCTAGAAAGGGGTCATGATGATAGAGTCCCTCTATTTTACACGTTCTCTCACTCTCAACCCCTTTCCGGAGGGACTGTGGAACGATGTGTTCTCTCTCTCTCTCTCCTCTTCTTCTTTCTCACTCCAATCCGTTATTCCAACTAATCCATGGCCCCATTCATAAGGGTCATCCATTGTGTCCCAACTGGGAGAGAGAGAGAGAGAGAGAGAGAGAGAGAGACGAGTAAACTGTTGTGACTGACCAGTCCGAGTATCGATGTATCTCCTCCCTTCCATTCTTCCCATAGGTGATCATCACACTAATCCGATCCTTTTTGCACGGTTCCGCCAATCCACGATGTGTCATTGCGGCTTACCCCCCCCCATGTACTTTGAATGTGGGAGTAGGCATTTCCATGTTAATTGTGTTCCTCGCTAACTTCCATTTTACAATTTTCTCTCAATTATTTCCCCTCCTTCTTGATGCTTACTATTTTGACTTTTTGACCGTGTCCCTTACCTCAACTCCTCAATTGCCCCTTTTACCCACGTTCGAACCTATGATTCTTCCTTTTTTCACGCCTACTTTTGTGTGCGAGACCGAGCCTCCTTTGATCTCTCTCTCTCTCTCTCTCTCTCTCTCTCTCCCTCGCTCTCTCTCTCTCATCTATCACTTCCATCTGCCGTTGCCCAACTTTTCCCACTGTCCTTTTCATCTCCTAGTCTTTGAAAAAAGTTAGTCCTATCTCTGAGTCCTGAGTATCTCTGTCATATATTTTCATCGAACCGAAATAACGTTATTTTGAGAATTTAAACTGGTCAGAAAAAAGTCAAAAAAGCTGGTCAGATAAGAAGCTATCCAGGCTAATCTCAAACTCCTGCGCATTGCTATATTTATTCCGAGTCTTGCAAATTGATAGTTTAGAAATTGCTTACCGGAATGTGTGCCAACGGAAATATATGATCTTCAAATATCACTATTGACTATTGACGTCAGTTGTTGTCATTTCTCGCCCGCAGATCAAACAACTCGCCCCTCTATTCTATTTTGCATTTCCTGTTCTTTCTCTCTCTTCAATTCTGCTTCTCTCTCTCTCTCTCTCTCTCTCTCTCTCTCTCTCGATAGTTGGAACTAATCATGGACCCCTCATTTCTCGTGTCCTCCAGCCTCAGTTTGTTCAATCCAAACAGGTCTTTCACTTCTTTTCTTGATGCTTCTTTCTCCTTTTCACAAAGGGAAACTTTGTCATTTCGAGTCGTCATTCTCGACCTTTTCATTCCAATTTATCGTCCTTTTCTTGTCTGTTCTTCATTTCCGCTGCGATAATCAAAATTTCATTCTTGTTTGAGTTCTGAAATTGGTAATTTTTTTTAATTTTCAGTCTATGAACGGTCAATGTAGACACGCATCGATCAGATTATTGGATGGAGAGAGTTTGGAGGTAAGCACACGAACAATTATGGTTATTTTTAATTTCGAAATATAGCATGTTACCTAGTCAGAACTACAGTCACATAAAATTGATGTTATTTCAATTGATTCTTATTAAGCATTATTAATATCTTCCGTGGTGGGTAAACGATTGATCTACCATAATAATCGATCGATATTTCAGGTTACGATTCTCCCTCGTATTACGGTAGATGAACTGCATGCTGTAGTGGCGGACCATTCGGGTCTCGATCCTGATGATAGGAAATATTTTGGACTCGCGTGGATCGATGAAAGGTGAGGAGAAAGTTAGTTAGTGATGAATTAGAATGAATTGAATTACTGTATCGTGTTGTAAATTGTTTCTCAAAAATATGTATTCGTGAGATAAGTTCAATTATTTCTGAATATCAGCAATTTTCGGTCAGTGGTTGTTCACACAATCCATAATTCCTCTACAGTACCAAGCAGTTCCACTGGTTGTCTCCCGACAAGAAACTTCTCGATTCGGAGATTCCATCGACCGCTCGGACGACGGGAAAGATTGTATTGTACCATAATGTGAAGTGAGTTTATCGATTATCGATTAGTGAAATTGGCCTCCAATCACTTGAGAAGTGACGCTAACTGTGCTTGAAGAGCAAAAGTTTGTTGTTATTTCACAATCCGAAGGAAGGGGAAGAAAAGTCGTTCGTCTGACTCACGAATTCCCCCTTTCTTGTCGGAAATCAAACAGAAATGAGAAGTGACGACGAACATTGAAAGAACAATTTTATGGGCGAGCAGTTGACGAAAAGGAGATGGAAAATAAGAAGAACGAGGACTATTTCAGACACTCTGATTTTACGATTTTTGAGTGAAAAAAGAAAAGTGGTTTCTTTTTTTCTTCAATTTCCAGACCATGCGATTACGAAATGTTATCTGATTTTTTTTTGAAATGTCACTTCAAAAAGTGAAAATGCTGCAAGTGGAAGTTACCATTTAATGTATGATTTCAGATTCTTCGTGGATGATTTCTGTGCATTGTCTCAAGTGTCGACTGTCCAATTATATTTCCTCGATACTCAACAACAACTGGCAAGGGTATGTTGATATGATGACATGGAGACAGTTAAATTCACAATTGGGCGACAAATTATACAATAATATTTGTGTTCCCCTCCCGTTTCACTAGATAGGAAAGTGACTCCGAACGAATTTTATAAGGGAACAATAATTTAAAATATTACCCCAAGTAATCGTGCCCACGGCTGATGCTGTTATCGATCTATCAATGTGATACATCATTAGATCTCAAGCCGTATTAATCAGTTTTATAATGGGAAAACGATTTAAAGTACTATTCACACATTACCATCCTTCCAGTTCTCTCACACCAGTACAGTTATCCGTAATAACTATCGTCTCTCCTCTCTTCCTCACCCCCTGATTTCCTCCTTCCATTCATCTCACTCCTTTTCATCTCTTTTCTCTACAGGAACAACTGGATCTTTCCATCTCTGACCACATTCAACTCGCTTCTCTTCTCATTCACATATTCAACGGAGACGCACACGAGTTAGTTTTATGCCCCAACTCAAACTACCGTAGTCTAAACTCCAAAGGGTATATAGAATACATTTATAAAATTATACGATTATTCCAAAAAATGAAAACACGTACTTCCGTGGTTTATCAAATAGGAGAATACTAGACACTCTCAATTTTCGTGCTCTGTTGCCCTCAGTAAACACACGAAGTAGCATTTTGTTTTACCGTATCATTTTATATATGTGATACCGTAGTCAAAAGGGTCTCCAACTGAGAATACTAAGAGTCAACCGTTCTTTTGATCTTGTTAACGTGCGGTACTTTGTGTTTTTAAAGGCCATCAAATATCACCGTTCCCTAATATCTTGGCATTCTCGAGTAGACGGCGAGAGGAGAGAGAGAGAGAGAGAGAGAGAGAGAGAGATTGCACTTTCCATTCTCTTCTCTCTTCTTATGCCGCTCTTCTTTCTACTCCGTTTCTTCTCATGTTCTCATTTATCGTCATTCTCATTCCCCCCAGCTCATCTACACTAGTCATTAAGAGTCTCTCTCTCTCTCTCTCTCTCTCTCTCTTTCTCGTTCTCATTCCCTGTCTCTTCTTCTCTCAATTTCTTGCAGACTTCTCATTTCTCTTGAATGATTTCATTCATTTTCTCTCGACCGCCCGATTACAAACCACTGGTTTCCCTTTCTCGCTTCTCTCTTTCTTTCCCTATCTCTCAGTGATCTACCCTTTCTCTCTCTCTCTCTCTCTCTCTCTCTCTCTCCTTCTCTCTGAACCCCTGAGGGTTCGATCATTCTTTCCATCTCTCTCCTCCTTTCGACCATTTCACGCCTGTTATCACTCAACTGGATCTCTCTCTCTCCCACTGATTATTCACCACTCTATTCCATTATCGCACCTTAGTATCTCCGGCCCTCGAGCATTCTTCCCTTCTTCTCTCACCACATTCAACCGTTCTCTTTCCATACCACAACTATTCTATTTCATCATTGGGAATCACCCTCATTTCCCATTTATCTCCCATAGTTTGTCTTATCCTAGTCACTCTCTGGGAACAGTTGCATTCACTAGTAAGATCTCTCTCTCTCTCTCTCTCTCTCTCGTTCATCATCACCATTCATTTTCGTCTCACGGACGATAGGGAAATCTAAACATTTGTCAGATTTCGCATAAAAAAGGTATGATCTCAATTGATTCTTACTAGACTCTTCGCATCTTCGCGTGTTTTCGTGGATATGTTACGAGTGTCAAAGACGCCTTCATCAAAAAATGTTTTCACGGAAATTGTCATTGTTTCAAAATGTATGATGATCACTACTCAATTTCAGTGAGTCTCAATCTCTCGAACTCCTTCGAATAGTGATTCCACTCCCGAGAAGACTCGCAAAGGACTCGATTCTTACTCAAATTGAGTGGGAGACGAAGGTGAATTGCATAGTGATGATGTAATCGACCAATTGAGTCTATTCAGGTACTGGCTGAATACGATAAATTGAAAGGACTTCCAAGGGGAACAGCCATTGTGAGGTGAGATGACTGTTAGAGAGATAAGTGGAGCGAGAGAAATGGAATCGGACTGGCCAATTCACTAGTGTAGTCTATCTACTCCGCAAAATGCACAAGCGGAAAGTTCACATTTGCATTCCCGCAAAATCAATTTTCCACTCCCGAGAAAAATATTTCATCATTTCCTGTCTTCGCTATGAGCCGAGGTACGTAATTGCCGAAATTTGAATTTGAATTTTCCATATTTAAAATGTGCACATCATATCTACTGCTCTTCTTGAGTAATGCGTCTACCGTAACCCTCTCCTCTCCTTTCAGATTCATGGCTGTCGCTCAACTCTCCTCTACATACGGTAGTCGATTCTATCGTGTTATCGATCAGTCCAATTGTCCCTGTGTTCTCGCTCTCAATAGCAAGGGAATCGTCCAATTCGACAAGAATGATCTCTCTGCCCCCGTTAGAGTAAGCATTACATTTATAAAATGATACGAAGACACAAAATGTCAAAATGCTACTTCCTGTGTTTAGCAGAGCTAAAGAACACGCAAAATTGAGAGGGTCGCTTGTGTGGCAAACAACGGAACTCCGTATTCCGACTTTTTGGTATAATCGAATCATTTTATAAGTCAGTTGTTGATTGGTTTATTCAATGGTATACGGTATCCAATTACGGTATTGAGGTGTTCGAATGGCGCAGTATCGACAACATCTACTACAAGGAGTGCCATTTCTCGGTAGAAGTGCGAAACTCGAGAAGGTGAATAATTGCATTCAATTTCGACCATCCTAATAAAAACCAAACCTAATTGTTTATTTGTTGCCAGTTAACTGGTCAAAATATAACAAAACTGGTCAGATTTATACAGCAAGTTGATGGAAAAAATAATAACCAGCTTATTAGCACTAATCTGAACCTCCTGCGCATTTTTACATCTGTTTCGAGTCTTGATATTTCTTGGTTCCCAATTTCTGGCCAACGAAAACAAATTGACTCCCTTCTCTTTTCCCTCCATAGACCAAAAGGTATGTTCCAGGGAACAAACGCAGACATCATTTCGGGGTTGCGCCTGGTTTAATATCCCGGCTGCAGATTTTTAACAAGCGTCTGCACATTTTTCTGATGTAATCAGATATGGGCTTTCAGCTAAACACAAAATTGGGAAAAAATATTTTCGAAAATATTTTTGAAAATGTAAAATTTTGAAAAAAAAAATTGTTTTAATATTTTGAGCACAATATGGGTTTTGCAGTAGCCAAAAACTGATAATTGATCCTTTTTGTCGTGACAGACTAAAAATAACACATTTTAAAATTCTTCATGGAACATACGATTTTGGTCTATGTTTCCCTCCCACTCAATTAATCATAGTCGTCTCTTCATTGTTTTCTTTAGAATGCTCGTTAACCTTGATATCCTTCCTATCACTTCTCGCCTTTTATCCCATTTTCTTTTCCATTCTGGGTCAAATGACATGCGAAATGAAAGACAAACGAGGGACACGTTTTTTTTTATTAATCCCGATGTCTAAACTGATTCCATTTCAGTTTGGTTCGAGATCAAGACTCAAAAGGAGAAGAAACGGAGAAGAATTCGAGGTGAATCTTCTTTTCTCTCTTTTTTTACAGTATCTATAGCTATTTCAAGTGAATTACGGTAAAAAAATGGGCATGACTGTTCGGCTCTCTCTCTCTCTCTCTATGATCATTAATCCCAATTAGACCCGACCTTCTATCTCTCTCTTTAGTCTCAATTTGAATCGTTTCTCTCTCTCTCTTTTGTGTTTCTTTAGTCCTCAATTGTGATTGATGGATGTTATAGTATCAATCCATCTTTATTCCTCTCTCTCTCTCTCTCTCTCTCTCTCTCTCTCTCTTCTTCCTCTTCTTTCTCTAATTCCAATGGACTCCTTCTCATCTGTCAATTACCCTCAATTACTAGTTGGTGAGTAAGAGAGAAAGTGGTCGACTTATCGAGTTGTCCATACTTGTATAGTAATCGATAATTGATTGCGTACGGTATGACTACCCCCCCCCCTCCCCTCCTCCTCCTTCTCCTTCCTTTAGTCATGCCTCTCTTCCCTCATTTCTCTCTTCTCTTCCTTCTCTTCTTTTCCCTTCTGTCCTTGCACTACAAATGTGAATAGTATTGGTATTGTCACTGGTCTCTCTCTCTCTGAATGAATCTTCCCTCGCCCTCTTCCCTTTGACCCTCTTGATTCCTCCCCTCGAGATACAACCATCCCCTTTGACCTACCCGACAATACTGCCAGATTGAATATCATTAAATCCACCTCAATCACTTTATTCTCCAAAAGTCAACCGATAATTTCCAGTATGGTTTATGTGCAATATTCAATGGATATTTTCCAATTAAGTTATTCTGTGCTCAAAAAAAAGTGCTGAAAGCGAGAGTTTGAGACTAATTTGTGAGAGAGCACACAACTTTCAGACACTCGCTATGGCACATGAAGATTAGAGTTACTTTTTTTCTGAGTAATCAATCAATAATCTAATTTCTCTCTTGTTCAGATCTCGTTCCATCCCCACTCATCATATCTTCACCTTCATAGTCGATTCCTCTTTCTCCTGTCGTTCTCTCTGGTCTTCTTCCATCTCTCAACACCAATTCTTCCTCGATCAATCAAATCTGCAAGAGAATGTACGTTATATTAAAATTAATTTTATACATTTAGTTCCCATATCTCCGATTGTCAGTGATGTTCACGGTTGTCTATCGATATTGCGATTCCTAATGCAGGAAACTAACGAGAAAGTCTCATTATTGTGGACCGAATTTATCGAAAACAGTGTTATTTTCGCTTTAGAGGGTTGCCGATTTTAGGGGCCATGAGCATCATTGTCCATTATTTTCTTCCATCGAATTTCAATCTCCGGAAACATTAATATCCATTCCTTCCGTCTTTTTCTTTGCAATTCTCGCTTTTCGATCGGCGCTCTTCTTTTTTTTCTTCTCCCCTCTGGATTCCATTTGTGTTTGTCCACGAGTTCTCTCTCTCTTTCTCTCTCTCTCTCTCTCTCTCTCCTATATCCCTTCTCTACTCGATTGATCCATCCATCAATCCGAATCTTCTCTTCTCTCTCTCTCTTCTCCTTATCATTCATCTCTTTTACAATCACCTCTCTCCTTCATCCCTTCATTGTTCTCTTCCTTCTTCTTTCTCACTCTTGTGTCAACTGTCAATTCTGTTCATAGGGCCCACACACACTCATAGATGGGCAAAGGCTTCCCTGCTAGCAACCCCAATTTTTTTAATACGCTATTTTTAAAACAAGCAAAAAACAACCATGCAATAACATTTAGAGTAAATGTTGTTATTTCTCGTGGGAAGCAATTCAAGTGAGTCAAAAAACATTCCAAACATCTTTTATCAGACATCACGGAAAAATAGATTAAAAGCGCCACTACGAGAGCCGTCGGGAATAATACCGATTGCGTATGGAAATTGGATGCCTGCATACCGTTCGACAAATATTTAGCAGCCCACGTATTATGTATTATACACGTTGTATTTAGAGTAGCGAAAACGGATAACCCCACCCCGCTTATTGACCCCCAAATGCGGGGAGTGCGAGAGAGCCGGATCCCTGCTCTCTCGCGGGGGTCGTAAATGGGATCCGTTTTGGGATCCGTTTTTGCCCTCCCAAAGCACTCTCATCCTTATTTTTTTCTCTAGCGCAATTGAAATGATAATTTCTAAAAATTAATTCTCTTTATTCTTCCGATGAAAGAGGTATTCACTTGAGTAGTGAAAATGGACATTCACATGGAAACAATTTCGTACGGGGCCACATATCACAGATCTTCTAAGAAGGGTAGGAACCGTTGCAGCAAAAAAAAATTTTGTTCCTCATTTCCTCCATGTAACTTCAAGTATGTATCAAGATAAAATTTAGAAATTTTTTTATAAAGTTCGTTTTTCGAAATTTGCATATTATCGATTTATATCTTTTTTCCAATCGAATCCTCATCGCAAGATCTACAATTTCTTCAATTAGCACCCTGACCTATCTTCATTAGTTTCAGAGATATGCTTCAAAAATCAATTTTTGGGTCACTTAATCGTCTTTTTGAGAAAATAATATAAATAAAAGAAAATAATAAAAAAGAAAAGAATATAAATATTAAAAAGAAAAAAATATAAATATAAAAAGAAAAGAATGTAAATAGTAAAAAAAGACAAGAATTTATATAGTAAAAAGGAAATGAATATTAATAATGAAAAAAATATGTATAATGAAAAAAAAAGAATATTAATAAAAAAAGGAATAACAAATAAGAAGAAAATTTCCCCTCCCGCATTTCCCGGGGAAAAACGGATCCCAAAACGGATATTGTGTTCACTCTCGTGCCAGTCGACCTTTTGTTTATTTCTTTAACCCGATCTGTCTCACCCATCAGGGTGGTCTAAGAAAAGACACCGACCATCCGAGTCTAGACTCTCTCTCTCTCTCCATTTCACTTCTCTCTCTCTCTCCTTCTCCTTTTCATCATTGGCTCCATTTTGTCTTCTCAACAACTGACTTGCACTTGCAAGTCAAAGGTTTCTCGAACTCTATGGGAGGTCACCACAAAGATCTCATCTGTTCCCAAACCTTTGGCATTTTTAATAGCTTTATTTTTTTCTCCTAACTTTCCATGCTGAAAATATACAGGGATCCAATCTGGAATCTTCTAATTGCTTTCCGGGAGGCCTGTAACACGGGGGCTCAAAAATTCAGATCCTCTACAAGAGAAATGAACAGATAATGGTCACGAGCGCAATGCGTAAAATTTCCATTGCTTACTACGGTATTGCGAAGAAAATTGTGGACTACATCAAGCATTATACCGTAGTAAGTGCAGCTTATTTGCGGACCGCTTTTTTATCCGCCTTTGAGCCCCCGTGTGTAAACCATTTTTGTGTTAGCTGAAATGTTTGTCTCTGGTATTTATTTCAAGACTGGAATCATTCCGTGATACCGGGAATAAGGGAGTAATAAAGGGATCCATCCTGCAAAGAAATACGAGACTAGTATAGATTGTAGTGATAGACTAATATTGTGATTGACGTGTCATCATTGACTGTTTGCTATGAAGGACGACGATGATTCAGATGTTTTCCTTCCCTCTCCCTCTCTTCCTGGCACCGTGCCTCATTCCCTCACTTTCCTATTCCCCCCCCCCCACCTCTCTCTCTCTCTCTCTCTCTCTCTCTCTCTCTCTTAAGAGAGAGAGCTCCAATGTTCCCATGATTCTTGTTCCACCTTCCCCTCACTTTGTCCTCATAATCATCCTCATCTCATTATTACCACACCTTCTCTCTCTTTCTCTCTTCTTTCCTTCCTTTCTCTTCTCGAATGACCATAATCGGTAATAGTTACGCAATGTGTCTACTTCATCTTTGTGAGACAGTCGCGAGAGAGAGAGAGAGAGGCCCCGGTCTCTCTCTCTATTGTCCCATCGACATATCGGCCGAACTTTCAAGTATCTTCTCACTCCACTTCAGAAGATCGTATAATGGCATAACTGGCGAACCCCCGCAATCCACTGAGAATTGTTTCCCCTGAGAGAGAGAGAGAGATAGAGAGAGAGAGAAAGGTAATTCCCACCTCCACCCTCTCCTTCCTCCTCTTCCTCCCCCCACAATCTTCTCTCTCCCTCTCTCAAACATCTCAATCTCCTAAGCAACAGCCTCTAGTGTGAATATCCCACCACATCATTTTGATCTCTCGACCCTCTATGTTTGAATGTCGTCCCTATTATTCATCGGCTGTCGTGTCTCTCATCCCTCACCTCCCCTCCTTCCCCCTCCGCTTCAACCACCTCCCCTCCTCCCACCTCCGCTTCAACCACCTCCCCTCCCTTCCCCCTCTCTCCCCATGCCTCCATCCTTCCGTGTCTCTTCTTACATAATACAGTCCATCATCACTTCTCTTTGTTCTCTCTCCTCCCTCATCAAAGTCGTCTTCTCGACTCTTCTCTCAGACTTACTTGACCAATCCAACTCGATTCCAAACTGGACCGATTACCATGCCAATCACAGTGGGAGTTAACTACTCTAACCATGTTCCCCCCGAGAGAGAGAGAGAGAGAGAGAGCCTCTCTCTCTCTCTCTCTCTCTCTCTCTCTCTCTCTCTCTCCTCTCAATAGTAATGGTATTCCCCCGTCCTACCTGTCTCTCCCTCTCTCCACTTCCCATTCCACAGTCTCGCCTCTCTACAAGGGGGAGTTAATCTCTCTCTCTGTCCCCTTTCACCTTTCCCCCTTCCTTTCGATCTCTCTCTCTCTCTCGATGTTTGTTCCCTCTCTCTCTCTCTTCTTCCCTTCTCGTTCCCTCAGATGAGTACTTTCCCTCTCTCTCTCTCTTCTCTCTCTTCTATCAACAGTCTCTCTCTCTTCTCTCTCTTCTATCAACAGTCTCTCTCTCTCTTCCGTCTGATCTACCACAGTCACTTCTACTTCTTCACAGTTTCTCTCTATTTACTTGTGTTCTGCTTAAAGTTGTTATCCTACCGTACACCTTCCTCCTAATCCTACCGTACCCCTCTTACCGTATCCCCTCCATCCCACTTGATTATTCAGATCTCTCTCTCCATTAGTCAGTGTCACCATTCATCTCTCTCTCTCTCTCTCTCTCTCTCTCTCTCTCTCTCTCTCGTCCATCTTCTCTCTCATTCTCATGCTCATCATTAATTAATGAGAACATCTCTCGTCTCTTCTTTGTTTTGAATTCGCCTCTCTTTCCCTCTTTTGACTGCAACAGAATAAGTGCAAAGGAGAAGGGAATGGTCATTTCAAATCGGTCGATTTCACTATTTCATTTTGGAATTATTACACAAACATGCACCTCTGACCACAAAACTACCTTCCTGCCAGCCCATTTCTCTTGATGTCAGTATTAATCTGTACCTGAAAACTTTGGAATCTTCGATATCTGCTTTATTGATCGTTCAATCGTTTGATTTTCATTGTCTGTAAGAGAGAAGAAATGGAATCAGATGGGATTGGGATAAATCTCGTTCTTTTCTCCCTCTGATTTCTCTCTCTCTCTCTCTCTCTCCCATCATTGACTAGTTGATCGTCCGATCTCTTCTCTTCCAGTCAAAATCAACTTCCATAATATCTATCCACTCTCTCCATTTCCATTCCTCGTATCTCTCTCTTTTTCGTTCCCTTTTCCTCCCTTTTTCTCTCCATTTTCGGCTCACTTTAGCATTCAAATTTGAACGTTTCTCTCTTATTTTCCTTCCTCTTTTCAAAGTTGCTCAAGTCTCTCTCTCTCTTTCCACACACTCTTTCAACATTTCGGGAGGGCTGGCAAAAAGAGTGGTTGGTCTTTCTCTTTTCCTTCTACTTCTTACTCATTGGAATGGATACAGTAGTACCCCCTTTGAACTCTATTCAAATATTCGTCCTCCCTCCCCTTCTTCTTATCTTCCTCCTCCTATCGCCATTCGAATTCCTTCTAATAGACGCATGTCCACTTGTACCTCCCATCCGAGATTGAGATGAACAAATCTCATTTCATCAACTTTAAACTTTATTCCGATGTTTATTGAGGTGGAGAGATAATAGTCTCATATTTTTTAAACCATTTGTGAGCAGTACGCTGAACCTTTTTTGCACGTGTCTCATAGTCCGAGGTTATCAATCATCACCAAATCTAATGTACCAGAAAAAAACATCTTAATTTCGGCAATCTCTTGTTTTTTTAAAAATTCCAGCCCGGAATCAGGCAGGAGCTAGGAAAAAAACCAGAGATTTATGCTGCGCGAATTTCATGGGGTGCAAGGTGCACATCACTTTTATGCACCCTTTCATAACTTTTTTCCTAGTAGAGCTACAACTTCCAAACTTGATACAGGGATTGCAAGTCACGTTTGGCACATTTTCCTTTTTTGATTGGAGAGATTTCGTTCAGTTTGAGCTGAGTTACACGACTTTTCCACCCGCAGAGGGTGCACATGCACTCCTGAAATTTGCGCAGCATTAGACATTTGGCAACAAGCCCTCCGCAAATGAACCATAAACTGCGAGATGCCCGTGGATCCTCAAGCCCGGCCCAGGTGTACGATCACTCACTATTCAATCAATTCCCTTTCTTCTCTTCTACTCCACTGCAGTCTGGTGTGTGTTCGAATTGACGCAAACAGTTAGAGTGGGAACATATTATGTAAATAGCGATAGTATCATTTACATGGAGATTCTCCACGAATTATCTTTTGGCATTTTTCCCAGAACACGCGTATTCTTCCGATTTCTTGTGGTCTCTCTCTCTCTCTCTCTCTCTCTCAATATTGCCAGTCTTGGTTCCACTTGACTCTCGACTGTCCCTCACTCACTCATTAGTCTTCTTCCTTTGTCTCTTAGGTGGTCTCTCTCTCTCTCTACCATAGGCACGAGAATCTGCACCATATGGTGGGGTAATACAAGAATCATATTGTAATTGCCATCGTCTTTGCTTTCTCTTCCTGATCCGTCCTCTATCTCTATCCGATCTGATTCAAAAGGTCGATACCGTATCATTCTCTCTCTCTCTCCCACCCTCAATTCCCGCATTGATCATATCAATCGATCAGGGGGTGACTCATATCCGTATTCAGAATGCCTTTCTTCTTCTCACTCCCTATCACCTGTCCCCATTCTTCTCTTCCTTCTCATAACTCCGCCCCTTTGATCTACCCGATTGCCCTGTAATCGAATCTCCCTCAATAGCATCCTTCATTGTCTCTATTTGTCTCTCCTATCATCGACCTCTCTCTTCTTCTCTTTATCTCCTCTCTCTCTCTTAATAAGTCTTCTTCCACCCCGTCAACCTCTTAATTAACAGGTTAATCCTCTATTCAGTCCAGGTGGTTTAGTTCCCTCTCTCTCTCCCTCATTCCCCCCTCCCCCTCTCCTCTCTCCCTCTCTCTCTCTCTCTCTCTCTCTCTCTCCCCCTCTCTCCTTCCACCCTCTGTAGATGGCACACGATAATCAGTGTCCTGTGAGGTTCTGTCTAATCTCCCACAGATGTTATTCCCTCGCTCTCTCTCTTCTCTTCTCTCTCTCTCTCTCTCTCTCTCTCTCTCTCTCTCTCTCCCCTTGTCTCGATATGATTGGTCATTCAAATTACTTCCTGACCTCACAGTCACCGCCGCCTCTATCATCTTTGTTCCTGCAGAATTACTGCTTGATCTGCAAAAATATATTATTATATTTATTTATTTATCGTATACCTCAATGGTGCGCTATTTTGTTTTAAAAAATTAGCGAAAATAACTTAACATGAGCGAACATTAAAAATTGTGTATCTGCCTTTATGGTGTGGGTAACGCGAAGTGATTCTCCTGACAAGCGAAACACATTTGACCTATGAGACATCCGGCCATTTCACCATCAATTTGAACTGTTCCCTGCTGTCTTTTCCCCTTCTGATCTGCCATTCAGAGAATGTTTATCTGATTGCAGTTTGGCCATTCTCTCATTATCAGTAGTCAATCATCATAGCACGACATTTCGGAGAGTCTATGCAAATCGAAACAGACAGTTAGAGAGTGCAAAGATAGCATGTAAATGGGGATGGTCTCACCACCAATTCTCTTTTGACATTTTGCCCACAACTCCGTGTCATAGATGGTATTTCCCCTTTTTTCTGAACCTCTCTCTCTCCATTGTTGACTTCCCTCTCTTCTCCCTCGCCATTCAGTGTTCGTTGCTTATCTCACAGCTTCTCCCCCCTTATCTCCCCTTCTCCTTCTCTTTTCTTCTCCTTCTTCAATCGTTCTCTCTCTCTCTCTCTCCAATCTCTCTCTCTCTCTTCAGAATCGTTCTTCCCCATCTCTTCTCCATTCTTCGGATATCGATCAATCGGAACTCTGTGAGAGACTCAATCGACTTGTCTCCAAATCGAGTCTCGCTCCAAGTATTCACTCACTCAGGTATGGCACACTTACACATTGAATGAAAATAGAAATGACGTCATCGTTTTGAAATTTTCGTTCTTAAATTTGGTTTATTTTTCTGAAGACCATAGCCACGTGTTGACATTTTAATGCCTCATTGTTTCTTCAATCTCATCTCGATTTTTAGCATTTTCCTACCTCTCCCCCCTCTTCCCCGATTCTCCCAAAATAGACCCGTTCCCCCACTGAAGCATGTAGTGTTTCCGTCCTCTTTTTAGGGAATTCCCTCTTAGTTGCTAGGCGGTCTTTCGAGATTTAGTTAGTAATCCCTCACGTCATACTCAATAGTGAGTATTGTCTAGATGCCCTCCTTCGCATGATATCCTACCGGATGAGAACCGAAATAGATTTCATTTAAAACATACCATCTAGAATGCAATCTTTAAAAAAGAAGGCACTTTTTTTCGAAAAGATGTTGGTTGTGACCCCGTTTGTTTCTTATCCGCCGTAGCGCCTCTAGATGTCATCTCTCTTCTCTTTCTTCTTTCTTCACTTCCTTTCGGTTTCTTCTTTGATTTCTTTTCTCTTCTTTTTATCACTCAATCATTGTTCCCTTTTGTGATGCTTGATCGACGCAGCTGATTTCTATCATGTCTGCTTCCTCCCATCTCTCCTCCCCCTTTCTCTCTCTCTCTCTCTCTCTCTCTCTCTCTCTCTATCGAGTACAGCCCTAATCCCCCCTTTGATTGTGTCAACTTCTTGTTCTCTTCTCGTAAGCTCTACAACCATCCATTCACTTCTTCTCTTCTCATTCCTTCTCATTTTCAGTTCACTTCACGCCTCTTCGTCTACCTCCAAAATGCCGCTTGCTGAGGTAAAAGATCAAAGATCAATTATTTTATGAAACTGCTATGATACTGCAAGTCTAGGAAAAGTCAGCAGTAGCTGAGAGATCAAAGACCATCGCAAGCCAATCGATAGTCTCTTGCTACCGTAGTCTTCTGAGTAGTATTTCCAGTCGGGAAAAGATTAGTCAGAAATGGAGCAGAGTGGTGACAAATCTCCTTGTGTGAGAGTAGAAGGGAGAGAATTATCCTCCCTCTTTCTCGGCCAAGACTTTACTGTACGATAAATAGAGTAGTTGACGCGGTTTAGACAAACAAATTATGAGATTACGTGAGAAAATGAATTTAATTGTAATTAATTAATTCGAATAATGTATTTTAATTAGGTGGCGGAAGATCTCGAAGATGAAATGAATGGACCAGAACAAGAAAATGTGAGAGAGGTGGTCGATCGAGTTTGGAGAGGTGAGCAGAAATTACAATTTTTATCGATTAATTTCTTGATAATTCCTTGTTGAAGGGCACTACTGCAGTGTTTTGGAGAAGCCAGAAATTTTACCCCAAAGCATGGGTAGGTTGACCAGAAACGAGAACAAAAATGAGGGTGGAACTGCAGAAATCACTCGATGTTAGCTGGTCCCAAATGCTGCAGTAGAGCCTCTTGAAGTACACATTTAATATTGTAATATGATATTTCTTGCAGCAAAAACAGCAGAGGAACGATCGGCGGATCTCGTGAAATACAAGAGATATATTCAATTGAAGAAGGATCTCACGAAGGCATTGCAAGAGAAAATGATGGAATTGAGACACATTTGTATCGCTGAAGGGGTCAGTCAAAGGGGGGGGGGCATGACAAAAGAGCAACAGCGAATAACATTGTTCAAACTTCAAGAATTGATTTGAAACTTCAGCGGTGATTTGTCAAGACCATTTGACACCGAAGCCGAACGATCATTTTTTGCTCCTCGCATTTTGAAATCGTTGCGCAAATGTCGTTCCGCTCATTTTAAGGTAAATTCAGATAGTGGATTCGATAGAGAATTCAATTTCGAGTCAAATGAGCTACTATACAAAACTATAAGACCATTTTAAAGTGAGTTAGAACAATCTAAATAGGTCGTTGCGCTTCTGTCATGCCCCCGAAATGAGGGGAAGAGTAGAGAGAGAGCTGTTGAGATGGGGACACTAGTTTACTTTACCGGACCACGAGAGGCGACCGCTAGACTCACTGTGAGAAAATGAATCAGGGTCCCACCCGTACATTTTTTTTTTTGAAGGAGGCAGTGTTGACCCTCGAAACCTATCTATAAATACGCGGGAGGATGAATTTAGTTAGAATCAATTCAGATCTGACCAGTTTTATGAGACTTGCACTATAGTTCTGACCAGTTTTATGCGATTTCTGACCAGTTTATATATTTCGCAATAAGCCGTATTATGGGTGGGACGAAAATGTATGGTCCCACCCCGGGTTAGCACTAGTGTTGGCTACTCGAAATATGATTTGTTCGAAAACAAAGGAAGGTGAAAAACGAAACAGAGAACTGTTCCGAAACCGGGAAAAGGAATTCTTTTCATTTTCGGCTTTGCGAGTGGTCATCTTTGGTTAGCCCTTTTCGTTGGTACGGTAGAATAAACTGTGCTGTGCCGAGGTGCGATTCAAAAGTGTTGAATTTGTAGAAAGAATTAAACTGTTCTCTATTCAGGAATTGACGGGAGTTCTTCCAATTGAATTTCGTTCGACTCTTCGACCGGGAGAAGAAGAACCGAAATTGAAGAGAAGAATTGGAACTTCATTCTCACTTAGTGAAGATTTACTGAGAGGAGCAACCAAGGTGAGGAGTGATGATAATGTATTAATACTTAATATTTTATTCTCCATCGGTGATTTGGGTGCTAGGAGTTGACTTGACTTGATGGTTAATGGAGAATCAGGCAGTCTTCGTGTCACAATTACAATTTGTGGATTCGGGAGGTGGTGTGAATAGGAAATGAACGAGAGGTGTGATACAAATACATTTATGCGCGTGGGCCCGTTCCAATCAATTGTCGGGTTACTGTAGCTAGCGGGTGATCGAATACTGTAGTCGGTGGGTTGATATCGATTAGAAGACGATAGTGTTGAAGATGAGACTCGAGTAGGAGACATTGAAGTGTTTGGTGAGATCGGGTTCGACTCTTCCCCAGAGAACTCTATCGATTGATGAAACAAAGAGAAGAATGAAGATGACTTTGATGATTCCGCCCTCCATGTCCAGTTTGCCTGAAGGATACGTGAGACTATCGAACTCAATCGAATTACTCTTGATACAGGACGAAAAGTGAGAGATTGAGTGAAACATGACAAAATTTTATTTTCGTAAAACATTTCAATAACAATGACTCGCATGTCGTATTAATATGGTAAATTTTTATTTCGGCGAAAAATGTCAACTTTGCGAAAAAGTGCCAAACCATTTATGGTGTGCCTACAGTATGCCGGCCGAGGTTCTTCTTGTCACTTAACGATTACGGTAATCAAATTACCGCATACGACCAAGTCTTATTTCAACAGGCGAGTCATAATACTCACGATAACTTCCTCCGGTTTTCGTTTGCACGTTGTGCGCACGTCTCTCTTACAGTTCTTCGCTCTCTCGCCCGCGCTGATACTCAGCCGAGAGAGGGAAGAAATGAAGAGAGTCGCTACGCTGCACGTACGATGGACGTCCACTGCACAGCCGTGGTGCATGCGCGCACCGTGCGTTTCAAAACAGGAGTCTGCCCTGACGCCGTTTAACAGAAATACAAATCTCGGCCGGCATACTGTAGGCACACCATAAATGGTTGGGCACTTTGTTTTTCGCAAAGTACATTTTTCGCCGAAATAAAAAAATACCATATTAATACGACATGCGAGTCATTGTTACTGAAATGATTTACGAAAATAAAATTTTGTAGTTGGTGGTGGGAAATAGATAGAACAAATTAAAATTGAAAATGATATTCACAATTCCGGGATTTCTGGCGTTGGATCGATAAATAACGAAAAATGTCCTGAGTCGAAAAAGTCTTTGAATTTTATGAGGAATCGATTGGTACCACTCATTTAGTCATTCGGTGATGTTTTGAAAAATCGGAAATTCCTATGACGTAAATGCCCTGAGGCGTAGAAGCGATTTCGCAACTTTTTACATCACGGGGCAACTCTTCCTGGGCTACTGTGCATCATGCCATGTTTCACTCAATCTCTCACTTTTCTTACTGTGCCAAGCATCTGAACAAATATATTGATCCACTCAGATAGTCTCTCATACGGTAGTTGAATACAGTATCGGGTGGGGTTACGGTACCTGCTTTCATAGCATCGATTAGACACTGTAGATTGAAAGTGGCCATGAGTACAGTGAGAGATAGGACGAAGAGATATAAGAGAGAGAATTTGCCATTGAGAATAGAGAGAGACATGGCGAGTACTGTAGCGACGCCTACTGTAGAGAGAAGAAAGAGACGACGATCATGAGAGAATGAACGACCAGCGATCTGAGAAGAGAGACAAATTAGGGGGGATGAGTGAGACTGGTTCAGAAATCATACATTTATACTTTTGTAGAATCTTATTAGGAACAAATTAAGTTGAATTCCACTTGGATATCACTAGGAAACCACTAGGAAAATGCACAAAGACGCAAACACACAGAGTCCCGTGTTGATCAATGTTTATTTAAGTGTTTGCACATATTCCTAGTGGTTCCTAGTGAGATAATAGTGGAATCCTACTCATTTTCCTAGGAGGATTCCACACTCCGGTTTTGAAACGCACGGTGCGCGCATGCACCACGGCTGTGCAGTGCACGTCCATCGCACGTTACGTGTACTGACTCTCTTCATTTCTTCCCTCTCTCGGCTGAGTATCAGCGCCGCGAGAGAGGGAAGAACTGTAAGAGAGACGTGCGCACAACGTGCAAACGCAAACCGGAGCAGAAGAATCCTGCCAGTGTTTATGAAATAGAGGAGGGGAGCCTACCTGTACCATGATCCCGACTACGGCAGGCATGAAGAAGGGATGGGGATGGGAAGTATTGGGAATCCATTCAATGAGAAGATGAGATGAGAAAGAACCGAAGAGGAAAGAATAGAAGAGAATGAGAAGACGACGATCTGATGAAGGGAATGAATTCTGAATGAGGGGAATTGAATGAGAGATTGAATAGGGATGATGCAATACCCTGTCTAATCTGGTGTGAACGAGATGGAGATGGGCTGGTAGGAGAAGATAAGTGATGAGAATGAGGATGTACGGGTAGAATACGGTAGAGAGAAGAGAGTGGAGTACGGTAGTCCGACCCATTCTCTCGCCCAGACGGAGACACACGATAGCTACCGTACGCCAGTAGTAGCTACTGTAATGTAAGGAGGATATGGTTTACGGTAGCAGTACGGTAGACTCACTTGAGGGAGTAGAAGTAATCGAATGGCTGTGGAAGGGGAGTGTCATCTGTCAGCTGGAGAGATATTGATTGATAACTGATCTTTTACCGTAACCACTTACTATTTTGTATTGATTAGTCAAGAATCTGCCCACATCGGGAATGGACGATTCGACTTTGGGTGGACTGAAATTAGAAATTTTAGAGTTAAAGGAGTAGGGTAGATTAGGGTAGAGGTACGGTAGGAGTACGGTAGCTTACAGATTTTGTAGAATGATCTTGTTGGAGAGTTTGGTGGAATCTGAAGTCTTCCCTTTTTCCATTCGACCGATGAGTGAACGAGACGAAGGAGAAAATGAGGGGAAACGGAGAAGAGATTATGAGACTAGATTACTTAAAAGAAAGAAAGAAATCATTCAATGGAAATGGGCCTTCGTTTGTTTTGGGCAAAAGCTTGTTGGAGGTTATTCTTTTTTGTTAATTTCTGATGCTAATTACCATGATTAATAATCTAATTAGAATGATTAATTGAGGCTGATCGAGTGGATGAATTGGAGACAGAAGTAGCCATCAATCGGAAGATTGTCGCGGCTGCTGATAGACTAGCCAAGGATAAGAACACTAATAAGAGCGTACGGTAAGTATCGTAGACGAAGAGGAGTACTGTAGAGTCAAGTATCGATTGATTATGCATGCATTGATTGCAGGAAGAAGCGTCAGAAGGATCTCGCTCAGGCTCAATCCAAGTTGAAAGGATTGGAGACGAATTTGAATGCAATGAGACTATCGGCCAGCAAGCCTGACGTCAGTCTGAGAGAACACGATGGACACGGTAAGAGAAGGGTATTGATTGATTGAGACAAACGACAACTGATATTCTACAATACCCCTTATCTCTAATCCTCTTCAGATCTGCATCAATGGTCATCATCTTCGATTCGATCCAAAGCAGGTGGTCCTCTCACATCCAAATCGTGTCCCACCACGCCCCGTGGATCGATGCCCGATCTGACGGGTACCGTATCCGAGGGAGAAGAGGAAGAGGGAGAAGGCGTGTCGAGACCCGCATCTTGTTCACTCGGAAGAGATGGACATGCTAGTAGTATGAAGATGCCATCCACCATATCGGTCTCAAGCGGATCTGCAGCTCCATCTGGTAAGTACTGTATTGAAACTGTAGATAGATTTAGCGAATCTGGTTGATATAAATTTATAATGGAATCTAATGTGTTAAGGTACTTCATCATCATCGCTAACTTCTAATTCGTCAATGGGAACAGGTCGATCTGTGAGAAGAAGAGTTGAAGAGAGAGATGACCCATTGAGAGTTCTGCCTCCATCGTGAGTTGACTTTATTGATTGGATGATACGGTAGCTCAGGATTACTGTAGGGTTATTTAATGATTCAGAGTATTACAGGAGGGTACAATAACGACAATAACTTTATATTGATTGAATACAGTATCACATGCTATACGTTACAGTAATCCTTTCCAGCTACGATGGATATCGATCGTCTGCCTCGTACAAATCCTCCTACCGTACCGTCCATTATCCCACTCTTCAAGAGCAAGAATCAATGAAAAGATCGGATGATGAAGTGGATGGACGACGATTCGTCAACGTCAAGACGGGCTGGGAACCAGCATACCAGGTACGGTAGTGCACCATCGACATCAATCGATAACTGATTTTATTACAGCAGTCGAGTCCGTTGAGAGTACTTCCTTCTCGTCCTTCCCCATACCAACAAGATCTTCCCTTCTATCCGACCGGAAGTTTAGATCGACGAATGAATAAGAGGTACAATCGATATAGAGAAATGGATCGCTAATTATCCTTTTTCGTCCCACGGACAATACGACACTGCCAAATCTAAACTGGTCTGATTTCCCAGAAAACTAGTCAGATATGAATTGATTCTTACGAAACTCCTCCCGATAATTTCTGGATAGGTTTCGAAGTTCAAATGTTGCTTCTTCAAAAATTTGTTTATGTGCATTTAGCGTTTTAAAATGTACGATAATTGTAATATCTCAGATTATCACCATCTCGTAATTCTTCAATGGAGGGAATTCGTCATCCTCTTCCTTCTCGTGATTCTTCTCCTTCCACACAAAGAATCACAACTTTCCCCGTTTCATCAAATGCTCCTCTCGTATTCAGAAAACCGTACGTTTACAATTAACGTTGTTCAATCTTTATTTTCGAAAACTACTTTTCAACCGACACTAGTTTGAATTTTTGTGTCAGTCTGCTAATCATATTACTTCTCTGACTTCAAAGTATGAAATCAGTTTCAAGAAGTGTTTTATGAACTCCTTTTCAGTATCTCCTCCCAACAGTCGGTCCCTCTCCTTCCCTCCGTCTCTTCTTCATTCCATCTACAAGGTCCATCTCTCTCTTCTCTCTCTCGTCTTCCTCCTTCTTCCTTCTCCTCCTCTCGTCTCCCCTCTCAATCCGATCCCCATATGGAAGCACTCATCGACTTCTATCGAGATAGACAGTCGAAACCATCCAAAACTGCCACCATTGTTTGATTACCTCTCCTTTTCCCATTGTATGACTCCGCCCCTTCTTTCATAGTCTGACTCCGCCCCTTCTTCAATAGCCTGACTCCGCCTCCTCATCCCTTTTTATGACTCCGCCCCTTCCGGTGTGTATCTGTCTCGGTTTTCGTTCCTTGCTCACAAGTCTCAATGTCTCTCCACTCTCCACTCTGATGATATCTCCTTTTCTCGTTCCGGGTACTCATATTTATTCTAATATCTGTTAACCCCTTCAACTGCCTGTAC
Organism: Pristionchus fissidentatus; assembly: GCA_036245785.1. NCBI lineage: Eukaryota > Metazoa > Nematoda > Chromadorea > Rhabditida > Neodiplogasteridae > Pristionchus > Pristionchus fissidentatus. Next base: position 19,430,362 of record BTSY01000004.1, read on the forward strand.
ACAATTGCTAATCCCATCTCCCTCAATCTATTCTTGATTGTAATAATTGGTTGAAATATCTCGTTAACTTATCTCCACATCGACAGAGTCGCGAGAATATCCAAAGAGAGTTTCGTTGCTCAACTTTTATATAGTATGTATCGATAGACTGCATAATAAACCCCCGATTTGTTTGTCATTCAAACCTCTGTGAACAAAATAGAGAATTCCTCTGAATAAATTGATGTTCTACCGTATTGTATGCCTATTTGAGTACTATGAGATATATACAAAGCCTTTTTTTAATATTTTAACAGACGGGACAATTCTAAAGCGGCAAAAGAAATAGAAAATTTAGTTTCCAGCGCAGCTTGTGCGCCGGATTGTTATTTCACAAGCTGCGCGTCTTTCCGTTCGGGACCTTCCAACAGAAACGTAGCATGCGCGACGGATTGTTATATGGCAAACGTTTTGTTTGAGATCTGCGCATGGCGCTTTGCCGTTTCATCCTCACTAGCTAAACGGGTCATTACAGTTGCAGAACACACAGCATAACAGAAGCTATGAACAACTTTTTGACAAACGAGTCACTCGATCGCGATATTTGGATCCAACTGTTTGTCCATTTCAAAATTATTGCAAATAATAAATTAAAGTAAAAGAAAGATGTTCCCTCAGTTACTGTAGGGAATTAATTAAATCAGTTCTTGATGCAAATTTGTCTACTCAACTACGGTAGCCGCAATTTGGCTACATGCGATGCTGACAAATGCCTCTCTTTCTCTGCGCTCTCTCCACCCGGGTGGAGAGAGCGCAGAGAAAGAGCATCGGAGAATAAAGAGATTTGAAACGAAAGAGCAGTTTTGATTTATTCGTTGCACATAAGAGCCCGTTTACGTAAGAGTCAGACAATACTCGGTACAGCAAAAAAGTGATGGACTGAGATAATACCTGTTTTTGACAGACTTCGATGGGTTAGGAATGCTGGTAGAATCTCATGATATGCAAATTTGATTGGAGATCAGTATGGAGCTCTGAAGATTCAACTGATTTGTGGTTTATTAAGAATAACTCGATACCCAATGGACGAAACCGAAATGTCTAAAGAAGGACTCTAGTTGAATTTTTGAGTTGAACATCCCTGTGTTTTTCAATTTTGGAAAATATATTTTATTTTCGAAATTCGTTTTATATAAAAATCATAACAAAAAAGAGATAGCAGAAACTTTCACAGTATCTCGAGCATACCTTAGGTGGTCTACGTTATTTTTCTGGAATCACAAGACCTACCGGAAATTGAGTTATGATTTTTTAACTGTTGTGATTTCAACTATAAAACGCCGAATTCGAGAGAACAGTGCCCGATTTGCATCAACTCACCCTTTCATTTCTAATCCCCGAGCCCGCGCGGTGTCTGAAAATGAGAAATGAGGCGAATAATCCATGCAAATCGAACATTTTTAGCTCAAATTGGAACACTCGCCCTCATATCTCGACATTCAAAAAATCATAACTCAATTTCCGGTAGGTTTTGTGCTTCCAGAAAAATAAAATGGATCACCTAAGGTACCTAAGGTATGCTCGAGGTAATGTGAAAGTTTCTGCTATCCCTTTTTTGTTATGATTTTTTTATAAAACGAATTTCGAAAATAACATATATTTTCCAAAATTGAAAAACACAGCGATGTTCCACTCAAAAATTCAACTAGAGTCCTTCTTTAGACATTTCGGTTTCGTCCATTGGGTATCGAGTTATTCTTAATAAACCACAAATCAGTTGAATCTTCAGAGCTCCATACTGATCTCCAATCAAATTTGCATATCATGAGATTCTACCAGCATTCCTAACCCATCGAAGTCTGTCGAAAACAGGTATTATCTCAGTCCATCACTTTTTTGCTGTACCGAGTATTGTCTGACTCTTACGTAAACGGGCTCTTATGTGCAACGAATAAATGAAAACTGCTCTTTCGTTTCAAATCTCTTTATTCTCAGATGCTCATTTTCTCACTCAGACTTCTGCATCTGATAACTCAAATTGTCATCTCCGATCAAATCAAGCAGTCGGAAATACTCAAATCTCTCGGGCATTCGGGCGAGACTCGTCTACAATTGAGGAATAGAGGGAGATATTATCGATTGGAATCTGTACCTGATAGGTCATCATGAAAAAGAACAAGTCTCCCAATCGTCCTGCATATTCATTCAGTTTCTTCTCTTCCTTGTAGAGTACATGCAGTTCATGGAGTATTTCTTTTCTGTTCCTCTCCGCTATTCCAATCAATTTCTCATTGGCAGCTGTGCTATCTGAATACACATCATTCCACTGGTCGGTCAACCCTACAGAAAGGGCTTTGGAATGAGAGAGCGTGTAAAATCGAGAGGGACTCTCTCAGTTTTACATGCTCTCTCGCCCTTATCCTTATCTGGACGACCGGTATGGTGTGAAGGGAAAGGAGCGATCTATTGAGTATTCATCACACTCCACTTCCTATTTCTCACCAATATTCCAGAAAGCGAGACCGATCAAGGCAAGAAATTCATCTTCTGTCGGATTGATTCTTCTCACAGTTTCATGGAAGATCTTTGAATGATCTTTGAGAAATCCATCGAATAATCTGAGAAACGCCAAGGGATTAAACATAATTCCGCACCCCATTCAACCAGGAAGGGGTTTGGAGTGAGTGTGTTAAATCGGGAGTTCTCTCTCAATTTTGCACACTCTCTCGCCTGACCCCTTTACATTGGCTTCTAATTATTAAATTTTGAATGTTGGACGTACCCCTTTGTCTGTTCGACATTAGCTGGATTTGGACCGTCAGAGAAGAAAGTGGCGATGTCATCAAAGTCGAAGTAAGAAGTGTAACCAGACATGCAACTGAAATAGAAGGAGACTCATTACAATATTAAAATTAAATATTCGTGTCTTTGTCAGTCCAGAGATCAACTTGTTTCACTTGCTGCATCTGCATGTTATCTATCTCAATCTGTTCTCTCTGTCTCTGCACTCTCTCTTCTCTCATTTCTCCTCCGCAATATTTCACTATTTAAACCCTGCTATCCTAAGATAAATATCATTCTACCCACTGAACGCTCACCAAGACAATTCGATTGTCCATTCAAAATGTGATCGGACACTCACATGTTATTTCGACCAGGGAATAGAAGATGAGCACGATAGAAAGATTCAATGCAGGTGAAGTAATCAGTGAAGTTCTTTACTAGTAGCCACTGAAATGGTAAAGAATTATTGATTGGGTAAGACAAATTGTATTTGTGTATCTGTAGAATAATCCACCTTATCATTTGAATCGAGAGACCCGAATTCATCGAATGCCGAAGATGCGAAATCAAAGAGAGCAGTGACAAGAACACGAGTGGACTGATTGAATGAAGTGACTGTCGCTTGGACGAAAGGCTGATGAGAAACACATAATTATATAGGCCGGTTAACAGAAAGGAGATTGGAATGAGATAGTGACTGAATTATTGAGGAACTCTCTCACACTCCCGACTCCGTCTCGTTGGTTTAGAAGCATGTGAAATAATGATGACTAGATGAGATTTGACTCACAATATCTCCACTGGCTGCTTGCAATGGATGAATTGGCGTCTTTCGATTACTCAATTCACTCGTACGACGAACCAAACAGAGAAGACTGAAGGAGAATTGATTGAATTGATAGAATAGATGATACTCACGAGTAACTCTGTCGAATTCTGTTCATGACCTTCCTCTCGAGGGAAACACTTGTGGAACGACTTGAGAATGGATCACATCTCAATTTGCTCATTGTTCATTTGAATGTGTAATTTGTTTTTCTTTAATTAATAATATTATTACCAACCTAGGAAGATTAACTGAAGGAGTAGAAGAAGAAGGGGGAGGATGAGAGGAAGTGGGGAGAGAAGAAGTTGAGGGAGGACGAAGAGAAGAAGGAGGGGGACGAATGACTTGAGTTGACTGTGGAATGGGAACAGAGAATGCACTGGGAACACTCTCTTCCTTCGTTATTCCACCAATTAATGGAGAGATTGAGAAGAGATCATCGAGGGGAGATGCTGTTGAATTGGATGAAGGCGCTGTGATTTTACGGACGAGACTCTGGAAAGTAGAGTAATTAGGAGAAGGTTACGGTAAGTCGGAGAAGATTACGGTAACTTGGAGATTCAATAGATTATCGTAAGTCGGTGTTGCAATAGATTACAGTATCTCATGCTACGCACATTTCATGGGAGGAATTCACCCCAAAGAAGGTGGAAACTTCATGTAACTCAGCTCAAACTGAACGAAATCTCTCCCATCAAAAGGAAAATGTTCCAAACGTGGCTGTAGCTTGACTAGAAAAAAAAGTTGTGGTGTAAACTTTTTTTTAAATGTGTGGGGTAAATTTCCCCCAAGAAATTTTCGCAGCATAACAGATGAAATTCCGTTACTTTCTCACATTGACAAAAGTACTCGTGGATGGATTATCTGCTTGACTTCCTTCAAGAAGTTGGGCGAATCTCTCGAATCGGCATTTCTTGCACGTGAATCCCTCATCTGAAGAGTAGATCAATCGATATTCTCTTCTGGTAGATCATCTCCCTCTCTCTCTCACCTCTATCTAAAGTGCATCTTCCAGATCCCGTACGACACACTAACTGAACATTCTTCTCCTTTGTTCGTCTGAGTTGAGATTATTGATTGGAGGTTAATGCATTCAATGACCTACCGATAGAAGGTTGAGCAGGCTCGGCAGGCATCTATGCCCATGTGGGAACATTTCGTTGGTCCACTACAAATTAGACACGATCGTCGCTGAAATTAGAGAGGAATTAGAAAGAGAAAAAGTGAAATAGACTGACACTGGGGGAGAATTGCGTCCTCTCGAGTTCCATGTGGGACAGCTTGTGTAGAGTGAGTACCCAATCGATTGAGAGAAAGAGTGGGGAGAATGTGTACCCTCTGCCTCTCTCTCTCCTCTCCCTCCTCCCCCCTCCCCTCCTCTCCCTCGTCCCCTTCCCCACTATTATGCTCTACGCCGATGTGACCCTTTCCGTGTTACTCACACGGGACAGACACAACTATCTACACACATGGAGAGACGCGAGAGGAAAGAGAGAGAGAGAGAGAGAGAGAGAGAGAGAGAGGCGAAAGAAGGAGAAAAGATAGGGGAGGAGAGCACAGAAACACTCATTCCATCACAAACGACCACATGGAACTTTCTCGACCCCTCTTCTCTCCAAATGTGAGTCTATTCCCTCTCTTATCTCTTCCATCTTCCTCTTTCAGTGTCGTCCTTGTCTAATCTGTGGAGGGCCCACCAAATTCTGTCATTTGGGTGTGGATTCATGTCGAGCTTGCTCTACTTTCTACAGGTTTTCCCTATAAAATACCGAAATCCAGAAAAGAATCGAATTCAGACGAACGAAAGAGAAGAGTGGACAGTTGAAATGTCGGAATGGACTGGGTCGATGTGTGGTGGACAAAGGTAGAAAGCGCGAGAGAGTGTGCGAAAGTGAGAGAGTCCCTTTCGATTTGAAACGCTCTCTAACTCTAAATCCCCTTTTCTGTATGGTTGGAATGTTGTTTAATGGTGATTTACATGAATTATTGATTGATATTTGTTGAAGATGAGAAAATGATGTGTAAGAAGTGCCGATTCGAGAGATTTGCTCAAATCCTCGAAGGAAATGAGGAACACAATCACACTTCCAATATCGTCTATGTGAGATTCTCATTTAAAATTATTATTTTTATTTCTTTTAAATTATTAACATTCAGAATTGCGATGAGCCATCGTCGATTCCACAGGATCCACATCTCAATAAAATTGCCCCATTTCAATTAGTAGACAACAAAAATGAGAGAATTCCTTCAGTATCTTCGCCTTTCCTTTCTCTTCCCGCAGATTCTTCACTAAATGCTCAAAAGTATGTTGAATTCCAAATAAAAAAATCTGATCGTCGATAATTGAGAATCGAGGAGAGATTGGAAGATTCAGTGATTGTGTCGAATGAGAGGAGGATTATGAACAGGATTAGACAGAGTTACTCGTGAGTGTTGTCTAATGGAGTGCGAAATGTGAGACTGCGGTCTCTTCTTCTCGCGCACTTTCTTCGCCGGTTCGTAGATGGGAGAGTTTGTGAAATGAAGAGACTGTGATTTTTCATTGGACATTCTATAATTTCTTTAATCAATTCAATCAATGATCCTTCAGTCTTCTTTGTTTGGTTCGTCGTACGAGTGAATTGACGAGTCGATCAACACCTGTGAATCCATTGCAAGCTGCTAATGGAGATATTGTGAGTAAGAACTACAACTTAAGCAAATTATGTAATCGAGAGAGAAAAAAGTCAAAAAGTGATTATGTTTACCCGTGATATTTAAAATGCCTCTAGAATTTTGTGCACCTGTTCTACCCAGGAATGCTTTTCGGAATGTACCCAGGTACAGTAGGTGCATAACCAGGCGCATAACAAAAACATCACAAGGTAAGATCCTGGTGCGCATGTCCGTGCTGGTAGAGTTTGACATTGTCCTCAATCTCAATTCTTCTTAATTCCAGCCATATCTTCCTGCTACAATAGCATCGAAGAATCAAACAACTCGAATTCTTGTGACAGCTCTCTTTGATTTCGCATCTTCGGCATTCGATGAATTCGGATCTCTCGAATCGAATGAAAAAGTGAATTTAGTCCAGAAATATATTATTATAACACAATATTTCAGTGGCTTCTCATCACAAATTACACTAAAATGTTCTCTTGCATCGAATCTTTCTATCGAGTTCCTCAAGTTTTCCCCGATCGAGTTGACATGTAAGTTATTATTGCATCTTTCTTACCATCCTGCCGATACTCGTCTCACACGATTCCAAACCAAGGAGAAGGGTCAGGGTGAGAGAGTATGCAAAAGTGAGAGACCCCTTGTGTAGAGCCTGTTGAATGACCTGGTTTCAGTTGCATGGCCAGTTATACGACTTACTTCGACTTTGCCAACATCGATCAATTTCTCTTCGAACATTTTCCACAAGAAAAAGCAGAGAGTGCGAGAAAGTAAGCATTATTTTTGTTATAAAAAATAATTAAATAATCTCGATCAGCGCTTTGGATAAATCAATATTCGACGACTGGCGAATTTTCCAAGACACGATGAGGAGAATTGATCCGAATGAAGAGGAATTTCTAGCGTTGCTTGGACTTTCTTTTTGGAATATTGGTAATTTTAATTTCTTAATTATTGATTTTTTTTTAAATTCAGACAGCATCGCGGCAGGAGAAAACTTAACTTCAATTGCGGAGAGAAACAGAAAAGGAATTTTGTACGAATTGCACGTTTTGTACAAAGAAGAGGAGAAAAGGAATGAATATGCAGGAAGGCTGGGGGAACTTCTCTTTCTCATTATGACTTTCCAGGCAAGAGATAAAATACTTGTTTAATTTAATTTAATTTGAAATTTTAGTCGTGCATCGCTCGAATGCCCGAGAGATTGGAATATTTCCGACTTCTCGATTTAATTGATGACGATCACGTTCTTTATTCGATGCAAAGAGCTCAATGAATTCGAATTTATCGATCTTTTCATGCAAATAGTTTTCGAATGAAAGCATCGGGTTGGAATAAATCCATGAGTGAGTAAAGAGTGAATTCCTCTTCCATTGTTGCACTCGCTTCTACCATCGAATGACTCAGGGACAACAAATTACCCAATCGAGTCGAGTAATCAACCAAGCCAAGTTCATCTCTGTAGTTAGTGATAAAGAATCAAAGGGATTACAATTTATAGTTCTCGAAACTCTTTCTCACGAAGTCAATCCAACCTGTAGTATCGATGCAGATCTGAGTAAATCTCACTCAGAATTTCCTCCCCGAGAGAACACAATTTGAGTGGAATTGAATGAGTGAAACCTGAGAAGATAGAATGATACATCATATAAAAAAGATTTAATAGAGGAACAATGCGGAATATTTGTGGGGCTATCATCAAAACTACGATGTTACTGCTAGGTGGGAAAGAACAATGTGTGCGTGAATAGTGTAGTGTAGTGTGTCACACACGAGGAAGGGTGAACTTACCAAATTGCCAGATTATCGTCGATATCAACACTGCTAGTTCCGTTTCTGTCAATTGCGCTCTTTGCAAGAGAGGCCAAGTGAAATCAATCTGCTTCTCGGTGTAGAATCGCATCGCTCTTCAAATTGGAGAGAATCGATGACAATTCAAGTTTAACTTACTTTACAATTTCCTCTTTGTTTTCTGCTTTTTCATCGGATAGAAAATAATTGAGAGCATCGAGATGAAGAGAAGAAGTGAGAGAAACCATGAAACTATATTCGAGTAAAAATTCGGGTGAACAATTGGATCAGTTCTCTTAGTTTTTCCATACTCTCTCACAAATGAACGAAATGAAAAGGTCTATTTACTCAAATTTCATACCCTATGTAAAATATAATAATCAGAGGAATCGTAACTTACTATTTCTTGCTGTCAAAGTATTTCTTCGCTAGGAAATTTCCCTCCAACACGAATATCGCACTCGTGCACTTTCCAATTATCAAACACTGAATTTAGCATTTCTGTTATTCATTAGAAATCCGACTTAATCACCTGCTCTACTGATGAAAGACTGGAAAAGGAAGGAAAAGATCGAGTTGCGAACAAATACAGCCCCTCTATTAGAATACGCATGCATTCAGAAGCAAATGTCGATTTTGAGAGATAAATTATTTCCTTTAAACCACGCTTTAATTAATATTTTTTAATTAACTTACATTTGGTTTATCGATAACACGAATGTGGCTGTCTGGTGCTTTGGATCTCAATTCAGATTCGGATTTCCGTCGATTCTCGCAGCAAAATCTGCAATTGAATGACATAAGAATCGATTTAGAAGAAGATATTCACTTGTATTCTCGTAAAATCTTTTTGAGTATTGATTCTTTTTCAGTTCTTTCTTCATTCGGTTCATCTCTGGACGTTCCTTCGATAGGGTCAATTTCTTCTTCCTTCTCATCCTTCTTTGCACAAACCATTCCGAGTTCTTTGCATCGATCAAATCGACACTTTCGACATAGAAATGGCTCTTCTGCAACGATAAACTACAGCGAGATAAATCGGATCTGCAACTCTCCTCCTCAAATACGCTCTCTCGTTTGATCATCGAAACGAGAGAGCTCGTGGAAGGTTAGGGTCGGATGACCGTTCTCTAATCAAGGAAATCTTCGAGAACCGCCTATCAAATTTGCTGTACGAGACACAATTCACAAATAACTCTTCCCAACTCATATATCAGTGCGTTCGCGTAAGGAGCGCACATATTTCCCGAAATCCGTACAGCAAAAAGTGACCGCGTCTGTATTTCACATATTCTGATAGCCCTTGGTATGGTCTATCGATATCTGTTTGTCTCATTGCTCGATCTCTCTAATTTGCATAATTGCAAGAGTTCAAAGTTCGGCGACTTTCACAGTTTTTGGACTGTAGCTTGACAGGGAGAAGAGATAGAGATTTTGTCGCAACAGCAATATTTACCGCCTTAATGAGCTACATCTTGCTGTGTAATTTGTTTATGATAATTTTCAATTATGCAAATTTCGTGAAATTTCAAGGTCGATTTTCTCGAAAACAAAGCAAAATATGTTTCCTATATTTTGATATGTTGTGACACTTTCCATTGCTTATCGAATGAACTCAATAAATCAAAGTTTGGAGTGTGGTAATTTACTCAAATCATCGAAATACAGATGATTCCTAATCGAGAGAAACCCCTCATTTCACTCTCATTCCACTCATTTGACGCGGACTGCGCGGTCTAAATTGATTCAAATAAGAGGAATGGGAAAGGATCGGCTGAAAATGATGTAGATTTATCATTTTAGACCGCGCAATCCGCGTCGAATGGGTGGAATGAGGGTGAAATGAGAGGTTTCTCTCGATTAGGAATCATCTGTATTTCGATGATTTGAGTAAATTACCACACTCCAAACTTTTATTTTATTAGTTCATTCGATAGGCAATGGACAGTGTCACAACATATCAAAATATAGGAAACATATTTTGCTTTGTTTTCGATAAAATCGACTTTGAAATTTCATGAAATTTGCATAATTGAAAATTTGAATAATCAAATTACACAGCGAGATGTAGCTCATTAAGGCGGTAAATATTGCTGTTACGAAAAAATCTTTATCTCTTCTCCCTGTCATGCTACAGTCCAAGAGCTGTGAAAATAGCCGAACTTTGACCACTTGTAATTATGCAAATTAGGGAAATCAAGCCATGAGACAAACAGATATCGATAGACCATACCAAGGGCTATCAGAATATGTGAAATACAGAAGCAGTCACTTTTTGCTGTACGGAGGTATTGAAATCCTTACGCGAACGCACTGATATGAGCTATAGCTTACTCTTCCTTATTCTACATTTTCCCTTTCCTTGTCTGCATGTGAAAATCCTTCCAGAAGAGAGAGTTCGCTTATAGAATGCGGCGCAAGCACTGTAATTAGAGTGGACTAATGAGTAGGGTGGAGAGAGAGAGAGAGAGAAGAAGGACTCACCGACAGGCATCCACTCCCAAATGAGCATTTAGCGTAGGAGACGTACATATGAGACATGGACGAGTGTTCATTGGAAGAAGAGGAAGAAGAAGGTTGAATAGTGATTGAGAGATCGATTGAGTGTACAGATAGAGTAGAGGGAGTTGAGAGTGTAGAGCATAGTGATGAGAGAGAAGAGAGTGCAGAGAAAGAAAGTGGTGAGAGATGACACAAATGTGACACGAAATGGACCACGAATACAGCTGGAGAAATGCGGGAAGGATTTATGTTTGAAAATACGCAACCTTTCTGAAAAGATTTTTCCCGATGACAAATCCGACAACATCATACACGCTTTTCTTGAAGCATGACACAATCGAGTGATATGATGCACCCTCAAAGAAAGAAACTATCTGAGAATGTGAATCATTGTAGAGAAATGGATTGTAGAGAAATGGATCGCGATATTTGAGTGTTATCGAACGAACCATTTTTTTAAATCTCAAACTGATAACCTCCTATCACTGACCACTCTATTTTCGTATTCCCTCGTGCCGATTCTCAATCAGGTGACCATTCATTCGGTGTGTCCATACTACTTTCTCCCTCTCTCTTTCTCTCTCTCTCTCGGTCTCTCTCTCTCTCTCTCTCTCTCTCCTCCCCTCTCTCCCTTCCATCTCATTTCAATTGGTAGTCAGTCGTCTGTCTTGCATGGACCCCATCACCCCCTCTCTCCCTTTTCTGTCCACCCCTCCCTCTCTCTCTCTCTCTCTCTCGAAGTAATCTATCTCTCTCTTTCTTTCTCTCTCTCCCTCTCTTTTCTCTCTCTCTCCTTTTCTGTCCACTCTACTACTTCACTTCTTCCTCAGATTCCTACATCCTTTCCCTTCTTCTTCAACTAATCAAGTGTCTTCTTTCCACTCTTCCATTCCTATCCTTAGGGGTTCATCCATTCTTACCTCCCCTCCCCCCTGTCTCTCTCTCTCCTCTCTCTCTCTCTCTCTCTCTCTCTCTCTCTCCCCTCTCTCCCTTTCCCTCTCTTCTCTTCTCTTAGAAGGCGGGAGTGCATGAGTCATTCACTTTTCCATCTCTCTCTCTCACTATCTCCATACCTTTCCTTTTTCTTCTTCTATCTAAAGAACTATAATATTCCAACTAACGGCTCAATTCCATTTCCATTCCCCCTCCATTTCTCTCTTTCTTTCTCTCTCTCTTTTTCCATTCTCTTTCTTTCTCGTGTATTTCGTATCTGACAATCTCATCTGGTCATTTCTAACCTTGACTGAGTATCTCTTTCGTTTCTCTCTCTCTCTCTCTCTCTCTCTCTCCCTTTGACCCTATCTTCCTTTCTTCTTCTCTATTCCAGGTTCCTTCCCCTCCCGGGGAGAGACATTCGTTCATTCCCTATTCCATCCCATTCCTTCATTTCGTCTATTCTCTACATGGAATCTCCAGAGGATTCTCCATCTCTCGTCAATCCACGAATCTTCGAACTAGAAGTCAAACCAAAGGTCAATAGACATTTGTTATCAAATAGGACACATACAATTGCACGTAGGGCACATACCGAAAAAGGCAGTGTTCCACGCATGGAAAACATGCTGAAATACTTTTTTTCAATTTTTTTGCAAGCAACAAATTAGGTTTAAGGTGGGTAGAAGATGTGCACCCTCCATTCTTCCATGTCTCACACCAATATCTCCATTTTGTCTCACTTCTCTTCGATTGACTCAACTCTCACTCACACCCTTCAATGGCGTCTCTTTTCTCTCCCTCCTTCAATCCATGCAAACATACTTTCTTCTTCTTCTTCCTCTTCTTTTGTTGTCTCCCAATGGAGAAATGCCAAACTTCGAATCGAGAACCATTCCCTCTTCTCTCTTTTCGCACTCTTCGCTATTCGATTGAACAGAAAGAACGCCGATCGAAATGACAAAACGCATAAATTTGATTGGTTTCCACATTTGAAAGCAATAGTTGCGAAAGAGTGAAAACCGCGCCCAAAGCTGTCATCTAAGGCCATCAGTCATTCCAATTGACACGCACATACAAACAGAAATCGGAGGTTACACATCATCATTTCAAAGCTCCAGAAAATAACTGACAACGTTAAAATTCTAATTTTCATTACAATTCTTGCTCCCTTGTTACACGTTCCGGAATGTTCACAGGGTGTGCTATATCAGAGATATGGAATCATACTTTTTTCGGCTTGATAATCGTGAAATCAGCTGAAACTACCATACCAGACAAATACCGTATCTCATTTCCCTACTATTGCAGCCCGTTCTCTCCCATGATATCGGAGCCGGCTCAAAATGCAACAAGTGCGCATGTCCCGGACTCGATCTTCACTATTGGAGGTATAAATCCCCACTCTTTCCTAATTTTACAACCGATTGTTCACTTGAGGAAACGATGCAAGAATTGCTCATGCAATCTACAGGATCACGATGTCATTTTGGAAGCAGATCATGCACAGATTGTCATTGGTGCCTTTCTTTAATACATTCAAAATAATTAATAAAAAATAAATGGCTACAACCGGGAGTGAAGCAATGAAAGGCATTTCCGTCAATTCTTTGCTTCTTGAGCTATGCGAGAAATGAGAAGGAGAAAAGGATGAGTCATAAGCAGTAGCAAGACATTGCATCATCACTATTTAATTTCAATCAATCTAGTCATATATCAGACAAAAATTGGTTGAATAACAGTAAAATATAATTATGGTGCAACATGATATTTACGATGTCAAGGCTAGGTGACAAAGAGATTGTTCGAGTGAGCGAAGTGTAGCAAGTGAAAATGTGCAATAATGGTTCAATAATATTGTTCGTAATCTATCGGAAAACGTTCCAGGTCGTTTATTCGGTGTTCGTGAGATCTTCGAAGGTCGAATCTCTACAGCAACTCCCTCTTCAATCTCTAATTCTCATTCTCTCCATGAGCCTTCTTACGCTGTTCCATTCGCTGATTCTAATGGAGTGAGTCTCTCTTCTTCTCTAATTTCATTCAACAATCTAATTTCCAGCAGAGAAAAGTTCCTACGGCTGCTTACAATGTCTCTGTCCACAGTTACGCACCGCAATCACAGAATAACAAGGTACACAATTATGTTTTGACATGGTTTTGCAGTTGAACATTAAAATAATCAATTACAGTTTAGCAATAATCACATTATTGACCCTCTCCTTTCAGTAAAAAATAATCGCTAGATGGGGAACATCTTGACGCGATGGAATTGAAACAGTCACACCCATAGCAATTTTTACCACTATTTCTCGTAGTAGAATTAAAATATGTAATGATACTGCAAACTATTTCTTGTTTCTTGTTTGATGTTCTTTTCATTCCAGGCAGTCACAGAATACGCGTGGGTTCCAATGGAAAACGCACAGATGGTGGAGAAATACATGGAGAGTTTGCCAGTGGAAGAGAGGCCGGTGATGGGATCACAGGGAGAGAAGAATAGGAAACAGAGATTGGCAAAACAGGTAACTGTTATGGTTGACCTAATCGAAGAATCTTTGCGAAAACACAAATCGCAAATTTGCTGGCATTTTCTAACAAAAAAAACGGGACCTTAGATAACCGTTCCACTAGCAAATTTGCGTTCAGCGAACGAATCTTTATCTTTCTGCATTCTATAGATATTTAGATCGTTGTATGAATCTGAAAATACATGTCATCTGCAATTAAAACAGCATGAAACAGCAAATATTTTGTTATCTCATCCAATTTCATTCCATTCCTTCTCTTCTTTTCAGTTGCCTCTCTTCGATTTCGATGTCAACAATCAGAAGATAAATGACGAAATGGAGAAGGAATCACTAGCGAAATTCATCGACAACGTGAGATCGAATGTAAGTGGGAGTGATTTCACCTGTGATTCTTCCTATCAAATTCACTATCAAAACTGAACATTCAATGATTGCGTGAAACTCACCTTTACTCAACGCAATCGATAATTTGAAAATAAGAAAATCAATATTTATGCAGGTCGTTGGAGTGGGAGAAGTCGTCGAAGTTGATAGAGATGAATTTATCGATCGAGCAACGAGAAATCTCTCACTAAATGCAGAGGGACAACCGATCGATGATGGACAGAAAACCATCTTACCCACTGTGAGTATTATCAAAGCAATTTACCCTCAGATGATGCTATTTAGCTTTTCTTGAGGTTTGTTCTGCTTCGGAATGTATTATATGCTATGAGAGGTGTAATATTTTGTTTTCAACTGACGTCATTGTAGGACTGCAAAACATGCAATGGTCGATTGGATCAAGGAGATGTCGGAGTTTGCACTTCACATGGAGATAAAGATGTGAGTGACGTCACTTCAATTGATAGCCATCACCAGAAATTCAAGATTATTAATTTCGCCGAAATCAGTTTTCGTGTTTCACATAGACTAATTATTGCTGGCTCTTTGCGTTGACACCAGGATAAATGAATATTTAGAATATTAAATTATAACTATACCATTTTGAAGTCCCCCTTCTCTCAGGACGCCTGGCATCCTTCGTGTTTCCGTTGTTGTGTGTGCAATGAACTTCTTGCTGATCTCATCTACTTCTATCACAAGGGACAATATTTCTGTGGACGACACTTTGCAGAGAAGCAATACCCGAGATGCAGTGGTTGTGATGAGGTGAGCAGTGCATATTAATGTTCAACCATAATATAACTATAATAACTATGGAGATGCGTCAAATTAAAGTTGTTTGTAGAGATCTAGATATTCGTTTTACCCCAGTCGCAATATTAAGTCGCTACAAAAGGCGGCATTCTTTCTAGATCGTTTACATTCAATTAGGTACCCGAATATCAATTTCAGTTGATCTTCGCAAAGGAATACACTCTAGCAGAGGGAAAATCATGGCACTTCGAACACTTTGCCTGTGATAAGTAAGGGTCTTCACTCTTGACAAGTAATCAATAATAAATAGATTCTCAATCGATTATTCAGATGTGATCTTCGATTGGGAGGTCATCGCTACATTACAAAGGACGAGCAACCTCACTGTCTGCAGTGTTATCTTAAACACTACGCAAAGGTAGGTCACGGGTTCTGTTTATTGATCCAATATGATTCCTCTTTTAGACGTGCACAACGTGTCACAACAAGATTTCGGCCGACGAAAAGCGGCTTAATTACGGAGAAATGCATTGGCATGCAGAGGAGAGATGCTTCAGGTACAAATGAATCGTTTATTTATGATTTCCATTCCAATTAGACAAAAAAAACAGTGAGAGTACAACAAAATAATCAAGTGCTAACGCCCAAAATTCTAATAAACTTGTGTCTTTTTCAGATGCGAAAACTGTCAGAAGAATTTGATTGGAGAGAAATTTTTGCTGAAGGAGACCACCCTTTTCTGTTCTGCAAAGTGCAAGAATGAATTGGCTCAGAAGAGCTAATCAACCAAATAACATTTCAATTGAAATGAATTCGTCTTTTCACAATCTGAGAAGTATCGAAATTGATTCGTGAACCAAACATTCCCTGTACAATTAGAGTTTTTTTTCTATCCACGAATGTTTGGTTCTTTTCGAATCATTTTTTTTTCGATATTTCTCTATACACTCAGGATATTCAATCATTCGTTCCTTTTCCCCTCAAGCTTTGTTCGGTTCTCATTCCTTTGCTCCTTCCTGGTGACTTCCTTGTATCACATATCTATTATGCATTCGGTATTATTTCATCTGTTGCCAATCTCTCACAACGATCGCATGTAATTCGTTTACTGTAGCCAAAGGATCGATCGATTGTGATGTGTAGATATAAATGGAATTTGTGAAATGGAAGTAAGAGGGATATCACAGGGAAATGAGATCGGGGTGGGTAACCGAGATGGGAAGAATAGAGATCACAGAATGAGTAATTCGAATAACAACAATAACTAACGGGGAAGAAGTGCTTCGGATGATTCAATCTTTGAATGGAAAGATGCAATCCAATAATAATGAGCGTGATCACGAGTATTCCAATACATTGCAATCAGTTTCCGATTCACCGATTCATGGAATATCAAGAAATTGAGAGAGATTATAATCCCGGCCAGAGGATAAAAGAAGAATTGGACTTCCTTAAATGGAGTAAATTAATTAGTAATTAGATGGACGCTTTTACTTTGTGTGTCGTTCCATCCTTTGCCATTCCATTGTAGTAGAGAAGTGTGAATAGACACAAGAGAGACAGAGCTCCATTTTGAATCTGGAATCACATAATTAGAAAAAAAAGAAGAGAGGCGGTAAAAGAGAAAATACCCTTTCTATTCTAATTTGATCTGTAAATTACATGATAAATGTATGTTATTACTATTATTACTATTGAAATTTATTATTATTTTAAAACATACTAGAAATCGTCGACAAGTTGTTGTGTTCTCTTTGAGTTGATATCTCGACGAGAGACTACTGTAGTCCTTCCTCACGTAATCGAGAAGTGTCGATTTGTTCTTCTGAACAAGACAAATATCAGAGAGATATCGCGTGATGCGAATGACATTTAGAGAATGTTGTAATGAGAAATAATAAGGCATAAGGCATACAATGTCCATCCATCTATTTCTTCTAACTATCGCACTCAATTGATTACAGTACTCATCTGACTGTCTGATTACGGTACTCATCTAACTACAGCACTCACATCGTGATGGATGTAGAAGACAATAGTGAAAACGACGAAGAATACGAAGAAAATGAGAATTGGGAGATTAAATTCATCGACTGGGGGGAAATTAAGACGAGGAGGAGAGCATTGAAGAGGAAGAAAAATGGAGAAGATTGAAGATGAGGAACGAGAGAAAATATAGACGATGAAGAGACACCACTGGAAAGAGTGGAAGGAATTAGGGTGGGAAACGGCTGCTGCTCCCGTTGTTTCTCTTCCTCCCACTAACTCCAAATTCTGAGTATCGCCACAATCGATCCTTTTTCCTGTTAGAACATCTGCTTCGAGAATAAGGAAAGCAGAAAGATTGGCGAATTGAATGGAACTTCGGGCAGTACTTGTCATAAAATGGTTATCTTACCATTGCAATGGTGATTCTGTGGAAATGCGCGAGTCTCGTAGTTCTCTCGTAGTGCGCATATTGATTGGAAGCATATGATCTCTCAAGGAGAAGAACGACTGAAAAGATTTGGAAGAGACCGAGGAGAGAAGAAGGAGATGAATCAGAGGGACACTGGAGATTAGAGGAAATCTGAATGGAATCAATAGACTGAATCTAATCTCTCGCCCGTTCTCACTTGATTTGAAGTTGCATGTGAAAGGAACGACGATCCACGAAGGAAACAGAAGACAGAAGAGAGGAGAATACAGGCTTGAGAATGCATGCACAGAGTTCTCAAAAGAGTTCTGTGTAATGGCGATTCTGAGGGGTCAAAACGAGTCATTCTGACGCCTCAGAATCGGCATTCCGACCCCCCCCCCACTAGTGGTGAGGCGAAATCACTATTAATATCGTCTCCTCACCTCAAATGGTCGTGAAATACAGAGTAACGATAGAAGATATAGATGAGAAGAGTGTTGAGAATGATGGAGAGAGCGGCGAGAGATGTCTCAGTTGCAATTAGTGGAGGAAGTGATAAGGAATCCCTCATTTAGACCTGCAAAACCACTTGAGTCTCAAGTAGAAGAGAATAAGGAGAGAAAGTAGCGTCAAAGGGGGAAATACGGAAAGGAGGGGGAGAGAGAGAAAGAGAGAGAGAGAGCAGGTCTCGCATCGATTCAGATGTCTCTCTTTCCCTTCCTTCGACGATAACGGCTACTACCTTCCATTCAATAGACCATCTATTAATCTCCTATGATTTTTCATTTCAATCTTCTGATCTCCTTCACTCATATCCAAATGTGAACCAGAATTCATAAAATCATTTTATCACGTTGGTCCATACACGATACAGTAGTAACAAGACACGATACGGTAGTCATGACAATTGCAGCCTATTTTGTATATACAGATAAGAAGAAGGGACTAATTGACGAAGTCATTTCCGCCTCCTTTGTAGAATCCACCAGTGGAAGAAGAAGTAGAAGGAGCAGAAATGGGAAATGAAGGAGGAGATGGAATTGGAGTAGGAGAGATTCTAGAAGGAATGGAGGGACGAGAAGAGACAAAGGGATGAGATCGAGAGGGAGAAGGAACATCGAATAAATCCATTAGAGTATCGAGAACTGAGTATTCACGCGCCCGAATACCATTCACCCCTGCAATAAAATTATGATGGGACGCATTCCTCCATAACAACCAAACCATCTCTCAACCTATCTATTCTGGTTGTTGCTCTCTTTCTCTCCATTAGTCTCTACTACACTAAGCCATATCCACTCAACTTTGACTGAGTGAGAGGAGTGGAAAGAGGGAAGGGAAGGGACTGACCTACCATAGGGAGAACCAGATCGGGATGTGAATCGATCGGGTCCACCAAATCCTCCATTGTAAGGACCGCCACATCCGAACCCTCCACCACCACAAGGATTTCCTCCAAATCCACCACCAAAACCTCCAATATCATTTCCAATGAAGGGATTTCCTCCCATTCCTCCGCCATAAAACGATGGACGACCCCAGAAACCTGCAATTGAATAAAAATGAAATTATGTAGAAGCAGCTTTCCAGAATCCGCCAAATATCGAGAATGGACTCTGGAGTGAGAGATTGTGTCAAATCGAGTTGGGTTCTCTCGTTTTCTGGTGATTTGTACTCAAGTAGATGGTTTACCTTGTGGTTGAGGTACGAAAGCGGGTGCATTTCCCTGTCCGAGATAAGGCGCATCTCCAGTGATTGCCTTCAATTCAGCCATTCCTCCACCAGCTGAGAGAACGAATCCAATGGAGATCGAAAATACTGAAAAATGGAAGAGATCAACCGATGAATCGAGATGGAAATACAGAGATCTATCGTATATTTTCGATTTTGTATCAGCTTTGACTCCAATTGCAAATGTAATAATGAATGGGATAAATAAGTATAATCTGGAATCAATTGGGGGAATGTTAACTCTACTTACCAATGACCACTCCACGTAGCATCATTGAATACTGTGTATGATAGAGGGGGGAGGAGTAGATAGACTGTGAATGGGATGGATGAGGGGTGAGAAGGAGAGGCTTTATACTGACCTTGGTCTCATTTCTCCTCCCCCTTCTATTTGACTACTGGTTAGCACTTGTCATGACTCATGGTCGAGTATTTCTTATTCTCGTTCTCCCCAATTGACCGAAGAATGGCATCAATTCTTCTGTAGAATCACACAACAACTGAAGACGGGAGAGGGGGAAGAGGGGAGAGAGAGAGAGAGAGAGAGAGAGAGAGAGATGGGAGGGAAGTTGGGCGAGCGATGTGCATTCTGCATCATTCTGAAAGTTCCATTGCAGCATCTTGCATAACACTTCCACAATGTGGAACTATTCGCCAAAATATTGTGTTCAGGCATTTTTGTTTTTTAGATAAATAAATCGCAAAGGATCACGGGATATTTCCTTCCATGGTTCCACTCTCTTGACATTTTTTGCCCTGTGAAACGTTGCTAATTCAAAGGGACACTTGAGTTTACTGGATCGCTTCCTGAACCGAATACTCTCTTAGTTACTGCTCACTCACTTTTTTCTCGATAAATCTCTAAATTGTCTATCACTTGACTCTATCACAGGATAAATAGCGTTCGTGTAGACAAAAAGTTTCTAACGGAGTACGAAATCCAGTTCGAACTTAGCAGTACAGAAAAGTCCACGGGGCGAGTTAATTTCGACTGAGAGTTCTCATTGTTTCTCAAACGTGCACACACTTGTATGTAGTTCTTTGCCGAATGAAGAGACTATTTCCTACTCCTTTCACCCTCCATAAGCAGTACTTGCATACAGGAAGAAAGGGAAACGATCGAGATTGGAATGATCGAATCTCGGTTCAGCTGAGATAGAACCATTGAGAAAAGTGAAAGAACATCTCTTTCACTCTCAATGCTGCGTGTCTTCCATTCACCAACACACAAGTAGATCGAACTCTCAAATTGGCATTGAGCCCTCAATTGGTCACTGAGTCATTCACAATACACGACCACATGATTCCAAATCGACAGAGAGGGGCCAGGGCGAGAGAGTGTGCAAAAGCGAGAGAATTCATCTCGATTTTGCACGTTCTCTCACTCGAAATCCCACTCTGTAGGTTTGACTGGCCCGTGGAATAATGTGATAACTCATTGAATGTGAAGACATTCTCGAATCTCTCATATCTTTGTGCTTCATTTGATTGATGGATGAGTTGTGTTGAAGTGTCTCTCACTTCTATCTGTTCATCCAATCATCTCATCATCAAATGGGCCCGTCAAGACGTTGTTCAACTGAGAGAGGGGAGAAGGAGGGAGGAAGGTGGGGGGAGAGGGGGGGGGATAAACATTTGTCGGCCTTCACTCTCCCGATATCCCTGCAGTGGTATTTGTCTCTTCGACGTTGTGAACTAATCGTGGAAATGGAGGAGGAAGAGACAGAGAAAGAGAAGGTCTGACCTCTTCTTTCCACTCCGACTACCCCACACCAACATTATCTCATCCCATTTTCACTCCCTCAGTCCATTTCAATTTGAATTTTGCAGATGCACGGCTCTAAAAAGAGCCTCGCTCCAATAGTCGAGTTAGACAGTGAAGGAAATGAGTACGTGAAGAGGGAAGAGGACGACACATTCAATATCGAAATGGTGGATACGGTATTCCGGCACGTGGTAACGGTGGGTCAACTCTCTGATTCGGTCAATTGGTTGTTATTGCAGCTTCTCACCGCAATTCAAGCTAATTTCGATGAGAAGAGGACTTGTTCCCAATTGGCATTCCCTCTTGCGATTCTTACATTCTCGTTGATTCTTTGTGAGTAAATGAACCAAACTCATCATGGTATCAATCGATTTCAGCTTCTTATTTTGTCGGATTTATAATCCACGAATTGGTAACTAAACCAATCGATACTGAGAATGTTTCTAGTCAACTTCTGCTACTCACTTGGGTCATTCAAGCCGGTGTCTCAACTGTAAGTTACTGCATTATCACAATTATCATTTTTTTCTCAATTTATGGCATCCACCCTTTTTACTTATTACATGATATTCCAGATAGATGTCGTAGCATTGTGAGCTAAGAGAACTAAACAATTAGCTCAATGTAATGGAGAAAACGATTGATCTCCGTTCAGGTTTCTCTCATAAGTTGGCAACGTTCGGGCAGTTGGAGGCATTTCCTCAAGTGTTTATACGAACCACTCAAAGTTCGTTCGAAAGAGTCAATTGCAGTGATGAAGTGGAGACACTTTAGGGTAAAGGAATCACAAATGGAAGAAGGAAATTGAGAAGGATTGTAATCCAATTCTACATAATGGCTTTCATTATTGTTGTCTACTGTGGATCTTATGCAATACTCGGTCAATTCGAATTGGTCGACGTTCCTTCTTCACTCAGATTTGTACATTTCTCACTAGAAGTCATCTGAATATCTTCATTTTCAAGGCCCTTTATTATCCTCGACTTCAAATTCTCATTCAAATGGCCAATCTTTATCTTTTTCTCTGTTGGAATGTTGCTCTATTCGTCTATGTTTTCTTCACTCACGCACTGTACTTTGAAATCAGGGAATTCAATCGGTACATCGCCACGGTGAGGACTAACATGCAGCAGATGCAGTTGATTATGTTTTTTTTGCCTGGTTATCGAACTAAGAAATGAGATGACGCAACAAGAAAGATTTGTTGACTATCGAATTCATCTCTTTTCAGATTCACAACGAGGATTCAGAGCAACTAACGGATAAAATCGAGTATGCAATCAATATTCACATAATGAATGCGAAGACTGTGAGAGCACTTGACGAAATATTCAAGGTGGGTTGCAAAGTGCGAAATGTGAAACCGGCGATCTCTTCATTTCACACACTCTCACATCCGGCGATTGCTAAGAGAGTGTGCGAAATGAAGAGACGACCGTCTCATATTTCACACTTTAGTCGATCGTCGATCAAAAATGAAATAATTACTATTTATCTTATACTCAAGATCACAATTTGCAACAGTGGGCATTTATTGTGCTATCGTTGTTCTCCAATGGGATATTTGCGTTCTTTGGGCGGGAAAGAGTGGGTGGGAAAGAAATTACAGCAGTTATTTACCAAAAATAATGAAAAAGTGATGATTTTTTGCAGCGATACGCCTTTCTGATGCTGTCCACCAATCTCCCTACCACTCTCTTCGCTTTCTTTCTTCTCTTCTCTCGTCGTAATCATCCATGGACTGAAATCGTCGTTGTCATTCCTGTTATTCTCTTCTGCGTCGTCGGATTTCTCTCATTGACTGCTGCACCTGCGAAATTGCACGATTCTGTGAGTTGATAATAGAAAAAATAAAAAGTAAAAGAAGAAAACATTATGAAACAAATGATGATAGCAAATATGAGGAATACAAGTTTATGTTTATTTTTCATGTATTATCGTACATCACAGCTTTAAAAATTTTATAAAGCTGTTGAAAGCACTCTAAACTTTATCAGCTTTCTTTTTTTTCTTTACAGCTCTACGATACTCGTGCAATCTTCTGCTCCAATCGTCACATTTGGCTTCCATTCAAATCCGAAGTAAGTCATCGATTGCATCATCACAATGCAATCGTCATCTCAGGTTTATCAAGCGGCAGTCGCTCTTTGTTGTCATCTCGACCAAGCGAATTTGGGTATTTCAATCTGGGGATTCGCCGTCGTTTCGAGGCCACTCATTCTCACGGTATTATATTACATCAAGGAAACAAAAAGCTCCCAGTTTCAAATTCGCTCTTAGAATGTGAAAGAAATGTTGTTAATAATTAGCAAATGCTCTGAGTAATTAGGAGTTTAAGAGAAGTAGAGAAACAGAAATTACAGATGTTGTCAGTGATGGCGACTTTTCTCGCTTTTCTACTGGAATTCAAGGACTATCGATAGACTCTTTCATAGATTCTCGATAGTCACGGGTTTTCGCTCAGACAACGATGTTGCATTATGAAACCGGTCCAATAAAAGACAATTGAAGACAAAAACAGCAAATATCGGAACATTAGCAAAAATAACCTGTTGTTCTGGTTTGGAAATGAGTCCTTTTACACATGCTTGGTTGAGTGCTAGCCTGAGTCCCAATGGGAGACCATCTTCCTCCCATTTTCCATCTAACCCCATACTCTAATGACGTCATCATACTAACTCAATTGCAGACCTTCTCAGTAATGGCAACGTTCCTCGCTCTCATTCTTCAATTCAACGACTGTCGATCTCATTGAGAACAAATTTCTTCATTCCGCCAAGCGACAAAATAACTCATTTCAAAAGTATTGATGCAATAAATAACTCGTTATTTGGAAGGCAGCCTGCAGTGGAAGAGTAGATCATGAATATGTAAATTTAGGGCGTCTCAATGTTGACTTTTTGAGTGACAAACTGACAGAATTGGCGATGCAGAAGTCCTTTTTCTTCAACCTTTGTTTTGGAGAGCAAAATAGAGACGAAACGGCAAACGTTTGTGGAGAGGAAAAGTTGAGGCGATCTATCGAGTACACTCTGAGCAGAACCAGAGATTTTAAAATTTTGCTCATACTTGTCAGAGAATTGCTGAAACGGTTCCTATGATATTCGATTAAAGAAGGAGATTCACGAATCTCCTGCTACCTCATTCCTCATCTCCTATGTTTGAAAGGAGAGGTCGCTTTTTCGCGTTCCCCCACTATCATTTTCGAATCGCTGTGCGTGAGGGTCAGTATGGCGCAGAGCCAAACGCGAATAACTTTGTTCAAACTTATCGGCTGAACATGCTGTTTGCGGGGCTCTTATTGGGAAACATATTTCCATAACCCGACAGTGATAATTCAGTTGACAAAAAGTTCGTGGGACACCACCTTTAAATAGGAAAAGCTTCCGACAGATCAAGTTGATCTATCATTCCATACCTTTTGTGTTATCCAATACCCCCACTTGATCTGTTCGTGTAATCCTTTTATAACTAACGGATTTCCTCTCTTTTGACAGGATTTATTCCTCCTTCTCGCCCGTATTTACGCGGATTCTCAATCGTCCATTCCAATCTTTCAAATAATGTGGTTCGGATTTGCGATCGTCATTCTTATTCCATTTATTATTTCTGCCACTTCTCTGAGTGTCCCACTTTCATCCAAAATGAACACACAACGGTTTACTTCGGCCGAATATCGATTCCATGTGGAGAAAGACGCCCGAGTGGGTACTGTAATCGGAACCGTCAAGATAGGCCTCAATTGAAATGATCAACCGATAGTTATTTGTTTCAGGTTGATGGTCTTGATTGGAATACTGTTCTCGAGTATATGGTCGGAGATGAGCGGGTTGTAAGAGTTGACGAGAGAACGGGAGAAGTTTCACTCACGGGACCAGTCATTCCATCTCCATATCACACGCCTGTGATTGCATTCAAAGATGTAAGAATGACTCGAACTTGTGATAATCAACAACGGAAAAACCAGAGAAAATGGATGAAATTGCAGGGTCGAATAATCTCGGAGGCTCAACTAGTCATTGAATACTCTTCTCCCTCTTCTTCTTCTCCATCGGTTCCCACTACACCTTCAACGGTGGCAATCTCAACGAAGAGAACTTCTCGTCCCTCCTCTCATTCCCCCTCTTCGTCTCCTAATTCCTCTCACATCTCTTCTTCTTCCCCTTCTCCTCATCCTTCTCCTTCCCCTACTCCCTCTCTCCGAGTGGAAGGAGGTACTTCATCTCTGGATGCTCACTTCTCCTTCTCCTATTCTTCCTACATTGCTTTCATGCCAGAGGGAGCATACAAAAATGGAGCCCTTGTTCAGTTGCAACCGGCTAATATTCACACGAATGGAAAGGTGAGTGAACATTTACACAAACAACACACTTCTAGAATGTTGACCTTACTGATTATATTACACTTTTACTTTATTTTACACTAAATTTAAAAAAAAATATGACTCTATATAGTAGGGGATAGATCATTTAAAGAAGAAACCCATTTAGGACGTGACATTCGCTCTTGTCGGATCCGATTCTTCTCCATTCGTAATTAATGAGTCAACGGGTGAATTGGCAATGTTCAGAGTGGATAGAGAAGAGAAGAAGGAATACGATCTACTGGTTAAGGTAGGGAGTATCATAGAATCCTTTGACAATTCTTCGTTTCAGGCCTTTGATCATTCTTCGAATGAGGAAACAACTGCTGTTATTCATGTTGATATTGTTCACGTCAATGACAATTCGCCCATCTTCGAATCCGTTCCATCGATAATTGGAGTGAGAAGAGACATTAGTGTCGGATCGTACGTTTCCAACTCTCCTCGATCTCCGATGAGAATTCATCGATTATTCTATTGCAGTGTGATCGGAAAGGCGCTGGCAGTGGATAAAGACGATGGGGAGAACGGAGTTATCACATACTCCATTCAACCTTCTAAGTACTTCGGAATCGATCACAAAAGTAAGTGAATTGAGGAATATTATCGATCGATGCAATTGATTTCAGCCGCATTCATCATCGTTCGCTCTTCTCTTCTTCCTATTCCCGAAGATCAACTGACGATTACTGTAGTGGCATCGGATGGAGGAAGACCGGCTATGAAGGCAGAGACTGAGGTCAGGGAGGGGGAAGAGTTTACTATCGTCATACTTCAGTAGTACCTTCAGCCGTAGGATAGCATTATTCAGTATCAGACATTTCATACATTTTGATGAAATACATTTAGCAATGTTTTAATAAATCGCGATCGTCTTTCAGATCGAGCTTCTTCTCTTCTCCTCTATCAAATCTCCCACTCTTCCTCGCCCTTCTACCATCGCTATTCCAAAGTCTTCCACGATTGTTTCCAATCTTCTCGCAGCTCCTAACGTAGGAGACGATCAAGTGAGATCACTCAATCATCTCTCAATCAATTGATATTCTTCCCAGTCGGTGACCTACACTCTGGAAGACGACGTCTCTGGTCTCTTCTCTATTGATCGATCGGGAGTTCTCTCAATGATCAGAGCTCCCAAACAATCGGAAGTCAATGTGCAACACAATCTGAAGATTACCGCTACAAATAGCTTCGGATCCGATAGCACTGAGGTTCAATTCAATTTATCTCATTTACAATAATGTAATGGTAGTGAGTAAATAGAAAAAGGAAGAATTTGACTGATCTAAAAGAGCTGAACAAGTTGCTCAAAGTTAACGAAAAACTTTGTGAAAAGGACTAGTTTCTATAGTTATCGATTGATTTGAGATCGGTGTTACGGTGGTTGACGGTTCGACGACGTCATCTTCCCCATCATCTCGTTCTCCATCATCATCAACTTCTTCATCTCCATCATGGGAAGGAGGAGTATCGACAGTGAATACAATGGAAGGAGTTTGCATGTTCCCTGTGAGGGAATATAGAGCCGAGATCAAAGTGAGCGCAAATTATCGATTGTATTTGATAGAGATAGACCGAGACTCTTTTTCCTTCGTGTAGGATAATGCACTTCTCATAGACATATCTTGTTCAGGAGAATCTTTCTGCTGGAACTCCATTCATCAAAGTTTCTTCTGATTGTGAGACCAAGGAACTCCCTGTAAAATATTCACTGGCTGTGAAATCTGGTGAGTTGGGACGGCGTTTAATATATGTTGGCTTTGAAGAAGAAATATGATCAGGGAACTGCGATTTTGTCCTTTTTTGTTTTGTAAAACTCAATATTTTCGAAGTATGTAGACAGTTTTTGATTTAGCGATTTAGTCCTTCCTTCCTCATCTCTATTTCTCTCAGATGATTTCTCTGTTGAACCTTCATCGGGTGAAATTCGAACTCTTCGTCCACTAGATCGAGAAGATAAAGCAATTCATTTACTCGTTGTAAATGTGACGAAAGATGTCAATCGAAGGAGTGAAAGGGAAACAAATATGGATGAATCACTTGGGGGTGGGCCATCTTTTTTATATTTGAGCAACATATTAACTGAACTCAAAACGAAATTAAGCTTTCTATAGTTTTAACAACATGGAACACATTTGCAAAGTAGTGGAAAGATTGTGCATGGGTCTTCCTCATCCCAATCCATTTATCCCTTTTCAGCTCTTCGTTCTCGTCTTTCTGCATGGCAAACAGTCGTGATTATTCGAGTGATCGATGATAATGATTCGACTCCCGAATGGAAACATTTGAATGGAGAAGGAAAAGTTGTCGCGTCGATGGATTGGAAGACTCCCATTGGATCTCCCCTGATGAGAATACACGTGAGACTATCGATAATTATTTCGGTATCCGAATTACTTACTTACTTAGATACTTAGAAGATCCATCTTCATCGGCCGTTGCCGTGTGGATCACAATTCCTCCATTATTCTCTATCGCGAGCGCGCGTAGTCCAATGTCGGTAGGGCTGACGCTGCGAGGACGATCGGGAAAGAGACTTGCGCGCGTAGTCCAATGTCGGTAGGGCTGACGCTGCGAGGACGATCGGGAAATACGTCCTTGAACACAGTAGGGCATCTTCGCATATTCCACGATCGAATCCCTCCATCTCACTGGCGGCTTTCCTGGAGGTTGGCGGAGATCGGGAGGGGGGAACCATTCCGTGACTGTGGTTTACCATCTGCCGTCGTCCCGTCGAACCACGAGTCCGGCCCATCGATGCTTCGCCCGTTTGATGTATCGCATCGGGTTAGTGAGGAGTGATTGCCGACGGACGTCCGAGCTGCGGCGCTTCTTCTTGTGTATCGTGAACAGATTCGTGCCATTCAACGATCTCTCGAGTGCTCTGTGTGTGGTCTGCATGTAGGAGATGACTACATTCGAGAGAGGCCACGACTCGGCTGCGTAGCACAGGGCGGGGAGAACGTGCGAGTCGAAGAGCGATGAGCGTAACTTGGCGTCCTTCAGTAAGGATGTGACTTCTCTGATGCTTCCGTAGGCGGCCCAGGCTGCTCTCTTCCTCCTCTTCAACTCTGTATCGATTGAGCCGTCGCCTCGTAGCTCTCTTCCAAGGTAGACGTAAGCATCCGTCTCCACGAGCGTCTCTCCGTGAAGAGCGATATCTGGACCAGGGCACCATGCATTCCTCATTAGCTGTTTCTTCTTCCTGTTGATCGTCAACCCGGTCGATTCTCCTGCTTCCGCAAGTTCTGTCAGCATCGTCTCCAGCGATTCTGTGTCGGAGCCGAGTAGAACGATGTCGTCCGCAAATCGGAGATGCGATAGGTGCTTCCCGTTGATGCAGATTCATTCCGTCTCCCAGTCGAGGGTTCTCATACAATCCTCCAATGCCGCGGTGAACAGCTTGGGTGAGATTGTGTCGACATGGCGGACTCCTTTGCCGATCGGAATGCGTACGGGACGGTCGAACGGCTTCATCTCGGTGTAGCAGTCAGTGTTGAGTGCTTCCAGACAGCTCACGTACGAAGAGTCCACTCCAGAGCGAGAGAGGGCGTTGAGGACTGCCGGCACTTCCATGGAGTCGAATGCCTTACAGTAATCGACGAAGACGAGACCGAGAGGCAGGTGGTACTCTCGATGGAACTCGATTACGGTCGACAGCGTGTGACTGTGATCGAGACAGCCAAATCTTCTCCTGAATTCAGCTTGTTCAACGGGTTGAGCCTCGTCCAGTATCCGCTCCATTCTCGTCACCAGTATCTTTGTGAAGATCTTGTAAGGGATTGAGAGTAGAGCAAAGCTCAGAGAGGCAAGGTATCGACTGAAGTGCGCGGCAAAGGAGGGCGAGTGCAGAGGATTCCCTCCGAGTCGTAGCATTTGGCCTGAGATCTTGTCCGGTCCGGCAGCTCCGTCTTTCTTCGTTTTCGCTATGGCTGTGCGTATCTCACAATCAGAGGGGAGAATAGGAAGGGGTTCAAAACATGGAGGCGATGGGCAGCGAGGGACTGGTGTCTCAGATCGGAAGAGGTCGGTGTAGAACTCCTTCACTCTCTCCTCGATCCCGGCTCTGCTGGTAATGGCGGTTCCAGCTGAATCGAGAACAGCTTCCATCGGGGATCGACCCTTCGATAGCTCCTGCTTGGCCTTCTTGAGGGAGCGCCGGGCTTCTGCGGCCCTCAGCAGTACTGTACTTCTGTGTTCCTTAATGTCCCTCGCCACGAAACTCCTGCACGTCCAGTTCGCCATAGTTTTCTCGAGGATGGAACAATCGGGGTCACGGGAGAGTTCGCCTCTTCTTCTTATCCAGAACTTGGATGCATCAGATAGACGAGGAGGGGGTGGTGGGGGAGGAATCTCAGCTGATCTCGCGCAGTCCTTGAGACCGACGCAGATGAAGTCGTAGTCTCGCGATGGGTCGGGGTCAGATCTCCAAGGGTATCTCTCGATGGCTGCCTGGTAGAGGAGAGGATCAAGTACCGGTCGAGGCTTCTGCCGTCTGGTGTATCTCCAGCTCTTCTCGATCTTCGTGTCGATGCGGATGCGTGATCGAAGAAGTCTATGGTCGGAGGGATAGTCAAATCCTTCTACGACCGATACGTCTTGAATCATCCATCGGCGATTGACGATCACGTGATCCAATTCGATACGCGCTCTTCCTCCTGCTTGCTCCCAGGTCCAGCAGGAGCTCAACTTCTTTTCAAAAAAAGGAGTTCCCGTGGAAGGAGCGAGTTGAGGAGAGGAGATCGAAGAGGAGGTCGTCAGGGTCTCCTTGTGGGTCCGTGTGGAAGGGCCCAGTGCGAAAAGCTCCATCTCTCCGGGAACCGGCGCGGACATTGAGATCTCCTGCAATCACCCGGTAGAAGTGCTTCTTCTCGCCCTCGTACGCAGAAGCAATTTCATTGAAGAAAGCTTGACGTTCCTCGATGGTCGCATTAGATGTAGGTGCGTATACGGTAAGAATGGCGATGGATGATGATCGGCCGATTCGGAGTCGGAGAACGCCGAGTCGAGGAGAGATAACGGAGAAGGAGATGATGGATGAAGTGAGTCGGGGGTGGATGATGAAACCAATGCCGCCTATGTTCTTCCCTTCCACTTTCGGACCGAGTATCAATTTGGCTCCGTCGTCGAATGTCCTCTCGGTTAGGGTGCGTGACTTGGTTTCTTGCAGGCAGATAACATCATAGCGAATGCCGGTAAGTGAATGCTCGAGGGTATATTGGGAACAATCTGATGCAATGGTGCGGGCGTTGAGGGTGCATATCCTTAGGTCATTATCGTGTCGGGGGGTTCCGGTGGGTCTAGTATGATGTCCTGAGTGCTGCTCCGTGATTGGATGGCCCTGTCCCCTTTGCACCGTCCGACATCGTGGACGGGCAGTGAGAGGACGCGGAGGACTCGGGCGCTTGTTGAGGTTTGTCGTAGCAAGAGTGGTGCCCTGGAATAACCCCCCTATCCGAGCCAAGGGTTCGAAGGGTTCGCCCATACTAGCAGTTTGTCAGACTGCGACGTACTGCGTGAGCTTTTAGTGTACTTTAGCCCCTCCCATCCCCACTTAGACTTAAGAGAGAATGTCTGAGTCGATTGAGATTCTCCCAAGAGCGGCCGTACAAGCAAAAAAAACCTATGCTGAAAAGTTGTCCCTAGGGTAAACTTTGACCGTAAAGACTGAAAATCGACATAAGAAGTTGCATAGATCAAACCCGGCTGAGATATGTTTCATCAGATGTCAAAAAGGGAAATTTTCAACTTTGACAAAACGCATTCAAACTACCTATGTAGCTATATATTTGGATAGCTCTCGATGAGAGGAACATTTTTTGTGTTGATACCCAGTTTCTAGCTCGTCTGTGAAAAAAGTTGGAATTTTTTTGAAATCTCAAATTCAAAATATCCGTATATATATATAAACCCTATATCTGTCGTAGGCATCAGTAAAACATGTATTCAATATGATTCGATTTCGGCCGCCGCTCGAAAGATGCAATTTTTGCTGCTTTCGTTGATTGGTGTCAAATTTAAGTAATAAAAACCAGTTGTTTGTTGACATTTTCGAGAGAAAGTGGTTAAAATCAGTGAGGCAGTGTGAGAAAATATGTATAGGGCATCGTATATGCCTTTTCCGTAGCGAATTTGATAGTAAAAATTTAAAATAAAATAAAATAATATTTTTTTAGGAATTTGCTAAATCATTCGTTTTGGTGCGCGTTACCAAGCCAGTTTTGATATTTAACATGTTTATGTATTGTAAGACTAAATTTGACGCCAAAATTATGCCATTTGTTTACGAAATTACGGCGCGCGTTGCGTGTCACGTCGCGGTTTGGTGCCGCGGCACACGTTCGGTGACTATTTTCACCAAGGTGGGCACGATGGATTTGGATTATTTCAAGCACCAGGGGGTAAATTCGCACGCTGAATCGAATGAACATAGTTAAAAGTGCACTGGGCAAAGTCTAGATACGGATATTTTGAATTTGAGATTTTAAAAAAATTCCAACTTTTTTCACAGACGAGCTAGAAACTGGGTATCAACACAAAAAATGTTCCTCTCATCGAGAGCTATCCAAATATATAGCTACATAGGTGGTTTGAATGCGTTTTGTCAAAGTTGAAAATTTCCCTTTTTGACATCTGATGAAACATATCTCAGCCGGGTTTGATCTATGCAACTTCTTATGTCGATTTTCAGTCTCTACGGTCAAAGTTTACCCTAGGGACAACTTTTCAGCATAGGTTTTTTTTGCTTGTACGGCCGCTCTTGGGAGAATCTCAATCGACTCAGACATTCTCTCTTAAGTCTAAGTGGGGATGGGAGGGGCTAAAGTACACTAAAAGCTCACGCAGTACGTCGCAGTCTGACAAACTGCTAGTATGGGCGAACCCTTCGAACCCTTGGCTCGGATAGGGGGGTTATTCCAGGGCACCACTCTTGCTACGACAAACCTCAACAAGCGCCCGAGTCCTCCGCGTCCTCTCACTGCCCGTCCACGATGTCGGACGGTGCAAAGGGGACAGGGCCATCCAATCACGGAGCAGCACTCAGGACATCATACTAGACCCACCGGAACCCCCCGACACGATAATGACCTAAGGATATGCACCCTCAACGCCCGCACCATTGCATCAGATTGTTCCCAATATACCCTCGAGCATTCACTTACCGGCATTCGCTATGATGTTATCTGCCTGCAAGAAACCAAGTCACGCACCCTAACCGAGAGGACATTCGACGACGGAGCCAAATTGATACTCGGTCCGAAAGTGGAAGGGAAGAACATAGGCGGCATTGGTTTCATCATCCACCCCCGACTCACTTCATCCATCATCTCCTTCTCCGTTATCTCTCCTCGACTCGGCGTTCTCCGACTCCGAATCGGCCGATCATCATCCATCGCCATTCTTACCGTATACGCACCTACATCTAATGCGACCATCGAGGAACGTCAAGCTTTCTTCAATGAAATTGCTTCTGCGTACGAGGGCGAGAAGAAGCACTTCTACCGGGTGATTGCAGGAGATCTCAATGTCCGCGCCGGTTCCCGGAGAGATGGAGCTTTTCGCACTGGGCCCTTCCACACGGACCCACAAGGAGACCCTGACGACCTCCTCTTCGATCTCCTCTCCTCAACTCGCTCCTTCCACGGGAACTCCTTTTTTTGAAAAGAAGTTGAGCTCCTGCTGGACCTGGGAGCAAGCAGGAGGAAGAGCGCGTATCGAATTGGATCACGTGATCGTCAATCGCCGATGGATGATTCAAGACGTATCGGTCGTAGAAGGATTTGACTATCCCTCCGACCATAGACTTCTTCGATCACGCATCCGCATCGACACGAAGATCGAGAAGAGCTGGAGATACACCAGACGGCAGAAGCCTCGACCGGTACTTGATCCTCTCCTCTACCAGGCAGCCATCGAGAGATACCCTTGGAGATCTGACCCCGACCCATCGCGAGACTACGACTTCATCTGCGTCGGTCTCAAGGACTGCGCGAGATCAGCTGAGATTCCTCCCCCACCACCCCCTCCTCGTCTATCTGATGCATCCAAGTTCTGGATAAGAAGAAGAGGCGAACTCTCCCGTGACCCCGATTGTTCCATCCTTGAGAAAACTATGGCGAACTGGACGTGCAGGAGTTTCGTGGCGAGGGACATTAAGGAACACAGAAGTACAGTACTGCTGAGGGCCGCAGAAGCCCGGCGCTCCCTCAAGAAGGCCAAGCAGGAGCTATCGAAGGGTCGATCCCCGATGGAAGCTGTTCTCGATTCAGCTGGAACCGCCATTACCAGCAGAGCCGGGATCGAGGAGAGAGTGAAGGAGTTCTACACCGACCTCTTCCGATCTGAGACACCAGTCCCTCGCTGCCCATCGCCTCCATGTTTTGAACCCCTTCCTATTCTCCCCTCTGATTGTGAGATACGCACAGCCATAGCGAAAACGAAGAAAGACGGAGCTGCCGGACCGGACAAGATCTCAGGCCAAATGCTACGACTCGGAGGGAATCCTCTGCACTCGCCCTCCTTTGCCGCGCACTTCAGTCGATACCTTGCCTCTCTGAGCTTTGCTCTACTCTCAATCCCTTACAAGATCTTCACAAAGATACTGGTGACGAGAATGGAGCGGATACTGGACGAGGCTCAACCCGTTGAACAAGCTGAATTCAGGAGAAGATTTGGCTGTCTCGATCACAGTCACACGCTGTCGACCGTAATCGAGTTCCATCGAGAGTACCACCTGCCTCTCGGTCTCGTCTTCGTCGATTACTGTAAGGCATTCGACTCCATGGAAGTGCCGGCAGTCCTCAACGCCCTCTCTCGCTCTGGAGTGGACTCTTCGTACGTGAGCTGTCTGGAAGCACTCAACACTGACTGCTACACCGAGATGAAGCCGTTCGACCGTCCCGTACGCATTCCGATCGGCAAAGGAGTCCGCCATGTCGACACAATCTCACCCAAGCTGTTCACCGCGGCATTGGAGGATTGTATGAGAACCCTCGACTGGGAGACGGAATGAATCTGCATCAACGGGAAGCACCTATCGCATCTCCGATTTGCGGACGACATCGTTCTACTCGGCTCCGACACAGAATCGCTGGAGACGATGCTGACAGAACTTGCGGAAGCAGGAGAATCGACCGGGTTGACGATCAACAGGAAGAAGAAACAGCTAATGAGGAATGCATGGTGCCCTGGTCCAGATATCGTTCTTCACGGAGAGACGCTCGTGGAGACGGATGCTTACGTCTACCTTGGAAGAGAGCTACGAGGCGACGGCTCAATCGATACGGAGTTGAAGAGGAGGAAGAGAGCAGCCTGGGCCGCCTACGGAAGCATCAGAGAAGTCACATCCTTCAGCCGAAAAGTCAATGTCTGAGGAAAAAATGGTTTTCGGTACTATTTGATATGCTGAACAAAGTGGTGAAGTTTCATGATATGCAAATTCCTCTGGAGCTCGATCTTAAGCTCCCAAGATCCGGCCAATTCACTGTTTTTAGGCTATATCTGGATACCCTATCGAGGAGTCGAAAAAATTTGAACACATACTATAGCTAAATTTGCACAAAGAATCTAATGGATAACTTTTCAATGCGCTATCGTTGTTGGTACGTCAAATCTGGAAAATTGCCAGCGTCTATGGAAAAAGTGCGAGCGCATACCTTTACAGGAGATGTGCCAAACCCATACCGGCTTGTGTTTTAAATCAGGGGAAACATCGATGTCTGCGAACGGAGTTATGATTTTTCTACTGAGGCAGTTTGAGGCAAAAACAGCCGTCAGAAGGGAGAATTGCGCGATTTGCATGTAATTCCCCTCTCATTCTCGACCGCCCGGATCTGCTCGGCGTCTGGAAGTGCGAAATGAGAAGGGAATCATATACAAATAGCGCAATTCTCCTCTCTGAGGGCTGTTTTTGTCTCAAATTGCCTCGGTAGAAAAATCATAACTCCGTTCGCAGACATCAGAGTTTCCCCTAATTTAAAACACAAGCCAGCACAGGGTTGGTACACCTCCTGTAAATGTATGCGCTCGCACTTTTTCCTTAGACACTGGCAATTTTATAAATTTGACGAACCAAGAGAAATTGCGCATTGCCAACTTATCCACAAGATTCCTTATACAAATTGAGCTAGAGTCTCTGTTGAAACTTTTTCGACTGCTCGATCGGGTATCCAGATATAGCCTAAAAACTGTGATTTGGTCGGATCTTCGGAGCTTAAAATCGAGCTCCGGTTCAATTTGCATATCATGAGACCACACCACTTTGATCAGCCTATCAAACTGTACCGGAAACCATTGTTTCCTAAGACATTATCTTTTTGGCTGTACCGAAGTTTGTCCGACTTTTTGGCAATCGGCCTCTTATTACAACATTTAAACAATTTCCGCGGACTAATGGTGCTGAATTATATATATAGTTAGAGAGAAAAATAAAAGAACTTAAATTTCGAAAAAAAGATTTCAGTTATTTTTTTAAACTTTATTTTTTCTCTCAAAATAACATCTAAAAAATTTTTTCTTTTCAAAATAATTCTGATGCTGACAAAGAAAACGAACTTAAATTGGATTCGATATTTCACCACTGTATTCGTACTAGTGTTGTTAGATCGAATAATCCTATTCTCGAATAGCAAAGGTTATTCGCGAATAACAATGCATCATTCGCGAATAACCCTTTGTTCTCACGAATAGAATTATTCGATCTAACAACACTAATTCGTACGTGTTTTAAATTAGGGGAAACTCCGATGTCTGCGAACGGAGTTATGATTTTTCTACCGAGGCAATTTGAGACAAAAACAGCCCTCAGAGAGGAGAATTGCGCTATTTGTATATGATTCCCTTCTCATTTCGCACTTCCAGACGCCGAGCAGATCCGGGCGGTCGAGAATGAGAGGGGAATTACATGCAAATCGCGCAATTCTCCCTTCTGACGGTTGTTTTTGCCTCAAACTGCCTCAGTAGAAAAATCATAACTCCGTTCGCAGACATCGATGTTTCCCCTGATTTAAAACACAAGCCGGTATGGGTTTGGCACATCTCCTGTAAAGGTATGCGCTCGCACTTTTTCCATAGACGCTGGCAATTTTCCAGATTTGACGTACCAACAACGATAGCGCATTGAAAAGTTATCCATTAGATTCTTTGTGCAAATTTAGCTATAGTATGTGTTCAAATTTTTTCGACTGCTCGATAGGGTATCCAGATATAGCCCAAAAACAGTGAATTGGCCGGATCTTGGGAGCTTAAGATCGAGCTCCAGAGGAATTTGCATATCATGAAACTTCACCACTTTGTTCAGCATATCAAATAGTACCGAAAACCATTTTTTCCTCAGACATTGACTTTTCGGCTGTACCGAGCTGTGTTGACTTTTGTTCGACAATTACGCAATCGGCCTCATAAACCCTATATCTGTCGTAGGCATCAGTAAAACATGTATTCAATATGATTCGATTTCGGCCGCCGCTCGAAAGATGCAATTTTTGCTGCTTTCGTTGATTGGTGTCAAATTTAAGTAATAAAAACCAGTTGTTTGTTGACATTTTCGAGAGAAAGTGGTTAAAATCAGTGAGGCAGTGTGAGAAAATATGTATAGGGCATCGTATATGCCTTTTCCGTAGCGAATTTGATAGTAAAAATTTAAAATAAAATAAAATAATATTTTTTTAGGAATTTGCTAAATCATTCGTTTTGGTGCGCGTTACCAAGCCAGTTTTGATATTTAACATGTTTATGTATTGTAAGACTAAATTTGACGCCAAAATTATGCCATTTGTTTACGAAATTACGGCGCGCGTTGCGTGTCACGTCGCGGTTTGGTGCCGCGGCGCACGTTCGGTGACTATTTTCACCAAGGTGGGCACGATGGATTTGGATTATTTCAAGCACCAGGGGGTAAATTCGCACGCTGAATCGAATGAACATAGTTAAAGTGCACTGGGCAAAGTCTAGATACGGATATTTTGAATTTGAGATTTCAAAAAAATTCCAACTTTTTTCACAGACGAGCTAGAAACTGGGTATCAACACAAAAAATGTTCCTCTCATCGAGAGCTATCCAAATATATAGCTACATAGGTGGTTTGAATGCGTTTTGTCAAAGTTGAAAATTTCCCTTTTTGACATCTGATGAAACATATCTCAGCCGGGTTTGATCTATGCAACTTCTTATGTCGATTTTCAGTCTCTACGGTCAAAGTTTACCCTAGGGACAACTTTTCAGCATAGGTTTTTTTTGCTTGTACGGCCGTATCTCGATCGGCTCAGATAGTCTCTCTTAAGAGTGGGAGAGTTGATCCCCTGCGCCAGTCGAAGAGGCAGACACAATGCAAGAGATCCGAATTTCGATTACACTAAAAACGAAATGAGAATACACGTGAGATTATCGATAATTATTCGGTATCCGAATTTCGATTACAGGCAAGTGATAAAGATGAAAAGAAGACTCGTCTCAAGTATTCGATCGAGGGAGAATCTTCGCCATTCTCAATCAATGAAACGAGTGGATTGATCTACTGAGAGTGGAGAACGACAAGAATGATATGAGCAGAGGCAAAATAAATCGTTCCTTATTTGTTTTTAAATTTTTGAAAATAAATTAATTCTCTATTTAACGTATTCGATGAGGGGTGTTGTGTCTGACGCTTGTCTGACCTGTTATTGCATTCGAAGATGTGAGATCATATCGAAATTTTACTGATTTAAATATTTATTCTCCTGCACTATGTTGAACTGCGAGAACACAATTCTGCAAATAAAAACATTCCCGAACTATACTCGAGAAAATGTATGGAATTTGAGGGTGGAATAATCTCGGCGGCTGAAATAGTCATCGAATACTCTTCTTCCTCTTCTCCATCTTCAACTCCTCTTATCATTCGGCCTAAAGGTAAGAGAGAATTTGTGTGCTACCACTCTATCGTACGTTTCAAATGAACAAGAATTTAGATTTGATTAACCAACACGACCTAAACTTGGACAGGGTCGAATTCTCTCTAAGGCTGATAAAGATCATCTCTCTAGAGATATATTTCTTCGTGTCCTCATATTTTCTCTGCTTGTCAAATGCAACGAGGCAAAATGTTAATGTCTTCATCTTGATAACAGTTCAAGCAATTTGGATACCGGTGATGCAATAAATGTGACTCGTAGTGTTGAAGGGCAGCATCATAGTGATTCCCGAATGGAAAGAGATTATTAATCAGTGGAATAATCGCAGGATTGTCATTGAGACGATAGACGAGCTGCTCTAGTAGCCACTTTCAGAGGTTTAGCACACAACTGAACAATATGAATTAAACATTTAATTGAATATCGATTTATTTTGTGATGTTAAACATTACTCACCTCGAAAAGATCCCCTGGATTGAATCGAGTGATGTACATTTGGATGACATCAATGGGACAGAAATCTCCATCGCACTCTTCGATTAGAGAAGTGACCACTCGAAGATTGTCGGAGTCTCCATTACGAAAGAGAACCTAAGAGAAGAATTATGAATAACGAGATCCAACTGAGATTACGGTATTCCATCAGTTATCGATTGCTCATCTCACCTTGACGAATTCGTTGCCAGTCTCGTCCGTCCACAATTCGAATAGAATGGAAGCGGCGAAATTGGGACGACCTTTGTAGAGAAGAGATTTGAGA
The DNA here is from genome assembly GCA_036245785.1 of Pristionchus fissidentatus. NCBI lineage: Eukaryota > Metazoa > Nematoda > Chromadorea > Rhabditida > Neodiplogasteridae > Pristionchus > Pristionchus fissidentatus. The sequence goes on from BTSY01000004.1 coordinate 19,469,414, forward strand.
CCAAAGATTGAGAGAACTGCTGAGACTTCGACGTCATGCTGAAGAGCAATTAATTAAGTATTGATTAAAATAATGCTTGGAATTTATTCTAATTCATTGTACAAGGGTAAAATTGGTTAAAGAAATTCCTCATTTGTCACTCATTGTCCACGAGAAGAAAGCAGTGACTCACAGCAGAAACAGCGTAGTATTTAACTCCCTCTTCTCTCTCATTTTTCATCGCTTTCTTCATCATTTGAGTGAAATATCCACCATGCAGAAGAGGAATTTGATAGGATAGATCAACTCCTTCTACTGCATCTTCTAGTCCTGAAATTTATAATAAATGGATGCCTCAACGAGGAGAGGGAAAAAGATGATACTGACCAACTCCGGCCTTGAGATCATCGATGACTTTGAATGTATCAATAACAGCATCGAAGACTTCACGAGGACACCAAGAGAAGAGAGAGGATGGGAAGTGGATCGACTCAAAATATTGGATTACCCAAAATTGTCACAATGTATAATATTGCAGGAGATAATGATCAACTCGTTCTGAAAGACTTCGAGCAAAAAAAGATGTGGTCGTGAGTGTTGACTGACCTCGCAAAAAAGAGGTTCGAAGAACTGTTCGAGTGTGTCGAGAATGGCGGTGATTCCAGTGAGACGAGTCAATTCACTCAACATAAATTGAGTCTGAAAGAATCATGGAATCATGGAACATAAATTGAGTCTGAAAGAAAATTTTGGTATTCAGTAATGGTGTTTTAAGAAATTAGTGACGAAATGAGTCTCACCTTGGGATTCTTCTTGAGTTCCTCAAATGCCTTCGATTTCCCCACGAGTTCGTTGATCTCAGTTGATCTTCGACAATTCATGAGTGCATTCGATGCTTCTTCCAATATTTGAGCAGGAACAGGAATGAATCCAGTTGGCCACCCAGGAGTCTCCGGATAAGAAATTCCTCCAAGACTTCCATTCGAACTGCCGTACATTCCGATCATATTGGAAACTGCGGAAACTTGAGTTCGAACGATCTTCGAGGCGAACACTTTGACCTGCAAGGGGGAGAATGAGACGATGAAATATTATGGCAAATCAGAAGGCATCATTAATATCACACCTCCTTCGCTCGATATTGCTGTGATAGGAATCCCGAGTCGACATATCGACTCCTCATGATTCTTCCCAGATTGAAATGTTGCTCCATTCCAATAGGAGTGAGCACTCCAAATCCTTCCTCACCGAAGGTCCACGAAGATTCTTGAATTGGATCAGAAGAGAAAGTTGTAGATGGACTTCTGTCGCCATGTCGCCAAAGCTGAAATGAAGGGAATAGTTGTCGTCTAGAGCAACCCCGATTATCAACTTGTTTGTGGAGTCTACAAAGGGTGGTGCCTGAATGGAAACTCACAGCATAGACAAATGAGAGTGATTTGTCTCCTTCGATCACAAGAGAAGAGACGAAATTGACAGCAATGAAGAGAAAGAGTGCAGATTGCATTGAATGTGAGTGTGATTGCAAGCTTTTTCCTCCATCCAGTCATATCAGTCTTTTATACCTCGACCGTACAAGTACAATCACAGGTCGACACATTCAAAAGTACTAGACAAGAGTGTCCGAAGGAAAGAGGACATCGTCCGAGACTCTTGATTGACTGGTGTATGAGATAAGAATGCCCGGTGCACGAAATGCAAAACAATCATAACACAGCATAAGCAAAAAGTGACGGGTCATAGATGAACGTGCCGTCGTTCATATCATGCTCGATGGCATTTGGTCGTTCCCCTTCTCGATAAGAAACAAATGGACGACGATATCCATATCCAACTTGTCGCATCTTCTTATCATAGAGGAAACACCACACATTTGTCTCTCCAAATCGAGTAAGAAGAGGGCAGTAAGCATAATAAGGAGCACACGGATCTGAAGGAGTCTTGGGAAGATGGATAGTGTTCGTTCCATAAGGAATGTAGATCGGTGGTTGAATGGTCGCAGGTGGCGATACAGGGGGATATGTTAGAGGAGCTGAAGTCGGACGGATGCGCGGAGCCGGAATTGCCGGAGGACCGGTGGCTGGAGGATGAGTAGCAAGAGTGACAGGTGGAGCAGATGCAACAGGGACTGCAGGTGCTGGAGGTGCAGCAGGAGCAGCTGTAGGGATCGACGGAACAGCTTGTGGAAGCATTGCTGTTCCGCCAGCGATCTTAGGAAGTGAGTACAATCGACCATCAATGATGACATACTCGGTTCCATCTGGTCCCACAACCTTCTGCAGTGGGGGTGTGGGTGGTGCAGGTGCCGGTGTGGTAGCAGCCAGTCTCACTGCTTCGAGATCATCCACAAATCCCTTTCCAACCTGTAGAATACTTCCCACTTTTTCGGCTGTCTTATCTCCGGTTTGTCCGAGAATTCCCGATGCGAGATTGAGACCTGCATCAACTCCGAGTGCAGCAACGTGAGGATTGATAGTTGCTGCAGGTGCTGCAGGTGCTGCAGTCGTAGCCCCGCCCCCTAATAGACCACTGATGGGAAGGAAGGAAGTAATGGAAGATAAGGCAGAAGGAGAGAGACCACCGAAAAGACCCAATTGACTGAAAATGATAAATCAATAGTCAGATGAAGAGAAAAGACTCACCCGTAGGTTAAACAAGGAAGTAAGATGGCTAGAATGGAGCATTTCCACACTTGATCCATATCGAAGAGTGATTATCATTCCACTTACTGTTAATGAATGATAAGAGAGATCAAGTTCATCTATCGTTCCATCCCTTCTCTTTGTTATTTATTACCCTGTTTAAGCTGTACGTGTAATCCGTTCACAACTAGCGGATTTCATGTCGTTGGTAGGATTTATCTCTTTTTCTCGACCCCACGCTTGTATTCACAGGGGTTCTCAATCGACCATTTTGATCCCTTCAATGATGTGGTTCAGATTGGTTCTTCTCATTCTTCTCCCTTTCGTATGTACCCATCTATTAGGCAAAGATAAATCAGGTATGCCGTATATCAAAGCTGAGCCAACTTATCCATTTGTTATCTATTCAGATTCATCCGATGAGAGTAAGGAGAAAGAAAAGAGGAGCACCACTAAATCGGTTAGCGGATTTATATCAATCGATAGTATATCAATTTATTACAGGCGATCTCTGTTACCACAGTCGTCGATAGCACGACTAAATCGGTAAGTGGAATTGACGATACAGTTGATAATATATTTTTCATACAGGCGATCTCTGTCACTTCAGTCTTCGATAACACGACTGAAGCGGTGAGTGGGATTAGTGATTCAATCGATAGTTCTTTACTTCAGATTGCCCCTGTCAATCCAGTCGCCATCTCGAATCCCTGGTTGAGAGCTGATAAACTCAAAGGTCAACCGAAGATAGTCGGTATTATGAGAAAGTTGCGATACAGGCTTTGGCAAAGTGAGCTACACGTCGAAGAGCGTCGTGCCTCGATTATTCGCTGACATGGGAAGAGCCGGATTTCCGCCCATTAATGTAGGACTCTTCCCAATCATTCACGGTCAATGAAAGCTCGTTCAGAGTGTGATGAAATGGCCGTGTTGGGAAGGAATCGACGAAGAATCGAAGGACCAATTCATTGAGATTTTCAATGAGAACAATACGAAGAGAGAATTGAAAGAACTACTCAACGAATGGATTCTAGAACGGAACGGAACTGCCATTGCAGTAAGGTGATAGATACAAATATTCAATGCGTTCTCTAATTCAGGAGAAAATGCGCGAGTTCCATGAGGATTTCGACGGTCGAATGCGTCTCTTCTCAGTCAACTTCGAATCTGCAATGGCGACTCTCTCAACCGCCGTCGGAACTTTCAATGACGTCGCTATGAACGATGATATGACAATCGCCGAATCGAATGCAGTCATCAACACTATCGCCGAGTTATTCGACAGAAACTTCGTCAAGGTGAATTCTCCATGAATTTCGAATGACGCAGTTGAAATTTGATAGTGTTGTCTGGTTCCAAAATAGCCTCATATGTTTCCTTCATTTTCCTACTTTGCAGTCTCTCTATTTTCTATTCAATGGAAATGTGATGAATGGGAAGAAACTTCAGCACATCATAGCGATGAAATCAACCACGACAACGAAGCCTTTTAGAAAGACTTTCCCTCCCATGATGGGTAATAATACTGGAAATGTGAGGAAGGAAGTAACTTGATTCGAACTAACGAATGACCATTTCAGGGAGTTTGGATTGGAAACTGGAAGAGATACACGAAGACGAGAAGAGTGACTGCTCGGCCAGTGCAGACTACTCAATCCCCTGATTCCATCTGATATCCTTCCTTCATTCTCTCTTAGCTCTATGTGTGATAAACAAACATGAGCTGTGTACTCCCCTTCTCGGGACGAGATTGGACGAACTACGTCGAGTTCTGATGGAAAATACGGTGGACTCGTTACTGTTGAGAACAACGACAGAAAGAGAAAAAGGGGGAACATAATAAGATAATGGAATTGACGCCTGCCCTGACACTCTTCTCTCTCAATGGTGGCTATTCACTCCATTCCCTCTATGCTCATAGACTTCATCTCTCGATATATCCCCCGTCAATCAAACTACACAATCAATTCTGAATTGGAAGATCTCTTCACTTCATATCATCGATTCATCGCTGTTGTCTCAATCTCAGCCAATTCCATTCACATGTATCTCATCGTAGCAGCAAGCCAATTTTACACTGCGGGATATCGATTTTCTCTCTTCCTTCTACAAGTAGATCATTATCGATCCACTTGATAATCGATAAACTCATTTCAGTTCTGGTTCATCGCCCTCAACGTTCATCTCTCCATAATGTCCATTCCATTTCCACTCTATCCACTCTTCGGAGCATACAGTAGAGGCATATATGGTACTCATCTCAACATGCCATTCCACTACCAGATGGTATACGGTAGTCCTACAGTAGTCTGTCAATCAATCGATTCTCAGGTTCTCCTAATCTTCATAGTCGACGAATGCATAGCATCACTTCTCATGTGTTCTCTCTTTCGTCAACAATCTCTTATTGTTGGGGGTCGACTCAAATTGAATAATTCTCAATTGACTATTCTCATCGTTATTCTTCATCTCTCACTCACAATCAACTCATTCATATTCTCATTCGTTGATTTGGATGTGGAAGATCAATTGAGACTATTGGAAGAGGTAAACATAATAATGTATGAAGAGAACAACGAGAAAGGCAGTTTAATCATCACGAATGTTCACAGAAGCAATGGGTGCGAAACGCAGTCCTTGTTCCGTTTCAACTTCACAATATTCCTTCTTCTCAGAATTATGCTGGTCTCTCATGGATCTCCTCTCATGGTTTCGTATGGGCTGCATACGCCTGGAATCCGGCCGTTTTCGTATTCTTCTTCTCAATTTTCCTTCAAGTTATCTTCATCGGCTCTTTTGCCGTCGCCGTCGTTTCATATACAATTCGAGCAGTTAAAAGACAAAGGAAAATAATAGCGAAGAGGAAAGACGATCGATTGAGAAAGAGAGTGAGGAGAGTCGATACCGTAGTCATATCACAGGTTGGTCAGGGATACTGTATTCAATCATAGAAACAAAACACGAGAATAGAAGCTGTTTTCAATTCAGGCGATCACAGCGATAGTCTTTCTGTTGATCCCTCTTCTCACTATTGCTGTTTGTCTATTCGGATTTCTCCCTTACTGTGAGTCTCGTGAGTGTACTGTGAGTGTACTGTGAGTCTAGTGAGTGTCACAGTGTGAGATGTATTAATTACGCGACCTTTTATTTTCTATTTTGCTGCTTGTTGTGCGTGCAATTTTAAACATTCAATTTACTATATTGACTAGACGTATACCGAATAATAGTCGATTTAATTCATTTGTTCGTTCAATTCAATTTTTTTTTCAGATGTCTCGTGGACTGCTTTAGCCTTCGTAGCCACTCATTCCTTCTTTAATTCCTGTGTTATTGTTTTTCTCAATCCAAAATACGTCGATCATCTTCGTGTCAAACTTCGATCTCTCATTGAAAGGAAAGTTGAGGTGGGATTCACACTGTGAATTCAGTGATGGAAGACAGCAGAAACGCGTGTCTCTCCAAGTTCAGAGAAGACTCGTCTCGACCAACAATAAGACGATTACTTCTGTGATTCCTATTCTCGTCGTTACACCTGTGCAATAATTGACTACTTCGGCAAACAGAAGATAATCACGTAGAAAATCGTTCAAAGTAATTACATTACTCTAACGAGGAACAATAAATGGAAATGGAATAAAATGAACGCATTTCTCGAATTCCTTTCCCGTTTGTTTCATTGTCACTCACAGCGGGGGAGGGGGAGCAGACGTATCACATTCAAGGTCAAATAGTGGATGAAGAGGGCGAATCATGAGTGTGACCGCGCACCACACCCACCCGAACCGACGCTCTTTCTCTCTCTCTAGATTGACTATTACACGGTTGTTCTCTCTCTTCACTCACTCCTAATTCAGTGGACGTCTTACTCTCTCTTTCCACACGTGTACTCTACTAGTCGCCCTCCCTTAGTCCATTTCTTCCTTCCATCTCCTCTCTCTCTCCACTCTCTTCCCTCTAGGGCAGAAGCAGTCATCGATCGTCCTCTCTCTCTTCTCTCTCTCTTTTCTCTCTCTCTCTTTCCTTCCATCATTGAGAGGTCGTCGTCATCGATGGATTGACTCTCTCTCTCCATGTGGAATACTCCTTGTCCAGCTCCTTCTTCATCTCGAGATTCTCGATTGAGATCATTTCACTCCAATCAACGAGCTCTTCTCAGGTACTTATCCCTTCCTTTCTTCCTTTCCCTCTCTTCTCCTCTTCTCTCTTCTCATTCCCATCTGTTCCTCCTCTTCTCCACTGTCTCATTCATCTCTTCTCTCTTTCAGACAACATCGATCAATGGATGATCCAGATGGTCTCTATGGATTGGATGACGATCTCGTCCTCGATCCTCTCTCAATCTCTACTTCAATCTATCCTCCTCCTCGTGGAGCTCCTCTATCCAATCCGATCTCGACCACTCATGCATTCTGGCAGCAGCAACAGCAAATGCAGCAACCGACGAGTGCGACTGCAGGAGGATTCGCATCTTCCGGGTGAATACATACACATTACCATTCTTATCGTTTATATTACCATCGTTACCTTTGAAAGAACAAATTTAATTTGTCAGAAACGACAACACATTGCACAGAAAGATATGCTTCTTCGGTATTGAATTACGTCTATTTACAGGTTGAAAGGTTACTCGTTAGAGGTTGAATACGAGCAACTTCGACAAGAATACACAGCGACACTCGAAAAGCTGAATCAGGTATGGTTCACTTCTCATTTCCTTTTATTGAATGTCTCATCTTCCGATTTTTCCTTGATTCGTTAGATGAAAGTGTCAAAATCCGTTAAATGTTTGTGTTGCAGACCATGTTCTCCATCAAAACATTCTGGTCTCCTGAATTGAAACGAGAGAGACAATTGAGAAGAGAAGAGCAATCGAGAATGGCCATGTTGGAGAGAAGACTCGGAGAGAGTGGAATGCATCATGGGTATGATCGTTACCTTCAACTGTTCATAGATCAACCCATTTGAGATATTTATTAGGGTTCCCCTTTTCAGGCGGTGAATATTTGACCTGAAACCTCTCCCCTTGATTTCTCCTCACACCGAGTCCACCTATAGGTCGAAGTGAAAATGGGGAGAATAGATTTTGTGTCACCTGATTGAAATTGTTTTCCTGAAACCCTCACTTGTGTGTTCTTCCTTGGCGATTTGCGGTCCATATCAACCGCCCCATTCATTAAAATGAGTTGCGAATGAGGGAATATAATGAGGTTTCAGGTGACACAAAACATATTTCCAAAATACCATTCACCTGATCAGGTTGATCCCACCGCTAAGAATGAACAATCAGGTGAAATCGCACAAAACAGGGAACCCTAATGTTTATCGGTTACTTTATCCGTGATCAGTGTTGCAAATGGAATGTACTCAACTTGTAACTGTTCGCCATTTGAAATAGTAGATCACCCACTAGAACATTGCGCCAATCAAATTCCTTGTTTGGTTCGTTAACTCGTCATGTCATTCAACTTGTACGCCGTATAGAATGCCACAAAAATAGTGGCATAAACGTATTCGATGTACGTACTTTTAGGAATCAACGGTATTACAAGTAACCTTTTCAGATCTCCTCTGGACGGTGGTCTCTCAATGGAAATGGAACAGAGAATGATGCAAATGCAAGAGACAAACTCGAGATTAATGGAGACTGTGAGGAACAAAGAAGAACATATTGCGGCACTGTGTATGGTGAGATGATTGGAAAAAAGGAGAATGAAGAGGGCGGAAGCTATCGGTTGAAAACTGTAGAGGCGATGGGTACTACTGTAGTCTATTTTCATCTCGTGCATGGTCTCGTCGTTAATGGTTTTGTGATTGAAACCGTGACTAATCCTAAAAAAACTGGCGAACTGGGGAGAATTCGATGAATCTGCATTAGTCAGAGACGTCTCTTGTGAACGAAGAGGGTGAGAGAAGAGAGAGAGAGATTTATGGATGACAAATAGTCGTGAGCCAGCATCTCCTTCTATCTCCTATCCCTCTCCATCTCCATCTCCGGAACAACAACGCCTTCTCTCACTGCCAAATTAGACTGCATCCGACAAATGGATGGGAAGAGGGAGAAGAGAGAGAGTGGGAAGGGGATGTACAGGTGCAAGGGGAAGATTATCGACTGAGTAACATGAATAATATTAAAATCAATAATTGCAGCAAGATACAAAAGGAAGTCGACGTGCACTTGAGAAGACACTTCAGAGATTGGATGATGCGAATCTGAGAGTGGTTAATCTACAGGACGAAGTGATGCAATTGAGAAATAATCTGGCGACGAAACCAAGAGATTTCACGGAGAAAGGAGCGACTAGCCATGAATTGGTCAGTTTATGATAGAGAACTGAGGTTTAGATGATGAATACTGTAATATTGATTCTACGGAATGATATTACTCAGGTGACACTTCGCATGAAAATGGAGAGATCCGAGGTTGAATTGAGTGAGAAGAAAACGGAATTGATGACATGTCAGACGAGGTTCGTTATCTATTCAGTCCTATATTTCATCTGCTAGTAGCATTAATACTTTATTGCAAGCAGAATGAACACATTGTTCGAGACTGACTTATTCATTATTTATCCAATACTGTTTTTTTCTTCAGACTTCGAAATGCTGAGGATGAACTGAATGAACTTCGATCTCATGTTCAATTGTTGAAAGATACAGCGACGACGAAGGAGGAACAGAGCACTTTGCTCTTAGAAGATGTAACAAATCCAATTATGCATTGTTAGGCATCCCTCGAACCTTTCCATTTACAGATATATTTTCGCTTTGCCTAGAATCATCTATTGTTCCTCTTTACCATCTATGAATGTGTCACTTTCAGGTTCAAGCCCTCAGGGGGAAACTCGAACTTCGCAATCGATCTGTCGAAGCAAAGGAAGATCAAATGCATCGACTGCAGAAGGAAGTGACTGAAGTCAAAGCAGAATCGGCCGATCGAATGGAGAATGTACGTTAATCTTGTTCTTTTTTTAAATTAAAATTCAGTTCAATTAGTTTTAACACATTTATCGAGAGTCCAAGTGGGGTCTTCGCCATCGCCGAGAGTTGTTCTCAATTACTGTAATGAAAACGTGACCGCAAAAGTAGTGGTGAACTAATTCAGTATGAGTCCGCGCTCTTTTGCCCCACGGGAAATAAATATGAGGTCGTTAGTGGGAAAGAGAGTCGATGAATGCGAGATCACAACGGGGAAATAGTGTGAGACCTCACCATGCACTACAATATTTATACTTCGTATCTCTATTATTCCCAGAATATAGAGAGTTCCACTCACATGTCTTCCATTTGACCATTACTCCATGGTTTACGACGTAACCGAATCAAGAGACGATAGTAGAAAGAAAGGAGAGAGTAGTGACAGATAGAGCAAATTCCCACCGAGAAATTAGACTCTCACAAAAAGTGTATTGCAGATTCGTAAATTGGAGTCGCGTTCGACTCAAGTTCTCGGTCGATTGGAGCAATGTGAAGGAACTTTGAGAGAGAAAGAAAAGGAAATGGAACTAATGAGACAGAAATTGGCTGCCCATCCTGATACTCACAGAGAGAGGGAATGGAATGCGAGATTGGAGGAAGGTAAGGATGACAATGAGATCAAAGATCAACGAGAAAGGGAATATTGAATGTACTTTGATTATAATAAGAATGTTCTTGCAGGAAATCGTGAGCGTCTCCGATTGCAAAAAGCAGTCGATGAAGTGAGAATAACTGCTGAGAAGGAACACAAATCACAATTGGACACTTATCAGGCTGAGGTTACAATTTATCAATATTTGGTTCAGTAGGACGCCAACTTTTGTGCAGAGTATTTTGCGCTTTTGTCTAGTATTACACTTGAACGATATGTGATACACTAAATAATACGGGGGCTCAAGCAGATTTGAATCTTGTAGAAAATAGACGGTACTAAAACTGGGTTTGATTAGAGATCGGCGACCTTTCTTTCAGGTGTCTCAACTTCGTCAATCTGTGGAAACTCTTGAGAAGGAATTGGCAGACAGAGATGTTCTATTGGAATCACAGAATGAGAAGATTGGAGATCTGAGTAAGGATCTCACTGGTGCACACAAGAGAATGCAGGATGCAATGGTAGACAAGGGAACTCAGGAGATACGAGTCGAGGTTAGCATTCTCTACATTTTCACACTCTCTCGTCAAACGGATTGCATCATTCATATAAAATTGTTTCCAGTTGGAATCGGCCCGCGTTGAAGTGGACAAACTTCTTAAGATGTTGCACAATCTGGAGAAGGAGAAAGCGATGTTGACTGCCAAGTGTAAACAGGTCAGAAATAGTAAGACAAGGATGAAAGGAGAATGGTAAACAAGTTATGAATAGACAAAGTTGATTACGCAGTAGGAACACCTGGATATATGAATAACTGCTGTAAATTACAGTTACTTGGGGAGAAAGATGCAGCAGCCGGAGATGATCTCAAGGGAATCAGTGTCAATGCGAATGTCAAGCAGAGAATACAGGTAATCAACTGATATGAGTTGAGAGGAAATAGAGTCGTATGTTCTTTCATGTAATAACTGTCATAAAAGACGATCCAAACTATGTTTGAGGAATATTTGCACAACTATATAACTCTTGAGACTCACTCATAATACTAGTTGTATTTGAGGAACTGGAAGAAGCTCTGGCAGAATCAGTCTCCATCACTGCTGAGAGAGAAGTACATCTGGCACAGCAGAAACAGATTATGCATCAGACAAGCAACCAGGTACGTAAGACAGATACACAACAACCATCGCGTAGTGCTCCATACCAATCTCCCCATTACCTATTGATGATGCAATCTCTCTTGCAGTTGGGTGAATCTCGTCGTGAGAACAAAGAATTGCGAGCTCGTCTTTCATCTGTGGCAGGAGAGGGACACGAAGCATTGCTCAAGAGTATCGAAGTAGAAAGGAAACAACACATGGAACAACTATTCCAACTAAAGTTAGTTCAAACGATAGTCATCGGAACCTATCGTCTTTCTATCTAGTCATCCATGTTGATTGCATCATCTTACTCAATTCTCTTTTCAGACAAGAAGCAATTCTATCAGCAATCTCTGAGAAGGAGGCTCATATTGTCCTTCTGGAAAGATCAAATTCGACTCCAGCTGAGATCGAGACGATTCGACGACAAAAAGAGGCACTCATGCGGAAATTGCAGGTGAGATCACAACGATAATGTGTCGGATAACGAAATCACTTGTTAGTCTTTTAATGTGTCGAATGGGCTAAAAGTGGCCTCATTTTCCACGAGGTGCAATTGGGACGTCTCAAGGCGCCAAGACCTCATTTTCAACCAAAACGTGTGTGTTCATTCCTATTCTCAATTCCAATCTTTTCTTCTTGAGGATGAGAATGAACGTCGTTCCTTCCTTCATCGTCCCCATTCCTCCGCTGGTCGAATTCCTTCTTCTTCTCTTCCTCATTCATCTATTCATCCTCCCTCAATCCATCCTGGAAACGTCTCAGCCGGCGTCCCAATGACGTCTCAAGGCGCCAAGATGGTGCCAGGAATGGGCGCCGCGCCTCACTCTAATCCCAATATTTCTCATCCGCCAATGGACAACGGCGATGATGGAATATGGGCGTAGATGAAGATACCTAGACTAATTAGGACTGATTACACTAATTAGGATGATCTCATTGGTCTCTCACTTCTCTTTCATCCGTCATAATCAATCTTTAAACAATTCCAACCTGCCATTTCTTCCTTCATCATTTCCAATTTCTCTTGCATCGTTCAATCTTGCTCTCATTCCAAATTGCCATGATTTGCTTAGTCACAATTTAGCCTCGGTGCTTTCGATTTCTTTCTCTCTTCTTCTTTTCTTCTCACTTCCACAGTTTCACTTCATTTTCCCTTTGATTCTGCACGTGTATGCAAGATTTGCTCGAAATATGAGATATTTCCTCTATTTATTTCTAGGAGATTCAATTGAATCACACGATTACAACAATCAACAATCATGACTCGCAAGTGTTGTTTTCCCGATAAATTCTGTGATCTGCTTCTAACTATGGCTATTTGTCACACGACTCAATATGAGGAATCAGAGTTCAATTACGATCTAATTACCTCTGATTGAATTGAGTAATCTCTTCTTAATCGACATAAGATATGCTAATTTGCTTGTTTCCTTCTCAGCTTCTTCAATCTTCTTTCCATTGAAAGCATTCGTTATTCTCTTCTCAATTTCTCTCTTCTCATCTCCGATCTCAAATGTGTTCCATTTCATTTTCATTTTCAATCTGAGCAAACACACCACAAAATTTCACTGACTATGAGATTCTACGTCTCTCTAAAGGCAAGAGAAAGAGGGGTGGGACCAAAAAAACTACAGTATCAGTCGCATTGTTTATTTCAAGGCAAAGCTGGCGAGTGCACAGTGAAAGGGATTCGATTTAGTCGGCAAGAATAATTAATCGCCTTTTTTGTATTACAAAAGTGCCCGTGAACATTGTCTGACGATTGGAGACACCAAAGCTCCTACGTAATAATACCCTCAGCTACAGTCACTCAACCATTGATCTCTCTCTCTCTCTCTCTTCTCACCTCATTGAGTATCTCTTCCTTCTCTTTCTCACTCGTCGCATCTTCAACTCTTTCATTCAATTCGAAAATCTCCATTAGAACTTCCGGAGAGAATGTTTCTCTGAAGAGGTCAATCATTAGATTCATCATCACTACAATGAGTATTTTGAAATTTTTTTCAACCATCAGACTTACATAAATACATTTTCTTTAAAATTACTCGTCACAGTGTGACACTACATCGATAATCTACCGTACTCCTTAGAACACTCATTCTCACTTGGATTGAACATCGTCGTCTTCCACATGAATCTGCTTGTCTCCCTTCGATAATTGTATGAGATATCTGGATCTCTTGACTGGATCAGAGAGCATCGATCGAGCAGTCGACACAAGACGAGTGTGCTCTTCAGAGAGATCCTTCTCCTGACGAGGAGTACGGTAGAGGACAGTAATCGGACACTAATTAATCAATGTCGCTGGACTATTCTGCCACTATATACAAGCGTTAGTTGGCCAGAGACGGAAATCATGTAATTTACACAAAAAAAGAAATTCTTGTACTATTCGAAACCATACCTGCTGTGATGCAGTGGAGAATTTGTCCGGATGGATTTTGGCGGATAGCTGAATCAGCCTTCTCTTCACTGCCATTTCATCAATATCGAATTGAGGCTGAAGTGAAGAGAATATAATAATTGGAGGAACTCCACTATTGAATATAAACACCGACGCTAAAGAAATGAAGACATCTGTTTTTAAACCTTCAGAAAGGGGTAAGGAGCCAGACATTATTTAGAAGAGAGAGGCTCTCCAGTTTTCTCACTCCCTGTCGTCCATGACCCCTTTCTGGAGATTTGGAATCGTGTGAAGATATTGAAACTGACAGTCATTCCGACGTATTCGAATAGATTTACTTTGGAAGGAGGTTGCAACTGTCCACATTTGTCACAGAAGAGATTCGAACTGAGAAGAAATGAGATATCATAAATAGAGATACAACAGACGAATTACATGTGCGGATCAGAGACAGGCACATAGCCTCACCTTCAAAATCTACTATTATGTAAAGTGTAATTATGACCTACCGACTATTTTTGCATGTGAGACAAGACCAGCAATTGTTGATCTTGCCACAGTACCCTCTTGAGAGTACTGTAGGCAGTGCATGGGAGGTCGAGGGAACAGTGGATACGGTAATACGGGAGAGTTGAGTGAACGACCGTGTAATCATCTGCTTTCAAATAGCTTCGTTTCAATTCGAGCCCTCATTCCATGAGATAAGCATGTGGAACACAAATCCATTTCCAACTCGATTTTCGAATTAAGATCATCATCTTTATTTCCAAAATGAATACATTATAAACGTTTGAACAGGAGACAAATTGGAGAACGAAAACAGAGAGTGAATTATTACTGAGAAAACACAACGATGTCTTAGAGATAACAGGATCATAAATATTAACGAAACGAAAGAGGGAATGGAGATCGATGACAGGTGAAGATCATTCTTACTTCTTGGCGTAATCCACCTTCATCTGCTGATTGGGAGTGATCTTGAAGTTGTTGAGCGACTGCAATTAACACTCATTAATATAATATTCCGACAGTCATTATCAGTCTGATTTTTTCCCCTATTCCTATCTAATTGCATCATCCCTACTCCACTTGCCTGTCTCGCAGGTCCAGCCTCGGCCTCAGTGTCGAATTCAACGAAGGCAATTCCAACTCTGTTGGGAACCATACGAATATCCTTGAGACCAGGGAATCTGCAACAAATCATTGAGACACGTAGCAGATTAATGCAAACAGTGTCATTCACTGAATAAATAGAAATAATGAATGTGATAGAATAAAACGTACGACTGGAATAGAAGTCGAAGCATGTCAGGAGTGCATTCATCAGGTAGATTGGTGCAGAACAAGATCTTGTTAGGTTGGCTGGGTCCATCATCTCCTCCTCTAACTCCTCCTCCTCCCATCACTCCCCCGCGTGCAACTGCTGCCTTCTTAGCTGCCTTTGGCTTCTTCTGAACTCTTCCTGCACTCTTCTTCGGTCTCTCCACATACGTTCCCTTCGCCTTCGCAATCGTGTCCGAATCCTCACGGGAGAATTGAATACGCTGAACAAATATATATATATATATATATATATGGATATGAGAGTCACAAAGATCATGAATAATCACCGCGTATTGAGTCTCAAACGACTAATTCCGATAAAACTAGTATATGTATATGTATTTGCTAACACAAGTGGTGTCACTCACCATTGGCTTGTCATAGAAGGGGAATCCCTGCATGGCTCTCATAGCAGCCGAAGAGGCCGAGATCTCACGGAAGACAACGTGCGCCTGAATTGAGAGAGCGGCGTCTAAGTGCAATGACGCCACTATATACAATCAGAGTGGAGAAAGACCATCTCGAATCGATAGGAAACGAGGAAAGGGAAAGAATAGAAACGTTGAGGAATTATTATATTTCTTATCGGACTCAATAAGTACCTGTCCACGCATTCTCAGAGTCTTGAATGCCATGACGGAGACGATCTCTCCGAATTGAGTGAAGATGGCATGAAGGGCCTTCTTGAGCTCTGAAAAAAAAAACAATTGATTAGACAAAATTAACACGCATGAGCTTTAAGAAAACAATTAACATACCCTCCTTCTTGACCTTCTCGTTGAGATTGTTGATGTAGATGGTGTGGTTGGGCTTGACGTCTGCCATTTTCTTTTCCCTGTTAAATGTGTTATTAAATGGCACGACTAATTAATGCATACGTGCAAGGTATCAAACACGGCCTGCAACCGATTAAACGATGAAAAAAGAAATAAATAAGACACAAATACTTTATGCATTATTTACAAACAACACGTACTATGAGTATAACGTTATGTGCAATCTACTAGATGATGTTCATCTCATCGGAGAAAAAATTAGTCGGGTGGGAATTCAGATGACCGTATTCCTTGGAAATCAACTTCATTTCCTCCGATAGCAGAGAAAATTCTGCCCTTCCAAGAGCGCAGAACTTGGAAGGACGAACGGTTTTAGACTCGAACATCCATCCGAGGTGAGTGATACACCTACCACGGCATACCAGATGACGCCATCCGTATCTGCAGACGATATAGTGAATGAAGGAAGCTAAGACATTGACATTTAGCACATAGACCAAAAACGTTTGTTCCCGAAAGTCGCAAATGATGACTGGTATTTAGGGTTTTAGGGTGAAAAATCGAACATTATGTCTGATTTTCAATTTTTCAGGCGCTACCGCGCCTGGATTACCGCATATTATGTCTGATTTTTTTTCGAAATTCTTTTACCTTAAAAATAACTTTTTGGTCTATGATTTAGCATAATATAGAGAAATAAAAGTGAACACGCACCCTTCAAACCAAGAGAACGAATTGTCGATAATACCGAAAGTGGGGGCAATTGTGTGTCGGACGATGATCGTATCGAAAACGTACTCAGCTGGAAGCATCCATTCATTCTCAGAGAGGACCATTATTGGTAAATACCTGGATTGACGAAGATAGCAGAGGAGAGCCACGGTTTGAGAAACACGAGATCGTCCGTGGTGAAGAGATGGCTACCACACCTGACACACACTCCCTTCAGTACCTGAGAAAGAATTCATACACTTTATCCAAGCGCAAGTCGATATTGTGCTTACCGAGTAATCAAGAGAATTAAGCAATGCAATTTGAGCATCGGTGCAATTCAATTTCATCAGAATATGCTGTAGACATCGATCGACTGGCAACACTCGCATCAGAAAGTTGACCACATCCTCATTACGCTGCAATTGAGGTTCCGATATACGCAGATAAATATACAACTCACCTTCACTCTTTCCTTCTCTATCACATCTATGTGAACCCACTTCATCACTGAGAAGAGACGATCGATGGATGCAGACTGAATATTGAGTATCTCAAATCAGTATTAAATAGGAGGCGAATTAACCGTTGAAGACTGAAGAACGAGACGAGAATTGAGGGCGAGAAGATGGCACAACGACTTCTCCTTCTGCAATAAACATCCTGTGTGTGAAAACAGTTTCCAAAAAAAACCTGTCTCGGTGAGAGCGCTAATTCCTGTCGAGATAACGTGGCCGTTAAATAAGACTGAAGAGTGGAAGGAGTGGTCACTCGACCCCATGAGTGAATCAATCCCGTCAGTGTCTTTGTGACACTAATAACCTCGAGTCTCGCAATCACTCGGCAAACGGCCACTGTCTTCTCTGGCGGACTCCCGATTTTCTTCGCGTACGATACCACCTATTCATAATAGTTAAACGAATTCAAGAAAGAGAATTGTATACCTGCAAGGCGACTGCGTCGATCAATGAGAACTTTGATGTCTCCTCGGCTCTAGTCTGGTCACGTAGCCAATTCTGAAATATTAAACAATAAGGGAATCAAGAACGAGTATAACTAACTGACTGCGACATCGGCCGGATCGGAATCTCCGCAATTTATTGAGATCAGGAGCCCGTCGTTACGAACAACCGTCCCAATCACACGGTTATCATTCTCATTTAACTTCAAGTACGGAAACTCATCGCCGATGTTCAGCGGGAACTGAAAACAATATATTCGAGAAAAAACATTCAAAGCAAAACGAACTGGGTGAAAAGTTGTGGGTTGTTCTTCGAGTTCCTTGCCTCGATCCAACAGCAACGGCGTGGAGTTCACGAATGTGACAGGGCCACAATCGTGATACAGGTACGAATGTGGATTCTGAAACACCATAATAATGTTTATTAGAATAATGTTAAAGTACACGTGGATACTATCGCGTGCGGAAGCTACCAGAACTGAATGGGCAATTTTCGCACCTCGGTATCGTAATGAGGAAGAGACTCGTCATCCTGCTCAATGGAATACTCCTGAAATTAAACTAGAGATACGAGACAGGAATGAGTAGAATAAGTGGCGAAGTTGTGAAAAGAAGATGAATCCAACCTCTTCACTGCTTGTCATCATATCTGAGATCGATTCCTCGTCATCACTCTCGTTGTCTGACATGGCGATCAGTCGTCTGTCTAAATCGATCAGTCGTCTGTCTAAATCGGGGTTAAAATGGCGAACAAAAAATTCGAAAATAATGGAGCGAACCCGCGTCGCTTCCGCGCCGCTCGTTAACTACTGTAACTTCAGAAGGGCAACTTTTCGACTTTGATGCGGTTATCTTCTTTTTTTCCTATAATGTAAACTTTATCTAATTCGTTTCTAGTTCTAAACTAATAAACAATGTGTATGGCAAATATTTTCATTGTGAAATATATATTACAACACTAGTCCCTCCAGAAAGCAAGAAAAAAATATTAGTTGTGAAGTACCGTAGCCGTGGTGTGCTTGTTGTCTCTTTCCGAAACTTCTGTTTCTCTGACCGTCTGTGCTCTCTCTTCTCTAGCCTGCTCTTGAGAGTTCTCTGGACGAAACGCATCTTGCTTCACGTTTATATCGGTTATTGTCTGCATTTTTACTGCTTACGAACCTTATACTCATGTGCGCTGACGTCGATGCTAATATCACGTATTTATAGTGCTTCAATTATTAGCTTTATTTAGTTTTAACTAGTTATCATTTTTATTCATGGCACGTTTGCTTGAGTCTGATTCACATCAGAAATCTATTTGGGGTTTCCATCACCTATGGATACTCTAATTTCAGCCATTCATTTCAGATTCCCGCTTGCCGCGGAATGCTTCAGCACTTCGAGTAGATTGACAAGCAGATCCACAGAATTATCCGTAAGTTGTGGATTATCGCTTCTCTTATGTTGTAATGGTCGAATGTGTGGTGTCTGGAGGGAGATGAATGGTTGGTTCTCATCATCTTGCCCATGTGCATGTGTATTCGTGTCGTGATTCAGTGAGAAGGCACGTCTCTTCTTCCCCTCTTCGCTCCCTTCTTCTGCATGGGAAATAGCTTCTCTTTCAAGTCTCGTAAGGACAAGGCGACGAAAAGAGTGACAGTCGTCGCGCCTAAGGTCTCCTTCCACATTCTCACTCTCACTCAATAACTGCTTCGTAGTGCTATTTGCCAGTCTTTGTTGTGGAGTTTCCAATGTCTCACCACTCTCCAATTGACAAGTTGCACGATAGTCACGGAATGTAGTACGCTTTTTTCGTTCCACTAATCGTTCACTAACATGTGTTAAGTGTACTCTGTTCGATCTAGTAGAAATATTCTCAGATCGATCGAAACGAGAAGAATACGAGTCCAAGAATGGCTTTCCACTCACACCCTGTTACTCAAGACTATAGGATCAGTAGAAACGTAAGTTTAAATATTAGGTTTATATATACACTCTAATACCTTGGAATGGCTCCTATTCGATAATGCGATACATTACAGATTCTGGGTGTCGGTATCAATGGTAAAGTGGTAGAGTGTGAACATCGTGCAACTGGAGAGAAATACGCTCTCAAAGTACTGAGAGATGTGCCGAAAGCAAGGAGAGAAGTGAGAAAGATTATGCCTCTTTTATTTTAAAATTGTATCGCACATCACAAATGTTCGTAAACGTAAACAGAAAAGATTAAATGCAGGATAACTTATTATAATGGAAGGCTAAAAGGGTTAAAAATGGAAATCTGATGTTTCGCCAAGCACTACTTTTGTTTTCTTCTTGGATAGAAAATATGACGTGAATCTCGGGGGATTTGATGAGCATTACCAATGCTCTTTGCCGGGAATGCATTTCTCATCAAATAATGCATTGCTTATGGGGAGACCGCTGTTCTGGCCTGTTTCTGCTGAGTTCTTTATTAAGAGTGCGATTCATTAATTCATTATTTATTCGGTCGGGCAAAAAAAACGGGTTATTGCCAATAAACTTATTGGATAACTAATAATAATACTTTGTAGATCGAATTACACGTGGCAGCTTCTGGCCATCCCCACATCGTCGCAGTTCTCGATGTTTATGAGAATGCATACAATGAAGTGCAATGTCTACTCGTAGTAATGGAGAAGATGGAGGGAGGAGAACTATTCGCACGAATTCAAGTGAGAATCAACTGGAAAAGATATCCAATTAAGTAGACTTGCAACGCTCCGTCATAAACATGCAATGAGTAACTCTGAGAGGAACTGTATTTCTCACGTCCTGTTTACCTGTCAAACTATGATGATTCTGGATATGTGAATGAGTGATCACTAGTTGTTGTCATAGAGAGAATATGTCGTCAACTTTACGGTGGTATGTATCATCAAGTACAATACAATTGGTTTTTTTCTCCCGCGAAAATTGCCTTTTCATATCAATATCGATTTTTAAAATGCCCAAAATCACCGGTTTCACTGGGAATTTCATTAAATGATATTCTAAGGATACTTCCTTTTTTCAATCTGTTACATTGATATCTTGTTGAAGGAAAGAGGAGGAACAGCCTTCACAGAGAGAGAAGCTGCTCATATCATGCGTGATATCTGTGGTGCAGTAGCTCATCTTCACTCGATGAATATCGCCCATAGAGATATCAAACCGGAGAATCTGCTCTACACGTAACCGCATTTCCCCTATATTTGTAGTGAAACCGAGCTCTAACAAAAGCTTGAATAATGTTGTGTGTGTTTTGTGCATCTGAGATTGTAGTGATGGTTGTATGTATTGCAGTGAATTGGGAGCGAAGGGACAGATCAAATTGACTGACTTTGGATTCGCGAAGAGAACGAATGAAAGTGAACCACAGGGACTCGCCACTGCTTGCTTCACTCCATATTATTGTGCACCCGAGGTAAATAGAGGAACTGATCACACTCTAGTTTGTAGTTGGTAGTAAAATGTATTTGTATTATGTGCCAGAGTTTCCTTTGCCCACTCCTCTAACGTTAAAACAAATAATGTACCTATGAACTATTCATGATCAACTGAACCTTCAGTTACAAATGTTGTTCTTTGAGGTTCTCGGATCTGAGAAATACGACAAGTCGTGTGATCTGTGGAGCATCGGAGTTGTCATGTATATTCTGTGAGTGGAGGGCATAGGTCAAATGGGTTTTTCGCAAGTTCGCAATTAGCATAGGGCAGGGTATGTAAATGGAGGCCTTCATGTGTCTGCCCTGCACTCTCTCGCTAGGTTAATCAGGTTTACATGCAAAGTGCAGAAGTGCCTTTCTTCGCAAGCGAAGACCTATTTGACGTATGGTGGAGGGGAGATAGGACGTGCTACTAGAAGAAGGAATAAATTACTTTATCAGAGAGTTGATCGACAGGCTGAATGTAAACAAAAGACACGTTGTCGCACTCAATTGGCCTCAATCGTCTATTGTCTTCATTTCCCCGTCCTTTGTAGTCTCTGTGGTTATCCTCCCTTCTTCTCTGCTCATGGACTTCCGATGTCACCCGGAATGAAGTCCAGAATCAAGGTATCGTTTGGTTTCATTATCCATGGCGTGTATGAAATTTGATAGTCATGAGAGTTGTTCAACTCACCCCCTCACATTCAGTCGGTAATCGAATTTTCGGGTCGTTTTTTTACGTATGAGGGCAACGTAGTGCACAATAAATATAAATAGTTGTCATGTTCAGAGTGGTCACTACACGTTCCCGAGTCCAGAATGGGACTGTGTCTCTGGAGCGGCAAAGGATCTCATTACGAAGCTACTCAAGACTGATCCAGCTGAGAGATACACTATTGATCAAGTGAGTGAGCATAACTGGACGTCGAATTTATTAATTTACATAATTGACGCGTGTTCACGTAGGTATTTTTATTCGTGACATGAGTTTAATGTCTCTAAAATACTGGGAAAACGTACTTGTCTGTTTTTGCCTCTGTTTTACTTTCCGCAGTTTTTTTGTTAGTTAGCCAACTCAGAGAGGTATGGGAATGAGGCACGGCAGTATTTCTTATGGCAGTAATAATAGAGATGAGTTATTGACTGCTTGATTAGGTGATGGCTCACAAGTGGACGACAGCTCTGACTCGACTGCCCGACACTCCTCTCTGCACTGCATCCAATCTGGAGAAGACCGAATGGCCGGAAATGCAGGTACTACTGAACACTGTAAGCATCTATGATGTAATGAGATACATAGAAGTAGTAGAGATAGTGAGTAAGCACAAGAGACGAAGTTGTAAGTGGTGATTGTGTCAGGATGAAATGGAGAAGACTCTTGCATCCATGAGAGTAGACAGAGAAGATATTCATATCAAGAGTCTGGCTGATAGCAACAATCGACTTCTTGAGAAGAGAAAGGCATCAGCCAAGGCAGACCATTGAATGACCTACTCTCTTTCCCTCCCCTCCTTCTATCTCTTCCCATTCCATTACACTCCCCCGCCTTTCACACCGTTGTCTCATTCTACTCACAGGTAATCCTCTCCCATAGTGCTCTTCCATCCATTCACTCTATAGTCTGCCATAGTTAGCATTTTCTAACACTTCCCTGTCTTCCTCATTGTGATTTTCCATGTGAAAAGACGACACCAATATTTCAATTGGCTCAAGGATCTTGTGAAATCGTTTGGGATCTGGTCTGATTTTGCTCGAATCAAATAGCGATATACCTCGGTGTCACAGATTGTCCCATATAGTCAGCCTATACCCTCTCAGCTCATCCCATTGACAATTGTAGTTTGTGTACATTCTGAGTAGAATAAATATAAATCTTTATGAATCAATCCGCTTACTACAAGGAAAGTACAAATGAGTATGATCAACAACTCGGGAAGGGAAGAGGAATAAATTACACCCAAGGTCTTTTGAATAAATATAATAGGAATTTGGAAATACTTTGTGAACATTATATGTATTAGAAAAGACCCAAAAGGTAATAATATATCTGCACTAGTAATTGACGTTGCAAGGCACAAACATGTACATTCTCTTTCCTATTTGAAATGTGAACTAGGACAAGAGAGTTCGAATCTCCTTGTGCACGTAACAGAGGAAATCAACGTAGCTCATGCCTGACGGTCCCGTTTTGTCCTGAGTTATCAAATATGAAAATGATGTGCATTGTAACCAACTGGCATGATCACATTAGCGTTGGATCTTATTTTAAGCTCAACTCTTTAGTGAAAATAATAGTAGAAATCTTACCTCGATAAGGAACTTCTTCATCCATTGTTCGAGTGTGTCCTTCTCCCTCACAACAAACATCTTCTTCTTCCTCGAGCCATTATCGATTAGATCGATTGCCCGTCGAAGTCCACGAGACGCAGCGTTGTCCTTCTCGGGAATCGTGTGCTGAAATCAATATTATTCAACTCCACATATCCGACTCATAAATTTTCAATAATTAAATAAGCATAAATAAATTAAATATCAAATCACTCACTTTCTCAGTGTCAACGAGTGCGATGCTTGCCACTCCAAACACTTCCTGGATCCACTTGTTAGATACATTCAATCCCAACCAGAGGAACACAACCAGACCGTTGTCGATCACATACGCCTACAAATGGATAGACATATAATTGAAAACTCTATTCAACTTCGAGCATAAAAATATGACGCTGTCCGCGATAGATTCAACAATTCTCCAACAGAGCTCCGCACAGCCCAAAATTATCTCTCTATTTCTCTCCATAACTCGCCCCTAGGAGTAGTTTTCGACGCTCTACAACGTGGCGTCTTTCGTTTTTCATGAATTTCACTATTGGCGCCAAAATGGCGCCGCGCCAGAATAGTGGGAAATCGAATTTTCGAAAATATCTCTTTCAGTAGATAGAGCGTCAGAATCTCACGTATTCTAAGAGAATTTGATGGCGAATCTCGTTGACTAATTTATTTGTCGCTAATTTACCTAATTAGCCGGTAATTAAGAGTTTTTGACTCTTTATAGTGTGAAGGTCGTGTCATACCTCATTGGAACCGCCGTCCGATTCTGATCCTACCGTTATAATTTTATGTGAAAGCTAGGGGTGGAAAGCACTTTCTCATTAGATTTAGACTTGAAAATCGATAAAAAGCAAGTTCACACTTGATTTTAAAGAGCAAAATTTGTCACAAGGTGATATAAAACAAATATTTTGTCTACATAAAACTTTCGCGAGATAAATTTGAACATGAAATATTTTTGCAAAATGAGCCGTCGCGGAGGGGAGTCGAACCCACGTGAGTCGGGTGGAACAAAAAGTGAGATTTTGGTACTATACGTTATGAAACGTAGTAAACTATTAATCATAATGCACTGTTGAAGGTAGATTTTATTTTTGCACTCAGAGGCGCTGTTTTGAGCGTTTTTAGCATCTAAATCTAATAAATCTAATGAGAAAGTGGTTTCCACCCCTACCTTTCACACAAAATTATAACCGTACGATCAGAATCGCACGGCGGTTCGAATGAGGTTTGACACGACCTTCACACTATAAAGAGTCAAAAACTTTTTTATTACCGGCTAATTAGGTTAATTAGCGACAAATAAATTAGTGAGCGAGATTCGCCATCAAATTCTGTTAGAATACGTGAGATTCTGACGCTCTATCTGCAATTCTGAAAGAGATATTTTCGAAAATTCGATTTCCCACTATTCTGGCGCGGCGTCATTTCGGCGCCAATAGTGAAATTCATGAAAAACGAAAGACGCCACGTTGTAGAGCATCGAAAACTACCCCTAGGGGCGAGTTATGGGGAGATTTCATTTTTGAGCTGTGCGGACCATTTGTTGAACCTATCGCAGACAGCCTCATATATTGACTCACGTTATCATTGAGTAGGAATTCAGCTGAAGCTCGGATGGGAGTAGGCAGAATGATGTCCTCGCCTTCTTGCAACTGAAATATTCAACATGTTAACCCCATTTACAGTAATCATTAAAATTAGAATGAACTAATATTAATCCAGTTCGTATTTACCTCTAGACTGGCGACAGGTACAATCTTCGGATAAAGAAGTCTCATTGCATCTTCCACCTTCACTCCTCTCATTATCTCAATCATCCATGCCTTGTCGTCCACTGACATCTCGTTGCCTGCGAAGAGTAAACATCAACAATTTGTTGAGCATATTTATCTATTTCTACGGTACACTAAATTGCAAAAAAATAATAGGAAATATCAAAAATCATTCAAACTTGTGCAAGGGCTCACCTCCGGATATGGCATCGTGTTTCATGATGCTGTTCGCGTAGAGGGGCAACAATTTGAGGGACTCGGGAAGTATCAATTGACCAAGAGGAGACTGAAATTTAACACTTGATTCTCCCCACCAATCATATCATACACTACATTATTTATGTAACTATAAATGATAGTATACCTGGACAGAACACTTTTCTCTGTATGCTGCTAGAATCTTCGCAGTTCTTCCAGCCAACGATTCCCTCATCTCACGATTTCCCTTCTCTCGATTGAGTTCGATCGCTACAATATTAATTTTTTTTCCACAAAATAATCGAGCTCAAAATCATGGATGGGACATTATAGCGATATTGCAGGTGTTCTTTAGAATGATGTTTTTTTATATATATCCCTCCCCACTTACAATTCTTGAGTAGATAGGTAGCGATGGTCTCATAATCAGCAGTCCGATACAATCCATTGTAGTCAGCAGTGACTGGAATACACATATTGAGAATACGAAGACGACGTCGACCAGAGACTGACGTGTAGAGGATGGCAGCCTGCAAGGAAGAAAAAGATCAATACCGTATCCACACCGCCATCATTCCGCTCTCATTTTTCACACGTGGCCATTGTACTATGGTGAGATCATAAAATATCACACCTGCACAAACACTCTACGCAAAAGATGCGTATTTATTTTTTAAATTAAAAAAATGTACCTGAACTACAGCCTTTTCCTCAGTCAGCTTGTCGTCGTGTCGCAACTCAGCGAAGAATGTCTACAATAAAATAATATAAAAATGGATGTCATGCGAATGTAAGCAGTTGTCAGTCCATTTCAACCACCGTACCTTATCCTGATCGATGGCAGCAATCTCGATATCAGTCGTGTTCTCCATGAAGAATGAACCAGAATAGGCAACTGCTCGGATACCTCAACACAAACAATACTTACAGTAGTCACATAAACATTGATAAATAAATATATAAAAGGCAATCAATCTCACCTGCAGATGATCGTATTCTGACCATAGCATCGAACGCGATCTGCTTTGAAATTGCATGAGAAAGGTCGTAGAGGAGACGAGCAGCATCCTTCGATGCCTTCAAATAATACATTTATTTCATAACATTAATTCAGCCTAACATGGTCTACATTATATGAATTTGAGCAGTCAAGCAGATCACAACACGATCGACCTCCAACCACAACCCTAATTCCACTCCCAAATGATGTGAACTAACTTCGAAGTACTGATACTTGTAGATGGATCCTCCCGTGACAGCACTCAATTGGGCGATCGTTGCAATATCCATGTAGGAATTGGGGAAGAGGAACAGATCCACGCACACGCCACTCCTGAAGGGAAGATAAGTAGTACGGTAGATAGATACGACCGAATAGATCAACGCTTCAACGCATGATCCATATCACCAACGGCAATAAACCAACAATACAATTCAGTGACTCACCTCACGCAGTTCTCTCCCAATTTGGTGTAGAACTCGCATTGAGGAACCATCATTTGCTTAAAAATAATGACAATAAAAAATGACAATTGGATATAAATAATTCACCGTAATATCTCAGCACTATAAGTCAAACACATTGATATATGACAATGTAAAACGAAAGTGTTGATTACTTTCTCCTTCTCAGTTCCGAGTAGTTTCCTGTCCTCTCTCATCTTCAGTTTTCCGGGTGCCTCTGCCAGTGGAATTGTCGATGTGAACACAAAGACTTTTCCAACTCGATCAGCACACTGCAAAAAAAAAATCCCTTGATTCTGGCTTTATATGATATAAAAAAAGTGCTTGATACAACATTGTTTAAAAAAAATTATGACAGAACCTATTCGATAAGGATTCATCTCTCTCACCTTGAGTGCATCCAATCCAGCCTGCACAGCAGGGCCGAGAATCGTGTTCGTCACTCGATTTCCATCGAAGAGCTTTGGAATTTCAGCGAGCAGAGCTCGAATGGCCGGTCGGGCCTGCACAATTAGCTACCTTTTTTTTAAATACAAATCTATTATCATCAGTTGTCTTACACTAGTGAACGCATACTAAAATCTTGTGTATTGAATGCAATAATATAGTTGACAGTAAGTACACTACCTCTGAAAGTGGCAGCATGAGTCCATCTACAATGGGGACGAACATCTCATCGACATCGGACACAACCATCATCGTCGGCTGAAATGTAACATAAATATTTTCTTTTAAATTTAAGTCAGACTATAATGCGTCTTTATAAAAAGTCAGACTATAATGCGTCTTTATAAAAAGTCAGACTATAATGCGTCTTTATAAAAAGTCAGACTATAATGCGTCTTTATAAAGTACAAATTGAATTCAGATTCGGATAACTACGAAACGAGAATAATACTCAATGGTTATTCACCTGGATGGTACTGAGATCGAAGAAATGAACATTCTGATCAAATGCAGCGATTCCCACGTGGATCAATGATTCCTCCATTCCAGTCTCCCTTCAATTATTAATCGTCATGAATGTCGACACATCCGAAACATCGACACATTGGAAAGAAAAAGTAGAACGGATCATGGAATAAAAACGTATACTCACTTAGGTAGTTTCTCAAGAAGATTCTCGAGATTGCTGCAGATTACACTGAGCATTCCACTGTTCATCGAATTGTAGGAAACATCGATCATGAAGAGGAAACCGGGCGGTTTGGGAGGAACTCCGTTCTGAACAGAAATGATGACCGTTCTTTGTATAATATTCAAATGGACAAGCTTTTTCACTCTATTTAAGTGGAGTATCTTATATTCCTTCTAACAATAAGATTTGCCGGTGCCGATTACCTTGCAATACTGCTTGGTTGCTCCGTATTCATATGCTCCATAATACAACTCTGGTCGATGTTCAGCATCTGTTCTTCTTCCCGTGTGATCCAGATGAGCAAAGTACCATTGCTCCACTACAATTAACGTATTGAATGGCATGAAAATGGAATGTGTGTCAACAACTTCATCCCAACCAAAATCCGTCCCCGCAAATAGTTATATTCATCCCCCCGCTAACCGTACCTGACACTATCGGGATAAACTAGTAGCCCATTACGATGGTAAACAACACAATATATATCGTAGCATGATTCAAGGAGAAGGGGATCCCATACTGCGCAAATGTATTATCAAATACTATTTTTACATACAAATTCAAGAGAAGAAAGAATAAAGGTATTCCCTCACCAGTAGTGTTGGCAGTACAGAAGGGACATCTGAACTTCGTTCCTCCCTCGATAAACTCCATGTATGGACACATGTAAGCCTTGCAGCGAGCACATCGAACCGGCCCCGTCTCGTATTCAATTAGAGGAGGAGGACGCTAAAAAGACACATAATCCATAAAAATATAATCAAGCATACGTCAAATCATCGGAATGGGAGATTCAAATGCGAGATATAGACCACGTGTCACAATACAAACACGATGATAGTGAGGAGACTCGTGTCGTGGGATAAAATATAAAATTAGTTTTATAAATCTATAGCTATTTGGTATAATTTGAGTAAGCTACAGTACCTCTCTCTCGTCGAGTTTGGCGAATGGTGAGAGTGCGTACACGAAAGGAATCTGAGTCGTCTTAAGCAGTTCTTGAGTCTGCGGAGCGACGTAGAGAGAAGCACGCATCATACGAGGATTGGTGTTGCCTGAGAGAGAACCAATTACAATTAAATCAACTGTGAATGAGCCAATCGAGGTGTAGGGAGAGTAGTATCACGCTTATATTTTAAGTATATTTGTTCACTCTAGATATCATGAACACTTTACGAATACAAACCTTGATCCTGTGCGTAGAATGGAGTTGAAGAGAGAGGTGGATTCTCAGCGTATGGTTGTCCAGTAGGGAAGAGTCCTGCTCGTACTAGATCGTCCTCTTGCAATTGCACCTCAAATATTAAACATTATTTACAAACGATTTTATTGAGTAACTCACCACACTTGGCATCAGATTGGGATCGAGTCGTTGTGCTCTCTGCTGGGGCATTCCAGGTGGTCCTCCGGGGTATCCAGGAGCACCAGGGGGACCGGGTGGTCCGCCCATCATTCCTCCGGGTCCGGGAGGTCCAGGCGGTCCCCCCATCATTCCACCGGGTCCTGGAGGTCCGGGAGGCATCATTCCTGGTCCAGTCATCATGCCGGGCGGTCCAGGAGGCATTCCAGGCATGCCACCGGGAGGTCCCGGAGGTCCACCCATCAAAGGATGCCCGCCGGGATATCCGGGTCCACTAGGAGGTCCTCCCATTTGCTGTGGTACTGCCGGTCCGCCGGGGTATCCAGGGGCAGGAGGTCCTCCCATCATCGCGCCGGGTCCCGGCGGTCCTCCCATCATCGCACCGGGTCCCGGCGGTCCTCCCATCATCGCACCGGGTCCCGGAGGTCCTCCCATTGGTGGTGGTCCCGCAGGCTTACCGGGCATCATACCAGGCATGGCACCGAGTCCTTGGGGCATCATCGGAGGTCCAGGAGAAGCGCCCATCATAGGTGCTGCACGAGGAGCAGGCGCTGCCGAAGGAGGTCCTCCCATCGGGGGACCACCCATCATTGGATTTGATGGAGGTCCTCCCATCGGTGGGCCAGCCATCATGGGTTTTGATTGCTGTGGAGGAACGGGCATACCAGGCATCGAAGGTTGTCCGGGATGGGGAGAAGGTGCAGACGGAAGAGCTGCATTCATCGGAGGACCATTGGGATGCGGAGATGGTGCAGGATGAGGAGACGAACTGACCGGACCCAGGGGACCACCTGGGTAACCGGGATTAGGCTGTTGTTGAGGTGCACCGTATTGCTGTTGAGGATGAGCTGGAGGTTGAGGTGCTCCGTAGGGCGTAGACGGAGGTTGTGGTGTAGCAGATGGAGCCGAGGTAGGTGGAGCCATCTGAGGAGGTTGAGGAGCTCCCCACTGAGGCTGCTGTGGTTGGGGATATCCATTGGTAGGAGCACCGTACTGATTGGGTGCTCCGTATGGCGTAGCACCAGGGCCGTTTGGAGGGAATGGCTTCGGTACTGCAAATTTGCACGATCAACACCATAACATCGAATGCAACATAGACAGATACGACAGGACTAAAAGAAACAACTTACCCTGGGGCTGTTGGAACTGTTGCTGAGGTGGGTTCATTCCATTCTGATTAGGCAAAGGCTGATTACCGTACGGACCTCCTGGGTGAGGAGGCTGATAAGCCATCACTGTAATGAAGATGAATGAGACACGTTCATGATCAAAACTTTTATGAAATAATTAAAATAGATCAATTAATGCAACTTCAAGTTCCGGAGCCGGCAGCTAACTTCCAACACACAAAGTACTGTAAGAGACAACATCTAGTGGGCAAATCGTGGTGGGACCTTCTATGCGACAATTTCTCAAGCTGGGTGTTCGCGCTTCCTGGGCTCCGGCGTTCTAACGCGTTTTTTTGCAATGTTATGCTTTTTTAATATTTTCATTTTCATTATTTTTGATATCTTTGCATCGGCTGACATCGTCCAGTCCGTTTTGAATCATTTTAAATACCACCTGGGTGATACTTTCTTCCCTTTGATGTTTCGTCTTCCCGAACTTGGAATCTGTTGCCTCACATTTTTTCTGTGCAACCTTTCTTTACTCTTTGCATGAATGATTCATCTATTCCATTTTTTCATATCGTCTTGAAGGGATCCGAGTAGTAGATAGTGTGCTCGCGTGAAGGGGGCGGAGCCTCGGAATCTCCTTTGAATTTGTCTCTTCTTCTGTACTACTCGACACATCCCTCTACAGTTTACTTTCGCTCCCTGTTCCTCAGCTTCTTCTCTTGCTGATTCGTGGTGTTCCTCAATGGGCTGTCTCTCGTTCACCATAATTATCGGTTGTTTTGCAGTAGCAGTCCGCATGTAGAAGTGGTCAAACACAGCTCAATAGTCATGTCAGCCGACAAAGAGCAAGAGAAGATTGTGTCTGAGAAGAAAGTCTCGTCTGCTAAATACGAGAAAGCTGTACTGCATCACTTCGATCAACAATGTAAAGGTGCGTTTGGCGGTTTCTCTTTGCTTAGCTTGTTTGAGAGGCAGATAATCTAGTATGAGTGGGCCCCTCGTGCCCAGTCGTGTAAAGAGTAAAGTGAAAGAAGGGAGATACGATGGAGTGTCATGCTAATAATCACGCTCATTATTTCTCGGTCCTTCAAGTCAGAAAAGCCGGGAGGGGGTTGATGTAATGCTGAGTGTAGAGAGAGGGAAGTAGTGAGTGATCAGAGCGAGATTGAGATATGACTCCCCTTGTCCTATGCAATCCTCGTTTTCCTGAGACTTATCAAATCGATATTCAAGGTATGTTCCCCCTCTTGATCCACTTATCACTTCCATATTGTATGAGTGTTCGAGAGGGACGGGGGATAGACAAAAGAGTCCCTATCTGTCCTTGTGTAGTGTTGACTATGAGAGTGAAAGGCGACTGAATGAACACTCAAGTAGCCAATCCAATCCAATACAACGACTATGAGTAATATCAATGGACATTGGATAGTGCGAGAGTGAGAGAAGGGGGGAAAGAGGATTACTGGAGGTCATGAATATCAAATGTTGACACTTCTCTCTTCAGATATCAGGAACCAACTGAATGAACAAGTGAAGGCATTGGGAGAAAGGACAGAGACACAAGTAGCAGTCTTAGCTGAATTGGAAGACTTCATTCGGAAGTCAGTTGACGATTCTTTCTATTTATAGTTGTGATACGATCTTTCTCCCACCATTCTTAGGTTAATTGCTCTGATAATGAGAAGATAAGGAGTGGTTATGATTGTTCCCATCCCTTGAGATCATTAAAATCTCTTTAGACGAGGTGAAGTAGAGGGAGAACATGCGAAGAATCTGGAGAAGTTGGCACGAGGAATCATCCAGAGACAGAAAACGGAGAAGACCAAGTAAGATCAGATTACCCCACTGTATCGAGTCTATCGCTTTCTCATTAACAGATTCTCACTATTTCTGGAGATGTCTACTCGTATCGTATTTCTTATTTAGTTTATTCTCTTATTTCGCCCTTATGCAAATTCGCAGAAATGTGCAGGAATTTTTGATTACTAAAAATCACTCATATCTGACTAGTTTCCATCAAAACTTGTTTTTTCTTCGGTTTTGCAGATTTTTTATTATCAATTTGTTTCTACTCATCTTAAATATGGCTATTTCTGGTCAGACGAATGTGTATATTTGAGACTTGCAAGATCGTATAGGCATTGTTTCAATGCATCTTAATTATGATTGTGTTGTAGACGCGATTCGTGGACTCATCATGCAGCGTGTTCAGTGTGGCAGGAATTGGTTGATTCGACGAGGGCAGAGGCAGAACAGAGACAAAGTGTTGCCAATCTTCTTGTGAAGAAGATTGCACCTGGAGTGGCTATGAGAGCTGATGATCTCATGAGAATGAGTAAGAAGGTGAGAATGAGGGGGGGGGGGACGGTGCTGTTAGAACGAATCATCCTATTCGCGAATTGAATTATTCGATCTAACAATACTATTGAACAGAGTTAATATTCAGAGCAGTTTAGATAGGAGATCATGACGTTTAAGTTCATGACGTTATGATCTATATATTCCCGATTGACCATCCATCTATTCATGGTTCTATTACAGTGTCGTGATATCGCTGTTCTCTCCCACTCTGAAATGCATCGAGTAATGACTGAACTGCAGACTGCAATGAAGACTTATCAAGTAAGGATTATCACTTTTGATGCTGACTTAATTTCTGATTCTCTCTCCCTCGAGGCTAATTATTCCCCACTTTGAACGGATGGAAATCACAGACCAATGTATAATTCCCCTCTGTCCCTTTGACATTCTAATAGTTGACTTCCTTCCTCTTTGCAGATAGTGTATGCAGAGTGTGCAATAGCAGAGAAGAAGATGAGGAGTGCACAGGATGAATTGATGAAGACGGAGACGGCGAATGCAGGTACGAGGGATGGGACGGTGATACAAGTATATGGATGTCGAGAGGGGTACAAGTAATAGAGGGGGGAGCTTTTTTGTTGTATTTATGTCTGAATTCCTCATTTCAGGCAAGAATACGTTGAGTCGCAAGCAGAAACACGCACAGAAAGTACTCGCAAAGGTGAGATTGAGGGTGATCTTACGAGGTTGTTTTGACGGGTAGAATGATGTTTTTAGGGAGACACAGAGTAGAGGTTAGTAATGTACACGGACAATGAATCATCACCACATGTCGAATGGAGTTCTCGCGGGTAGCTGGCGCAAAAATGCCTAAAATCGAGTGCCGAAGTGCATATTGCACTCTTTTCGATAAATTTGATGAAGGGGTAAAAATACGTGGCAAAAATCGTTTGCTAACTTGGTTTGGGCGGAATTCAAAAATGCTTTTCATCGCTAGCGGGAACCCACTAATCGTGTTAGGAGAAGTTCGATTCTATCGAATATCGATGAGATTAATGTACTCTGTGACATTGGCATGATATCAATCAGCGTTGAATTGTGGGAGATTCAATATTCATTTATGTCAATATGATTTATTTCCTTTCAGAGATCCTCCAAATATCGAGAGGTTCGATTGAGATGCACAAAAGCGAGAAATGAGTACATTCTGTGTGTGAAGGCAGCCAATGCATCACTCCATAAGGTGAGATAAAAGGATAAAATATTCATAATCACCTGATTGGAAGGGGCGCTCGCGTAGTCAGTGATCAGATACAAGGCTATCAAAATGTACTAGTTCAAGTTTGTTTCTTCAGTTCTATGCCGATGATCTATCTTTCCTTATCGATTGCTCCGATCTGGGAATGGATTTCTGGCTGCAGTCGCTCATTGGTCAGTTCTCTCTCTATTCATTATACTTAAATTTATTATTTGAAATGTGCATCGATATTTTGGTGAAGTGAAACCTGAAACGAGATAATTGTTTAGATCTATAAAATACACATTTCAGGTACTGTGAATGATGCTCGCAAAGATCTTGCAATGAAAGAGATGACGTCACTCGCTGATTTGGAAGGACTCAGAGACTCACTCGACTCTCGAGCCGATAAGCAGGTATACGATATCCGATTCGATCAATCAATATTCTCCCGATTACAGTCGTTCTTCGAATCTCGCCCTACCGTATTCATGTTGCCGAAGCCATTCGAATTCAAGTGAGAACCCTTCTCATAATCAAGATAGGGAGAGCAGTCGAGATTAGGAAAGAGAAAGAGAGAAGGGGGAATACGGGAATGGGCTCATAAAAGTAGTTCTCAGGTCGTAGTTAACTCAGCGGGAGATACAAAGGAGAAGGTGGAGAGGGGGAAGGAGAGGAGAGGGGAACGGGAGGAAGGGAGAGAGAGGTCTTATCTATTTCCCCCCAGTGCTCCTTTTAGTCAATGAGATGAAAGGAATGAAGAGAGTCAATGCATGAATGGGAGAGGAAATGGAAGGGATTGAGATGAGAAGAAGAAGAAATAGAAGATGGTAGTAGAGATTGTAGTGGAGTGCAGTGAAGTGGGTGTCAAAAGGGAGATACAGAAGGGAAGAAAGGAGAGAAGGGACAAGGTGGTGCGATATCTGTCAACCACTAGAGCTCAGGGAGCACTATTTGACTAATTTAGGGAAATCCGATTTACTGATCTTCCCACTTCCTGGTTTTCCCTAGCATACGCCCCATCGAATACTCTACAGAGAGTCACAACTTATTGTCCGTACGACACAATATGTCGAGCGTCGAAAACTACAATCGAAATGTGTGTTGCAGGCCTCAAATGGGAGACAATGAGTGGGAAGTGTGTGCAGATGAGGGATTGGGAATGGAATTGAGTCAGAGACATGCACAGATTGAGAAGAGATTAGATGGATTGAGATTCGAAAGTGATGAGGTACTGTCAATGACCACATTACTCACTATTATTATTATCTGCGAAACATTCTTTCAATAGAATTTCATAGCATTTTTAATGGGAAAATGACGTCTGTTCTTTCATGAACACTGGTGTTCGACGGGTGTTCCATATGACGAAGGGAAGCCATAATATGGTGAGTATTCAACAACAATATATGGTGTTGTTTAGGTGTGGAAGTCTCTGGAAGCGAGTGAGAAGCAGCTGTTGTCCCTGTATATAAATCAAGATGAGGACACGGGAAAATGGAAGAACGACCTGGCAGTCACTTTCCAGTACTATCTAAAGGTACATTACCGTATGTGTATTACTGTTTCGCGGAATTTCTTTTTTTTAACTCAACTGTGCTAGATAGTGTTTCTCATATTCCCTAAATTAGGGAACCTTCTTGCGCGCAAGTGGGTGGAAGCGAAAATAACACTGTTTTCGATATATTTCAACGGAAATAGTGTGTTGACTGATGTTCCTGGTCCATGTATTTACGCTTCCCCTGCACCTCTGGGAAATGCGAGGGGGTCAACATTTCGACATGGAAAAAATTAGGGAACCGCGTCAATCACTGGTACTAAAAATCGAGCTAGAATCAGTGGCAAAAGTTATTATCTATTCTGCGAGTACTTGAGAAAAAAACAATTCTAATTAGTGTGTGTACATTGCCATTGTTGAAATAAAGTTCCGGAAAATGGTAAGGCCCAGATTAAAATGGTCACTGCAAGCTAATTATAGATAACCAATTCGAAAATAATTTAGAATGAGCCCGAGAATATTCAAAATCTGATATTTCCGGGTCTTACTCGGTTTCCAATTCTTGTGTGCATTCGATACTCTCCTCGGTCTCAATTCCTAACTATTTAATTTGCAGAAGATGGAATATTACATGTTGAATGGAAATCTGATCGAAAGACTGCAAACGAGATCAAAGGTGAGCCTCACGTTGATGATTGTTATAGTCAGATATTCAATCCATGTTAATATATGAGCCCGTTTGCGTAAGAGTCAGACAATTCTCATCAGTTCTCGGTACAGCAAAAAAGTGACCTTACCACGGTTTTCAGTAGACATTAATGGGCTAAAATTATTGGCCCAATCTGGTGGTATGCAAATTTGATTGGGGATCGGTGTGGAGGTCTGAAGATCCGGCCAATATCGTGTATCTCGTCCATATCTGGATACCCATTGAAGTAATCGAAAAAGTTTAAACACAGACCCTAGTCAAATTCACGCGACGAAACTTCACATTTCGCCAAAAATTAAAAATCATTAAAATCTACCATAATAATATTATTAATTAACATACTAATAAAGTGTGGGCAAGTAAACCTATGGCATCATCTGGACAATGTTATCAGTGACCTACAAAAAAAGTTTGGTGTCAAAAGAATTCTGCCTTTTCGAGTTATGATTTTTCAACCGCCGTGAATCGACGGTCAGAACACTCATTTCTAGCAGAGAAAGCTCATTTACATCCCTCACTGTGTCTGCGCGGCGTCTGAAAGCCAGAAATGAGAGGGCGAACTCATGTAAATTACCTTTCTCTCCGAGATTCGAGTGTTCTGACCGTCGATTCGCGGCGGTTGAAAAATCATAACTCGAAAAGGCAGAATTCTTTTGACACCAAACTTTTTTTGTAGGTCACTGTTAACATTGTCCAGATGATGCCATATGTTTACTTGCCCACATTTTATTAGTAGTTAATTAATAATATTATTCTGGTAGATTTTAATGATTTTCAATTTTTGGCGATATGGGAAGATTCGTCGCGTGAATTCGACTAGGGTCTGTGTTTAAACTTTTTCGATCACTTCAATGGGTATCCAGATATGGACGAGATACATTATATGACGCTGTTTGTGTTAGGATCAACAAGTGTCAGGAACAGGTCAAAAATCGAAATGGCTCAAAACTTGCTCCTGGGGGTAACTTTGGACGCTGAAAACGCCCGTGCCATCGATTTCGCAATAGGACCCCTCTGGGCGCCGGTATGGCGCCGCGCCCTTTCTGCGGAAAACGCGTTTTTTGATTAAAACTCCTCGGAAACGCGTCCGAATGGTGCGAAACCTAAATGTTTAGATCAGAATTTGATGCTCTATCAAATGGCATTAGTGCCACATCATTTGTGACTCTCGTTTTCGCTAAAAAGTCGATTTTTGACAAAGGGCGCATTACGGCAATGCCCGTTACCAGATTAAAGAGCGCATTTTTCTGATCATTTTGATATATTTGGTTAAGCAATAAAGTCTGGGCTCGGTTGTTTCCTATTGCTTCAAAGATTTTTCACGCGCGCGGAACGCGTGTACACACGCGGCATCCGCGTGGTCGATGCGGTAGTGGCCTAGAACTTCAATCCGAAGGTCACAAGTTTGATTCCAATCGGCTGATACCACGTGTCTACACGCGTTCCGCGCGCGTGAAAAATCTTTGAAGCAATGGGAAACAACCGAGCCCAGACTTTATTGCTTAACCAAATATATCAAAATGATCAGAAAAATGCGCTCTTTAATCTGGTAACGGGCCTGGCCGTAGTGCGCCCGTTGTCAAAAATTTACTTTTTAGCGAAAACGAGAGTCACAAATGATGTGGCACTAATGCCATTTGATAGAGCATCAAATTCTGATCTAAACATTTAGGTTTCGCAACATTCGGACGCGTTTCCGAGGAGTTTTAATCAAAAAACGCGTTTTCCGCAGAAAGGGCGCGGCGCCATACCGGCGCCCAGAGGGGTCCTATTGCGAAATCGATGGCACGGGCGTTTTCAGCGTCCAAAGTTACCCTTAGGAGCAAGTTTTGAGCCATTTCGATTTTTGACCTGTTCCAGACTCCTGTTGACACCTTGTTGATCGTAACGCAAACAGCGTCATATTGGCCGGATCTTCAGACCTCCACACCGGTCCCCAATCAAATTTGTATACCACCAGATTGGGTCAATAATTTTAACCCATTAATGTCTACTGAAAACCGTTGTTATCTTAGAAGGTCACTTTTTTGCTGTACCGACACTTGTCCGACTCTTACGCAAACGGGCTCATATCACAAATATCCCCAGTTCGACTCTAACATATCGGTATGCGGAAACTTTGCATTTTTCGTTCATTTCGACCAATAACATGACACAATTTCCGAAGACTGTCTAACACACAACATTTGAGGTGTTTTTGCTTACCTGGGCGTCGAATCAATTGATAGTCGTAGTGTGGAAAACGAATTTTTGTATCGTTTACTCATACAGTTATGATTTTACGTGAAATGTCTGTGATAGCCCCATTTGACCTATTATGGTCACTGTAACGACCAATCTGATAATGTCATAAATTGTTCTCCTTAGGTGATCATGAATGCCCTCGGGGGTTCAACTCCCACTCATCATCTCCCAACTCTCGTGGATCACACGAGAACGAAGAGAAGAACGAGAAGAATTGCACCTTCCATCAATGGAAAACCAACTCCCAAGTGAGTTAATCGATCAAGTAGATTTCGTGAGTCAGCGTTACTGTAAAGCTGTATAGCTTACCTTCCATACATCAAAAAGTGAATATTTGTAAATTTTTGAATATTCTCATACCCCATGGTATGCATCATCGATTTATGTAATATTCATTATCAGATGTTTCTAATTTGCATAATTACACGAGGTCAAAGTTATTCCATATATTGAATGACCAAAATTGTCCTTTTGTAGACTGTTCGGTTCATCACTGGAGGAATATTGTGAGATGACTGGAGACGAAGTACCTGTCATTGTCACTTCCACCATTGGATATCTCAGCAGATTCGCCCTTAGACATCAGGTAGGTCATGCATTCAAGATTCGAACGATATGAGTACTATGAATTAAATGATTTAAGTATCTCCACTTCTGTTTTAAAAATAATTTCGATGAAAAAATTTAATTATTATATATCCCCCTCTATCCAGGGACTCTTCCGGGTCTCTGGTTCGACTTCGGAGATCAATAAATTCAAAGAAGCATTTGAAAGAGGTTAGACTGTTTATATCCTTTCGTGTGATTAAAACCGAATTTATATTGGTGATGGTTACTGTAAACATATCTTCTTTTCAGGAGAAGATGTAGTGAGTGATCTCATCGATCCATCTGAGATCAACAGTGTGGCTGGAGTACTCAAATTGTATCTGAGAGAACTGAGGTGAGACATTCGAATCAACGCCCATTGTGCCGCTTTTGCAAATATGGTATTTCTGTTTACTTTTTAAAAATTAGGTTTTCTTCCCAGTTATGCATGATATATTTTTTTACGAAAGCGGAACTATTTTGATGTTGAATCTTTTTGAGAGAGCCTCCCTTCCCTCTGTATCTCTTCGATCAATTCACTGCATGTGTGATGAATACGGAGAGAGATGAGAAGGTCTTCGTCCAGAGGGTACGGTAGTTTCATTTCTATTATATTTATACAATTATACGATGTGCGAAACTTCCTCCTTGGGAAAGGGCTCACTGATAATTAAATAAATTACGCGAGTATTCTCTTTTGATAGCTTATTCTACCGCATTTTTAATAAACAACTTCATTTTAGCAACTGAATATCACAAATTCTGGGAGGGGGAAAGTATTTATAGTGAACTTATGTTTACGATGATTTCTAAAACGGATATTGGTGCGACAAGGGGAAAGATAAATACTGTATTACTATAGAATAACACATTGGTAATGTATAATATCGATGAACTCTGCATCCCTCTCACCCCTCTCATCTCTCTCTCTCTCTCTCTCTCTCTCTCTTTCTCTCTCTCTCTCTTTCTCTCTCTCTCTCTCATCTCTCTCTCTCTTCAGGTACACGATCTAATCTGTCGTCTTCCTCCTTCTTCCATTCGTCTTCTTCGTTTTCTCTTCTCATTTCTCTCTCATCTCTGCGAGTTTTCCGATGAGAATATGATGGAACCTCACAATGTCGCCATTTGTCTCGGACCGACTCTTCTTCCAATTCCAGAGGGAAAGGATCAGGTGAGATATTAAATTTTGTTATATAAATTTTGTTTTATTTATTTCACATTGAAATAAGTATTTCGCTCTAATTTTTATAGTAAATATCATCTATATGAAGTTTACTAGATTTAGTCATAAATTAGTCCAGGACTAATTAATGGCTGTTCTTTTCTCAGGTCTTCTATCACAATTTTGTGAATGAGCTCATCCGAGGTATGATCATCCATCACGAATTCGTTTTCCCCTCGGTTGATGTGCTGCCTGGAATAGTCTATGACAAGGTCAGTATTTATTTCTTTAAAATTTTTTTATCTCTATGAAATTCGTTTTTTTCGCAATTGTTATGAGCAAATGATGTTTCAGTACACGATGGCTCGTGAGGAGCCGTTCTCGTATGCAGAAGATGGAGAAGGAGAAGAAGATACGGGAGATGAGGAAGAGAGCACAACGAGTATGATTGAAGAGAGAACACCAAGGTGAGAGAAGAGAAGAAGAGGAAGAGGGGAGAGAGGAGGGGGATGGAACAGTTGATGCTGTTGACCACTGACACTAGAGCAGTGCCACATGCGACTCCTTTACTTCCACTGATCTGATTATTCTAGAACAAATTAAACTCTCTCTCTCTCTCTCTCTCTGTAATATTCGTCGATTTGCAGATGTTCAACTGACTACTCGTCGACCCATCGTTATTCCTCTCTCATTTCTCCTCGTCCTCTTCTAATCTCTCCATCTCCATCATCTAATCATCGATCAATAATCGCTCCTCCTTCTTCTTCTTCTCCTTCTCCCTCTCCTCTGACTACTCTACATACCGATACTTCTCATTCCTCATGTGGAAGTGTCACTCGAATCGCCCTTCCTGGAATGACGAGAGAAGATGGAAGAGGAGGAGAGAGAGGAGAGAGGGGAGATGGAAGGGGAGAGAGTACGGTATGGGAGATGACTCCATCCTCATCTGGCCATCCCGTACCTCTCTTCACTAGTCTCAGAGGACAATTACATCATCTGAGGAGGGAAGAAGAACCCAAGGTGAACACAGTTTATTTATACAGTACTGTACAAAGCATACAATAATCATAGGAGCAGGGAATACTTAATTTTTGGAAACGATTAGCACGATTGTTGAATCATAGACAGCTCAAAAAGTGGGTTGAATTCGACCTGACAGGTTCGGGTACAAGGCGATTACCTAGAGCCGAGATACCCACACTGTTTTGTAGCTACCATTGCCCCAATCAATTAAAAACCTGAGGCGAATTGTGAAAATCTGCGGCACTCGGAAATAAACCTGCCCGACTGTCAAAAATGCATTTCCTAGTGCAAATTTATTTCTCGAAATAAACCTGCCCTCCCGTGCAGCGAGCCAGTAAGCGATACTTTTGTTAGAAAGAGGACCATCAGATGCATAGGTCAAAAGGGTGCGTTAACGAAAGTCGAAAATGTGGGTTGGGTGTTTCAAGTATGAGTATGAAAAACTGAAAATGTGGGTTGGTTTTACAATTTTTTTCCTCTATATCCAAAAATGTGGGTTGGATTTTTCAAAAATTGGCCTTTAAAAACCAAAATGTGGGTTGGCTTCGTCGTTTTTCACGTACCTTTTGACCTATGATCAGATGAATCGAAAAATCTAAAGACCGGCAAGTTTTTCGTCCTGGAAAATTCTAGTAAAAAGTAATTTAAATCCGTCGATTTGACTTTTTGACCTATGATTCATAGACATCGGAATAAATGGGGATGTATCATGTAATCATGGGTAGTACCGATAATTAACTTGTGGGTTACTGTAGTCCTCCATCTCTATCTCTTCGTTTGCAGCAATTGGATGCCCGTATGTCGTCACTCAACAATAATTCTTCCTCCTCTCCTCTTCCTCCTCTCATTTCTCGTCCCTCTGTTCTCCCTCCCAAATCAGCCGAGCTCAGCTGTGAACTCAACAAGTTGTTCAGTAAGTTGATTAACCTTCCCTAATGTAATCGGGGACAACATTAGATGCACCAAATGCATACAGTGTTCAGGATTAATCAATAAATGTGGAATATTACAGTAATTGCTTGTTGCAGGAGACAACGGTAGTCGAGATGGTCAACCGGACGTTGTTCTTCAATCAGTAGTTCGTCGTTCATCTCCCTCTCTACCATCTCTATCTAATCATTCTCCTCCTTCTCTCCCCTCTCTCTCCCATCCCTCCCCCTCTCACCCCTCCCCTTCTC
The DNA here is from genome assembly GCA_036245785.1 of Pristionchus fissidentatus. Taxonomy (NCBI): domain Eukaryota; kingdom Metazoa; phylum Nematoda; class Chromadorea; order Rhabditida; family Neodiplogasteridae; genus Pristionchus; species Pristionchus fissidentatus. Next base: position 19,511,656 of record BTSY01000004.1, read on the forward strand.
CCTCTCCTCTTTCTGCCCTCTCAGCTCCTTCTCCTGGAATGTGCATCGATGAATTGAGTGCAATGCTGGCCACTCTCAAAGAGTGATCTCCCTCTCCCTCCTTCTCACACTGCATAATCATCTGTACTAACACAATAAGGGTATCCCGTCCCTATCCCTCTCCTCCCCCATACCATAATAGTATTCTACCATACCCTTTCCATCGACTACTAATGACTCACCAGAAGTTCACGGGTCTCTAATATCTCTCTCATTCTTCGTATCGCTTTAGTCCACTCTTCCAATCTTTCTACTCCGTATCATGTATGTAATTGTATGTGTTGAGAGAAGTTTGTATCTCATTAATAAACAAGTTTGATTCTTGAGTGGAGAACGAGAGTGATCGAGAGTTGGTGATTCGATCCAACTGCTAATATACTTGAACTGAGTTATCAGTTGATAGAAACGGGAATTGATGGGTGTGTGATTGATGAGCATGGCTTATGAGAATAGAAGGCACGCACACGAACGAACGAATATTGCTATTATTTTTGAAGGGAGCATGAATCCCTGACGAACCGTATACTCAAAATGGCGAATATTCAACTTTCGAGGAAAATTAATTTGGAACATCTGAATATTGGTGCTAGGTAATATGAGAACTATCAAAATTTTATCTTTCATCTTCGAAGAAACTGTTCTCATTTATCGGTGATCTTCCCACTTCATATAATGATTCCTGATTGAGTAATTATTCCTCTTGAGCTTTATCGAGTTTTGTCTCGTATCGTATGCTGAGAGTTACTTCGACTCTCCGTCGATGTCTTCATTCATCGATTATTCGATCGTGCAAGAAAGAACAAAATGCTATGATCTATGATCTACCAGAAGAACCAGCAGAAGGATCTTGTTGTGGAAATGGATGTCCCACTTGTGTTTGGGTTATTTACGGGGCTCAAGTTCTCCAGTGAGTTTGTTTACTTTGATAAGAGTTATCAACTTTCCGTGATTTCACGAACCATTGATAGTTGACATTTTGGAAAGATTCTGAAACGGTTTTCGAAATTGCAAAAAAAAAGTTTCTGTCAACTATTTTTCCAAATACTCAGACGATGACGCACTACGAAGCTACAGTATTCTATTAGATATATAACTTTCACTTAATTTCGAAAATGTAATAATAATTTCGGGGGAAAACTATTTTAATCACACAATCTCGTGTCTTTTCAGAGGTGCCAAGAAGATTCCCAAAGAAGAATTGAAGAAGATTCTAGAAGATAAAATCAGAGATCCCTCCATTCGTCAATATGTGATGATGGAATTGAGAATACAATGATAAAGTAGATGATCTCCCTGATCTGAGTTTGGTTCATTTCTCATTACAATGTGTCTTCTCCATCTCTTCTTTTCTCTCTGATACCATCTGACATCAGCTTCTCATCGATTGATAACAATGGAAGGGTGTGGTGGATGGAATGAGGCCCCTTTCCTTCCGATAAGAGATTCTCTTCTCTTCTCTTCTCAACATGAAATTCTTCCTCTTCCTCACTCTTCTTTCCATCGTGAGTTCGATTGTTGATTCATTCCATTGAGAGAATTCGTCGATGGTATCTGTATCCTCTATCTCTCCATCTCGCATTGCCGAATGTCGTTCAATCAATGGGTGGAATACGAGCATTCGTCATAAATGGAAGATCACAGTCCACCTCAAATTGGCACATTTTGGATGAATTGATGTGGAAAACAAGCAGCCATTCGCTTTTGGCAGATGGCAATCTCCGAGTTTTGTCGAAACTGTAGTAAACGAGTGGAAAATAGGCAAATAATTTAATTATGTGGTTGATTTGAGTGTGCGACAGTCTCGAATGGAGTTGGGACGACGCCAGATACGAAAACAATCAATGCAAAACTGCCCGGAGCAGGACAGAATCCAGCTGAGATCCAGAGTGACATCAATAGAATACAGGGAGAGATACAGAAGTAAGATCAGTCTATCGTTTTCTCCTGCAACTGGAATTCCAGTAAATAAATAAATAATTCCAGTCACGTTTTCTCCAATAAATGGTACCCCAGTGAACCTCCCACTGGTATCCCAGGTCCCCTCGCACTGGGGGATCACTGGCTTACCAGTGGGAAAAATAACAGAGGTTGTCGATTGATTCCATTTCGTATTCGTGAGATTCGAGACTAAAGTGAAGGGGGTAAAAGTAAGAAAGTGAGTGGGAGTGAGAAAGTGAGACGAGTAGTGAAAGTATCCAATAGATGTACTCTACTCTCGGGGGAAGTTTCTAGACTCAATCGGTCTCTTTTCACGTGACTCACAATGGGAAACTTCCGGTTTCGAGTTTGGATTGAGTAGATAATCGATGGAATTCATTCTATTCTTCTCTCATTTTCAGTCTCAATTCGAAAGTTGTCGAACTTCTCGCTGCCCTCAATGAGACAAATGCCGCCCCTTTCATGCAGATGGACAAACTGAGAAATGATGTGAGCAGAGATATTATTAATAATAAGACACATCCGTCATATGTAAAAGAGGCCGAAAATGTTGATGATTCCAAATCTACAGAAATAAAGGTTTGAGAGCGTACAGACGTGAGAGAGTCTCTCTCGAATTGAGAGTCTCGATTTTACACGCTCTCTCACTCGAAGCCCCTTGTTGTAAGGTTGCCAGGTCAATGCTCTCTGCGGATCACTTGAATCGTCTGTTTCTTTTTTTTCACACGCAGTTAGAAGATTTCCAAAGACTGGGGGATACTGTATCTCTGAATCTTGTTCCTCGTGTCAGATCGGTGATCAGCAGACGAAACTCTTCAATCTGAACAAGACGATCACTGATTTGAGTGGACAAGTGAACACGAACAACGACGCGATCAAAATGCTCACTGACAATGTCAATTGTTTCGTCAATTCTGGATGTGGACCCGAATCTTTCTAATACAAATCAGACTCTTTCTAATGGAATTCACCCCTCGATATCAATAAATGTCGTCCCCCTCACGCTTCTTTTATTGTGTAGTACAGTGTAGAATACTCGTTCCCGTCCCTCCCTTCTTCTCCTCCTAAGACTAACTCTCTCTTATTCTCCTTAGACTAACTCTTTCTCGCTTAACTCCGCCCCTTCCTTTCCGTCGTGATACATTCCAGTATTCTGCCCTGTCTCATCTCTCTTCTTTCTCTATTTCCTCCCTCTTCTTCTCTCTAACCACAGAAAGAGACAATGATCTCCCCCGCTTGCGGTATTTCCGTGTGGTCACTCCGAGTACTCACTCTATTGAACGAGAGAGAGAGAGAGAGAGAGAGAGAGGGATATGGGTCGGAGAGAGAGAGAGAGAGACAGTCCTTCGATCGGACTGGTTCCCATATGATCATCCCTCCTCCTCCTCCTTCTTCTATTCAACTTCCCACTCCTCCTTCTCATTCCATCACTCGTCTCTCTTTTCTTTCCATGACGCACTTGCTTTCGTGGATCTCACACCTCATTTCATCCATTTGTTGTTCATTTCTCCCTTACATCATCACTTCTCAATTCGTCTCTACCGTAATCCTCCTGATCTGTGATGGATGCCCTTCAGATGCTTGTTTCCTCTTCGTCTGCCTTCCCTCTCGACAAGGCCGGCTTCGCCAAGTCGGCTACCGTAACCGACCAGAAGGGTGAGTTGCACTACTGTAGCACTATTGATTGATCTCATCCCATTTCATCATGAGTAGATTTGCCTGTTGCGATCTTTCCAAATAGTCGCTGATTTGATACGAGATTGAATTGTGTCGTCAATTTCCGTTAATTCTCGTTCGGTGGCTGACCTTACAGCTATGCGCGAGTAACTGTCTTCTCTCTGTCTCCCTTCTTCTTCTCCATCTCATTCCATTCCAATCTTTCTCTCTGCCAAACTAGTTGACAAGGGGAAACATTGATTAGCCACTGTCCCTCGAATACAAAAGATGTTAAGGATCGATTGTGGCCAGAGACTTCATCGTCAAACTCTCCAATACTTATGCATACGCCGTTCTCGGAGAGCAATCGCCTGCTATTAAGGTAGAATTGAGTAGGGATGATGCAATCAGAGAACAAGACATTGGAATAGGAAGATAAACAAACATGTCCGTCTACTCATTTTATCAGCTCGGGGTCAATCGGGGCTTAGCATAATTGAATGATGGCCTAGGATAGAATCTGATGTTGCCTAGTGATGATGTAATTGCAGAACAAAGCAATTCGCGTAGAGAGAGAAGACGAGGAAAGCAGCAATCTCAAGTTGGTCTCAATCGAGGTAAGAATCCATTTAGCCTCCATTTATATTGAATTGTGTGTTTACTCGTCCGAGATTGGAAGGGATCGCACGGTAGAATCTCTCTCTTTCTCTCTCTCTCTCTCTCTCTCTCTCTCTCTCTCTGTCTGTCTCACTATCTCGCAATCCATTTTGCCGTGATAGGCAGGGAAATGGAGAAAAGAGAGAAGAAAGAGATCTGCCTTGCACTATCCTATCCTGCTGCAATAGGAGGAAAGACATTCGAACCGGATCTGAGGGGGGAGAATGGCACGTGTGATCTACCCCATCAATTATCGATTGATTTCAGAATGAGAGAGAAGATCGCCGCCTTCTTCCAGTCTACGTCCAATTCCACTACCATCCAAAGGTAATTTGCAGTAATTATCAGACCCTCCTCATTCTACATGCTCTCTCGTCGATCAGACAGCGCGAGAGAGCATTCAGAATTGAGAGGATCAGACCATTGCTCGTAATTTGACTTCTCTCTCTGCAATTCTCGCGAGTTTCCATTCATTCTTACCATTGAGACGACAATTAGAAAGTGAGAGGGGAAAGTAGACAGAAATACACTACAAATACACTCTCTGACACATCAATTATCCACTCTTTTTACAATTGCAAACTGATTCTAATCGTTCGAGCAAAAAGCGAAGCAAAAGCGACAATTACAGGAGAGATTCGCTGATTCTCACACTCTTGATCTACTGGCTGAGCGAGTTCTCGGAGCACAGAATCTCGATCTCAAGAAGAATGTCACTATTGATCTATTCGAGGTTAGTCAATCGATAGTTGTCAGTGCACTTACCGTACTCCTTCAGATCCCTGCTCACACTCGGGACGAATCGGGATTCGTCGTTGCCGATAAGATGCAGTTTGTGTTCGAGTCCTTCAATGTTCCTAATCTCCGCAATCAATTGAGTCCCTCGAAGGGTGAGTAAAAGAGAAAGGGAAGAAAAAATGAGGGAGATATCATCTATAGAACCAACCACAACACTTTGAACCTTGCGATTAGCGAAGTGGCTTGGATACGGAAATGCATAGAACCGTTTCTTCTCAATTCGAAATAATCCCCAATGGAGAAAAGCTGGTTCCAGTACTTTGAGATCAATAAGTAGTAGCACCTATCTCACAAAATTACACAGACCGTCGAACCTTCCAGAGAGGGGCTTGGAGTGAGAGAGCGTGTAAAGTTAAGAGAGACTCTCTCACTTTTGCACACTCTCTCGCCCAGACCCATTTTGTGCGTTTGGAATGATGTGTGATCATACCAATTTCCCTTTCAGAAGCTGCGATCGCTCGTTTCTCTTCTGCTGATATCGAAGAACTCGCTGATTACGACAAGGGAGTCTCTGGATTCGATCGAATTGGATATCTCGAGGCACGTCGATCGATAATCCAATCGATAATCAATCGATATCCGTTCAGGAGATGGCATCTCAAACTTCGTGTTTCATTGCCCGTCAATCAGGAGTCATTGTTGGTGTTATCTTCGGTCGGGACGGTCGAGTATTCTCTCTCTTCGGTGATTCTCGTCCCATCGTCGACTCACTTCTCGATGCTTTCCTGTCTACCGTAACCTCGACCACCGTAAGTCCTCTCCACCGTACTACCGTACTCATCTACCGTATCCTTCAGGTGTCTCTCTTCTCTCCTGCTGGTCACTTCAAGGGATCTCTCACTTCTCGTAACGTTTTCCGACGACATTCCCGTGTAGTTCCATCAGCTATCGATTGGTCCCGAATCTTCTCTCACAATGTTGGAATGAGCATCGTCTAGACTCTTTCCTAATGTTGATGCAATTGCTCTCCCTCTATTATCTTGTACCTACCCCCCCCCCCCTCTCCCCTCCCTTACATTCCCGAAATTTGAATTATAAACTGATATATTGGAAGAATGATTTAGTTTAGAGCCTGGTTAACTAGTTTCTCCTTTCCTTCCATTCCCTCCATTAACCATCCTCATTTCTTGCCAATTCTCTCATCATAATCATCCATTTATCATCCGTAATATTTGCACATCAAGCTGCAATAATGTGAGAAAGTGTTGTGTTATGCCAGAATGAACCCGTGATCGATCGATAAAGCAGATCAAAGTCTAATCCCTGTCTAATCAGATTCCTCACTAGACGAATCGCTTCCGATTATCTCCTCTTTTCCAGTCTTTCTTCGTTTGATTAAAGACGCAATTTGAGAGTGGAGGTCATGAGATCGTTCATCAAGAGGAAGAGATGGAATCTTATCTTCTTCTTCCACATTCTTCTCCTCTTTCTCCTCTTCTTTCTTTTCTTCCTCTTCTTCTTCTTCCTCCTCCTCTTCTTCTTCTTCTTCTTCTTCTTCTTCTTCTTCTTCTCTTCCCATTTCTCTCCTCACTCTCTTCTCTCTTTCCTTCCATTCTTCTGCTTTTTCCTCTAATCTAACTCTCAATTCATTCATAATTTCTCCACTTCTTTCATCTCTTTTTTCTTCTTCTCCTTCAATTCTTCTTCTTTCTCCTCTCCCTTCTCCCACACATTCGAATAACTGAAATAAGAGTGAATCAATCGAATTCCAGTTCCGTCGATAGGCAGAAAGATCTCGCAACCTGGCCAGTTCCCATTGAAACTTTCCCTCTCGTGGATATCTATTGGATAAGATTGTGACTCAATCGAGCAATTACGTGCTCTCTCTCTCTCTCTCTCTCTCTCTCTCTCTCTCTCTCAAAGGAAGAAGAGACATTCTCACTTGATTCAACAAAAGAGACAAGGGAAGAGATAAATGGCCGTTCTCTATTCAGGATTCAAATGGAACATCCATCAAATATCTCATTTGTCTATGCCCTTGACTCTCTTTTCTTCCTTCTTTTCTTTCTACTTATGAGAGCGCCTCGGAATTAGTTCCAATAACGAGAATGAGTAGAAGAACGAAGTGGACGAATGAGATTGTCGAATGAATACAATTCTCTCTCTCTCTCTCTCTCTCACTCTCTCCCCTACCTCATTCAGCCACTAATGTGACCTACCACACTGTAAACATCGTGTCGGTAGAATCATCTTAGAAAGTAATGCTGCACAAATTTCATGGGGGAATTGGAAAACCGTATTTTCACACTTGCATAACCTTTTTCCTAGTGGTTCACATCAGAAGCCACAACTTCGAAACTGATAGAGGGGTGGTAAAACAGGTTTGGAACATTTTCTTTTTGATTAGAGACATTTCGTTCAGTTTGAGCAGTTTGACGAGTGTTTCACCATTTAAAAGTGGAATTTCACCCATGAAATTTGCGAAGAATAAGGAAAAGTCGAAAAGAAGGGGGAAATGCATACTAACCTCATCTTTGAGTGGTTTGACTTCACTTGGAATCAGAGGAATCTCTTCAATCGATTGAGTTGAAGTTGGAATGGGCGGTAGAAGTGGATTATTGATTGAAGATTTAGAGGAGAGAGAAGTGAGAGAATGAGAAGAGACCATGTCACGAAGAGTTCGCATTGCACCGTCGACGTTGAGAGTCTTCGATCGAAGACTGGACGCAAAGATCAAAGATCATAATAGAGGGATACACATAATTCCACAAGCGGTCTAACCCTCCAGAAAGTGGTTTGGAGTGAGAAAGCACGTAAAATGGAGAGGGACTCACTTTCTCACCCTCACCCCTTTTTGTAGAGTAGTAATCATGTAAATTTGTAGTGACTGACCACTCAATAATCATTTCCAGCTGAAGCACCAGTGTACTCTCATCCACTTTCACACACTTCGCTTCTTCTTTCGACTGATTCTGAATCAATATCACATTACCATAGATTCTTGATATTTATTCGGGATTACGATCTCCGTCCACAAGCCAATCGATATGCAGGCCACTCACTCACCACGAATGACATTGAGTGCAGACGAGCATGACACTGCGACAGTTGGCTGTTCGTTGATCTACAATCAATCGATATTTAACATTATCGATCACCAATTGAGCCGCCTACCGTATCTTCATGGCAGCCTTGAGCAGGAGTTTGGTAATGAGGAAAGGATGATTGGGGAGGAAGAGAAGAATAAGACGAAGACTCTCAGATTCAAGGAGAATAACCAATTCCCAGATGGTCTAAAGATGATTATTGATTGATGATTGGAAGATTCGTTGATCTACCTTGAGAGAAGAGATTGAGATGAGATAAGAAGAGATTGGATCAGTCAGAAGTGATTCCATATCGGGAGTGCAGAAGGAGAGAAGAAGTCGACCACTTTCATCCTCACTAAAATTACATCAACATTAGGTAATACGTAAATTAGGTTGCATTATTGCCTACAGGGAAATAAGTCTATGAATCCATAAGTCTCGCAAAGGGGGCCAGGGACGACTTCAAAGTCTAATAGGCGCGGGGAAGCGCGGCGTTTAGACTTTTAAAGACGTCCCCAACTCCCTTAGAGCTATGGACTTGTAGACTTAGTTCTCACTGAGTTTATGTGAATCAGTATAATCAAAGATGACGTCATCACTATGCAATAATGAGTGTGCTCACTCTTTCTCTGCTATGGCAGCCGACACATCTCCAATTGATTGGGCAATTTCACGAAGGAAAATGAGCATCGATCGACGAATTGATTCACCCGATCGAGAGGGATCCATACGGAGACTGAAGGAGAGAGAGAGAGAGATCAAAGATCAGTTTGAGAATTATGGAGAGTTCAAATATTTATTTAGTGAAAGTGTTTTTACAGACTACAACTACTAGTCAACATTTAGAGAATAGTTCAAAGATTAGTCAAAGGAGATGGAGATCAGTATTTCAGCCCTTGGTCTAGACACCTCCCGGGGGGCGGGTTTCATCAGTACACAAGCACCAGGTTTATGTGAAAAATACTATTGGAAAACGATGAATCTAAGGAGAGATCAAAGATCACTGAGTGATACCTGAATGCAGCTGCTTGTCTCGCTTTGAGAGCAACGAAGAGCTTGCGAATCGAATTATTGATTTGATTGAAGAGAAAAATGAAGAGACGAGTGAGAAGATAGGGAAGCAGAAGATAGAAGATAAGGAATGGGATGGAGAGGACAACAGGAGGGTAGATCAGACCTCAACAGATTCTACATTTTTCTTATCAACATATCAGAGATACTGTATCTACCGTACCTGTGAGTAGAACTCCGATGATTCCTCCAACAAATGAGTAAATGGAGGGAGTTGGTCTCGCAGTCAATTCATCCACTAACCATTCTGCATCTACTCCCTCTAGAAGGGGAGAAGCAGAAGGGAGCAACCATAGAGTCACCGAGTTGAGAGTCTTACCGTACCATTCCATCTATACCGTAATCTACAATATGTCTCATCCATTGTGATCATATTTCTTACGAGAGATACACGTGTGTGTGTCGTCAATGAAACGAGTGTAGTCTGGATGCAAATCGACAGAGGGAGATAAATCTCAATTCTTTATTCATTCATTCACATCCACTGACACAACGATGAACGGTCGACTGCTTCTCATCTCCTTCCTCTCAGTTAGTTACCGTCTTCTTCTCTACCGTAATCCCCATTCTTACCATCTTCCTCTCTACCATAACCCTCTCCTTACCGTACTCCTTTCCTTCTCAGACTCTCACCTCTACCTCCATCATCTCTCGGTCCCCTTCCAAACCCGATTGTCTCGACACGTACATCAAATGTCATCATGAGATGGATGAACAGACCATCTACTACATGAATACTAATCAAGAGAAGTGAGTACAGTGCCCATCGTCTTCCCTACCGTACCCCCATTACAGTGTCTTCCACTACTGCGAGAATACTCGAACCAAATTGATTCCGTGTATGGCCAAACACCTGAATATGTCTGTCGGTCCAACTGCATACGATCGTGGCGCATTCCTGCACAGTTGTCCATACCATTCGAGTGAATATCGCAAGAAAGAAATGACGTAGGTCATCTCTCACCCAATCAATAATCTATTCTTACTGTAGTCAGGAGGGTAAACAGTTCCTCGTCGCTTGCGTCTACAACGACATTCGCAACATGCAAAACAGGGAATGCTACCGGTGAGATACTGTACTATAATTCAAAAACGCGGATTACTGTATTCAGACATATGGATGTCATGTGTGGCCCGACAAGAAATGTCTCAATTGCCAACTGTCACAATATCTCACCCTGTCCTCGATTTTCTACTGCACCTTTCCCAAAGCAGATAGTTTATGCAAGCGCCTCCGTGAGTGATACTGTATCCCCGAATCCTAATAATCAATCGATAACAGGGAACGTACGAACGACGCGTGTTCAAGACAGGAAAGAGAACCCCCAACTCGTCGACTACCGTATCCCTGAGTGTGGTCTCACTACTCATCGCTTTACTCATCCAATGACACGCTCTTCCCATTTCAATCTGACTCACTCATCAAACTAATCGATAAACTGATTTTGAACAACTAATATTTTTACATTCTATTTATTCAATCTTCTGCAATCAAGCATTTTTTTTTCGAAAAGAAAGATAAGTAAGAAGAATAATTTACAAAAAGTCCTATAAGAAATTAGAGGAGATGGGCGGGGAAGCTCAACTGATGGTAAAGATTCAAAAGATTCTCAAATGAGGATTCCTTATCGACTTGGAGAGAGAGTAACATCAACGGGATACCTGTTGGGAGTTTGGAGACGGGATTAAGAAGGGGAAACAAACGGGTATCGACTGGATTGAAAGAAGATGAATAGTAGTGTTGTTAGATTGAATTTTCCTACTTGCCAATAACAAAGATTATTCGCGAATAATGTGTTACTTGCGAATAATATTTATTATTCGTGAATAGAATTATTCGATCTAACTCCACTAATGAATAGACACGAATGGAGGAGACTGACAATTACCGATAAGAGGGGAGAAACTACTCAGTATGAAGGGATGAAGCAGCCAATAAATTAGAATTGAGAGAAGAGAGAGGAGAAGAAGAAGAAGCATATGTAAGGAAGATGCGACACGAAACACGAGACAATATTGAGAGAGAGAGATAAGAGAGATAGAGAGTACGGTACATTACGGTAGATAAGAATAAATGAAAATGCTCAGCTGTTATTATCTTGTTCTTAGTCTTCAGTCTCCATATCAAGATGTTCATCAGAGTGAATGATTGGTAGTTCTCGTCTTCGATAGAATAGAAGATAGGGAGAAGAGGAGGGAGTTCCGTAGGGAGCACACGCCTTTGATACTGAGGCATCGTTGAAGTAGTACCTGATACACAACACAATCAATATCTTCTCTCAGTAAACTCAGTTCTCAATCCGACCCCGTTCCTCCTACCGTACCATGTCTCTCCATTGAGTGCAGTTGCTGTGTAGTGTCCTCCCCCCAATCCTCCCATATGATGAGATATGGCAATGAGATCGTAAACTGCATCTTCATGAGAGTCATTCACGAGGATATCTCTCAGATGGAAGTCCCTACAATCAATTTCATCATCACTATGCAATGTGTCATCTACTCAATTCAGAGGTGCACATAACGTGCGTAATAATAGTCTCACTTTCCGGGAATATCAACAGGAGTGTCAATCTTCTCCCTACTCCATCTCGTATATTGGAATCTCTTGAGATGGACAACGAGAATTTGAGGCAACTTCCAAATGTCCAATTTCTTGGTTGCCAGCACGTGTTCCTTGCACTGGGGACAGTACCACGAATCCTGCAACGAATGAGAACATGGAAAGAGTACGGTATCCATCTATCCAAGTAAGATGACGATAAGAGTGAACTATCGATACAAGTTGACCACTCCCCCCGTGATATCCCATACCTGCTCAGACAGTTGTTCCTTCTTAGTGAACATGTTGATGCAGTCGACAAGACTCACATCTTGTTTCGGTTCGGGCATCGATTTCTGCAATTACTTCTCTTCCTTCTCGTTATTCCACCAATAATTACAAATAAGCAATATCAATATCAATCTCTAATATATCTTCTATCCCGTCTTCCATCATTCTCGATATCTAATCTATCGATATGAATATAATCATATCTAATAATTGAGTGACCTCTCTATCAATGAGTCCAGTTCCTCGTACGTCTTCGAGTACATTCACTTCATCAAATATGAGATCGACCATCCATTTATCTCCGTCTCGTGTCACTTCCACTCCACATTTGTATCTCTCCTCTTCAATTCCATCCTTCTCGAACATTCCTTTCACAACAGGAACAATCTGTAATCACACACTTTAATTATTTATTTACTACTCATAATGCAACATAATTCGATCGCTAGACGATTGGAGTGAAAACGGTTGAAATCGTCAAATTCTTCGTCTTTTATACCTCTTTCTCTCCAAATTCCTTCACTGCTTCTTCGCTTTGATTGAGTGGAATAGTGAAGAATACAGGTAGATTCTTCGACGAATACGTCAATTTCTTCTCTCCCATCGTACGAGCAATCTGAGAGAAGCCAATTACAATAACTAGTCATATCCATTTGTGATTATTACCTAATAGTGTTGCTAGATCGAATAATTTTATTCGCAAATAATGCATCGATATTCGCCAATATAATTATTCGATCTAAAAAAACAATTGTTTACAGTACTTGGACTCACCACCAATTCACTTCCTTCAATAGCTCTCGTCACTTGACAAGCATACACGATTGCGTATCGATTTCTGTTTTCTCCACAGAGAGGATCGTCCATTTCCATCAGAGTTGGTCTATTCATTGAATCCACAGTGAACACGATTACCTCAAACAATTAATAATTATCGATTGATCAACAAACAATTCGAATCACTTCAATTTTCTCTCCCAGTTCACTCATGATCAAGTCGAGTGCTTGGGCCACCGTAGTTGTTCGGGTTATGTTGAGCGCGAACTGAATAAGGAAAGGTTACTGTAAGTGAGTTTGAGGTTGGTATAATCTCACCCTCGCCCATTTCTTGAGTGGATTGAACATGAGAACGATGGGAGTACGGAATAGACGCTCCTTTGTGGGAACGGGGACGGAGAGGAAGCAGAAGGGATCGAATTTGACCGACACCTAGCATATTCATTTTTTTTAAACTAATTGATCCGTAACATAATAATGCTCCGAAACATAAAAATACATAATTATTTGATTTCAAAACCTATGTAAAAAATCCATTACCTACCTTTGCGCATTTCGGGCACACTAGAGTACTCTTCAGTTGACCGTGCACTTTATCAACGATGATCGAATCGTTTCGCTTACGGTAGTTGGCCCATGCTTCCTCGGCGATCTACGAAGATAACATTATTGAATGACAAGATTAAATTAGGATACTCGTGAAGAATATGTTTTCGGCAAATTTGGAGATCTTTCTACAATATTATTTTTTCAATTGAAATCTGAATTGAAATTTTTTTTTGTTTCTCTTTTTTTTCAGCGACGTGGGCTACAGTATCCAAAAATTGAACAATATAAATTCCATCCTTCGATCTAGTTGAGCCCTTTCCCTAAAAGGATCAATAAAGATATCATGGTAAATATGCACACCATAGGTCAAATGGGTTCTCGCTAGCGAGGATAAGCACTTCTGCATGGCGTACAGTCCATGTTGGCAAACTAAAATTTCGAATGTTTCATGCACTTTTGACCACTTTTCTGACAGATTTGTCGAAAATTGGGCAATATGAACTTCGGCACGCGATTTTAGGCATTTCTGCACGAAATACCTGCGAGAACCCCATTTGACCTATGATGCACACAAAATTAATTGTATAAAAACTTACGAAAGAGATATTCGTAAAATTTACGTATTCGAAAATTAAGTAACGCATAGTGCTGGCAAGTAGTGGGAGATAATGTAACAAGTAGGAATTGGTGTACTTACAGCTTTTTCACTCGTACCCTCTGCCGGTTCCTTCTCTTCTACATAAGGCTTCTTTCTGATCCGATTGAGATCCTCATGCAGACCATCGAGAAGAAAAGCAAGCAATTCCTGAGAAAGAGAACACATACATAATTATATCACTGCAAGGAGAGCAAAATAGAATCTCCTTGATAAATGTCAAAATGTGAATAATCAGTACAGTTGGAGTTGGAAATGTGATCAAATAAGAGTAGTACCTGGGAATCCTGCTGGGCGTACCCAGAGAAACGAGGTGCGAACTTGCCGATTGTAGACTGAAATTATTAACTTCCATAGAATCGACAAAGTCGAACACATCAAAATAAAATAGTACTAGTTATATGTTAGATTAATTGATTGCAAGTGTCATACCTTGAAGTTCCTCGGAACGAACGATTCATGTCTTCCACTCCACATTGCGTGCATCAACTTACCGTATTCTTTCGCTAGATGACCCTGAAAGGCAAAATTTGTATATACTCAATGTTTTTTTTATTATCTCTGATTCAATAATAATGTGTAAATACAGTACCTCTGTGCCAAGTGGATTGGCCTCGTTGAGATCATTCGTGTATTGATCCGTGAGAAAATACTCCGTTATTTGGGGAACATTGGAAAGACATTGCACGGCGGAGGCCATGAAACACGTGTTGCCCTCAAAAAATGAGATGGAAAATAATAGACGTGAAATGATTCATTGGAGTCAAAGACACTATTACTATCAACGATGATATTACTATGACATCTACATTATTTGTGTTGTGTCTAGTGACCACTACAAAGGTTAATGTAATAGGAGCTTCACAAATCAGCCGTAAAGGACTATCGTAAGAGCACGTGTAGTATCTGACTACCGTATGCAATCGTGAGAATGTCTAACTTACGAGATTGGATAGACCACAGACTCCTCTCGTGTAACTCGGACTCGATGAGATCTCATTGTAGCTGGAACATACCATATGAGCTGTCGAGTATTTTGCATCCCTTTCACATTCCCACAGATAGTTAGTACAAGTCAAGGTGATAAGGGTGCCTACCTAAGATAAGATAAAGTGCGCGAGTTATTCGAGATGGTGTAGAAGAATTTACGGAAGAGGAAAACGACGAAAGAATGGGTGGGAATCAACCACCAAAGAAAAGAATTCATCAGTCGAGAGATTTGGCCACGAATGAACCCGCCACTGAAGGGAGAAAGCGACCAGATGAGGAGAGGAAAGGGAGACAGGCACTATGAGACTAGATCGGATGATGAGAATACGGTATATACCGTATCAGATACGGTAGAACGAGGAAGCACTTGAAATAATGAACATCCGATCTGTCTCACTCGAAGGAATGGCAACTCACGATTCATTGATTCGATTGGAGATGAATCCCTTTCCATTCTCATCCACAATGTCCACTACGACAGTTGGTTCCGATGAGAAAAGATTAGCCACTTCATCGTCGTCCTTCACATTCAACAGTTCGAATCTGTAATGAGCAACACTCAGTGAACGACATTAATTCAAATCAATGACATTCCAAGATCAATAAATATCAGTGAACTCACTTATCGCCGTGCTCAATATAGAAGCGTATCTTGTGGAGAGATTCGTTCACACCAAGTTCTCGAAGAGCACGTTCACGAAGTGATCCTAGACAGTAAATATTAGTAGAGTACTAGTGATAGACCAACTAACCGACAGTATCGTTCCTCAAAGGAAGTGTGACCCTTCGAGATCGATCTCTCGCCAGAATTACCTGTCATCACAATTGAGTTCGTTAGTCGATAAATAAAAGAACTCACATTGACCACTTTGGGATAGACATCAATTCGATTGCCTCTCAATCCATCATCGATCACAAGTCTCTCTATGATGTCTCTCTTCGCGTCGACCACTCCGAAACTATCGTTGAGTACCTGACAAGTATTCTCGTTCACACCAGCACGTCAAATTGGCAAACTCACCTCGAATGATTTCTCAGGCACTGGAATGAAATCCATTCTCTCCACCAACTTTGGAGCAAGGTAGAAAGCACCACTGATTCCTGTCCAAATACAACTGCATTGCAATATAAAATATTTGATTACCTCTTGTGGATATTTTCGAATTATCGATCGGCTGAATGTCCTCCATGTATCCATCATTTACCGCCTTTTCAGCTTTCTTCCACCAGTTCAGACTGACGAGGTACCTGTGATGGATGGGGATGCATCTCACCCATGGCATCAACAAACTTGCTAGGTACACCTCATGATATTTCACAATCGGATTAATTGATCATGTTTTCTTCGTACCGGCCATTTCTCAACGATTATCTTACCTATTAGATTTCCTCCCTATGATCCCTCTACCGCCGTGAATTTAACCTCTCGTGAATAGTCATCATCCCTTCTTCATTTCAAAATTTACTCACCATTTCTCATCGACGATGAGAGAATGTTTCTCGACGTCATCCATCACTTTCACGAAGTCCTCTTTTGACATCAGCTTCTGTTTCTTCGCGGGATTTCCATTCTCTTGATCTATGTCCATTTCCTCCGTTTGACCGTTCGTCGTTGAGCCATTCGACGATACCGTCATCTGCACGCGTACTATATTTAACCAAGTATAGAGGGAATGTATCAAACACCACAAAATGTACACACGAACTAACAAAAACAAGATCAAATCTCGAATCAGCTCGAAAAGGCCTTTGAAAACTGAGCTTTCCCAAACCAAAATGTTCCACTTCACGGGGGAACTCAGAATGTTGCCTGAAAGTCAACCTGAGGCTACAGTTAGCCAATTTAAAATTACAGTAGGTCCCGTCACGATGCCTACAGTTTGCGATTTAAATTCCCTGAACGCCGTGCTCAGTTTGCGATTCGTATCCTGATCGTACCCTGATTGCCAATAATTTTGAAGGAACAGTATTTTTTTCGTTGTTTACCACTACAATTGGAACCTTTCTTTTTATTGTTCCGTTTTTCATGATGGAAATTTTTAAATGGCGGATGCGATGCGACGCACTGTCTTTGACGCATCCGTGGTGCGAGGGAGACGAGGATATTGACGTACTCAAGGTGTCAAGGGAGACGAGGGATACGGTGAAAACGCAGAGAGATGAAGAGAGCGCAGAGAAAAAAGAGAAGAAGGATAGAGAAGGATGAAGAGAGGAGAGCACTTTGCCGTTTTGCTGTTTCACTTCTTCCCTCACTGATAACTCATTTAGTTTTCACCATTTCTACTCGTTTCCCTCTTCTGTTCATCGACCTCTTCTTTCTTTCACTGAATCGCTCATGCGTGCTTCTCGTCGTACCCCTCACCTCCTATAAACGATTTGTAATTTACTTTTCGCGTGCATTTCCCCGTTGCTCTCTTGCTTCTTCTTCAACGTGTAACCGTTTCAGTGCGAGCTCACGGGTATACAAGCCTTCTTCTTGATTGGAAATGTCGGCGTTATTGGAGGGGGAGGGGCGTCTGCCTCGCTCAGAATCGCATAACTCTGAGTTGGTTACGGCGTCGCCGATTATGTCTCCTCGCAGGTTCGATCCATTTCCCTCTTCCGGTCAATCTTCTTTAATTGAGGAGCGCTACTCAACTGATCAGCGTCCATCTTCCATTCGGACAACACTCCAAATTGGAAGTTCGGTCAGGAGAACGTGTGTGTGATGCAATTGCACGTTGTCTTCTCAAGAGGAACATACAACCGACGGTGAGAGGGCGGCTTCCTTTGAGGGATGCTTCTTATCGACTATCTGCAGATGTGTCACGTTTCGACGTCAAACGACCCAAAAGGACCGAGATTCAATATGGAAATGATGCAGGAAGACATGTTCAAGGTCTTCCTTGCACTCGATCAGAAGGAATTGTGGGTGCACTCTGAGTATCTACAGGTATGTCACTCTGAGTCAAGTGTTCATGCCGGAATAAAGGGATATTGAGCCCGAGCTCTACACCAGTCCGACTAGTCCGAAGGACTCTCATCTGTGTTAAATAACTACAATTTGACGTTTTCATTAGTTTCGCATTTGTAGTGGGAGATTAGAAGTACTCAGCCCATTTCATTCGTTTCTTTCAGACAGTTTCATCGATCAAGCACAATTTCGTCCGTAAGACCTTTATTCCTCATGCTCTGTGTGATGTGTGCAAGTGTCCAATCTGGCTGCAAGTCAGTCTTTTTTTCACTCTTTTCTCTCTCTCTCTCACTTTTCATCTCCACTTTCATTATCTCTTGCAGGGTTTCCGCTGTGAATTCTGTCAATTCAAATTCCATCAGCGTTGTTCCTCTCGTGCTCCTCTCTATTGTGATCTCATCGCACAGGTACTCCATATTTCCATCGTAATTACTGTTTGAATATGACAAATGCTAATTAGATATTGATTCTTTGGAGTGATAATTAATTGATTGGAGGTTCCCCGATCGGAAGAAATGGTGGCGAGACTGCGACAAGTGTGTAGAGATGTGGGAGGAGAGAATGCAGCGATGGCCGAGGATCTCCTACTCACAATCAATCCATCCACCATCGAGAGAGATCTCACGAGGTACAGTACTATTATCGATCCAATCTCATACTGTAGGTCCCAATAGATAACTGCGTTTGCTGTTATGAATTAGTATCGAGAAGCGATGAGATTCGAATCATTCATGCGAGACGACATTTGAAGACGACGGCCGTTGTGTTGTCATGACGAAAGAGACGAAAGAGAGAGGAGTACTAACTGAACTTTATGAGAATCATATGATGACGTCATGAGGGGATTTAAGGAAGATGGCCGTTCGACAGAGGAACACGCCAGCGCCGACGGCTGCATCGACAGAAGAAGCGGGACCGTATCCAAGAGACAGGTACATTCGTTTAGAATTTGATTATTTTCGATTGACAGACGGACTCATAGGTCGACAGTTACGGAAAAGCGACGAAGCATACCCACATTTTGTTGTTTTCAAGGCCAATTTTGAAAAAAAACCAATCCACTTTTTTTGCATTTTCATGGCCAATTGTGGACAAAAATCGTACTCACATTTTCGACATTTTCCTACCTACCTTGTTGGCCTATGAACGAACAATTTAGTTTGAGTATTTATAAACCTTTAAACCTGGGGTGTAAAATGGAAGGAAAAACGATCCAACCAAAAATAGAATAATAAATTGCAGATCTTCGTCAGCTCCTAACATAAATGCAATCGTTGACGATCCGAGTATCGAAGAGGAACATGATGTACGATTTCATTTTTTTGTTATTTTGAAGATCGACTTTCCGTCTTTCCCATCACTTATATCTTCGTATCTTTTTTTGTCGCAACCTCCCCCGTAATCCTCCTACTCTCAGTTTTATTGCCAATTTTACAGAGAATCATGGAGACTCTCAACATTGCGGCACCGTCTACGAGTAAGTGATGTCTAGTCAAAACTTGTAATACTTTGCTCGTTGCCCATTTTGGAAATGCTTGAAATGAAAAAAAAATATGCGGATAATATTAATGATCGTTCAGAAGGACTTACGAAGGGAAGTTTATTCAAGAAGCCGCTCCATCAACGAAGAGCTCAAGTAACCATTTATATTTTAAAATTATTTATTTTGATAATTGACAAGTGGTCGTGGTGGACGATAGTCGTTCCATCGGCCCTTACAGTTAAATCAAATATATGATTACAATATACTAAACTATACAATAATATATGTGTAATGTGTTGCTGTGATTGCAGGGTGCGGGAGATCATTTGGCAGCGTGTGGAATCTCTCCGTCTTCATCCAATTCTCCCTCCTCCACCTGCTCTTCTCCCACTGCTCATTCACTCCATCCACCCAATCTACTCACTAACAATCTACCACTCACACCACCACAATCAGCACCGCCTCAGAAGGTAACGAGGGGGGAGGAGGGAATAGAAGGGAAGAGAATAGATAGATTATTTAAAGAAAAAAATATCGATATATTATTATTTATTCAGTAGATGATCCAGAACGACGGGAAAGTGGCTGGTTACCTAAACATTCTTTATAAAGAGAAGAGAGTGAGATTGAGATAGAGCACAGGCGTTATGCAACAAGGGACAGAATGCAAAGAATTACGAAACTATTTGAATGGGAAATACAGTATCAATAATACATGGCGATTGTGGTTCTGTCAACGATCGTCCTTTATCGATTATTTATCCATTAAGATATGTGCTGCATTCTTCCGAGGTCGCAGTAAATCTCCGGGCGATCGACTTGAATCAATTCCCATTCGACCTCGGCCCTCCAGCAATGGAAAACACGAAGATTGGGAGGTACGGTAGATTGAGATCTACTTATCGATCTTTTTATTCTCCCTTTCCTCCCTCTCCCGTCTCTTATCGATATCAACCACTTGCAGGTGGATGAGAAGCAGGTGGTTCTGCAGTGCAAAGTAGGCAGTGGATCATTCGGAACAGTTTATCGGTCAGTGACATTACAGTATATTGTAATGGAAATAAGTACGGTAGTATGATGATATTGATTGCAGGGCGGACTACTTTGGTACTGTAGCAGTGAAGAAGTTGAATGTGGGAGAGCCGACTTCTGCACAATTGGCAGCATTTAAGAATGAGGTGAGAAGAATATTTGAATACTTGATTTAGATATTGAGAACGCTTGGGTTGAATGGAAGGAGACTAGAGTATTTGGAGGGGACTACAATGTCATTTAGTGTCGCATGTCCTTCTATCGTGGTATTTGATGTCTTTGATAATTCTGCAGTCTAGACTAATTGGAGTTGATGAGTGCTCTCCAATAATAACCAATCGATTCCATTTGTAGACAGTGGCGGTGTAGGAATTTCGAATAATTTTTCAAAAAGTGGACTCGAATTTTTTTTGCTAAATTCTCGAAATTTTATTAGAAAGGCAGTTCGCCACTGTGGAATTTTGTGGGACTGTTTGAGACCCCCGGTCGACGTCGAAGATATAGCACAACTTTTGTTTGTAGGTGGCAGTTCTGAAGAAGACTCGTCATCTCAATGTTCTCATGTTCATGGGATGGATGAGAGAACCACTTGCAATTGTGACACAGGTGAAAAGAAAGAGAGTTGTTTATTACATGATACTGTAAGCATCGACAACTGCATTTATTCTGCCCATTACTTTCTGGTACACTGTAGCAATCGATATAATTACGATTAAAAGGTACTATATTCTAGTGGTGCGAGGCGTCGTCTCTGTTCAAACATCTTCATGTGGTGGAACCCCGAGTGGAATTCACACTTCTCTCCATAGTCGATATTCTGAAGCAAGTTGGACTTGGAATGAATTATCTCCATTCCAAGAATATCATTCATCGGTGAGTAAAGAGAGGGAAGAGTAGAGATGAGAGAAGGGAGGAGGGGGTCACACGGACACAATTATTGAGCTAATCGAGAAATGAGGTCCTAAGAACAATTTAGACTAGTACACTATTATGAGAGGGAGATATATTGTGAATTGTAGTCATTCAAACCAATTAGAAGCATCAATTTCGATGGATTCGAGTGTGTGAGACCACCCAAGATGGAGAAGATCAAAGGATTGACTCCATTCAAAGAGCCAGATTACAATAATGAGGAATAGATGGATACGACACAAGAGATTAACATTGGTGGTCATTATTTGAGTGGCAATGTCATCTTTGATGTTCGCGTCGTGACAGATCTTGAATGACATAACCATGAGTGTCAGTAGTAGATGGGCGCAACTGGAAAACGATCAAACCATAGGAATATAAAAATAAAAAATAACCACAATTTGAGTCCGATTCGAACGCAGTGATCACACATTGAATGGTAGTTGAGAACGAAGAAGGTGAAGTAGAATTGTGTCTTCTTTCAAATGGGACAATCGATGAGATGAGAATGAGAATGAGAATGTAGTCCCGCCCTGACGTTTCCATACTTTTTGTGTATGAGGGGATTGAAAGAGAGAGAGAGAGAGAGAGAGAGAGAGAGAGAGAGAGATGTGAAAGGTTGAATTGGAAAGGATAACATTTGCAGAGACCTCAAGTCCAATAACATCTTCCTCACTCACGACAATACTATCAAGATAGGAGATTTCGGACTTGCTACGGTAAAAAGTCGATGGAGTGGATCGAATCAGAGTGTCCAACCGACGGGAAGCATACTGTGGATGGTCAGTATTGATTGAGATACCGTAATCTAACACTCACTTTCTGTTGCTCATTTATCGATCGATTACAGGCACCGGAAGTGATAAAGATGAAGGACGCGAATCCATACACGACTCGATCAGATGTTTACTCGTATGGAGTTTGTATGTATGAAGTTCTGTCGGGATGTCTGCCATATGAACACATCAACAGCAGAGATCAGATATTATTCATGGTGATTAAATCAATCTTATGGGGTACAAAATTTCTAGAGTGGAAAGTTTAAATTTGAATTCCCGCAATTATAAATCTTTGCTCATACCTCGGCTTCCGGTGAACCTAATCACATTTTTGTTTCTCGAAACGTGTAAAATTATTGAAATCCGAAGTTGTTTGCACTTAGCTTCAACGGGAGCCGAGATATAAGCAATAATCGATAATTACGGGGATTCAATTTTTTTCTTTCCACCTTTTTTTACTTCCAACATATTTGCACCTTGATGGAATTCCACTCATTGTTTTTGCGCAGTATTACTGTAGTCTTCTCCAATTATTGATTATTTCTCCTCTCATCTCCTCCTCTTCAGGTTGGAATGCGTCTTCTCCGCCCCGATCCCTCCAATATCCGCACTGATTGTCCCCATTCACTACGATCTCTCTATGAGAAATGTATCGAATACGATAGAGATCAACGACCGGAGTTCAGCGAGGTCAGTCAATTATCGATTGAGTTGACGCATATACAATAGTCAATAATCGATCGAAATAACGCATCTACAGTAGTCCCATGAAATATACCGTGCCCATTACAGATACTGGATCATCTGGGAGAAGTTTCTCTTCCCAAATTGACTCGATCAACCTCCGAACCTCTTCTCTTCCATCGTTCGTCACCTCAAATGACAGCTTCTCTTCTTCCTCCAACTCATTTCGGAGCTCCAGCTAAATTGTCTTAGATTACTGTACTCCTTGTCTCATTATCGATCCCGGTACCATCCCTTCGTTGTATCAATTCTCTCTTGTATCACTCCCCACTTCCAATCCCTATCTCTTCTAATCGTCATTTCTTCTTCTCCTCCCCCCATTTCATCATCCATATCTCATCATCATCCTTATCCTTTCCCTCTCTTCTCTTCTCATCTTCCTTCTTTCTCTCCTTCGAGTCTTCTTCTTTTGTTGTCTAACGGGTTCATTTATGCCCTCAAATGTACTAACTCTTCGATAGTTTGATTCTACGTTGTCTAGTTGCTAATCATCTGTTTGTGTGTATGTTTTAATTAGAGTCCGATATGAGATGGAGTATGTAATTCGTCTGTTTGTCTATCTCTAATCTACAGTCATTATATCCCCATTCCTCATTATATCGATCGGGTAGATCACTCATAAATTTATCCCCATCAAATCTCCAATTCTATGCTTCTAATCGATTCGTTGTTTGCGAATACAAAGAGATATCTATAAATGATAATTATTAAATAATTGATCGATTTGAGAGATGGGAGAGAGAAATCAGAAGATTGGTCGATTGAGAAGTATTGTGTCAATGGAGGAAAATGAGAAGAATGAATTGACTTATGTATTTAAGGTTGTAGAGGTAAAGAAATGAGGGAGGAGATTGATATAACTATGATTTGATCAGTTGACGACTGAATTGTTACTAGAGGATCTCGATGATTCCCTCTCACTCGATCATCATTCAACTCTATGGAATGCTCTCAAATGGAGTATCGATCGTGCCAAGACTTCTTCCAAGGACAAGATATCGATTACTGTATGTGATGGTGTACGGTAGATGTGAATGGTATCGATTTAGAATACGAATTCATCGGTGGCCTCGGCTTTTTCATGTCTAATGGACGTCCTTCTTCTACTCGATTCCGAGTATTCTCTTCCAAGTGACGAAGTTCCTCCTCCTTTTGTATCCACGCCTTCCATTGAACTGTGAGCATTGCATCATCTCTATGTACCTAGACCAAAAGAGTATGTACCAAAACGTCGAAAATCTTGTCTGATTTTTCGATTTTTGTCTGAAAAATGGAAAATGTGGGTTGAGTTTTCAATTTTAAGACCTTGAGATTCTCAATGTTGCCTCATTTCCCCCCGAAATGTCACCTCAAAAAGTCAAACTGCTAGCTAAGTATGTTTCCCCTTTTGTTCTATGACTGTGTAATCTGAATACACCACTTAGAAATCGAAGAAAGGCGACGGACGAAGGAAAATCGACGATTCTATCGTATCTCTCAGTCAGGATTGGAGATTTACTAAGATACAAGGTACGGTAGTGAGAGAGACGGTAGGGGTACGGTACATCATATTTCCAGAAGGATATTCCTGCTGCCGCAAAGTGGTATCGATTCGCGATTACGGTGGATCCGTCGAATGGCGAGGGATGGAATCAGGTACCGTATTCTATTTGCTGGCTACCGTAATCCTCTTCTCATCTCTCAGATCGGTATTCTCTCTGCCCAATTGGGATCTCCTCTAGATGCAGTGTACTCATACTATCGAGCCCTCTTCACTCGTTCTCCTTCTACCATCGCTTCCTCTAATATTCTCACTATTCTCGACGGTCAACTCGATGGAGGTACCGGAATCTACCGTAATCTTTAATGTACCGTAATCAAATAGTCAGTTCGTAACCCAATTCGTTGTGCAGATACTGAAGATATGGACGATGACACGCTGGTTCTCCACGCCCTCGCATTGATCCATTATGTGAGTGACGGGTACGGTAGATTGAGTGTACGGTAGTATTCATTCTGTCCCTGCACCTTGATAATCAATAACGACCGGGGGATCCGTACTTTTCCACAGTGGCTTTCCGCATTTCTTATAAAATTGAGAGAATTTGGCATGACAGTCGAAGGTCCGCGTTTTGAAAATTAGTGAAAGAATGTGGGCGGTCAGCTACTCTACAAGCTGCGAATTTCCTTGCGGAGTTTGTCACTTCTTCCCTTTACCGGACCAATCAAATCAATTTGTGGTGGTTGAGTGGGAAGATGAATGAGGATCCAACTCCGGGTTGTTTGGTTCGGCAAAGGAAATAGTTGCCAGAGTTTACGGTAGAGATATCACTCCCTTGATTGTTCTGTAATGAGTACTGTATTGATTATCTGTCCAGTTGCGTCCCCTCCCTCCCTCTCTTCTCTCTCGTCTCTCTTCTCTTCTTCGTTCTCCTCGTAGACTCCTTCCATTCATCTCTCAATTCTCAACTTCTCATTCTTCAACTTCGACCACTCTTCTCTCACTATTCCAGAAGGCATTCGACAATCTCCAGAAGGATATCGAAGATGAGGTCAGTACCCTCCCCCCCTCCCCCCCCCTTTGGTTTTATTCCCTGACTGGCATCCCAAAGTGGGCGTGGCTCCTCTCCCATTGGTATCCCAGTCTGAATCGGGCGCCTCCGAGACAAATTGTCTCCCAGTGGTATACCTACGGGTGGGAGAGTCACATATCAGTGGGGGGGGAATACTAGAACTCCCCCCCCCCCTCCGAACACCTCCCCCTTCCCCCAGCTCTCTCACCAATCCCAGTCCTTCTCTGGTATTTATTTCCAGGTAGGATCTCGGTATAGCGCGCGCTTTCCCGATATCGATACCGGGATCCCGGTATAATTTCCAGGCTGGATCCCTGTCTGATTCCAGGCTGGAAATATACCGGGATCCTACCTGGAAGTAAATACCAGAGTTCTTCCGAAAGTGAGAGAAACGGAGGAACTCTGAATGCTTTTAGTGTCTCTCTCCTCTTCCCTTCTCTCAGTTATTATCCCATCATCTTTTAGTGTCTCCATCCTCACTTTGATCTACCTTCTCTTCTCTTTTCCTCCTCATTTCGTCCTTCTTTCATTTCCCTCCCTTTCTATGTCTTTCTTTCTCTTCGATTCATCGCATTAATGCAATCTGGAGTCACGAAATGAAAAGTGAGACGAGGGAAGGGGAGGAGGGAAGGTCCTCCCCTCCCCTCCATTGTCCCCCCCCCTCCCCCGTCTCTCTCTCTCTCTCTCTCTCTCTCTCTCTCTCCTTTCTCCTCCCGTATATCGAATACAAATCATGTGCCACCATGTCCGCCCTTCTTCTCTTTCCTCCTTCCCACATCTCTCTACATTCTAACGTGTCCTTCTTTGTCTTCTATGCCCTTCCCCCCTCTCCTCCTCTCACTCTCTCCCCCCCCCCCCCTCTCTCCCCCTCTCTCTCCACCCCTCCAACCACCTCCAATTTCAGTCCTCTCTCTCCTCCTCCACAGTGGCAACTCTCCATCTCTACAGTCGAGTTCTCCCTTCTTCATCTCAATCAATCGATAATCTGCTGGAGAGTAGATCACTAGAAGAGACGGATCTATTTCAACTAGACCACTTCCTATGTCATCCTTCGCCTCTTCTCTCTCAATAAACTCTCTCTCTCTCATCTTCTTTTCTGTTTTCTCTTCTCAAAACAAAACAAGTCTTCTCTTCTAGTCTTCACTCTCGTGTATGTCGTGCCTAGAATTCCTCCCTCGTCCCTTTTATTCCCTCTCCTCTCCTTCCCCCCTCCCGTCTCTCTCTCTCTCTCTCTCTCTCTCTCTCTCTCTCCTCCCTCCTCTTCCTCCCTCACAGTCATCAGAATCAATCAACAACTTCTTCCTTCTCTCCTCCCGTATTATATGGTGTGTTGTGTAGTCATTGCCCAGCTTTTTTCTCCATCGTTTTTCAATGTTCCCTCTCTCTCCTCCCATTCCTTCCACCCCTCCCCGTCTCTCTCTCTCTCTCTCTCTCTCTCTCTCTCTCTCTCTCTTTCTCTCCTCCCCTTCTCCTTCCGTCGTCAATTCAATCATATATTTCCATTGCCCTCTCCTCGTTCTCTCTCTCACACAAGTGGGAGTGAGACCATCTCATTCATCGATTGGTTCTCTCTCTCTCTCTCTCTCTCTCTTTCTCTGACCTACCAACTGACCCTCTCTCTCTCCCTCTTCCCATTGGTGTATCGTGTATTCTCCTGTTT
The DNA here is from genome assembly GCA_036245785.1 of Pristionchus fissidentatus. NCBI lineage: Eukaryota > Metazoa > Nematoda > Chromadorea > Rhabditida > Neodiplogasteridae > Pristionchus > Pristionchus fissidentatus. Next base: position 19,538,760 of record BTSY01000004.1, read on the forward strand.
GCGTGTCTCTCTCTCTTCTCATCTTACTATTTACTATTATTCGAAACGCTCTCTCTCTCTCTCCTTCATCTCTCTTTCTCTCTCTTCTCAGTCATAACAATGCTCAAATTGGAATCAATTCGTGAAATGGACGAAGTCGTTGATTTCCTGGTAGATAATTTTCCCCAGACGGAGACAGTTCTCTCTGCACTCCGAGTCAAACCATCGTCAGTTTTATTTTATATTTATTTTATTTTAATATTTTTATTAAATATGCATACAACTTACCATGCTTTAGCTATCCAGAGAAGGAACATCAACAATCCTAGTGGAATCGTAGTAATTTTATGATTATACAGTGCAATCCCACTATGAAAATATCTAGGATTGATTTGTGAACCATAGAAGGGGAGGCAAGGATGAGATAGTGTGTAGAATGAAGAGAGTCTTCTCAAGACTCTCTCACTCCCACACACTCTCTCATCCCCTTTTCTGTATCTAGTGTGTACCCAATGGGAAGATTGTCATTGCACCTCGTGATTCTTCTTGACGACGTCTAATTTCCGAATGAAAGAGGAGAAAGTTGGAAGAAAATGAATGAAACCTCGATTGTTTCACGTAGTCAACACCCCTCAAATGGGGAC